>OZ025206.1:25478905-26678905 GCA_964019055.1 Anthopleura xanthogrammica | reverse complement strand
TAAAATCAACATGCAAGTTGAGTGTGCTTAGCCAGTACTAGAATGTGTGAAGCACAGTAGTCTGTTTGAGTGCATGTGTTTGCAGATAAAGAACCGCTTCCGTTCAAACCTCAAAAACCGGGGAAGACCCTTGAACTGACCAAGGGAGAGAACCCAACAAGCTCTACTTACATGTGATGTTGAGTCCAGACATCGAACCCGAGGGATGAGAAGCTAATGTACTACCGTTACAACACTCTTGATTCCCTCTGATGATCATCTGCACTAAATGCACGAGAGAGTGAGTATTTATAATCCACTTCACAGATTTAGAAGCTGAGAACATCTTGACATACGAAGAAGTAGTTCATTACAAGCCGAATAACAACAAGCAGCGACTGATACTGTTGATAGGTACAGTCATCTTTAATTTCAGCCTCTAAATACCACTATACGAGCCTAATGAGCAATGCATGGATTATGGGATAGAGGAGTTTCGTGACAGCCATGTTGTGGGGCATAACGATAAAAATTATTTATTTTCTTCTTTAATTTCTTTCCAATATGCGAAAAAGTAGCCTTGTTCCTGCCCTACAGCAGACCGCCGTGGAACTTTATACATGCGGTATTACATACGCTACGAACACACGGTGCAACATTGCGCACAATATATTCCAGGCATCGATGTTGCGAGCCATGTCACACGATGCAGTTTGTTGCGCGCAATGTTGCTAAAGTAGAAAATGATCCTACTTCAGCAACATTGCCTGCAATATTACGCGCAATCGGTTGCACCGTGTGTCCTCGCCTTATGACGATTTGCCAGGCACCGAACCTTGTTGCGTTTTCTGGAGTAGAATTGTCTTAAAACTCCCGAATTACAAGGTTTTAAGAAAATAATTAAATGGATATTTAAGATTGGGGAAGTGTTTGCCCCTCAAGGCTGATAATGAAATTCAAACAAAAGAAATAATAATCAAGGGAATATATTTCAGTTTGTGAACATTATTGATTTGATTTTAGGTCCAAGAGGAGTTGGAAGAAATGAATTAAAGAAAAGATTGTTAGCAAGTGACAACGAAAAATTCGCAGCTGCAGTACCCCGTATGTATGAAATATTGTTTTCTTGAAAAGAAAGACCAACTTAACTGAAAATAGGGGACAACGAAAAAATAATTGGCGGACCAGCGCACTCAGGGTCTTAAAATAGCTGAGAAGAAGGTGCTGCCTTTGTAATTACATCTGGAAATGGTTAATTAGAGCTAGACTATCACGTGGCTCGGATGACCACGTTAATAGCGGTCCCGTCCATAATCAAAAAAATTAAAAGGGGACCACGAGTTTATCAGTTGAATTACTGTCAAGTGTCAACCTCTATGAGTTGATTTATTTTATTTTATTTCATTTTATTTATTTTATTTTTGAATATTTCTAGATACGTCGCGAAAAATGCGTCCCTACGAGACCGATGGCAGAGAGTACTGTTTCGTATCCAGGACAACCATGGAGAACTATGAGCAAAATAACAAGTTCATCGAGATTGGTGAATACAAGAAATGTCTGTATGGGCTGTCAATAGACTCCATCAAACGAGTTCTAAAAACAGGAAAAATCTGTATACTAAAAATACAGCCACAGGTATGCAATATGCGTTTTGTTAACTTTCCTTGTGTTTTTGGCTTTTTGGTGGAAAATAATAAAAAAATAAACGACGGTCTAGTTTTGAAAGCCTTGTTTTATCCAGATGCCAAAAATAGATAAACGCATCTTCTTTCAGAAAAGAAAATACCTTCAAATTTTATCGATATCCTGAAACAGCCTCTGGGCTGATCAAAGTCAGGGCACGACTAACTCACAGATGGAACCCTGAAACAATCTCTGTGTTGATCAAAGTCAGGCTAAGGCTAACTCACAGATCGAACCCTGCAACAACCTCTGTGCTGATCTAAGTCAGGGCAAGGCTAACTCACAGATCGAACCCTGCAACAACCTCTGGGCTGATCTAAGTCAGGGCATGCATGACTAACTCACAGATCAAACCCTGCAACAACCTCTGGGCTGATCAACTAATTAACAGCTAATTCACAGATCGAATTGGAACTTTAGCTTGTTAGATTTCTGCATAGGGAGGTAAAAAAGGAGAACCCGGAAAAAATCCCTCGAATCAGGGAAGAGACCTAACAAACTCTACTCACAAGTGATGCCTAGTTTTGGAATTGAACCCGAGACCCCCTGAGGCGAGAGGCGAGTGTCCTACCGCCGCGAATATCTATAGTTACGACTTCATATTCGTTATTTGAATTGAAATTTTGACCAATTTGATATTATATTTAACTTCAGGCAATCAAGATTCTTCGACAGAAAGAATACAAGCCGTATATAATCTACATCAAACCGCCACCATTAGAAAAACTGCGTTCAACCCGAGTAACGACAAAAAAGGGTGACAAGAAACAAAGTCCACGAACTTTTAAGGTACGTTATGTAGTTAACAGATATCCGAGTTTCCGAGTTACACTTCTTTGCTTTGAAACATGAAACACAAAAGAAATCACACTTTTTCTCGATGGAATTTGTGGCATTTCTTTTGTATTTCGCATTCAAGATAATTTTGAGAAGGGTGCATTGCTGTAAGTCGTGGCATTTGGGTCAGTTTATATACATTTATTGTATTGTTGACCCAAATGCCTCGACTTTAAAGCAATTGCTTGAAGGCAATGAAGTGTAACTCTAACATCTGCTATTGGAATCGAATTTAACGTAAAGGTGGAAAATGAGGAAGTGGAAATATTCCAATCAAACAATTTTGTTTTCTGGTTAAATTTCAGGAAGACGATCTGCAAGAAATGATCAAAACAGGAGAAGCTATGGAAAGAGAGTATGGTCAATATTTTGATGAAACTATTGTCAACGACGATCTTCAAGTGGCTTATTTCGAGCTGAACAATGCAATAGAACGAGTGACTCGAGAAGCCCTTTGGGTGCCAGCCGAATGGCAGTGAGACTTCTTACAGAGGGAAGCCCCTCGTATCAGGTTAATGACTACATCTGCGAAGATCGATGATAAAGCTTTTTAGGTGCAAAATAAGAGATTGCACGTCATTCGCCGGAATCTTCCTCCTCGAAATCTCAGTGAAGAAGCCATGCATAACAAGAAAACAAGTGCTTTTTGTACCATTGCAATGAATGGACAAGATTGCGAACCTCCAAAATTAAACCTCTTTTTGCCTGAAGAAGCCATGACGGAAAGACAGTTTTTGTGTCATGACGAAGTCGTATTGAGCAAGCAAAATTAATCTACAAGCTAAGAAGTTGCTTCAGTTGTAGTTTTGTAAAAACGAAAACTTGTACAGATACATGTATGCATATTAATCTAAAGCTTTTTTAAAATATCTTAATATCTATGATAAATAAAGAAAACTTAAAGTATATAACCGAACGAGAGGTACAAACTACTTTGAATTGTTCTGCCTACTTTATTTCAAATACATTTTTCATACCTGTTGACTGTCAGTGATTGTAATACAGATGTGAAAACACTACAGTTACAATACGACGCGTGCTACAGTGCAGAAAACAGTAAAAATAATTTGTACAGTTTTGCTGATAGACTATTTGTTACAATTTGAAATTGTTTAGCAGTAACTAGCGGCAAAGCACAAATAGACCTCTTTACCTTGGGCGTAATGTTTTCCTATTTCAGACCACGTGGCATTCCCTAGAGTATCCTTTCTTTGTTAAACGGTAGCGCATGAGAAGACAAATGAATATGGATAAAACTCAAACAAGGAATCTTATTCCCAAGAGAATGACACGTGGCCTGAAATGGGAAAACATTACACCCAAGCTGAATAGATCTATTATCAGCTCAGTTGCGCTCTGATACGCTTTATTAACAGGCCTTTGATCAAATTTACAGGATTTGCTTGGATTTTTCCAAAAAAGTTCAAAAACGTTTCTATCATTGCAAGCTCACCGTTCATCTCACTTCGATGCAAACGACTATCTTTCAAGATGGCGCAGGGAACTGTGAAGGGGACTATTGTACAAAATTGCATTTCGTATTATTTCTTGCTTTTGTTGTTTGCACTCTACCATTACAGGGTTGGGTCTGTCAAAGCAATTGTCCCTGCTTTTTCATTGGCTGCTACCATCATTTATGCTTTGTACACCAAAAATATATCTTCGATTTTAATCCATACCCTGAAACAACTCCTTGGGCTGCTTCAGGGCACGGCTAATTCACAGGTCGAATTGGAATTTAGCTAGGCTGATGAGTTTTGTGGATAGGAAAACCGAAGAAATTATACTCTTGACTAGAATCAAGGGAGAGACCTAACAAACTCTACTCACATGTGATGAAGTGTCCAGGAATCGAATCCAAGACTCCAGAGGTGAGAGGAGAGTGCACTACCGGTGCGCCACCCTTGATTCCCTTAAACTAGTTTACTCGCTAGGTTATCATTTCTATTACTCTAGTATCTATTTTAGGGTGCCACTACGTTATGATTTCAATTCGATAAAAAATAATGAAACACCAGTTGAGAATTAAATAAATCACAGTATAGATGGGTTTCACTTGACGTCATTTCCTGTCTCGTGCGGAATGTTCATCAGCTGAATCACAAGTTTTCAATAGAATTCTTTCTGGCTGACAGCACATGGTGGTCAGTGTTTGACCACCATTTGGAGCAGATAATAAGATTCAAAAACTTTTATCAGCTGATTGAAACCCAGCTATTCCTAAAGATATTGGTATATTCTGCTTTTGCAGAAAAAATACATAGCCCTAACGAGAATTATGCATATATGAATTGTAAAATTATTGTCTTTTTCATCAGAACTGATCACAAGTCTTATGTAAGAATGATTGGGATTTAGTGAGTGCACTAGTTGTAGAACTTGACTCCTAAACCACTTTCATCATTCGAATCTGGTGCCTCAAACATCTGGGCTTTCCCTTTACTCTCTAGAACTGATAATGCCTTTTTCATCATCCATATGTCAATGCCATGAAACTCTGCCACAGGAAAAAAAATGCCAAAAAAATCATGAAAGAGTTCATAAATGGGAATTTTAAAAGCAAGGACTTTTTCTAATGTTCTGGGTTTTTAATGTCCAGATGATCAAGTCCTGTCTGGATGTCAGAAATGGATGGCGACAAGTTTGTCCATACTCTATGGAACATCTCAGGTTTGCCCCTATCCTCCTACACAGGCACCCTTAGGGTTGCCACAGCCAGTCATGATGACCAGGGTGCCTGTGACCCCCTCTCCCTCCCTGTTGTAGCAATGGAATAATAATGGGATTTGATATTATAATGTCCAGAAGCATCTCTTGAACAGTCCAACTAGCAATAACTAGCTGGGTGCCCTTGAAAAAGTCGTGTTTTTGGGGGTTGGGCATTTCAGAGGGGAAAAACAAAATGGTGGCTTTTCTGATTTGTGCATCTCCTTTCATAGACAGCAGAGCACCCTAAAGGTGATGGGGCTATATAAGAGACTAATATGAGAATAATGGTGGGGCTAACATTGGAAAATATAAGAAACTACTATGGGAAAAGGGAAAAATTGGTAGGGCTGTAGGCACTACCAGCCCCTCTCCCCGAACGGTCCCTGCCTTTATGGAAAATCCTGGCTACACCCTTGGAGAGGCTGTTAATAGTTTGAGTTCATATGATATGATTATATAACAGCCTAGAGGATCTGATATTCATACTATAGTATGTAGTGTATAGAGAGTAAGAGAGTACAGACCTTGATTGACTGTGTCGTCTCCTGACATTAATTCATATAAAGTACAGACAGTGTCGGTCATACTGTTATCCTCAATCTACCAAAAGATGTTAAATCATATTACAAATCCTAGAAGTTTAGAAGTAATGATTAAAATGAACCAAATGGCTGCCTGCAGGGAATTTATTCCCCTATCCCCCTCCCCCAAGTATTCCAAAATTGCAACAACGTTTTTAGCCCTAATTCCCAAAGATCAAAATTCTACTTTGTATTTCATTTCTTGAAATGCAAGCTTTTTTCCAGCAATCCTATATAACATTATAGCCCAACAGGCATCCATACAAGACTCATTCAAAACTATAAGGACTAAATGTGTAGCTATTGGAGAAATAAAAGAAATCATTAGATTAGTAAGTCTGGCAAACAAGAATGTGTTTGGTTACGAGTTACAAGCCTTCAAAAGTGTTGAAAATTTATCAAATTAAAATAAATGTTCGACACTTTTGAAAGCCAATAATTCTGGTTCAAATTTCCCAGACTTACTAATCTTTAGATGCTTTATCAGATTACAATATTTTTCTAATAATATTAAAATTCAAAACTCATTCTAGCTTCTTGCTCGTTTCTTAAGTGGCCAATTGGAGTAATTTGTGGAATTTCTTTTGTATTTTGAATTCCTGGTAGATAATAGTACATATTAGGCCTTACCCATTTAAATATCAGTGCTGCCCATTCCTCTGGTTTTCTCCACATTACATGGCACCTTTGTTTTGTCTTGTCTTCCCATTCTAAATTGCCTTTTGAAAATAAGGGACAGAATGGTAGATATTAGAAATTATTGTAATGATAAATGCATGGGAACTGTGGAAAGGTACAATGACAGGAAAATTTATTTCTTTGTTTGACAGTCACCTATTGTTAATTTAACTGTCACAAATTTTGTCTCAATTGGCACAAAGGTGGTACTGTAATTATAATGATGATAATATAATATTGGTGGTGGTTATGGTGATACCGATGCTGTGAGGTGATGGTGATGGTGATGATGGTGGTGATAATACCATCATAATGGTTGTCGTGTTTGGAGATTTTTAATGATAACTGATTGGGGTTGGAGAATACAGTATAGGCAATAATAATAATAATTTACTAAGATCATACCTTTTCTATTCAATTCTTCTAGTATAGTATCTAAAGCTTCTTTGGATAGTTTTCCTATGTTGAGTTAAGGTTTACTATTCATTTACGATTCAACAATATTGGTTCAGTTATAGAGTGGTTTCACGGCAGCCATGTTGGAGGGCAAAACTATAGAAATTCATTCATAAAATGAAATTTCTTGTCATACAAAAACATTGCATTGTTTTTGCCCTTAAACATGGCTGCTATGAAACCACACCTCCGGCTCATGGTTTTTAAACTTTTCTCATGTTTCCTCCCACATCCCACATGCTCTATTTCACCGGTAGAGTCATAGAACTTAGTTTCTATTGCTTAAGTATTAAAACACCCTTGGGTTACTACACCCCACTTCTTCATTTGCAGATGTAATTGCAAAGGCAGCACCTTCTACTTGCTAATTTTAAGACCCTGAGTGTTGGTCCAGCCACGGCTTGAACCCATGACCTCCTGCACAAAAGTCTGATGCTCAACAAACTGAGCCAACCGGGTGGCGGTTAAAAGGATAAAAGGATACTATTAATTTTCTTATTATAAAAGAGTTCACTCGACATTGCTTCAGTAACATCTAGCATGTACACCTTCTTGTTCTTGTAATAGGATAAGATCAAATCACACCAGGCATCTAGCTGCTTCCTCTTGGTGTCAAGATTGGGTTGCAATCTTTGAACAGAGAAAACAAAACTGATTTAGAAGAACAATTTTTTAATAATAAACCAGCTAGAGCTTGTCGTTAAAGTTCATTCTCTCAAAACTAGTAAAAAAAAAATTATTTTAAGGTCTCTAGATAAGAGATCATAATATTTCTCAAAGTATAATCTCTTATCTGGGGACTAAAATAATATTTTTTTTCTAGTTTTGAGAGAATCTAGGAGAATCAAGTTTTAGCTAGGTACACAAAGGGCTCCAGAGTTCTTGATTTGCTTCAGGTGTATGAGCATCTTTGCAATATTTCTTCTTGCGGCTTCTAATCAAAACAGCATTTGATTTCATAAGAACGAACAGAGCAGTTTTCATATCAGTGGGAAACGGTATGGCAAGATACCGGAAACAAGTGGTCTTAAAAAAAACTCCTTAAAAAAAAACTAACAGTGTCAAATACAGTATAAGCTAAAGTCGCATTCAATCGATGTGTGACTTAAAAAATCATCTGTTTTTATCACACATTGCTTTAAGTATAAATGAATGTAGGTAGTAGTAGGATCTAGGGATAATTTTATTCATAACTTACGTGTAGAAAGGCGGAAAGTTGTACTGCCATGGCCACTCGAACTGATCCGCCATGTTGAATCTGGCGAGGGTACTAAGAACTTACCACAGGCAACCCATAAGTTGATCGACTCGCGACTGACTGTACACTCATAAACGTTACACTCAGTAGTCCCGCTCAGTTTGGTAGGCTTGTAGGATTTTCGAAATCTGGTGGTAACTCTCCCTAATATCACCCCTTCCAAAAAATATTGGATACGAGATTTTATAGGGGTTTGGAAAGGGCAGAGTGGAGGGAGGGGGGAAGGGAAGGGAAGAGAAGCGGAAGGGAGGTGGGGACCTCTTTTACAGTTAAATTCCAGGGGTATATAAATGCAAATACAAGAAGAAACATGACGAGATGAGACGATAAAGAATTAAAACATTTTAATTCATCCATCTGAATAAATATAAACTCATTTTCAAGTTTTTTAAGCTGACAAGATATAGATCTTACAGCTGTGCATTCTATTTTTCGTTTAGTGTTTCAGTTTTGAATTGGTTTGTTGTGTTTCATATAAATCATGTAGAATTAATAATATTTATTTGGATCTGCACTTTAAAGTGGGATTACAGGAAGCAATTTCCTCTGTAACTTGTCTCGTAACGCCGTTGTGACACAAGCTTCAAGAGGGTTCACACGGTGCAACGGAGACGCAACCGTTGCCAAAAGTAAAAACGAATTCTACTTTTGGCAACGATTCCTGCAACTTGTCTAGCTCGCAATATTCTTTTTTTCAAATTGCACTGTAGGTTACACACTGCAATGCTCCATGCAAATTGTGTCGCGACGCTGTTGCGAGGCAAGTTGCAGAGATGCCTCCAAATCCAGGTTTTTGGGTTCCGTCAATTAAAATAATTATACTAGAGAATTCAATGACTTCGATTGCCTTTGATTTCCAAAATAACAGACACTAAGGAGTTCATGATCACTTTGGTACTCATTTTGCCTTGTTGTGTTTTGAAGGTTAATGCGTTAAAATTAATTAAATGGTCTCAGACTCTAGTTCGATGAAAGGGGAAAGATTAAAGGGGCATTATTCTGCTAGCAGGGAACAATTTCCCGCTTTTTGGGAACTAGTGAGAGGATCCCTGGCACCCAGGATGGTGGGTAACAAATTGATTTGACGTCAAAAATGATCGAAACGAAATACTGGAAGAATTACAACGATACGATTACCGGAAAGTAGAGTAACCCTGATAATGCTTGCGCAAATTATAAACAAACAAACAAAAAAAAACAACAAACAAACAAGCAAACAAACCAAAAACAAACAAACAAGCAATTAAAACAAAATTAATATCGAAATGAAAATAGCAAAACAGCAGAAAACAAAATAAAAACAAAACTCAAGCAAACAAACTAACACCGAAATAAAACAAAACAAAACAAAGCAAAAATCAAAGACAGACACACCAAGTTGTTTTTGCCATGGTTGTCATAGAGACGGCCTTTGGCACCAAGATCCCTCTACCTTCATGTAAACAAGCACATAAGAATTTTAAAAAGGGATAATTTGGAAAAATCTAGATAATTGGTAATATATTATTGTTCTAAATATCATTCGTCGATAAACCCTAATCTTATATACCTATATAGGAAACATGCAAAAAGAATACTGGTACCGAGAAACACAAAACCAAGGCACTGATATATCATCAAATTATAATTTCTGTTTCATGAAAGCCGGCAGTATGAACAACTCATGTAATGGCATGTTTGTTTCATGATCCATTATCGCGCTTTCTATTCGATTGGTTATCTAGTTGGCCTTGTTAATGTGTTTATTGATACCACCATCCTGTTCGTCATGCAGATATACTATTTAGGTGTTCATTGTGTTTTATGGTCATGAGCACATTAATATCCCCAAATAGGCCGTTTGCATTATTGTATCATATACTACAACTACCAGAATCCCTTGCACACTTCCTTTTGTTCAATTAATTAGCACTAATGGCTCCCTCATGAGAATAGCGACTATTCTCATGATGAAAAAAGCGCAAAGCATTCTGGTAGTGGTAGTAAAATGACGTCATAATGTATAAAGGCCTATCAAAATGTCACTCAACCACTAACGCATACTCGAGAGTCTAGTTTACCGCTGGACACTTGAGTATGCGGGCGTCATTGCCTCTAATTGTTTCAGTGGATCAGTATCAATGGATTTTGCATTAAGCTTTTAGAAACTGCTTAACGCAATCTTTCATCATCATGTCGTTGAAGTTCAATAATGTCTCTTATGATGATGGTGATGATGATGATGGTGGTGGTGGTTGTGGTGACCAGCCAGTTTGCTCTACAAATAAATAAATAAAATTGCAGTGATTAAAAAAGGATTTTTCCTCAACAAAATATATCTGATCTTTTACTTTTAGGAGACATGCTTTCTCAGAGCACTTGCCAATTTGGCTCTTTCTCCTCCGGGGGGGGGGGGGGGGGGGGGTTGAAGTATTCCCTCAAATTGACTATACGGGGATGCTTCGCCCGAAAGGGGTGCCTTTTTCAGGCCCGAAGTACCCCCCCTCCCCCCCGTCTCTCCTGTGCTTCGGGGGTTTTTCTCTGGGCTTTCCTGTTTTCCTCCCTCCTTAAAAATAAACTTTCAAATCCTAATTCGATCTATCGGTTGCCTTGTAATTGGGTCCTAGACCTGTAAGGCTTTCCGTCCACCTCATGCAGAGAGGTAAAGTGGCATAAATTTAAACTAGATGGGAAACCATTACTCGCAATCCAAAAATAGTTTATGTCCACGCAATGACCTTGACTGGTGTACACAAAAAGTAAAGGGAGGCTAGGTTGGTAAATAGAAAGGATGTGCCATGGAGGACTGTACTGCAGTTTCTATGATTAATTCTATAACAATGAACTCTTTGGTAAGGAAAACGTATAGTAACTTAGGATTTACATTCGCGGTTACCTTTTTGCTGTTACTTGGTTTTTCATGACGTTCTTTCCGCTGATCTTCTTTTTCTACTTTTGCTGTCTTTGATCGCTGTATTATATTTTAAATGAATCAGCATCAAAATTAAACCTATAAAACTCTTCTGTTCGATTTTGGATTAGCGTTGTGTCAATAGTTCAGAAGGTCAGGTAGCTGTTGACTTTGAAAGCGCGATTACACGGAACGTTGCAACACAAGTTGCAAGAGAGTTTACGCGGTGCAATCTCCGTGACGGAGACGCAATTATTGCCAAATAAAGTAGAAACGCGATTACTGCAACTTGTATCGCAACATTTTTTTTCTAATTTGTACTGTAGCTTACACGCCGCAATGCTCCATGCGACTTGTGTTGCAACCCTGTTGCAGACAAGTTGCAGAAAAAATTCATCCGTGTAATCGCGCTTTGAGGCGCAGACACTTCTTAAGTCGTAAACGTTTAAGTCTGTATATTTACTTGTCGCATGAATGTTTGCTGACGAAAGCTGCCCTTTAATCAAAGCCATTGTAGATGAGCAATAGATTCATAAAGAACAGGTTGGAGCATTTACAATTGGGTGAGTGGTCGATGCTAATCTAGTGTCGCTACATTTATATATACAAAGTAAAGGAAATTTGATTCCGTAAAGTCCGTGGACTGTACGTATGTTCAGCAATCTCTTGGAATGCGAAAAGCAAAAAATAATAATAAGGAAACTGTTATGTACACTACAATGCGCGAAATTCAATCTCAAACCAGCAAGAACGTGTGAGGGATGTTTCAGAGTTATTCGTTTGCCGTCATCGGTAACAGGTCAGTTATGTGTACGTATTAGACTTATGATAAACATTAAGAATTAGAAAGAAAAACTCCAAGGCGCAGAATTCAAGAACCCCTTAATTTTTTACAGTCGAAATTTAGTACGAGCGAAAATGTGTCATATAGTCTAAGAAAGGAGTTCATGTACCTGTACCTTGTTGATCGTCAGGTCGGTCGATAGTAGACTGTGAATGTAACAGAGAATAATGATATGGTCAATGTTTCAGTCCACACGTCCATGCAGTCATTGATGTGGTGAAATTTATTTAATGATTTTTAAGAAGATTTAATTTATAGAAAGAAATATGGAAGTTGTATGTCAGTAAGTGTTCAGTTTATGTGCAGATCGTTGTAAGAATAGAGATTCAAGTAGTAAAGACGAAAAAATCTTGAAACTTATCGAACCCTGAAACAACAAAAGATTTCGTTAAAGTGCCTATGACACATCTGACTGTATTTTCAGCATAGATTCTACATGAGGTGAGCTGTTGTGTGGCCTAAAAAATATATAGTTTGAGTGATGCATAGTTAGATGTGTCATAGGTACTTTAACAAATGGACCTCTTCAGCTTGGGAGTAATGCTTTCCCATTTCAGACCACGTGTCATTCTTTTCCTTTGCGTTGTATATCTACTATATTCATGTGTCTTCATATGCGCAACCGTTAAACAAAGAAATGATACCCAAGGGAATGACACGTGGTCTGAAATGGGAAAACATTTCGCCCAAGTTAAAGGGTCTATTGGATTATGAAGTCATACTTTTTTAAAGCCCATTTGACCACCAAATGATTGCAATCCTCCCATGCCTCCAAACTGTGGCAGACCTCCCATACTACCTCCAGCAGCCTGCATACTTGGCATTCCACCCATTACAGCTGCACCTGCCTGACCTCCTGCCATTAGAGGCTGTTGCTGTTGTTGAGCTCCTGCCATTAAAGGCTGTTGCTGTTGTTGAGCCCCACCGAACCCAGCCGAGAGTGAACCCATGCTATTTCCTCCGATCTCTATCGGTGATCCTCCTTGCATTCCCCCGACGTCCATTCCCGCCCCGCCTTGAAAGCCTCCTCCTGCTGTAAACCCACTATCTCTCTGCGATGGCCCACTTTCTTGGTACGAGCCGGTGTTCATTTGGGCCCCTTCTGCGCCGCCAGCGAAAGCATTGGACATCATTGGAGAAACCTCCTGAGAGCCAGCGGATTCTGATTGGCTGAATCTAGACATGCCTTGTCCTCCATTGCTGTCCATGCCGAGCCCATTCATGCTTCCCATTCCTTCTGAGGAGTACTGTTTTGGAGGACCTTGCATTTCACTTGGACTGAGCTTACTGGCCTGTCTTATGATACTTGACAAATCTTAAAAACAATTACAATTTTGTTAAAGAAAATAAAAAAATAAGCTATGAAAAGTAATCCAAGAAAGTATGTTGCGTAGTATTCGAATGTGGTTTGAAATGACACGCTTTACAAACAAAAATAGTACAATATACCTTTTTTAGCTTGAGTGGTTTGTTAATAATGATAATAAGATTGATTAGCTTTGCTATTTCTGAGTAACTGTTGCCTTTATTATTAGTTTTAATTTATTCCCAATGTAAACTATTTATTATTTATATCAAAAGGTAGTAAAAATCTGTTGTTGTTGTTGTTGTTGTTGTTGTTTGAGGTGTATCCATATTCACGTGACGTCTCGATTTATGCACAACCATTTAACGAACTAATGCACTCTAGGGAATGACCGGCGTGGTCTGAAATTGGGCAACAAACAGCCCAAGCTAAAAAAGGCCGAAGGTTGTTGTGCTATGACTTTAAAACGTTGTAACGTGAATGGCATGTTAGTCGATGTGTTAAAGACAAACCTTGTTGGTGATATGGCATCGATTGAGTTTCTAAACCCGCAAAGACTGTGGGTTGGGAAAGTCAGCATGCAAACAAGAAGAATAAAGGATATTCTTGTTAGATCATGTTTTAACAAGTCATACGTGTATAGAAAAAGTTATAAAAATACTACCACTCAGACCGAAAAGACAATCAAGCATGCGACAGATGGTTGAACAGACAAACAATCAGACGAAAGGACAGTCGTTCGGTCATCCAGACATGATATGAGAAGCACACACCGATAAATCACAGACAGACAGACAGACAGACAGACAGACAGACAGACAGACAGACAGACAGACAGACAGACAGACAGACAGACAGACAGACAGACAGAACAGACCGGCAGAACAGAGATAAGGACAGCTGAGCAGACAGACTTAACTACAAACAGATCATTTCATTGCTTTTAGTTTTCTTACCGTTTTGCTGATGACCAGTGGATTCGAAAGATTTTGTTTGAGGAGCTTCGAACGAAGCACCCGCTTCCATTGGACGTTGCGACTCTCCTCCTCGGAACCTTGCATTCTGTCCTTCATTATTGTTGCCTACTTGGACGACAGTAGCTCCTTGATCACCCATACTGGCTGATCCGCGAGAGGACTGGGACTCGGCTGCTACTGCTTGCTGGATTTCGTTCAGTTCATGTGCACTCTCAGACGCGACTTGGGCTTGGATGCTTTGTTTCTAAAAAGAAGGGTTTGAAGTGTTTGACCGATGTTCCTTTTTATTGTACAATGTATATTTTTAATGAATGATTTTGGCGCATGCGCTGACATGTTCAGATGCCATTTCGAGATATCACATCGGACGTTATGTCATGATACTATATCAAAGAAAGCCAACAACTCACTGTTTTTAAATACTATCGAACCTCCACTAACGGCCACCTCCCCACTACAGCCACCTCCCCACTACAGCCACCTCAACCCAACGGCCACCTCCCCACTACAGCCACCTCAACCCAACGGCCACCTCCCCACTACAGCCACCTCAACCCAACGGCCACCTCCCCACTACAGCCACCTCCCCACTACAGCCACCTCCCCACTACAGCCACCTCCCCACTACAGCCACCTCCCCACTACAGCCACCTCAACCCAACGGCCACCTCCCCACTACAGCCACCTCAACCCAACGGCCACCTCCCCACTACAGCCACCTCAACCCAACGGCCACCTCCCCACTACAGCCACCTCAACCCAACGGCCACCTCCCCACTACAGCCACCTCAACCCAACGGCCACCTCCCCACTACAGCCACCTCAACCCAACGGCCACCTCCCCACTACAGCCACCTCAACCCAACGGCCACCTCCCCACTACAGCCACCTCAACCCAACGGCCACCTCCCCACTACAGCCACCTCAACCCAACGGCCACGAATTTTTGTCCCGGTTACCAATGAGTTCATAATACATATACTGTAACTAAAACCTCTCCACAACGGCCACCTCTCTACAACGGTCACCCTACAACGGCCACCTCTCTACAACGGTCACCCTACAACGGCCACCTCTCTAAAACGGCCACAAACTTTTGCCCCGACGGTGGCTGTTGTTGTGAAGAGGTTCAACCGTTATGCGTAACCATACCTCAGCTGCATCTTGTCTCTGTATATTTGTAGACCAGCTTCCCTTCGAATTCCCGGCCGGACCATCATCCCATCCTTGTCCTCCATACCCGTCTTCATACTTCTTTTCCTCCTCGGCTTCTAAAGCGAGTCGATCCTCTAGTTTGGTATCTTCTTTATATGAGTTCGTATTTGAAGACACGTCTCCCAGCTCAGTCATCCCCATCAGATGGGAAAGACTTGGTTTACCATGGACTCTGTGTTCTTTGACTCTTTTCATTACGGTGTTTTCACTTTCGTCGTCTGAATCTGTAAGAAAATGAGCCAAAGTGCTTTGGACTGGAACAACAGGGGAATAAAATCCATAGAACACCTGATTTACCAGCATTATTATTATTATTTATTCTAAATTTATATTTTGCCGCATTATTTGACTGAATTGTTTCACTGTCCTTTCTTCAGTGTATCCAAATTCTAGCCAGTGCACTACTTCGACGATACGGCGGCCATCTTGAATCTGAATTAATGAAAAGAACATTGTACGAAATGCCCTGGTGTATACGTAGGATCTGATGAAGACAAACATAAATTTCTGCCGTATCTTGCTGATTAAGTGACAAGTACTTTATTTTTCTACATATTATCCGTCATTCCTTAGCTTTACATCTTGAATCGCAAGGCATTATGGGGCGTCCAGGGGACAAAACCAAAAAAAAGCTCCGATAATATATAGAGTTTCGTTTATCTGTCTTTCTTTCATGTTCATCTTCTTAATTATTCTCTTGTCAAATTGTCTTGTGGTGAATTTTTAAGTTAATCGACGCCATTGCTGTAACAGAGCATCGTATACTATTTGTCCCCTACCAAGATGGCCGCCGTATCGTCGAAGTAGTCCATTGTAACACTGGAGAGAACCAACAAGCAACTCTACTCACGTACCACTGGTGGCACGCCGAGTTTAGAGTGAGATCTCTAATCGTAAAAGTAATTTAAATTGAACTAACCTCTATCTTTTTTATCAAGGTGTTTCATCAGATTGACTTTCTTCGCAGCGTGTCCTTCCTTCATTGACGAATCGTCCTCGATCTCTGATGCCAACCTGCTCACCTTATCCTCTGCCACTCTTTCTTCAGCCTTGTGGCCATGTGAAATGGAGTCCTCAGCAGCAAGAGATGCTGCCGCTTCTGCTTTGCGAACTGCATCTTTCACTGCGAAAAAAAGTGAAGATTGGTATTACAGAATGAGAAATTTGGAGGTGGGAAGAGCTACCTGTCTTTCATGGAATTGTTTTTGTATGAGGGGCCGAAATGATACGGCAAATTCGTAGCCGTACAGTAGCTTTACCTTATCTTATCGTATTCGTAATTATGTATATGGTGATTGTACAAATTACTGGAACGGGCAATGGGAAGCTATTTCTGTGTTACAGTATGTCGTACAGTGTGCATATATGCTGTAAAGTCAGTACCGTATGTTTTTCATACGAAAACAGCTCTATAACGTTCGTTAGGAAAAATTCTCCTGATTTTTCTGTTCAGTTACCAAAGCGAAAAGTCAAGATTCTGAGTCTTGAATTGATGCTTAAAATCTAATACGGAAGTTGAACTACATCTCACTGATGATTTTTATTGCTCTGTGTGCATTGTTCATATACATAGGTAGCCCGAGCTCTGTTATTGACAGAATTTTACACTTTAAATATAAGGGCATTTTTTAAGTTTCTAGTTACTCAAGAAATTATAGTGGAAAATATTGAATAGTAAGCTGCAGAAGACTGCCAAAAAAACATAACTTTGGCTACGTTACCTGTGTTTACAAACGTTTCAGTTTTGCTGTTCACAAATCAATCAATTAGATACAAAATAGTTTTGAATAAAAGACAAATACCTTGTTCCTCGCCTGATTTATCAGAACCCAAAGGTGCGGCAAAAGCTATGATTAATAGAAAAGAGAAAAAAACTCATCATATTAAAAACAGCAAGACGTGGCGAGAAAGCTAGCGTGGCGCAGCGTTGCATACGAGGCCTTTTTTTATAGAGCTGTTCCAAGACTTGTTCAATATAGAACTAATAAAGAAACGATGTTTGTTTGAAGAACTGGTTGACAAAATTACATTCCACAGCCAATGCAGTAAAACCATTTATCTGCCATATCTAACGATTTGCATTAATTTGGAAACCTTATAAATAAAACATAAAAACCTTTACTAGGTTAAACTTCGAACTGTCACAGTAAATATTTATACATCTAGATTTTTTACTAACTTATTAGCATTATAACCAATATTCTGGAGAATAATTAAGATTCACTGACTTCAGTCATGTTTCATATTTGAGAGTTGTGTTTACGTTTCCTTTACCAAATACGATTTTTATTTATGCTTTTTGCTTTTGAGTGTATAAATATGTATATATAGTTCATATTTTAGTTCAAACCAACCTTCATAACCCAGGGATATGATTATACAGGTGACAAAAAGTCCTGTCTTCATTGTCCAAAACATCCTGCTCTTCCAATTCTTCTTTGCTCAGATTAACAGTTACCTGTCCTTCGAAGAAATAAATATATCTTATTCCAAAAAACATCGAAGGAAAATATTAATGACTAGTAAAAAAAGATTCCATAATTACATTGTCTGTAACTACCGAAGCAAAGCTACCGTTTAAGATGTAAAATATTGTCATTGTTTTGATTCGTTTTCGCTTCTTTTTTTAGTCTTGTATCAATGGCACTTGATTTTTACCCGTTGGATGTTTTCGCGTGTCAACTTGCTTAGCTTGTGGCTTGTTTTACTTCAAAATATTTTGTTTTGAATCTTACATGTAGTGTCTAGCAGGGAAAGGTCAAAACAATGGCTGTCTTAGTTACCTTGGATGTTTAAATTTCGATGCTTGTTTTCGCCGTTCAGCAAGAAGGCTTCCTCGAAGTCATGATCACTTTATTACGTCAGCTTTGTAAACTAGTTACTAGTTTTATAAGAACAAACCTCGAGCAAAGTAAAATGATTAATTATTGAAAGCACTTCTCAAACGAACAGCTATTTGTGTTTGGTTCTCCTTGTAAAACTGCTGAATTAACGCCACAAAGAAATCACTCAGGAAAACGAACATTTTATTTAGTATTGATTCGGGGCTAATCCTACATTATATTTATATTTCTTTGCTAGAAAATCCTTGTAGCATTGCTAGTAAGCACTCAATCGTTTGGTGACCTGTTACTGGCTGTGGCATTTTATTTTAAGCCTTTATCGACCCGTGAAGTTTAAGTACCATGATATTAGACCAGTAGGATTTAAAAGGAAAGAGCTGTGAGCTTGTTTCGATAACAAAAGAAATCTGCTGAGAAACAAGTGACTTTGTTTTCCCAAGTTTAATCAGGGCCGGACTGAAATCATGACAGTGAACATTTTTATTGTCTTCATAACTTCCTCCCTTTTTACACCAGTCCTGCTTGTATTTTCCTCGACCCTTCCTTCCTTCCTTCCTTCTTTCTTTTTCTCGTCCTTTCCTCACTCCCTCCTCAATGTCCTTTCCGAATTCCCTCCTTCCTTTCTTGTTCCCTTCTTTCCATTCTCTCGTACTTTCATTCCCTCCTTCTTTCCATTCAGCTCGCTTCTGACCTACAAAAAAAACCCCGGTGATTTGTGCAATGTATTTTGAAGACCAAAATTTTATATTTTCCTCAACCAAATCAATGAAAAACTGAAATCGGAATTGTCTTCCATCTGAAGCAACCAGCAGTACAACACCATTCTGGTGTGAAAGTCAGATATCAAAATAGATCAGTTCTCAGTCGAGTTCGATTTATGGCGTTGCTATGGCGATTGGTAAAAGGTTCACCGTAGCCAGCCGTACTGTTGATTTTTCTATGATGTCCTACCTGTTGCGTTCTGAGCAAGAATTTTGTCGATTTTACTGAAAAAATTTATTACGTACGAGAAGCGGGTTTTATAATATTAGATCCTATTTTATGTTTTACGCTTTTCTATGTTTTAAATCAAAACGATTCCAAAGGAAAATGTATATGAAGCGGATTTTTTTCTCATCTGTAATCGTGGGCTCAGATACGAAATGCCATAAGCGCATGCGCGTTTGGCTTAATTGAAGGCGCGGCCTTCTATAAATAGCCATGAACGCAGTTACGAACGATTTTAGGGATATTCTTTAGTAAAGGCTGAAAATTTTATATAATGACAGTTTCACACACAAAATTAAAAGAGGTTGGAATAAATCAAATGAATTATTATTCTTGATAAAACAAAGAATCTGATTATAAAAGAGTGTTATTTTGCTTGTTTTGTTTTCAAAAAAGGCAGCCAGCGTGTAGAAACAACCTGTAAGCTGATAATCAGCATTACGTCATCTAAGATTATAGGAATCGAGAAATATCGACCTGACCGGCCAAAATAACCAGGAAATTATCTTGTTCGCTATCCACATGGCTCTATAAACATTGGACTTTTTCTTCTACTCCCGGGGAAGTTAGACGAAAATATTTTATTTCGACTCTGAATACGGCTAATGGTAAGTTTTAATATTCTAACCAATAAATTTTCCGGCTGTCGATCCGTTACGCTGGGATCGGGAAATAAACTGGTAAAATTCATGATTATTAACTGTAAGTTTAAGATTTAGATCTAAAGTCGGATAAATTTTATATTTTCATAAAGTGAAACAAATTGAAAGGCAAATTTGCCACTAGCGTATGATATCTTGATTTTCATTCAAGAAGTTTATTCATTATCTTAAAGTAATTCTAATTTGTATCTATAGACCAACCACTCCTATATTGTCATGCCACTCAAACGGATCATCGAGCCATAGTATTTTTTTCTTTCTTTCTTTCTTACAGGTTTTTTATGGTTGAATGGTCGTCTAGTTATGAAGAGACAAGTAGTTTTAATCGTCTTTTTCTTCACAATATTTCATTTTACAGGTATAGTGAAATGTTCTATTAAATGGCGTAGTTGAATGTACATTTGCATCGATCATTAGTTGTCTGTTTATAACGACATTAATCTAATATATTCAAGATGAAATGGCTTTCAATCAAATATAAATATTTGAAAAGTAAAATTTATCAGGATAATTAGTGTAAGAAAGCGTTCTTGAGGGACATCAGATAAGCACGTCTTTTTCTCCATCAAAACAATTTACTGAAAAAAATCAAGTATTTCATCAAGAGTTTACTTTAATGGCGGCCATTATGAAAAAGGGCAACAAAAACAACAGCAAATAAAAAAATTATTGAAAATTTGCAATCATTCCCAATAGAATGAAAAACAAAAGATATAGCCGCCATGTTGGTTGATATGACAAAAGATACAGAGAAACAATCTTTTGTTAAATTCAACCAATTCAACATGGCGACTATGACGTCACATGAATCTTACCAACATGAAAGCCATGACGTAAAGCACAAAGTAAATAAAACAACTGTTTAATAGATCAATGAAAATGACCTTAGTTCCGGTAATTAACAAATCATTAGCCAATGCTATTTTTCTGCAATTGCTGGTACTCTGGTAGTTAACCTGCAATTGAAATGAGTAGTGGAAGGGTGTATGTGGGATTAACAGACCCTTTTCCAAAATGGCGGCCGCAAAAATTCACATTTACTTAAAATCACAATAAACTTATAGCAACTCATAGCGTAATAAAAACCGTAATCATTAACATCATTACGAAGAGCACCTTTAATTTAGTAACCCTACAAAGATTCATTATTCCGGGTTTTATATCGGCTGAGTAAACTCAAGTTGAAAATTGACAAATTTACGGACGTCTGTTTGCCTGGGGTATAGTTTTTCACTCAGTTTAGCTCAATTGAATTTTTGGCCGCCATTTCGGAATTCGAAAAGGGTATATCGCGCGGATACTAAACTCTTTGCTTATTACATTTTAATTTCATTTTAATTTCATTCATCCCATGGACGTCTAGTTGCAAAGAATAAAGAAAAAGGAATCTCATTAAATAATAACAGAAATACTCGCGAATACAGTAAGTACTACATTAGAGTTTGAACGATTGATATGTTGTTCTCTCCCTTGTCGCGAGGAACTTCTCCAGCTTCTCCGGTTTTCCTCCCTCCGTAAAAATCATCATCTGAGTTAGGAGGCATTATGGGGCGTCCAGGGAGCAAAAACAAAACAAAGATGTCGGATAGTATAGAGAGTTTCGTTTATTTGCCTTTCTTTACATGTCCATCTTCTTAATTCATCTCTTGTCAAATTGTCTAGGGGTGAAATGTTAATGTTAATCGACCCCATTACTGTAACAAAGCTTTGTATTTTTCCCCTCTACTAAGATGGCCGCCGTATCGTCGAAGTAGTCCATTAGAAACGAGTATCGGGAAGCACGGGTGGTGTAGCGGTGAGAGCGCTTCCCTCTCACCAAGGCGACCCGAGTTCGAGCCCCGCTGGGCTCGGTGTCGTATGTGAGTAGAGTTGTTTGTTGGTTCTCTCCTGTGCTTCGAGGGTTTTTCCGGGTTCTCCGGTTTTTCCTCCCTCCTCAAAAATCAACTTCTAAATTCCAATTGGAATTCAGGGCCACCTGAAAATGATCAGCCTGGTAACGGTGTACCCTGTCCAATAAAGTCGTTTTTTTTATTTTTTTTATTTATTTATTTATTTTTTTTATGATGCATTTGTTGGCACACCACATACAAATACGTTGATTACTGAATATGAAATCATAAAAGAATTTGCTATCGTTTTCTAGAAACTCTTCGTGAACTGCTCGGAACACCAAAAGAAAACCGTAAGTATAAATTATCAATCATATCTAGCTCCCTGTTATCCGGTTTTTCAGTCTAGCTAAAACTCAATCTTTCTTTTGTAAAAATCAATTTTTTGAAACTGAAAATACGAACAAAATGTTTAGTCAATTATTTTACAAAGCTTTTTGTCAACCCTTGAGTTCTTTTCTCTGATTTTTTTCTGACTTTCTCTGAAAGTTTTGCTTATTTTTATATGAGTTAAATTCCTTTTATCCAAATCACCTTTCCCCTTTTTTCCAAACCTAGATTTACCTTCATCAAGTTGAATAAATGCACGTTCCATTCACACCATATCATTACAGAATTATCCGAGGTCATTTGCATAAGCCCTGTTCCTTTAAATGTGTAATGGGACAGCAGGGGTCCGGATACTCAAAGTCAACTAATTAAAGAATGAAATATGAAGGCTGGGTTTAAAAACAAGATATATTGCTTCTTTTGTGTTTCGAGCACGTTCTGTGTTCAAATGGCTTAAGTCAATTTTCATAAGTTTTGCGCGAACACCGAAGTTGCGAGTTGCGAGTTCCCCGTTGGAAATTGTTTTTTCACTGCCGCTAATCAAAAATGTAGAAGGTACCGACTGATTATTTTTGATTCGGTGTCCGCGTCATTATGAAAATATATTGCAATTTTGTTCTCATCTATTTTTCTTTAGCTGCTGCGGCAAAAGCCATAAAAGGAACCAAGAAAACAACTCGGTTACACAAAATCTGCTCATGGAAAAAACACATGAAAAACGAACCAGACGAATGGGCCGAGGACAAGAAGGTCTACGATAAGCTAATATGTGGTATGTACACAATGAAGGATGAGTACAAAAAACACGAGAGGACAGCAGCTTCGATTCTTGCTGGCAAGCACAAGGACAAATCATACGAAGAACAAAAGAAATACTTGTTTGATGCAGTGACTAATATGGCTAAAGCAGCAGGACCGTTACCGCCTCTAAATCTTAAAATGATCGGCAAATAGATATTTGTATATAAATGCATTATATTAAGACATTATAAGGACGCAGAGAGTACGCAATTCATTACTAACCCTAGATAGGCATACCTGTATTAAGAATCCGTTACACGCTGAAAGTTTTACCTTTTGTGATGGTATTTCGTCACAACGTGTAACAAATGCTAATATCTTGTAACAGACTCCCGTATGTGGCAGCGTGGTGAAATTTTTGCTGTGCAATAATGGACCTTAACAACGCTGCGGGGTGGTCAATTTTCGACATATACGGCTAGGCGACAAGCCATAACAGATTATAACATGAGGTGCTTATAATAAGGATACCTTGGGAGTAAAACTTTCCCATTCCAGATCACGTGTCATTCCCTTGAGTATTATTTGTCTTCTACCAATATGGAAGAAGATGATAGTAAGATTAACGTTAAGCAGCTATTTTGACCCTTTTTCAACGGTTTGGAATCGCAAAATATAACTGAAGTTGACGTTCCGACATCTTTGGTGGATGTCATCATCAGAATCTCATTACTATTAGGATGACATTTGAGCTGAAATGTTAAACAGCACCAAGACAAAGGAAAGATACGTAATAAGTGGTTGATAATAACTTTACGATGAAGGTTCAGCTTTCTGTGAGAAATGCATAAACAAGATAAATATATATATATATATATATATATAGATTTTATAGAAGAATAAAATAAAATTGCTTACAGTTTTATAAGATTTTTTTGAGTCATTAATGGGAGCAATTGACTTTAGTGACACTATATGTATCACAAAGCAGATTTTTGACTTTAAAAAAATCACTATAGAGGCCAGCCATGACAGGAGGCAGGAACAATTGAATCTAGTCTAACATGATTTACACGAGAAATAATTCAGTTTTCCAGGGGGAAAAAACTCTGTTGTTGTGCCTCCTGTCATGGCTGCCATCACGTGATGGTGCAAAGCCTATACATGGACAGTACGTGCTACTAATGGCAAGTACCATGTACCGCCATGTACTAGAGAATCGTTATCAAAAAATGGGGCAAGCTTTCAAAGACCATTTTCTTACATAGAAACTTCTCGTGCTCTAGAATATAGAATAAGCATAAATATTTCGAGTTTAAATTTTGAAAATGCAAATACATTCCTAATGCCCTTTTTGCCTTCACAAGCTTCACTAGCATTCTGATTGAATGAACGCTCATATCGTACGAGCTATGATTGGCTTGATGAATGCTCTAGTACCTTGCATGGGTTTCCGTGACAGAATACGGAAGATAGGACTTGTACATGTAAACGCGGATGAGACGTCCAAAACATGCAACACGGAATGTTCTCATTTTCCGTCTGTCCCTCCCTTTTCTTGATCCAAGAACAAAAAAACGAACAAGCAATTGTATATTGATAGTCTATTTCAAAGCACAGTTTATTTCAAATTGAAAAGAGTATTTGTATTAGAATGACAAATATCATTCATTGTGGAATATTAGAAAAGAAATTATGATACTTATTCGCTTGTCTCACGATTGGCTCACCGTCCAACCACAGCGCAGATGATCCGCGACGAGCGGTATATAAAAGACGTACCATCCAGTCTACACCATCGCCTGATGAAGACTAGCAGCTTACAGTTTAAACGTCGCTGTCCTCTACAAATGACCCTCAATCGTGAGACAAACGAATAAGTATTATTTCCTTGGACAAAAGATTCAGTCTTGGTTTCTTTTGTTATACCAATCAATATGGGGGCCACGTCTTTTGTCCTTTCTCATGAGAGAGATTTTATGCCACAGGAATGAGGCATCATATCAACCCAGATACACAGTATCCACAAGATAAAGATTCTAAAATATATTTCTGGAATAAATCTTTACTGAACAGATTTCTTAACGTTCTAGAATCAATCAAATTTGTTAATCCTTGGAAATAATGTCGGGGTCGTTTTAAAGTTAATAAAAACTTCTGTCACCAAGAAATGTACAAATGAATTGGTGCAACAGTGTTTGTATACATTGACATAATGTGTGTTTATAATTACACCTAACTGAAGGAACGCTACAGGGGCGGATCCAGGATTTTGTTCAGGGAGGGGTGCAGGGCACAAAGTCAGTCCAGGAGAGTGCAACCCTCAGAATCAAAGAAAGAAAACGTTTCGTATTGGGTATCTTCAAAATAGAGGGAAAAAATTGCTCAAAGGGGGATACGTACCCCCTGCACCCCTTCCCTGGATCCGCTACAAGGTCAAAATGTGTAAGTAGAATTCATGGAAGCCGAATCATCAACACCGAAATGTAGAACAAAAACAGAACGTACTTTGAATGAAATTCAAAACACATCCTGAAATAAAGGGCCACTTTGAAAACTACTTTTATCTTATAAACTTGGCAGGAAATTAAATTATTCCTAAAATTATCTTACATCGTAGTCATAAACTTATTTTTTTGATTATCGTACGTTGTACCCGCCCTTTCACCTTGGTGAACCGTTTCTTTAGTTTAGTGCCTCTGGACAAACAAGACGGTTTAGTATTAATGCAGCTTCTTTTTAACGCTTTTTGTCTTGTTTTTGGAGTGTTCTACTTTGGCAATTTTTGTTTTTCTCTCGTCTTCGGAGTCGTAATCCTCATCAGGGTCATAATCGTTGCCCTGGAGATCTTCGTATCTGCGTGGTTCGGGTGCCCTGTCTCGTTGTGTTGCTGCTACTGCATAGGAATCGTCACCTTCAGGTCCATCATCGTCATCATCATCATCATCGACATCATTAAAGTATCTTGGGTTATAATTTGGTCTCTGATGCCTTCTTATCTCGTCAGCTCCGGAATATCGTGCAGGTACAGTATTCCTACTCACTCCTCTCTCCTCCATCATGGGAGGATACCTTGGACCTTCGTCGTATCCGTATTGCCTACCATAAGATGGTTGTTCCTCTGGCATGTAGTCTCTTCGTCCATATGCTCCTTCATCAAAGTCCATATCTCCTGCCATCTCAGGCATTCTCCCCATGCCATTCATACCACCATATCCATCCATACTTCTTGCAAATCCCATGGCTCCCATACCACCTACACCTTCCATCCCACCCATGCCACCCATTGCACCCATACCTCCAGCCATACCGCCAGCCATACCGCCAGCCATACCACCCATGCCACCTGGCATGTCATTCATACCACCTATTCCACCCATGGCTGGCATACGTGGGCCGTCAATACCACCCATACCAGCTGCATCTGCCATACCTCCCACACCTCCCATGGCACCCATGCCTCCCAAAGCACCCATACCCATACCCCCCATTCCACGTATACCTCCCATACCTCCCATACCTCCCATACCTCCCATACCTCCCATACCTCCGATACCACCTAGCCCATCCAAACCACCACCACCACCAAATGCACTTGCCATCTTTCTTCTACCCATCATCCCGTTCATTCCGTTCATCCCTCGCATCAATTGTCCCTCTAGTGCTTGCTGTTGTATCTGGTCCTGTAGCTGAGCCTGTATGGCTTCAGTTCGAAAGGAATTAAGAATTCCTTTGTCGGCAAGATCAGGGTTGACTGTACCTGCGTGGTAATTAAAAGAGATTTCAACTTTGAATTGATTTGCAATTATAAGAAAAGGAAAGAAATGCTGCACCATGGTAAATATTTGATCAAATTGTAAGTGCAAATAAAAGAAGAGTCCTATCAATGTTATACACACCTTCCATACTTAAGTCATCTTGACCAGGGGCTTCAGACTGTCGTGTAAAGTCACCTAAACAGAATAATGCAACACTCAACACCACATCCAAGCATATAACACTGTTATATTGTATATGAAGTCTTAACTGTGACTTTCATGGACAACATAAGATTTGCTGTGGGCCGTTTTCACGAGGGTTGCCCACAAGCTAAAATTATGACCTTTAAGTTTTCTGAGATAGGTAACACGTTGCATTGTGGTCTAGCTTTGGTACATACATATTTTGTTCATCATGCCTTACATGCTGTTGCTTGTACCAAAGGTAGTCGACCACAATGTATCCTGTTTATCGAATTCAGAAAAGGCCTGTGGAGTTGAATTGATGATATTGACATGCATGAATGTATCTTACCTGGTGGTGGTATAAAAGGAGCCCCTCCACCTCCACCTCCCCCACCACGTCCTTTATCCGTCTCTCGTTCCTTTCCCTTGTCACGTGGGGGTTCATCGTCATCATCGTCGTCATCATTTTTTGGCATACCAACAGGAATGTAGGGACCTTCTTTGGGAAGCTTGATGTTTGGGGGCAACTTTGGATCGTCCGGACTTGCAGCTATTTCAGCGTAGGGATCGTGTTTGATGTTTGGGTTTTCGTCAGATTCATTCTCTTTCACTTCTTTGACTTTTATTTTCGAGACATTTTCTTCCTTTTTGTCAAGGCTAAATTTTCCAAGTTTTGCAGTTTTGTTAGAATTTGAGGATGAATTACTCTCACTTGGAGTGACCTTACTGTTGTCTTCTTTATTATTCACTGTGCTTTCATTCCCCTCTGGTTTGTCATTGCTGCTCTTCATTGCAAGATCAATGCTATCTAAATTACTACTGCTTTTTATCTCAGTACCAGAACTTCCTTGGCTAGTACTGGCTTTATTTCCACCCTCAGCGCTAAAACTCGACTGACCATCATTTTTTATTTCAATGTTCGTACTACCGTCTCCACTGGACTTGACGTCTCCACTAGTTTTTATTTCAACGTTGGAACTTCCTTCATGGTTGTCTGGCTTTGCTTCTTCCTTAACCTTGACTTCAAAGCTCGAATCTTCTTTGCCTCCAGCACTTGATGCACTTTTGCTAGTATTGACTCCAGTACTATTCCCCGGCGCGTTGTCTAGGGATATTACATTAGGTTTTTTCTTGTCTTGAAGCATTTTCGATATAAGGGTATTGTTGCTAAGTCCACTCAAGAAGTCCTCGGCAGGCGATCGGTTATGATTCAAAGCAGTCATCCTCTTAGCATCTGCTATCAAGGCTTCTTTAGCTTGAGCCACTTCCTGTTGATCTGCCAAATTGTTCTGAGGATGCGAGTGCTTTAGGTGGTGAAAGAGTTTGACAAGATTCTTGTGGATGCTTGCTTGCAATGTCTGTATTTTTTGTTTCTGTTGTTCGACCAAAGGACTGATTAAGCCTGAATTTGATTTTTTGACCTTTTTATCGACGTTGTCATCTGCATCTATTTGAATGCTCTCCACAAAGTTTTCGGGTTTATCGGTATTGAGTTTGATGATGCCAGATTTTGGAATCGGTTTGACGTCTTTATGCACTACATTCCCTTTCTTTGCACCACTCTCGGCACCTTCCCCTTCACAATCATCGTCACCATCACTACTCCTCTTGATCTCTACTTTGGATTTCTTCTTCATGAATGTTATGTCATCTACGCTATTGGCATGGTAAACTTTGTCCTCATCAGGATCGGTCAGGGCTTGCGCTTCTATTCCTGCTTCTTGTGACAAAGATGTGATGCTTTTCTTACACCCTGAAATACAGTTCGTATAGTAAGTTTCCTGCAGAATTGAAACCGATAAAGATAACCATACGAGTTATCGGATTGTCGGTTTGCAGGAGGTCGTGGTTCACCCCCCCCCCCCCCCCCCCCCCGATGTAAAGATGGAAAATAATTTTCTTAAAGTGACTCCGGCCTGTAATACGCCGTTTCTCAATAATGTACGGTGGTGAGATTGATCCTAGCTGGACTTGCTACTTATGTAAATATATTTTAATGGCTCTCTCCTGTACCTCTCACTGACCTGATTCTCTCTCTCCCCCTAAAATTTATAATTTCGGACGTTTTCATTTTTGATTGGAGGGGGTTAGGGGGGGATGGTGCGAATTTTTGGTGTGCTCGATATTTCTATCGACTATACCGAGG
This sequence comes from Anthopleura xanthogrammica, assembly GCA_964019055.1. Taxonomy (NCBI): domain Eukaryota; kingdom Metazoa; phylum Cnidaria; class Anthozoa; order Actiniaria; family Actiniidae; genus Anthopleura; species Anthopleura xanthogrammica. The sequence continues at coordinate 26,649,947 of OZ025206.1, read as the reverse complement.
TTAAAACTGAGATATTTTTTATCCTGTGTAGCTGATAAAAAATGGATCACACGGAAAATTCGTTCCCCCCCCCCCTCCCTCAATCAAAAATCAAATGGTCCGTCCAGTTCTTTTCCTTTAGAAATTGGCATTTATATTTACATCTATTTACCTTTAATTGGAGCTGCATCACTTGGCCCTGAAAAATAGCAATACCAATAGTTATCAATCATTTAAGACAGAACCGGTTCATAGCTGTAATCTAGAAATCATTGAAATCATTTCAGTATTGGCATCAGCCATGTTATTTGACGTTCCTCGTATAAGGCCCCGTACTTCTCTGATATATTACTGCAACTGAATTACCTCCTGAGTCAAATCCAAGAAATACCTAGTGGTACTGAGCTAAAGCAACTAAGGTATCTAGTATGTTCATCATCGTATCTACCTTGTTGGGCACCAGATGCCCGAGCGAGACTGGGGCCTCTGGTTTATTTATCTCTGCTATCAGAGTATATCGTATTTTACTATACGATTATCAATGAAATACCAATATTTCTCTATTTCAAAAATTTGATATTTTCACATGTGAAGATATCATCACTATGGTAACATTCTTCCTATAGCAGAAAAAAAGCTCAAAAAAGCTTTCTTTTCTTTTTCATTGATAATTATATAATAAACAGAATATTACATGGGCGCTTGGAGAGACGAATTTTATCTTCTCGTGTTGAAAATCTCTAAATCGTTCGCTGCGCTCACTCGTGAGAGATCTTTTCAACACTCGAAGATAAAATTCGTATCTTCGTGTGCCCAGGTAATATCCTCTACATAACAGACAAAAAAATAAATTGTAAAGCCACAGCCCAACTTGATCCCCCTTTCTCACCAATAGAAATAGAAACAAAGAGCGTTGATGGCCGAAGCAATTAGTCCATTACTCACCTGTAAAAGCAAAAACCACGGTCGCCACCAAACAAACAGCAACAAAATGTTTAGGCCACATGGTGTTGTTTTGAAGTTTTGGTTACATTTGAACCATGCATCCGCCGGAACTAGCAAAAACTGCTGTAATCTGAAAAGAAAACCAAGATATCTTGTCAACTGAAGTAAAAACTTCTTCAACAATCTCGGCCAGAGATTCAAGATGGCGTCCAGTGAACCCAATAAACAAGTCAGGTTTGCTCTCAATCTTACTACTTCCATAAATTCTGTAAACTGAGGTAAATCTTTTTGGCATAATACTCTACCTGTTTTCCTCATCAACAAATAAGAATTATATTTTATAAAGCGAAAAAAAGCTGAGGGAGTTTGGGTAGATATTAAGGAGTCATCGAGTGAATAGAAAGTGTGACACAACCTGCTAAATTGTATCACTTTGCTTCTTCACTAATATGTCTCTGTCAGGTGGGACGTCAAAAAAATTAATTTCCGACTGGTTTATTTTGTATATAAGTTTTGATTTAAATTCACTTATCTCTCTTTTTGATAAGGTCTTTTATTAGGTGATCATATTTTATCGTACGAAGAAGAAATAAATTATTTTTGTTTATAGAAACAAGGCGTTGACTCCAACTGAAAAGTTAATTATGATAGCAATAACAATATTCTTCTTGTATCAATAACAACATGGCGAATTTGTTACTTTACAATAAAGATGAAAAGCATTTCCATTGCTGGCCATTTCTGTTTATTTTGGCCAAAAATCAACAAGAATAAATAAAAATTTTCTATGTCATTGTTGCACCAACTAGTTAGTTGGTTGGTAAATATTTTGTTATTGCAAAAAGAATGTATAACGATTTTTAGGGATTTTATGCTTTCCTATAATACACATATGTAGAAATACTTCAATCTCTCACCTTTTCTTTCAATTTTATCGAGGAAAATCAAAGTCTTGGCGTTTAAACTCGAAGGGCAGGCTCGTAGAGTCGAATTCTCGAATCACAGATGACGACTGATGTAAGAATTCATTATGAACTCAATTGTTGAGGGATCAATCATAGCCACAGTAATGTTTCAATTTTAGGCTTGTAATTTTTTACCAAAATGGCAAGTGCAGTCCTTTTAATTTTTGCATTTCTTTTTTACTTCTTTGCTTGTCGATGATATCTCTCGCGTATGTAACATATGTTGTTTTGTTTCTTTAACGTTTATTGTACGATTAAAACAATTATTTTGAATACCAATCGTGACGGCACAGGTAGCCCAATCATATAAACAACACCTGCTGTTCGTCCTGGTACTTGTTAACAATAGCTGTTATCACAGTTGAGCCGGTCTTAAAATATGTTTTTGTTTTAAGAATCATACAAGTGAGGCTATATGGGGTCGATACAATGTTTTTTGTCTCCTTTATATCTTATTTACATGCATCCGTAATATCTACTGTGGTACATTGCGCAAGAAGCGGTTTCTTTCTGGGTTTTTTTTTTTTTTTTTTTTTTTGTCGATATCTATTCTTTTGCACCAAAAAGGTGATTTTACGCTCGACAATGGTATTTGCAGCATCATTTCAGTTGCAGCCTTAAATTATTGCGTAGTAAATAAAATACTTTGCACCAGGCAAAGTTCTAAATTTGTTACCAAGGAACGTTTTGACGTGACAGCCATGTTGACTGGAACAATAGATCTTTCATGTGTTTCAAGACGAGGCTACGGGTTCAAAAAAGATTTTTGTTTATATGGAAATAAACATGGCGCCATGTGATCTAGGTCCGTAATCGTTGCATGAAGCAGGACTCGATTTTATTTATAAGATGAATTTTAAAATAACTTTTATAATTCTCGCGTTCTGATTGGTTGGTGGCGCGTGCTTTATAAGAGCACACAGCACGCGCGCACTTTGTATTGCGTAATTCGCAGGTATAAAGCACTTGGGAATTGTCAGAACACCCGAGAAGAGTCGAGGAGCACTCCGTTACGCGTCGTGCTTCTCCTAAGACTTCTCTCGTGTTCAGTCCACCCCCGCGTGCTTTATAACTGCACATAACACTCGCGCGCGCGTTTTATATTTCTTCATTGAACCCTTCTCAAAACTATCTTGAATGAGAAAGCTAACATTCAAACACAAAAGAAATCAAACTTTTTGTCGATGGAGTTTGTGGCATCTCTTTTGTATTTCGCTTGCGCATGCAAGATAATTTTGAGAAGGTTCATTAAAAATGTTGACAAAACTATTCTCACTATATAATTAATTAGCACGGAGCTGTATAAATTAACTCCACATACATGCCTTATTGCACAACGTCGTTGGGAGCGTCGCGGGGAACCAAGTTTTGCCCCACCCACATCCCCTGGTGGCGGTGTTCTTCAGGTTCGGAGTGCTCTTCTCGCTGTTTACCTCATAGTGAAAACACATTACTATCTACACAAAATAGTATATTTCTCCAGGCAAGCTATAGACTGAGGTTTTGCATGATTACAAAAAGGCGGCCAATAACAAATGAATGTAATACGATACAATTAATACCGAATCGTTTTATATCAGTAATAACTCTATTTCATAAAGTAATGGATTCTGTTGTTCTGCCTTTTGAACTTGACCGCCAGTATGTTATGATATGTGTTGGTCCCGTGGCCCAATGGATAAGGCATCTGACTACGAATCAGGGGATTCCAGGTTCGAGTCCTGGCGGGGTCGATCTTTTGGAATTTGTTGTCATAATATTTTCTTGAATTTTGTCTTATTAGATGATACGCTTACGAGGTCCTCTCGCCTCTGTTTGGCGGACGTCGCCGCAGGCGCCAAACAGCTTTGAGCGAGAGAGCCTCTCGAACCCAGGGTAGTTTATTGGATGTTTTCTTTTCTTCATGAACAAACTGTTGATTTATGAAGTTGTCCTTTCAGTACTGGCCGTATTTACTCAAATTATATATTTCCAAACCCTTGATGTATTATGACTACATCCAAGCCAACAAAAAAGCAAATTCCTCCAGAAGTCTGAGCAAAATTTAGCATTTTTACAATTTATATATGTATTATCCTTTAATATATGATACTACATGTATGCTTCTACTTCCTTTATTTGCCGTAGTAGTTATGCCTATACATTTGCATTTGATATCTTTAAGTACGTTACTCCATATAGTAAGGCTAGGGTAACGAGAAATTCCCTTGTAAACATTGACTATAAGCCTAATTTAACTAGAACCTCAACTTTTAGGGACTCCTACTTTAATAGGATTATACTTATCTGGAACTCACTGCCTCTTGAAATTAAGAAAAGTACTACTCTGTCATCATTTAAAACGAAAGTTCGCTTACATTACAAGTCACTCCTCTCCTGACCGAATAAGAACTTTTAAAACCATTTGTTCTAAATGCAGATCTGTTACCCCGGCAACAGTTTGTTGTCGATAGATTTTTCCCCCCTTTATTATCCATGTCATATTAGTTGTTAGTTATGTATCTGTTGTAAATCGTATTAACTTGTATATGTTTATATACAAAGTATATATAAGTATGGGGCATGTCCACATGGACTACGAGTCTATCCATGCTCTGTTGAAGCTATTAAATAAATGAATTTAAAAAAACAAATTCTTGCAGTTTGATTTTCCATCTTTTTTCGTCTATGATATATTACTGAGGTTATATTTGTACGTATAATTTTATGTGAACATTTTCAACACCATGTTCTACCCCTTTTTAAAACATACCATTGGTATCCAGAACGCTATCAAAAAAAAATCACAAAGCAGTGGTAACAAAAACAGCTCGTGTACAAAAAGATTCAAATACATACATTAGAAGTGGTCATGGTTTTGGATCTCGAGCGCGGCAAAATTAAAGTGAATAATTATCCTGCATGTTATTAAAGTTACGTACTATTAAGAAAAGGTGCGGACACAAGTAGGCCATGAAACTTTGCACGCAATATTGTACACAACAGAACTGAGTGAGTTATACCACACGTTGCAATCTTTCGCGCAGTATTAGTTGTATCTATCCAGCGCGGTTACTAATATAAGGCGCCTGCGACTGCAGGCAGTTTAGTCAGCAGTTATAATTATAGCGATATCTGATTGATTTTGCAGCTATTTTCAAACAGTGAAATGTGGTGCCTGGATTTAATTGTTGCAAAAGTAGAACGCGATTAAGCTTATGGATTGTTGCAGGCAATATTGCGTGCAACAAGCGTCAGTGGTAGACACACGCTGCAATACTTCTATTCCGTTCAATGTTTCCTCATGTGTCCACACCGTTCGTACTATTCTATAAATTGATGTCAATTCAACTTCTTTAACGATCCATCAAAACAAGAAACAATACTGACCAATATATATAGTGACAAGCGCTCTGGAATTGGTAAACATTACACATAAAGTAAATAGGCCTTATAGTTTGTAATATTTGCATATAAGGTATGCAGTCTTGGTATTTTCGGATTATTACACTTTTGGTGGTCGACTGATTCTGTCTCAAAGACTAAGTAAGCTGTCCTCGTCAATAGCAGGCAAAGTTTCATTCTGATTGAATTGTTTCACATCACTAATATCAGACCTGCTTTGCGCGTCCTCATCAGTATCCTGAAAGTCCCCATAGTTCTCTTGCCGACCCATTTCCTCTTCTGGCCTATTTTCCGGGTTCATATTCCTCGTAGCTCCATCTTCTTCGTCATCGTCTTGATCATCTTCTTCGTCTCCACCCATACCCTTACCAAGTGTCTGTCGTATCAGTTTGTCGTACATCTCATCTTGTTGTTCGGCTACCTTTTCCTCTAAGTGAGCAGCTGCCTCGACATTCTTCTCCTCTGGCCCTTTAGTACGGTTGAGCTGCTTCAGAACTCTGGCTGCAGAAGCCTGTAAATCTAACGACACAGCCCCTTGAGGGGAATTCCTTTCTTGGAGCCCTGCTGTAGCATTCACTGCATCATTCAAGCCTTGTGTGGTAGTGTTGGATAAGATGCTCGTTTGTAGTGGGGAGGGACTTGTTCTTCTTACCTTACTTTCCAATTGACTTTGTTTTTCAATCTGTTGTATATAATCTTTAATGGTTCCTTCATCGTTATTTACAATCGTTTCTTTCTGTGCATCTGCATTTTCTTTTACGAGATTTGCTGTCGAAGTTTTATTCATCATCTCTTTCACCTTTTCAAAAAAGTCTTGCTCAGCTATGAAAAGTTGTTCTCTAGCTAGAGCAGCTTTAACGAGCTTGCGAGCCGTTTCGAATGCTTTTCTTGAATGAACTTCTTGCTTAGAAACAATATTTTGGCCCTTTTTCCTTTTTTCTTCAAGAATAGTCTTCAGTTTCATCAGAAGTTCAGACGGAACACCTTTTAGAGAAGCAAACTTCATCGCCTGATCATCAAGTGAAGGGCTGTCATCATGTTTTATGCTATCATTAGTTATATTGGGAGTCTGTGCTGTAGTTTCTACCACTTGATTAGTGTTGTTGTTAACAGAAGGAGGATTCTGTTGTTTTAGCTTTTGTATTTCCAGTTCTTTTTCTGCTAACGATTGTCGCAGTAATATTTCTTCTTGTTTTAGTTTTTCAATGTCTCCCTGTGAATTGTTCTGTGTATTATTTTGCTGTTGTTTTTGTTGTTCTTCCTTTTGTTCTTGCTGCTGCTGCTCTTGTTGTTGTTGTTGCTGCTGCTGCTTTTCTTGTGGTTCCTGTTGTTCTTTTTGTTGCTCTTGCTCTTGTTTTTGTTCTGGCTGTTCTTTTGGTTGCTGCTGTTTTTCCTGCTGTTTCTCCTGCTGTTCAGGGCTAGAGTTACTGGAGTTACTCGAATTAGCAGCATCTTTCGAATTTTTAGTTTTTATCCTGTAAACAGGAGCAAGATTGTACTTGACTCCCGAAATAACCGTAGATTGTTGCCCGTCATCTGGGTGCACATGGATAGGAAGTGCTTCCTTCAAAACATCTTTCTTTTCTGACTGCCTCATTGTCGGTTTGGGTTTACTAGAATTCTTTGATTGATTTGATTGCTTTGTTTCATTTGACTTCAATAGTTTTTCCACAAACGCTTGCAGAAGACGGATTGTATCTTTGATACTTTTCCGTGGACCTTTCTTTTTTCCACCTTTGTTGTTTTTTCCAATGTCAATCTTTTCAGATACTGACTTTGAGCTATTACTAGAAACTATAGTAATGTTAGTAGTAATAGTGCTGCTAACTGCCATATGCTGTAGAGAAGAAGAAGGTGCAATGTTACTGTTCTGTCCATGAAATTCAGCATCTTGTAGCACTTTACTATCGCTCTTGAGGCTGCCTTTGTTCTTCGTACTTTCATCTCCTTTAGAAAGCAATTTTGAGTGGATAGTACCAAGCTTTGGGGTCTCATCATCATGTTTTTTACTCTTGTCCACCGTGTCCTGTTCCTTCTTGGAGACCTCAGCAATCAACTTCGAAGGAAAAATCTTTGCTACGAATTGATCCTGATTTACGACCTTTTTCTTCGCATGCTCTTGTCTCTCTTTGTTGATATGCTGATTATCTTTCTGTCGTGCAGCTGACTTGGTATTATTTTGGACAATTTTTCTTGTCGTTGCTGTTGCTGCATTTTGACCGTATTCCATTTCTTTCATTGCATCAGCTAAGAAACTCTTTTTGGCATTTTTGTGGTGGGGGGATTTATCTGTCGAACATAGAGAAACAAAAAATAATTGAATGACTAAAAAAATGCCGCCCAATGTGGGGCTCGAACCCACGACCCTGGGATTAAGAGTCCCATGCTCTACCGACTGAGCTAACCGGGCCAGTTCTGAAAAATACTTAAACCAAAGCAATTTCATTCTTGTTTCATTACCTTATATTACGTTGCTCATTGGCCATTTAATACCGCATGGCTTCAGTGTGCAGAGACATGGAGGGGAAGATGCATGGGTCTATGGCGTACCACTTGGGTGATGTATACCGTTGGGTATATACCATAGCCCTTGCCATTTTTTACTGCAGATTTCCTTCTACCGTGTCCCTTGGTTTTTTCAAACTTCAGCTTGGATTTACGTTTATCTAGTTGGATACGCGGCCGACCCGTTTTTTGATACAGCTTCCCTCCCTCACTCACTCACGTGAATAATCGTTCGTAACGGCGAAAAAAGAAGAACAACCCAAATCCAGCTGAAAGTTTGAAAACCAAACGGTAGCGAAACAAGGATAGGGCCCCGGGGATAGGGCTCTTTGGTTCCTAATTTCCCGATTTTGTTGTCTAAGAAGCAGTACAAAAACAACTAAGCCTGGTTAGCTCAGTCGGTAGAGCATGGGACTCTTAATCCCAGGGTCGTGGGTTCGAGCCCCACATCGGGCGAAATAGTTTTTATTTTTGAAGCAACTGCAAGATTGACTGTCACCAGGATCACCAGGCTCAATTCCTCGCCAAGCTGTTTTCACCTATTTTGTTTTGTTGTGTTGTTTGACTATCAGTGAAGGTGAGAACAGAGGTTTTAGCATGGGCACGTGCAAGCGGCCATCTACTGATGGCAGACAATATAATCCCTTTATTTATGAGGGAATTGAATTATGGCCGCCGAAAGGTTAGTGAGGATGGGTTCGAAGGTGATCTCATTCCCATATGGAAGTATACATGGGTCTGATTGAATGATTTGATTTAAAAGCTAGCGGCTTCGCTACATGTGATATTTCAAGGCACTTTTATGCATTATCAAACTAATATAGGATAAGAAACTTTCAGGACTTATCATGATCAGTGCGGCACATTTTACACTCATAAGATATGGTTAGTATGAGCTGCAGGCACTGAGGGTCATCACTGCAAGACTTTCATGTTGCCGTTCCTTCAGTGTTCTGAACTGACTTTTCTTACCCCGCACATCTGACAGGATCAACCAATTTGATCAGTTGGTTGGAAGTCTGCCTGTTGTGGCAGGGGACTAAGTTTAACGACACTTACAGTCAAAACGGCTCAAGCGTGGCCCCCTAGAATCCATTATTCCAAACTTGAATATAGATTATCTACTTCAGGTTTGATTCGATTCTTCAACTATTCCCATGCTAAGGTAGAAAAACTCCCCAGAAAGGCCATCTTTTAGAAGTTTAGTTGTGAAATTAATGTGAAGTTTGAAGTCTTCGATTTATTAATGAAAATTCAAAGTGAATTATCAACTCAATATTCGAATAATGAAATCAATAATGGAGCCTAGGGGTACGCTTGAGCCGTTTTGGCTGTAAAGCAGTACACAAAGCCATAACTAGACCCTTGACATTTCAATATTAAAAAGGCAAAAGCTATGTATATAAAGTGTATATATTCATTGTTTTGGATTTTCTGCCCAGTATATAAATTGGTCCACATAAAAGGACATTTCCTAATCAATACTATTAGCAGCATTTCTACTTACGTTTGCCTGTCGAGTGACAGTATGTCTGTTGAGCGAACAACATCAGTAGGATCCATGTAAGTATCGCCATGGTTGAGTTAAGAATCACGACTCATCACATCTAACACAATACAAGCTCATCAAGACAAATAAATCTGCAAAAAGCCAAACAATACAAAACTCAAATAAAAATCATTTCTAAATCTTATTTTCTTTGGTTGAATCAATGATTTCAAAATACATTGGTTTTTCAAAATCAAACCATAAAAATTATAACTTACAAAATTTATTTCAAATTGTCTTACGGTAACTATATGAAGGGTTTAATTCAAGGAATCCGGTGTTAGTGACAAAGAAATCGTCTACCGAAGACAACAAACTAAAATTAGAAATTATTTCACCTAATTAATAATAAGAATCTTGGTTCAATATATTTTACCTCCATTTTTTTGTGTCTTCGTCGGATGGTTGTTGTAGTCACGTGATTTTTGAGTGATGTAATGAAACCGACAAGAGATAAGGGACTGTTCTTTTTGCGGGTAAGATGACGGAAACACCAGAAGAGGTCGCTATGCTCAGATGATTATTCTATGGTCAGTTATCGCCGGTTAATTTTGGTCGAGAGAATAAATTTGAAATCATTGTTAAGAATCGATGTCTTCTGCCCATTTGCCGTCTTTTGTTCTAAACAAATATCATTAAAAGCTGAAAATTGTCGAATTTTTCTCTTTGGCTACTTATATATTCTATTTCTTACACTTTAGCTCGTATGGACAACCAGTGCGTTGCACCAAATTGCAAAACAATGGTTTCCTTTCACCTAAAACACTAAAGTTTATTGCAGATTTTACGTTAACGTGGGCCAAAAAAATAGTCCCTTTTACGGTTCCTTGCATATCGAAGCGAGACGAACAGTGAGCTTGCAATGATAGACACCTTTTTTATTACCTTGGACAATTATTCACGTCTTCATCATTGGAAGCTCTCCGTTCCCGGATCACCGTTAGTCTCGCTTCGATGCAAAGGCACTGCGCATGCTTCCTTTCAAGATAGCGCAGGGAACGGTGAAAGGGAGTATTGTATAATACCAATCTTATGAATATTGTTGTCAAAACACATAGTAACAAAAGGATGTCTTCTCTTTTTCTAGCTCGGTTTATATGACAAAATGAACAACTTCTATTCAAAAAAATGTTCACTTTGACCAGGTGGGTTGAGGCTGGCATTCCAAAGCACCCGGAAGGAATGTAGTTCCCGAAACCGCAGTTTTAGAGTATGTCCGGATATGCCTGGCCTTGGCAATTGGGATTTCAGTTTCACTGCAGTAAACATATTAGCTAACACGTTACGCTACAGTCGAACTAACACTAACAGCAACTCCCCCCCCCCCCCCCCCCCCAAACGGTAACCTCTACCCAACGACCAGGAAATTTTGTCCTGGTTACCAATGAGTTCATGCCTATACTAACTAAAAAACCTCTCCACAACGGCCACCTCTCCACAACGGCCACAAATTGTTGTCCTGACGGGTGGCCGTTGTTTAAAGCTTCGACTGTATTAACCAACGCGAAAGGCTTTGTAGCCTTAGCGTTCGAAGTGAAACTGACCTAGGATTATAATTATTGGAAGCAGCCCCTCATCATATTTTATCTCCCTCAATCGCTCACCTCTTCCCATTCCACTCTCAATGTTTATAAAACCCATGGCCAACACCAAGACATAGCGCGACAGCTTAGCTTTTTCTAAGCTTCCCGACCCCTAAATCTCGAAGGGGACCCCGTGTTCTATTGTACAGCACCAGCCTGCGGGCCAATCTCATATAAAAAAATATTTAAAAAAATATCCATGGGTAGTCTCCAGCCGGCACATTAGAAGCCATGCCTCGCGCCCCGTGGTGTTATACTGTCCTTCAGTCAGATAAGCGATGCAAATGGTCAATACAATCGTATAACTACACTTTCAGTTTATGTACAAAATTGATAACGTACTTTATTGATTTCTAACTCTCGACTCAAGTCAAGAACAATAATAAGAACGTGCAGCTAATGGTTTCATGCTTATAAACATTACGATACATCCTCTGAGTCAATATTGTTTAACAGTAATTTGCTAGCCAATAGTCTTGCTTTTTGTTTCACAAATTGACAAATTTTGATCGTCTAACTTGATTGGTTTTGTAAATTTGTTGAGCATGAGTTATATAAGTGATTCTTTCAAAATGTTATATTTTATTCGTATGTGCATAATTGATCTATGCCCTAGATCTACTGTACAAGAAACCGTTTAATCAATTGATTTATTTCAAGCCTTGATCTTTCATGTCTTAATCCCGGGGGGGGGGGGGGACTCCGGGGAAAAAGTATCGGGTATGCTCGTCGTATCTCTTAGGGGTAAAAATCAGCGATTTGGTATCTTTTAGGATCTTAAATTTGAGGTTTAGCAAATCAGCACTTTCTGGTATATTTTAGGGTGTTGAAAAAGGAACTAGCCCATCGCATAATAACGCAATATGTATGCCTGCGTAAACTCGGAATATTACTCAAGGAAAAACATTTCAAAAGCCTTTATTTTTTAATAGTATTATTTTTGTAGTATCTCTTAGGGGTTAAAATTTGCCAAGCCACGCCCTTTTGAAAAAACTTCCGGTATCTTTTAGGGGTATTTTTGGAAATTTCCGACGAGCATACCCGATACTTTACCCCCTGAGTCCCCCCCCCCCCCGGTCTTAATTAAGCACTAATGATCAAGCAATCAGAATGAAACATAAATTAATCTTATGAATGCAATGTTGACGGCATGAAAAAAACATTTTGTTTAGGTCTATTTTTCAACACCGCAAACAAAGCTGGACATTTTAATTGTCATTATGAAATGTTTCAACAACCTTAAAATTCGTGAATTTAATAACCGATTTTTTGGGCTAAACACCCGTCATCAGGTTACAATGTTTGGGGCGGCCAAAATCTCGTTAAAAACAAACAAACAAAAAAAAAGAAAAAAAAAAAGAAAATTCGTTATTAGAATTAGAATTTTTAAGGTTGTACATGTTGAAACATATTATATATAATATGATACCAACCTACACAGAAGCACTTGATTTCAGGTATCGGTGGCACTAATAAATCGTTATTTACATCTAACATTAACGTATTACTATTATTATCTCGTCTACCAATTCCACAAGTCAATGTTTGAAATGACAAGGAAAGCTGCACGTTTTACTTGTTACTCGCACGTATGCTTTTCAAAAGCTGCGAACAGCGCCTGTTCATCTTACAATAAACTGTTTTATATTTTCTTCCTAGAAAAGTTGTTCACGCGCGCATAGGCATGCACTTACAAGTAGACGTATTTATTTTCATCAGTAAGAATAGCTGTGCACAGCCCTCTTTTTCTTCATCTTTGATTTTCTAGAAAAGTTACTCCCCTCACGTACGTTTTTCACCAGTCAACACATGCTATACAACAAGGACAGCTACAAAGTACTCGTCCAAGATACTCCCACTCGCTCATGTTGTCAGGGGCTGGGGTTGGCAAATACGTGTTTTTCGATGGCGATGATGCAGTTTTAGAACATTTACATTTTTCGTTCTCATTGTTTTTACTATCGCTGCAACATCTTTTCGCCAGCCATGGTTGTGGATACAGTGGATGTATAAGAAAAGGTACCGAAGGGGGAAACATCCCTCTAAAACTCCAGTGTTTTACAGGGAGTCCACGGACTCTCTTTCTGCTTGACTTTTTACGCTTCCAAGGGCCTGGTCTTTGATACGCTTTTCTTATTTGAGATCTCCTGGTATTCCTATGTCTGGATCTTGAACGGAACGTCTTATGTGGCCTTCTTGACGGACCTGGATTTGACAAAGTGTTTATGTACTCATTTGGAAATCCTTTATACATTTGTTGGTTTCTTGTTTCCATATCGTACAAATTGTTTTCAGATGCCCCAGGAATATATTCAAAACCAAACGGAAGCCCATCATCTGTGTCGTCGTCGTTATTTTGAGAAGGCAGCGAAGCCCTCGGTGAACTACTTCCCACGAGAAGGTTCTGAATCATATTCTTTTCATCATTGATTTCTTTATCTAGGTAGTCTTTTATGTCCGTGCTCATTTTGTTGTACACCGTAGGGTCTGTTACCGTGCCGTATCCATATTCTTGTTTGCTTGGATCTGCACGTTGGGTACCAGATTGAGGCTCGTCATTCATGCGTATATCAGGTGCTTCCAAGATATTCTGTGCAACATCTGGCTCTGTTAACTGATGTTGTGGTACGGGGTTCTGTGGAGGCATATCGTTCATTGGAAGGCTCAGCATACTTGCTGCCTGATCCTTAGAAAGTGTCGATACTGTTGGACCAACTATGCGATGACCTTTTGGTCCACACCTGAGCAGTGTTAAAGAACTTCCGGCAGGTAAAGCATGACAATCAACTCTCTGTCCAGAGCCACTCAGGACGGATATCGCTGGCATAGCTTGTGTTCCTTGAAGATTGTTGAACGGCGAGGTATTTTTGCTTTGCAACAAGAAGGCAGGGTTCTGAATGGCCGGGTTTTTTAACAATACATTCAATCCTGAAGCAGCTTCTTGACTTTTGAACACACCTTCCGCCGCTGCTGCTGGTCTAACCGTTCTTCCTCCCCCTCCAATCAATATTTTGTCGTCATCATTCGCGAACATCTCGTTTGGTAAAATAGTGGTAATGTTCTTCCCTTCGGGATTATTTAGCAAAGCATTTACAGCATTCACATTTGTCTGGGTCATATTGACTTGATTTGAATTTGTCTGACTTGCAGTTTTCGTTTGATCGTTGTACAAAGCATTAGTTGGTAGACTCGCAGTTTTCATTTGATTGTTTGCCAAAGCATTAGTTGGTAGACTCGCAGTTTTCATTTGATTGTTTGCCAAAGCATTAGTTGGTAGACTCGCAGTTTTCATTTGATCGTTTGCCAAAGCATTAGTTGGTAGACTCGCAGTTTTCATTTGATCGTTGTACAAAGCATTAGTTGGTAGGCTCGCCGTTGTTATTTGATCGTTGTACAAAGCATTAGTTGGTAGGCTCGCCGTTGTTATTTGATTGTTTGCTAAAGCATTAGTTGGTAGACTCGCAGTTTTCATTTGATCGTTTGCCAAAGCATTAGTTGCTAGGTTCGCCGTTGTCATTTGATCGTTGTACAAAGCATTAGTTGGTAGACTCGCAGTTTTCATTTGGTCGTTGTATAAAGCATTAGTTGGTAGGCTCGCAGTCATCATTTGATCGTTTGCCAAAGCATTTGTCGGTAGGCTCGCAGTTTTCATTTGATCGTTTGACAAAACATTAGTTGGTAGGCTTGCAGTCATCATTTGATCGTTTGCCAAAGCATTTGTCGGTAGGCTTGCGCTAATGTTTTGGGTTTCTAATTGGTCAAGATAAGGACCTGACAGGATTAGAGTTATAGGCTGCTCTATACCATTATTTGACACTTTCTTTGCATTTATACTGTCAACGTTTGGATTGTCTTGCAAAGCTTCAGCAACAGGAAACTGCTGTTGTTCTTTCCCTGCGCTTGCAGTGTTTATAATGTTTGTAGCACTCGCAGCACTTGCAGAGTTTGCTGTGTTTGCACTACTTGCAAGCAGTTCTTTCAACTTGTTCCTTGTCAGCTTTAAAACTTGATATTGTTTTGGCAAGTGTTTGACATTATTTTTGAAGTTTTGTCCCGCAAGTGAAATTGGAGATGCAGGAGCCTTCATACTTGCTTCATTCATCTGAACATTTGCTGGTATATGTTGAGTTAGAAATGCTACATTCTTTGGATTTATTGGTTCATTTTGATTCCGAGTATTTTTATTGTTTAGAGAACTGCTGTCAGAAACATCTACTTGGCTATCGTTAGGGATAGTATGTGCCGCCATTGAGTTCACTTGCGCAAAACCTTCGTTTTGCTCCAAAGATTTCTGCTCACCGATAACAGGCTCCAATATTTTTCCTCCGATAGAAGATGCACCATTTCGAGCGTCAGTAAGCAACACATTGTAACTGTTTTCTTTATTATTCAATTTCATACCCTTTTGTGGCTTTTCTGAGCTTCCTAAAGATTCTTTACTTTCGCTGTTTGTTTCATCATGAAGCGGTTCGTCACTTGGCACTTCTGGTGGTAAACTTTGATCATTGTCTCTAGAGTTTTCCTCCAATTTACGATTTTTTGACGACAAGTCTTGTTTTGGTTTATATATGTGAAGAAGTTTACTGTTAGTCGTATCTACAAAGGAGGTGGATGTGACAGGAACCTTGTGTTGATCTGAACCCTTTTTTCCTTGATTCTTGACTTTGGTATTCGAGCTTTTTTCTTTGAAGTTTTCTTTGTGATTATCTATCTTATCCATTTGACCTTGCATAAGGTTTGTTTCAGCGCTACTGACTGCTTGCTGCTGGGCGTATTCCTTATTAAAACTGGACAAAGGGTAGGATTCTGATTTGCTTGCCTTTTGATTACTCTCACTGTTTAATTGTTTTGAAGCATAAGAAGGGATTTTGGTACCATCTTCTGGCTCCTGTTTGTTGCTAGGAATATTAGATGGCTTGATATTTGTTTGTAAAGCTCCCATCGATTGCTGTTCTTTTCCTACTGCAGACATACTGTGATCTTGGCTTCCATCATCGTTTGTCAAATCAACTGATACCTGCTGCTCTCCCTGATTGCTTGACGATGCATCACCATTGTTACTAGAAATCTTGATGACATTGGTGCCACTATCATCTGCCTGCTGTTTTATCTGGTCTAATTCGCCTGCAGGATTGGGGGAGTTATTAGAATCCTCAGAGGATTCCTGGTTTACAACATCATTTTGACTGCTCGTTGCCTCGCTCTTACTTGCAGGCTGATCTTGATAAGGATCTTTTACAAGTTGGTAGCCTGTTTTCTGTAGTTCGTATCCCATTGGCCCTCCCTTTGACGCAACGGATTTGTTAAGAGCAGTTATATCGGCAGGTCCTTGGTATAAAGGTTTACCTTGTTCATCTTCAATGATTACATGTGGTGACAAAGATTTTGCTTTTTCTGATGTATTTTTACTGTCTTCAGCCTTTTTTAATAATTTTCCCGGCCTTTTAGTTTCTTGGTTAGAGTTGTCACCTTTCTGTTGAAAATCAGAGTAATATCTATCTTTATCTGGCTTGACTTCCTGTTCTTGCTGATCTTCCTTGGCCTCTTTTTCTTTATTTTCCTCCTTCGACTCCTCCTTTTCCTCTTTCTTTTTCTTGTTATCTTTCAATGCAAGAGTTAATGTGAAAGTCCCATCAGTTTTTTTCGAGGGCTGGCTATCTTCTAATAAGGACCTTCTTTTTCTTTTAGGTTCAAATAACTGCAACGGCTGCGGGTTGCCTTCACCATTAGGATTTATGGCATGCTGTAGACCATCGTTTAGGAGTTCTACCTCTTGAGGATCTGTTGACTCTTCTACTTTGTATCCTGCAGTTTCCAAGTGGAATCCTGAATATGTTCCATTTTTAGTCGAAACAGTTTTATTTAGTGCAGCAATATCGACTGGTCCTTTATAAAGAATGTTCCCTTTACCATCTTCTATTATCACGTTTGTTGCATTCGCTTTAGGCTGTGCCATTGATGTATTGTTACCTTGATTATTTACATTTGACAATTCTTTTTCTTGGGATTTCTCACCCTTTTTCTTGTCCTTACTTTCCTTTTCTGTTTCCTCTTCTTCTTCCTCTTTGTTTTTCTTTTTCTTTTCCCCTTTTTTCTTCTTTTCCTTTTCTTCTTCTTCTTCTTCCCCTTCCTCGTTTTCTTCTTCTTTCTTTTTCTTTTTTCGTTTCTTCTTTTTCTTTTTCTCTTTTTCATTTTCTTCTTCTTCTTCCTCCTCCTCCTCCTTCTCTTCCTTTTCCCCCTTTTTTCCTTTCTTCTTTTTCTTCTTTTTTTCTTCTTCCTTCTCCTCTTCCTCCTCCTCCTCTTTGTCTTTTTTCTTCTTTTTCTCGTTTTCATCCTTAGAATCTTCGCCATCAGTGAACGTGCCGCTGAACGTTAGCTTCTTATCATCGTGAAATAATTGATTGTTTGGGTCATTCATGTTGACGTCATCTTTTCCTTCTTTATTTGTTTCTGGAGTTGCAGCTCCTTTTGGCTCACCAGAAACCTTTAGAGTCAACTTAAAGGTTCCATCATTCTTTTTTGTTGCCTTAACATCTTTGTATTTTTCTATGGATCTAGAGTATCTTCGTCGCAAGTGGTCTTGATGCATGTCAATGCGATGGCGACGATGAAGAAACCGTTCACTCCTTTTCTTTGGTATTACTTGCTGCAAGCCTTGCTTAAGAACAACATTTTCTTCAGAACTCGCTGATGGGTCTACTCTATACCCTACATTTTGTAGTTGAAAGCCAGAGTCATTATCTCCCTTTTTTGTGACTGTTTGGTTAAGTGCAGCAATGTCAACTGGGCCCTTGTACAATACATTTCCTTTTTCGTCCTCAATAATTACGTTTCCTGGCTGTCCATTAGGCTTCAATTTGTCTGAAGTTATCTCTGTTTGTAACTTTTTTGCTTTATCTTCTTCTTCACTTTCTTCTTTCTCGTCTGAAAAAGTTCCCTTGAATTTTAACTTGCTTCCGGGTTTAAGTTTATTTTCTGTTTTTTCTGATTCATCATCCTCTTTCGTTTTATCTTCGCTCGACTTCTTCTTCTTGCCAGAGACGTTCAGCGTCACTTCAAAAGTTCCTTCTGTTTTCTTTGAACCATTTTCATCACTTAACGTCTTCTTGTTATAATGGCGATGGCCATGCGTTTTAGACCTCTTGGAGCCTCCGACACTTGATTTCCGTTGTAGACGATGCATTTTAGCTCTTACTGACAGCAACTTAGCACGCAACGTATTTCCGTCAATTTTGTCTTTTTTAGCGTACTTTTCTACATCATGATGAACCTGGTCAAATTCAATGTCAGGATTTTTCATTTCTTTTAATGAATTTGAACCAGCTACTTTCATTGATCCAATATTTTCCTGAAGAAGCTTTGCAAACTCCTCTTCGTTCTTTTTATCTAATTCACCTTTGGAATAACTTCTGAGGATGGCTCTCTGTGGTAGTTCAATTGTTTTTGACTTTCCTTTGACAAAAGATCCCGATTCCTTTGAGTTTTTCCATGATCTTCGATCGCCTGTCGAAAAAAGAGCTTTCATAGCATTTCGATAACTCTTATTATGTTTAACTTTTTCAATGATTGCATATAGAATGTGCTTTCTGTCACGTGACCCTCCATGGTTCATATTTTCGTTCTCGATGTCAAGGTCACTCGAATAAGCTGACACATCATCATTTGACTTAATGTCCTTGACTTGGAAGATGTCACTCGTTTGACTGTTTGGAAGGCGAAGACTAAGAAGCTCTCCAGGTCTCAACTGAGCGATGTCTACTGAGAGCAAAGCATCTTTTACACTTTTATATGGATCTGCAGTTGGGACTTGAGAAATCAGTGCCTGGATTGGCTTTTGTGGTGTCGCGCCCTCTCCTTCACCACCAGTGCCTGTCTCACTTTTAGGTAGTTGACTGGACATGCTATCCTTGTTTCCAAACAATGTTTCTTTGTTATCCTCTACATGCATCATGTTTTCCATTTCCTTTACAGTTAGCTCATCAGTCTGACTTCCTGGCAAGGAAAGTATCCCACTTTCCTCAATAGTGGGGATAAGATAAGTCATGTTGCCAGCTGCCTTTTCTTCACCTCCTAATAAAGAAGCGCTGCTTTCAGCTGCTGGTAATTTACTCGTAGCAGTACTTATTCCCGCCGTTGGATTAACAGTACCAACCACTGTGGGGTTTGATCCAAGTGCAAACATCGATGTTGAAGCAGCAGTAGTCGGAGCTTGACCTTGAGTTGGTGCTTGAGTGAGTTTCTGAGTTAGAACTTTTGTAGGACCTTGAGTTTGACCCTGCGTCATTATTTGGGTTGGGCCATTTGTTGGACCTTGATTTTGGCCTTGGGTCAATATATGGGTTGGGCCATTTGTTGGACCTTGAGTTTGGCCCTGGGTCAATATTTGGGTTGGGCCATTTGTTGGACCTTGGGTTTGACCCTGGGTTAATATATATGTCGGACCATTTGTTGCACCTTGAGTTGGACCCACAATTGGAAGCTGAAATTGTCCCAAATTTGATTCATTCATTTTTGCTTGCAAGCTACCTATGTCTATGAGTGGAATAGGAGGAGGCTTAACTGTTAGGTTGTTTTCTACAGTAGGCGATTCCATCACCATTACAGGTAACCCTTCATTACCACTTTTTGGAAAAAGGATCTCAGTAATGTTTATTGAAGCTTCTGCGGTTGATTGGTCTGGCTGTGTCTTGGAAGCAAGTGCTCCCATTTTCATACTTTTCAATAATGAATAGGTTGGCAACCAGCTAGGTGGTGTTGGTGAGGCACTCTTCGGTGGAGTAACATAGATAGTTGGGATGGCCTTCTGGTTTTGCTGGTTAGAATACCCTTCTGTTACTACTGTGTTGGGTTTGTTTGTTGGACTGCTTGTATAAGTAGTATTGCTCGGAAATGCATTTGTATTACTTGCTTGTTGTTGTGTATTTTGAATTCCTCCAGCACCATTAGAAGCAGGACTTGCCTGATAGGAAGAACCAGGATTAAATACGTTCTGTCCAATTTCGTAAGTACTGCTACTGCTAATTACCAATCGTCCATCTTTGTCGTTTGTAACAAGCCGCCCAATTTGTATGGGCCGAATGTTAAGACTCTGGGACTTAGTTGGATTAGCCACTTCAGTCTGGAATTGAATCGAGAAAGATGGTTTCTGGTTTTCCGTCTTTTGAATCGCTAACGGCAATGATTTAGAGTTTTGAGCTCCATACGTCAAATCGGCTCTTTGAGTAGGCGAAACACTGGGATTGGGATTTTGACCTGCATCTTGAGCAAGAGGCTGAGTTGGATTTTGCCATTGCACAGTACTCCTCGTTGGCAAGCTTTCTTGTTGTGTTTGCGACTGCTGACCACTCGTAGATGATGGGTTTTGTATTTGCACTTCCCCTAAATAATAATTAGTAGTGGTTTCGGCTAAGATAGATGGTTGATTACTAGAAAAATTTCCAATGTTTGTTCCTACAGAAGTTGCCATGACAGCGGCAGGATTCATGTTTGACGACGTAGAATTTGGCATGTTACTTGCATAACCTTCAACTTGGTTGTTGCTGCTATACGCCGGTTGGTTATTCTGAGTCGATGTTCCCATTTGGTTTTGAGCATTGTAGCTATAAGAAAAGTTTGCAGGATTGTTATTTGTAGCAGGCGTAGGAGGTGTAACTGTTGGTTGAACTTGAGAGGTTTGTGGCAGTCCAGGTACGGTGGCATTTAAAGTTGGAGATTGTTGTTCCTGTACTTGGCTTCCACTGTTTCCCGGGTAATAAACATAAGAACTTGGTTGATCATTACCTTTTGCTGCTTTTGTATCTACTAAATCAATGCTTGACATGTTATTCCCAACGTGTAAAGAAACCGGCTGTCCTGGCTTTGGCCCATTTGAAATGTAAGTGTTATTCGCATTATCTCCATTTGTACCCTTTTGGGATGTTTTAATGGATAAGTTCTGACTTCCGATTCCTTTAAGGTTGACACTAGAAGTGGCTATTCCTGGTCCTTTGACCGTAGTATTTTCTGAAACCTCATTTACAGTCATCTGGCGCTGAGGAATAGTAATATTCGGTAGATAAGTGTAAGGCTCAACTGGGCTCGTCGTCTTGGGCATTTTAGGTGGCATTGGCGGAGGTTCAGTTGTATTTTCTTGAATAGTTTCAGCTACTGCTTGATTGATGACTTTATTAGTGTCAGTTTCTGAAAATGACTGCACGTCATAACCCATTTGCCTCTTGTTGCCAAGTTTGGAATCTGAACTCCATAATCGATTCTTTAACATTTGAAAGGGTTTGTTGGGTTTATCGCTGTTACTTCCTGATCCGCTTCCTCCCGTTCCACTACCACTGCCGCTGCCACTAAATCTTCGTCGGAACCAATCGTTTTTCAGCTTTTTAAATGCCTTGTCTTGTTCCTTTGCCCACTTTTCGCTGTCTTCCTCGTCAGTTGTTCCCATAATACCATAGCCACTGCTGGTGCCAGGATGTGCATCCGATAAAACAGGGAAGCCACCTCTTGTAACCAGATCTGCAAATAAGCGCATTTTTTAACTTTTGGCTAGTGTCAGAACTGTTATAGGAAATGAAAAAAAAATTCTAAATTAAAGATGGAAAATCTGAAGTATTATCGGAACAATTCAATTTACTGAAGGCTAGCCGTTGGAAACTTTTAGATCACTCCTGCAATTATTTTCCAAAATCCCATTTACATGAACCAACGACATTTAAATAGCCAACCGAAGTCGTCTAACTTCATAAACTCGGTCTTTTTTATTTCATTAAAATCTAAGATCGAGTATTTTTGAAATTCTAGTCAAGAAACGCCTCTAATTTTTGAACCGAACCTAATTTTTCGTGATTAGATAGAAGTACTTTCAATAAATTTTAATAGAAATAACTATAAAGGTTGACCTTACCTGTCGATATGATAGTTAAACAAAAAACCAACAGCATCCTTGCGCTATCCATTGTGTTGTCTAGGGAAACGGGAAGAAAAAAAACGTTCAATCCTTTTGTCGATAAGTTTTACCGCAAAAATTTTCTGAAAATTTTCTGAAAGTAGTAGATTTTATATTTCTTAGAAAGGCTTCGACTGCTGACGCCTCTCCAATTTTTATTATTATGAGTTATTTAAGTTTTCTCTTCTGAAGGTACAAAAATTATAAGAGATTTTTAAAGGGGGTATGGATCAACATCATGATCGATTCAAGTAATACCGGATGCGCTAAACAGAAACCAAGCAATAATTGTATAAAATCAAAGTGCCTTTACTGCGCCTAAATCTATATAGACCAAACGTAGCGTTTTTATATGTTTTCTTATTTCACCAGTGTAATTCAGTCTCATGACGGCAATATAGGTTGTCAATAAAACTATTATTATTATTGTATATCATTCTGTTTACCATGAGAAATATTGTATATCATAACATATATGGACAACATATAATACTCCATATCATTCTGTAGCATTTATGGAAAAATTGTTTTTGAATTCAAAATCAATTATTTGTCATAGCTTTTTTATATTTGCACTGATGGCAGATAACATGTACCAACGCAAGAATTTTTATCCATCGTGTTATTCTTATACCAATATCATTATGACACGTTTTTTCTCCATTATAATTGTGCTACTTGCACAGATTGAAGCAAACTAGAAAGAAATCTAAAGAAAGCGAAATCTTAACAGAAAAATAGAAATGACATAAACAAAGAAAAAAAGGACAAGTTCGTGCTGGTTTTTTAACCTAGAAATAGAATAACCAGCAGTGATATTCATTTTTGAATTTACACGTGTAGAGTTGCTTACCTTCGCTCTTAAGTTTTCAACACCAAACGGGCGAAAATTCTTCACGATTAAAGCACTTTTTATTCATTGGGAAGGTTTTTAAGGAGTATTTCGAGATAAATTTCCGATCGCCATTTTATTTTTGTCCTTCACTCCTGATAAAATCCGACCTGCATATCAATTTCATGAGCTCACAGTGTTCAACGATCAATTAACTATACATTAATATTAATGAAGACTTGTTGGTTTTATTTTGTCTTTGGAACCGACTGCACTTCGTCTAAAAGCGAACTGATGTAAAACGAATATCTATAACTAATACTAGATTTACAATCTTTTAAAGTGGGACAATACAAACGGGAAGGCACGAATAGTCTTTCATAGGTAACTCCGTGCGCGTAAGGAGTTTGATAAAGTTGATAATTTTCACTTTCATTAGGTAGTCTCTCAATGGTTAAGTTTGTCACTTTAATTGACATTGCTGAGCTCCGATGAACCTTCACTGAATTCGTGTTCATTCGAGCAAGTCAAGCACTTGGCCTTACCTGTTTTTTCATCACATAAATTGAAAACGTTTTGATTAGTCTTCAAAGTTAACGCGGATGTCAAATCTGCCGCTTTCGATTATAATAGCTAAACATTTCCTGAAATTATTAGAGTAAAACCATATTTTCATCCTCATTTGTCTCGAGGTCAGTCGTATAATGCAAAACTCATGGTTGTGTTCTATGATAAATAATCTAGTGTATCACCAAAGCAACCCGGGTTCGAGTCCCGCCGGGCTCGGTGTCCAGAAGGGCCTAGATGAAAATCTGTGTAACTCTAGTATAGCCCTAACAAATTGTGAATCGTACGTGTGAAGTTATCTTTGGTAGCTCGTAGTTTTCATTGCTTTAACAATTTAACATTGTTTTTATTATCAGCTTTTGTTTTCTTTGAATGAAACGTCGCGTGCTCGATACATCTAAAGTTGGAAGTTCAGAAAAAAGAGGAAGTGTGCAGACCAGGATAGAAAAACCTTGATAGTCATTTACTTTCCCCGTTTAGAAAACCATACGTATCATTCGACTGAATCTTGCGTTTTCATCCCATTTTGTGTGCGAAGGGGGGAGGGGAGGGGAGAGGGAGGTTAATAACGTCAATTGATAATTACCTTTTTATTGGTTATGACCTCAAAACTTATTTCAATTTGGAGCCAATAAAATATGTTGTCGTTATCGTTGTTCGTAATTACTGTCCTTTAACTGAGGTACTCAAACATTGATTCCTTTATGAGAAAAGTACTACAATTTCCATAAATATGCGAACTCTGTAATTGCGAGTTGCTCGCTGGAATTTGGTTTTTCACTGACGCCAATCATAAATATAAAAGGTACCGACTGATTATTTTTGATTGATGGAAGCGATAAACCAAATTTCAGCGTGCAGCTCGCAGCTACCGAGTTCGCATGTTTATGAAAATAGCAGTAAGGTAGAAGCTACACTTATCACGTCCTCGGTGCCTGAATAAACATTTTACAACTCTTCTGGTTGTCATTGACGAAACATATGCCTAAATATGCCTGTATATTTCAGCAGTTGTTTAAATCTCGGTAGGAGGCATAATAGCCAAGTGTACACTGACTGAAATACTCTAAACGGAACAGCGTTGATTGAGGGGGAGGGGCTATACCCAGAGGGCACACCTTCGATGTTAACAACAACAACAACAACAACAACAACAACAACATTAATTTTTAAATGCAATGGCACGAGTGAGTACAAAGAAAATGAAAACATTACCCGATCGACTTTGTGGGTACTCCGCGAAGACACCTTTGTGAAAATTTGGATAATTCGCTCTAGCTTAAGAGGATGCATTTATTTTACAAAAATAAAGAAACGAACAGCTTCTACATTCATTTAGCTTTCAGAAAATGTATACTTTATTGGGGGTTTGCTGAAATGGTTTCGCGCTATATAGAGTTGAATGAACACCGGTCACTAGGGGTAACCCTGATACCTTAATGGGAACTAAATTCTATTTTCCACTGCGACTATTTATAGCTTTCCAAAAGCTAAATATTGCAGCTATAACGACTGTCAAACACTCGGGTCAATTTTGCTTAGTTTTAACCCATTTGCCTAAAAAAAAAATAACAACAACAACAAAAACAAGACAGAAACAAAAACAAAAGATTGATTATTTAAAGCTCTTTATGTCGTCTTCTAAAATTTGCAGCTATATAATTCGTCTTCTATTCAATCAACAGTTGGAATCATTTTGATCAAAATAAATTATATAAATATCACCAAGGTCTTTTCCCAAACACAAACGAGATGTATATACAGCTACTAAGATGTTGACGGTTTTGTTGCAGTGCTTGTTGCGTGTTGCATGTTGCTTACCAAGCCCGAAAGCAGCGTGGATAATATGAATTCAAGCTGCGAAAGGTCAGGACAATAAACGACTTTCCCAAACTTTGCATGGTCTGCAGGTTTTTCCAGCATATTTTCTTCTGTACTGACATTATTTGCATATGAACATAATGCATTTTAAGCTTGGTAAGTGACATGCAGCATGCAACATGCAGCATCCAACAAGCAACATGCAACAAAACCTTCAACAACCTTTTTTAAAATAGCTGTATATAAAAAACTTTACTTTGGTACAAACTAGACCCTATATACCTCTTTGAAAAGTTATCTGTGATCATGCGAGGTTGACAGGAAATAGAAAAGAAATGTCACAATTTCCACTGAAAAAAAGAGTAAATGATTTATTTTGTGTCTTCCTATGAACTTTCCATCGAAAATAGTTTTGCAAAAGTCCCCTTCATATGCATATGCAGTTCCCTGTGCCATCTTGAAAGGTTGCCAGCCGTACATTTGCATTGAAGCGAGACATAAGGTGACATGGCAATGATAGAGACATGTGGAAAATTGCTCAAGGTGTTAAAAAAGCTAAAAGGTGCATGTCTACCGTTGCAAGGCTACCTTATGTCTTGCTTCGATGCAAAGGCACGGCTCGCTAACTTTCAAGATAACGCACGGTACTGTGAAGGGTCTACTGAAACAGGTCTATAGACGAAAAATAACAAAAGATGTTTTCACCAGATCTGCACAAAAATACACGGATGTCTAACCGAGAAAAAGCCTATCGATTAGCAAACATGCGCAATCCTTATGTTTTACAACTGCAAAGAATAGTTCAGTGTGCTATTTTTAGATTTTATAAAGGATTGATTTTCGATTTCTTCTCGTTGTTACTAGATCAAGAGAACATTGTATTCAATCCATGATACAGCTAAGGTTAATACAAGCCTATGCCATATTTAAATGTTTGTCAGACATGCCAGGCTAAAACTTTTTCGATGTCTTCACTGTATTTTTTGCTTTATGGGGTGTTGGTAAATCCTTGGATCGCATGGGAGCCTTAGTCGTCTTATGCTTATGACTGGAAGGCAGTGCATCCCGTCTTGCAGCTAGTTCCTGCTGGCTATAACTTGGGAAATATGCGGCCACTTCATCGCCAAATCTTTCCCCTTGCATTCCTACCACATTTGGTTCTCCATCTCGCATTTCCATTTCAACTCTTTGAGGTACAGAACTCATAACGGGGGCCTGAAGTCTCTGAGGCTCACGGATCGGGGATGACTGGTAGTTGGCTCCAAGTTTCATTACTCGTTCTGCGTCGTAGGCTCGTTGAGAAGCTTGGAAAGGAGGCGGTCTGATACCCCTTGCTGCGCTTTCTCCTTGTTCTTCAAAGACAAGATTGTTGCTCTTTGCAAAAGGGGTTCGCCTTGCTTGTGCATTCTGCTCTGCTGTAATTCTTGCAGCCAACTGCCTTTGTACGTCGCTATTTATGGCATTTGGTACATTAGGCACGTTTGGCATACTTGGTACATTAGATGCATCATTCAACATTCTTGTTGTAGGATTAGCTGCCTGAGCCATCATTTCTTGCATAGCAGGCCTGTTAGATATCATCCCCTGACCCATTTGCTGATTTAAAGGAGCAATTTGGCCATTTGGCAGCTCTTGGGCCTGCAATACTCCAGACTGAGACCCATAACTTGGATTTCTTTCTGGCATTCCTTGTCTTCCCTCTGAGCCTGACATCCCTTGTGTGCCGCCTCCAACGTTGACATCAGAATTTTCTGCCTCCATTTGGCTGTTGAATGAAACTAGGTTGTTATGTCCAACAAGTTCGCTAAAAGCTTCACGAGCTTCTTCTCCACTTCTTTCATTTCCATTAGCAAGGAAAAACTCTTGCATCATGTCTTTCATGACGGCACCTTTGTCAGGCTTACCTAAAGCTTGACTTAACAACAGCTTGGTCAGGTATTTATTACCTCCTTGATTAGATTGCGTCCCAGTAAATGCGTTGGAGTCAAACGACGAGGTGTCACCAACCTTTTCTTTGAGCATCTTTAAGAGAGGCACTACCTCCATTCCATGAAACTTAGCTTTATGATGCCGTGGGTTCACGCTATCCCAATTGTCTGAAAAATCGTTTTTACCAAAATTTGACGTACTAGATGTTGTAGGAGAAAAAGAATTTTCATCAGAGTTATCCGAAGGATTATCGTAGTTCTCGAAACCATTATCGCCATTGTTATCCCCAGGAAAATTTCCATTACCACCTCCATTTATTTTATTAAGCAGCATCTTTTCAAGATTGGGCAACATTTTCTTCGGCCAAATCATGGCTTTTTTAGCGTTCTTTTTGCCTTTCTCACACTTAACGCCCTTATGTTTTATTGTCATACACCTTCTCAGGTCCTGCAGCAATTTTGATATCTTGTTTCTTGACTTCTTTTTGGTTTGTTTTGGGGTTTTGTAATCATTTACGTGTTTGGACTTTGTTTGTAATTTCAAAGAAAATTGTCCAATAGGCTGACATTTTTTAGTATTTGATTCGCCTTGCTTGTTTTCAGTTGAAGTTTCATTTTTGCACTCCTGTTGCTTGGCCTTGCTTTTCCCATGCTTGATTTTTAAAGCTATGAATTTAAAGAAAGAACAAACAAAAACAGACATTTTTATAATTAGCCATCAAAACAGCATCATCTTCAATTAGTTACTCTATGTATTGATGATTACCTTTGATGCAAGTGCAAAGAAGACCTAAAAAAAGGAGAGAAAACAACCAAGTCTTCATTTGGAAGGAGTATTATCTGTAAAATAAATTGTGATATATCAACTGACTATAACTGATTTTAATTTCTAATTATTTTACGTTGCCATCAGAAAACGTTCCAACAACAACTGATTCCAAATTTCAGTTTAAAAATGTGGGTAGATTGGCTATGATTTTTTCCTCGAACACTAATTTAGAATCTGACTAATATAACTATATTTAAACTATTTATATATCTGGCTTTGATCAAAAGAATTTTTTATTTAACTTACTTGAATGCAGGTCTCTACATGCGCTTTTTCTTCTAGTTAAAAAATCGACGAAACTAATGAAGACTTCAAACCACATTGAATAGCAAAAAAGTTCATGTTTTCGTCTAGTGAGAAAGACTCCGCGTTTGAAATTGAAGGAATTGAAAGATTGCTTACTTATCGATGATGTAAGAAACTTATTTGTTATGCACCTTGATTTATCGATAGCTGACAGGACTACTTCAGGAAGAACTTTGTAAATGTCACCATCAACCTACAATAAAAACGTGTAAGCTTAAAAAAAGCAACCATGGAAAGGTTTTATAATAAATTTGAGATAAATTTCCAGAGCATTGACAGCACAAGGTTTAACGAAATTATATTCGAGACAGGTGAGTGCTTTTACGGATCAATAGTTCAGACCAGCTGTCATTTCTATTGGTAAGTACCAACCTGCTCAGCGATCAATCGAAATACTTCGACCAATGAATATGCCATTAAAAGTGGTGACAGTTTAACAGTGTTCAATAGATCTTAAAGTAAGCCTTGTGACTTTGAAAATGTGATTTTGAAAAAATAATAAGTCACTGAAAAACTGAGATTCGAAGCCTAATCTGGGTTTTGCCTGGTATCACCGGATGTTTTCCAGGCACTATCCCTTCAAAAACCTGAAAATTTTATCAAACTTTTCTCAGGAATTTTTGGAAGGGGGGTCCAACCAGCTGATCTGAAATAATGACGTAAAAATGACGTCACGTTTTCCGAGCTAATCGACCGCCGTAGGCTGAAGGAACTAGGGGGATTGGGGGATGCTCCTCCGAAAAATTTTGAAATTTTGAAATGCGATTTTCAGCGGTTTGAGAGGCATTA
The DNA here is from genome assembly GCA_964019055.1 of Anthopleura xanthogrammica. Lineage (NCBI taxonomy): Eukaryota > Metazoa > Cnidaria > Anthozoa > Actiniaria > Actiniidae > Anthopleura > Anthopleura xanthogrammica. The sequence continues at coordinate 26,621,029 of OZ025206.1, read as the reverse complement.
GACTTCCTTCAAAATGCGAATATTCCATTTGGTTCAAAAAAGGGAAATCTTGAAATCGAATTTATAAGCTCGCTCGATATTTCTTTTTGCCGTATTTGACGTTGCACCATATATTTTTTTAAGGATCGAGACATTGCTCGATATTTTTTGGGGATTTAATCCACCCCCATCAAATATCAAATTGCCCGTCCCTAACCTCAGGTCATCCCTCTGGAGTAGTTGAATCTGTATTGACTTGCTCCCTGAGCTGATTTTGCAGTTCTTTGCCAAAGGTGGTACTGATGGATTACCACTACTTTGTTGAAAGATTTGTTGACGACGGTTTGTTACTTTATGACTCTTTTTGTGAAAACCTGTGAAAAGATTTGGAATTACAAGTTTTCAAAATTTCAGGCCAAAGTTTTACTGAAAACAATATAATAATTGAAATAGTTCTTTCAAACTGAGAGGCATTCGAAACATTTAGTTAATTTAAAAAAACATCTCTAGTATATTTGCACAGAATTTGCCAAAATTTCATAAGGGTAGATTGAAGGTTTTCAGGCCATTCTTGAATATGCCTTCCCCAGTCGGGCGTTAAACCCTCAAATACCTATATAAATGACTTACAAGTTTTGCAATCTGAACCCCCCTACCCTCCCTCCCTTGCTCCTTTGCAGCGTAGTATTTCATCAAACTATGATAAACCTTTCTTATGAGTTGAGGAAACCAGTTTTATGAGAAAGAGTATAGACAGCACGCAGAATTTATAATCCATCATTCACAGCCAGCCCAAACATACACATGCGCACTCAAACAAGATTTACTGAAACTCCAAAGAAAATAATGAAAACAAATTAGCAATTACAGTGCGGACACACTTGACAGAGATTGAACTGATAACCGTATTAGCCAATCAGATCATGGCGTTCTCACGGCCATTCGCATTAATTAGGTATACACGGACAGCAGAACACAAAACAGCATCGAAAATGAATATATCTTCTGTCAACAAGGCAATTATGAAAGGTTTATTTATTAAGTTGATATAGTAAATATTTTCTGTCCTCCTATCTACGAAGAATCCCGAATTTCAAACGATAATATAGTAAATTCTAGACCAAAACTTTGTAATAATACCACTTTCGAATTCTTAAAGCTGAATCACTCAGACAGTTTTTGTTGGAATGTCATTGTTTTTAGCTGTAATCTGATGAGTCAGTTTTCTTCAAGGGGTCCCGGTTAGCGTATCCGCACTGTAATATCCAGAAAAAATGAGTTTAAAAATCATGGCAAAGTTAAAAACATTCGCACCCGGGACCCAATAGCCAACCCTTCCGCCACCAACCACCCATTACCCAAGGGAAAAAATGTTTTTATAAAGGGTTCTAGAGCTTCATGCATATCGGCACGAGGGAGGTAATGTCACGGCATAAGGCACGGGGAAGGTAGTACTTGTTTCTTGCAGGATGTCCTGCAAGTAACAAACAGCGTCCTGTATGCTTGAGTACACACCGTAACCTGCTAATCGAATGGTATCGCCTGCTTCTTTACAGGAAAGTCGTCAAACTGTTTCGAAATAAGAATAATGTTGCAATATGGGCCTTCTACCTTTATCAAAACCGTTATAATGTTTAAGCAGCCTAACTATGTAGCCATCTTGACTTTTCTCAAAGAAACAACTCTAATTCTGATCATTTTAAATAACAAGGATAGTAAATTGCCCATAAGTAGACGGGGGTCGCTATAATTTTGAGCAAATTTTAAAATTCGCCTAAGTTGAAAAAGTAGGTTTTGCCCATAAATTCCAAGGCACTTCAAACGTCTGACTTCTACTTAAAGAGTTAAGATGGCCGACTTGTCCTCAACTTTACACTTCCTCACGTTTCTAAGCAAATACCTCCATGAAGAAGCAATAGTATTATAACTGCTTACGATGGCTTTAGTACCACTTCTTTGTTAAACAGCTTGAAAGTATTGTGTCAAAGTTCACGGTTGTAGGGCTTACAATTCAATTAAAAACTAAGATTCCTTTTGCCATTAAAAAAGAAAACTCTTACCAAATACTGCAAGGGGGTTCTGAAAAAGAGTAAACAATTTCATTTGGAGTTTTTACTGACCTTTTTTCACAAAATAATGTCCATTTAAATTAATAAGTGATAATGCACTGGTGGAGTTGTGTCTGTCAAGTTCTCTTGATACGCTAGCTAGTTTTGGTTGGTTTAATAATTAATTAATTCCAAATTTTATATTGGTAAGTGAAAGATTATCCCACATGATCCTTTGTCCTACCAAAAGAAAGACAGATAAACATGATTAAAAAAGAAAGACTATTCCAACCCAGTGATATATAGAATACACTGTAGATTTAAAGAATAATTGTCCTTCAGTCTCAGTAAGGCTTGGGTAAGGTTACAAGCGAAGTCGTCCTTTCTTTGTAACCCGTTAAAACCGGTTTGAATTTTCACGCATGTCACGATATAAAATAGCCACTGACATTTAACAAGCCCGCTGATTTTATCCGCTGAAATGGGCCGAGTGTGCGTTGCCACTTCGCATGAGATGACGTTCTGATGACGTTGCAATTTGCGCGCATGCTCGACAGAATATCGAGCAGATCCGTGCAGAGGTTTCCTTTCTTTCTCGTTAGAGGAGAGAAATAAGGAAACCTCTGTCAAAGCAGGGTATAAGGTTGTAAGAGTTTTTAGGGAAAAAGAAAGTCAACTAATTAACAAAGAATGTACTACAGTGCCATAAAATAGTTTATAGACGTGTTTTAATATTTAAGTACAAAGAATCATTTAATATGTCAACTGATGAATTTAGCTTGATAGTTTCTGGTTCTTTGTTTTCATGAATATGTTATGCTTAATTTTTTGTCTATCATGATAATGAAAAGCAGCAGTACGGTCAAGCTTCATTCTACCCAGAAAACCAAGTGTGGTACCACGTGATGGCGAATTCATCAATTAGTTGTAGGGTGGTTTATTCCTTAGCTTCAAATAGATAATTTTACTGATACGGCGGCCATCTTGAATTATATTGTTTTAAGCAGTTAGACATTATGGGATGCAGAGGGGCAATTATTAGAAAATCTATAGTATACACAACTGTCAGTGTCTTTTTATATAATTTAACGTTATCCAATGAAAAAAAAAACACATCTAAAGACCAATTGAATTAAACCCGCCACTCTATGCTTCATAAATATTTCTACGTTTGCCCCTAAGCATCCCATAATTCAAGATGGCCGTCGTATCGGTGAAAAGGTATATTGTGATGAATTACTCTCTAATGTGTTTACCAACATGTTACCAAACATCATTCTTCCAACGACCCCTTGCACCGTACCACGTGACGAGCCCAAACCCAACGCCTGAGGTACCATACCTCTAAACCACTGACCCCTCAAAGGTCTTGAAGGGAACCTCATTTGACCTACAATCTACTGAAGGGGTAAATCATTGTCAAGTGTGCCATCGATCATTTTCTGAAGCTGCGAATAAAAGATATGCTAGAACCTCTGGGAAACTGATGGAAAGCTTATTTAAAACATGGAAGAAAAAATTTAATGGAATAATAGAAGGTGTTTTACAGATCAAAAGTTGAACCTGACAATTTACCAACGTTTTCTCAGTTTTTTTTCTTTTTTCTTTAAGTACTTTACTACATTAAGTAAGCCGTATTCTTCAGTTGTACATACGTCCAAGGAAAATATATGTATATTCGTAATGAATCGTTACGAACAATATACTTGTCAATGAAAACAGCTAAAAATATTAAAATATAGGAACTTTGTGAACACTTTGTCACCAACATGGCTTTACGATGTTTTTCGGAGGGGACCTCCGAGAAAGAAAGGCCAAAATAAAATGGGATAAAAAATGATTAATTGACAGGCTACTTGGCCATGTTTGGAGAGAAAAGAATATGTCAGTAAGTAGAACAAGAATTGGTTATGTTGTAGAAATATCTCTCTTTAAAATCCAGTAAATTTTTAAAACTTAAGCAGAAACGTAAACGTTTTCGGTCGAGCATAGCTCACCTTCATCAGACATGAATAACATAACAAATTACTAGCAAGCGTGAAGCGCATAGGGACTTGCACACATTTGCATATAGACACAAGTTCATGAAAGGTGGAATAATGCTTACAATAAATTCCTTTCTACAACTTATCCTTTTGTTTATAAACATCCTTGTACCGTCCACTGACCGTGATACTCTCATGTCACACGAAAACAACACAGAATTGATTGAAATTTAGTTTTTTTTTATCTAACTCACCCGTTTTGCTATTATTGATGATCATAACAAGAGCACATAGCATCAGCAATCTGACAGCATCTTCCAAACATCGCATTCGGTGGTTCAATGTTGTTTTGGTCTTAGACAAAAATGAACTTTATGGCTGAAAGAGCGACTGAGCTTTTCAAATCAACAGGCAAACAATTTAGCTTAAATACAACAGTTTCGATTAGGATATTTTTCTCTTTGATCTTAACTGGAACCTTTTATGTCGAACTACATTGTGCAAACTTGTGCTACTGTTCCTGGCTCTTTTTACATGGTATGACCGTTTTTCTTCATTCTCTTTTGGAATATTTCCTTTCATCTTCAAAAAAACTCCATTCAATCGCTGAAGTTGTTCGGCAAGTTTTTCATCGTCATCAGACGGTAACTGATGTTTTTTGGAAGAATTATTACCCTTTGCTGAATTTTTCATAACCACTAACATCGCTTTAATCGCTGTTTCAATACTTTTCTTTGCGACAGGATCTTTGACTTTCTTGAAAACGGCTCCAAGCACTCTGGCAGCTTTCACATAACCCTCTCCATCTTTGACTTTGGTCTTCACATCTTGTTCCATCGTGTCAGTAAGGCTTTTTAACTCTGCTTGATCAGTGCTTATATCAGAAGGAACGTACGGGAGAACTTTCTCGTTCGATGTGTCAGAAGCGACCGTCTTCTTCGACGCATCAATTCCCAAAATTTCCAAATTTTTGTCATGAATAACTGGTTCTTCAGTGACATCTTTGGAAAACGAAGATTCTTGTGGGTCTGCAATACCATTGTTTAATAGAGAAGACACAGAAAAAATCTCAGGCGCTGTTACGTCCCCTTGCTGTGGATCCCTGAAGTTTGCGATCTCTGAGGCGGATACATCTGATTTGACACCAGAAATAGGAGACACCAAATCACCAATATCATCCCTCATCTTAATCGTATGGAACTCCGAAATACTTCCCTTGTCGTCCATCTTCACCTCCTCGATGTTGTCTCTAGATTTTGCATTTTCATTGTGGACTTCTTGACCTTTGATCATTGGAGTCATGGATGAGGTGAGTGCCTTTACTTTGTTGTCTAAGTCCGTTGCTGTTTGGATATCTTTCGAGAGACTATCAGTAGAATCGTTGCCATTTGATTTCTTCACAATGTCATTACCTTCTTTGATGCCTAGACCGGAGAGAATTTTTTGTATCTTGCCGTCATCGTCGTCTGCAGGAATTTTACCTGCAAAATTCTTCCTACTGGCTTCATCCGTTAAATGCAATTCTTCTGTCGCTTTGCTGTCAGAGATTGTTACTGGAAAGGAAAGCTTAGTTTGGAATGAACCAAGAGTAGAATCTGATTTGTTCTCTTTTCTATGGTGTACATCACCTTTGGGGACACCCAAGTCATCTAAACTCAACCCAATCTTACCAACCGTTGCTGAATCCATTTTCTTATTGCCTGCATTCATTTCATCCAGCTCGTAAATGTCTCGTAATTTATCTACAAGTAAACTCAGGAGTAGTTTAGTTGTGGATTTTTTGTGATGCCTTCTGTGTTTGTGATGACGCTTGTGATGTTTCCCTAGCCCGCCGTCCTGTTCGTTCATGTTACTCAGCTGGGACATCATTTGCATACCCAGTGCTGGATTGGGTTGCAAAGGACCCCCAAAACTATTTACACCAAGTGCTGGATTTCCGAATGAGTTTGGGTTCATACCGTTTAGACCCATGGGTGACAAACCTCCACCATTCATGTTGCCAGGGTTCATATTTCCGTCATTCATGTTGTTCATGTTGTTCAAGTTGTTCAAGTTGTTCAAGTTGTTCAAGTTGTTCAAGTTGTTCATGTTGTTCATGTTATTCATGTTATTCATGTTGCCACCATTCAACATATTGCCAAATAAAGCCCCATTCCGTGCACCAAATGCATTCAGCCTTTGCGATCCAGCAAGATTATTTATTGCAGCCAGTGCATTTAGATTCATAGGTTGAGCATTAGATAAAATATTTCCCATCTCATTCGCTCCTCCATTGTTCATCCCTGCCATTGGTCCTCCAACCATTTGTCTCATGTCTCCACCTTGAATGGAATCTGACTGTAACTCATTAAATGACGACGTCATTGGGTTTCGATCGTTAACTTTAACCAGTCCCTTTAAGTTTCCAAACATGATGCTCGCAAGGGAATTCTTCGTCAAGCCATTAGCACCAATGAGTGGGTTTTTGTCAATTCTGCGATTTGGTGTCCCAAAGGGCAAACCAACACCTGCACCAGTAAGACCATTGAGAGCATCTGCGTTGGTCGGTGAAACTTCAACTACTCCAGTTGAATCTGCATTGACTTGCTCCCTGAGCTGATTTTGCAGTTCTTTGCCAAAAGGTGGTACTGGTGGATTACCACTACTTTGTTGAAAGATTTGTTGACGACGGTTTGTTACTTTATGACTCTTTTTGTGAAAACCTGTGAAAAGATTTGGAATTACAAGTTTTCAAAATTTCAGGCCAAAGTTATACTGAAAACATATAATAATTGAAATAGTTCTTTCACACTGAGGGGCATATGAAACATTAAGTTAGAATAGACACCGCTAGCATAAGTTACACAAGTTGTCAGATTCAATAAGGATAGATAGAAGGTCTTGTAGCCGTCATCTTTGAATATTGTCTTAAGTCCCGAAAAATCGGTTTCACTTACCTTCGCTCGTTACAAATGTGTTGCAAGTATGGGAATTACATATAGAAAACTTAAAGCAAATCTGGTGAACACCACATTTGCTAATGGGTGAAAATATAGTAAGCAAGTGTGGTATTCGCCAGATTTGCTTTAGGTTTTCAATATGTTCTTTCAATATTTGCAACACATTTGCACCGAGCGAAGGTAATTTTTGGCCAGGTGCCAGTCGGACATTAAGCCCTTTGACAATGTCCTCATGCAAAGACCTTAACAAATGACTTTTGCAGCTTCTGAATGCTTCCTTTCCCCCTTTCAACGTAGCAAAATGAAATCATGAAAACTATGACAAACCTTTCTTATGAGTTGAGGAAACCAGGTTTATGAGAAGAAGTATAGAAAGCAGGCAGAATGTATAATCCATTATTCACAGCCAGCTCAAATCATACAGTTGCATCACACTAATACGATTTGCTGAACCTTCAAAGAAAAATAATAAAAACAAAGCAATCAATATCTAGAAAACTTAATTTAAAATGTATGGTAAAGTTATGCACCAGTCTACCCAATGATCAACCCTGCCGCTATCATTAAGGGGTTTAAAGCTGTCTTAAAGGGTTCTAGAGCTGCTTGCTCGAGGCATGAGGGAGGTAGAATGTTGTGTCAATAGCTGACGAGGTGGGTTGAGACCATCAAGTACAGAGGTGATGTTGAACAAGGAGACAAAAAGACCCAAACAGCGCCCTGCCTGTCGAGAAACTATATACTATGAAAACTTAAGATTAAACTAAAAAGAACTATAAGAACAACTCTGTGTTCATATGGGTTTGAGCAACTTTATAGGCAAAACTGAATTATATTGACTCTAGTTTATTTCAAGAAAATCGTCAAACTGTTTCGAAATAAAGGTCGTTTTATGTAGGAATCTCGGTTCTGTCAAGACCTGTCTACTCTTTTAGTAGTTTATAGGCTAGTAGCGGGTCTGGCTCTACTCAAAGAAACAGAGGATGTAAAAAGTCTAATTCTGAACATTTGAGGTAACAAGGATAGTATATAACCTATATGAATAGACTAGGAACATGGGGATCAACTTAATTTTGAGGAAATTTTAAAATTAATTTACGAGAAAAAAGTACGGTTTGCCTATCAATTTTAAGGCACTTCAAACGTCTGACTTCTACTTCAAGAGTTAAGATGGCCAACTTGTACTCTACTTTACACTTCCTCACGTTTCTAAACAAATACCTCTACGAAGAAGCAATTTCAATATTATTATGGCTACAATGGCTTTAGTATCACCGCTTTGTTAAACAGCTTGGAAGTCGTGTCAAAGTTCACGACTGTAGGGTTTACAATTCACTTAAAAACTAAGATTCCTTTAACTAAAGTAATACTATTTAAGAAGAAAACTAATACTAAATACTTCATGTATTATCAAAATCAGTAAACAATTTCATTTCGATTTTTTTACGTACCTTTTTACGGAATAATGTCCATTTAAATTGGTATTTCCTATAATAAATTGTTTTAGTAAACAAAAACGATTTTCAGGTTTATCAATAAGTGATAATACACTGGTGGAGTTGTGTTTATCATGTCATCTGGATACGCTCGTTTGGGTTGGTTTAATAATTTATTACCTCCAAAATTTCAGATTGAAGTAAAATATCATTACCCACATGATTCCCTTGTCTGACCAAGGAACGAAATAGATATATAGATAGATACAGAGGATAATATTGTCCTGCAATCTCAGTTAGGCTTGGGTAGATGATAGGAATTAAGGTTGTAGAGTTTTTAGAAAGTGAACTAATAAAGAAAGAATGTACTTCAGTGACATAAAAAAAGTTTATATACGTTTTTTATCTTTTTCCCTAAGTACAAAGAATCATTTAAATTATGTCAGGAGATGTAATATCTTTAACTAGTTTTTTTTCTCGATTCTTTCTCAAATAAGAAAATGAATTTTTTATTTCGAAGGATAAATTTAGCTTCCTTGTTTCTTGTTCCTTTTTTCCTTGAAAATGTTATGCTTCTTTTTTCCTCCATTTTGATTATGAAGAGCAGTAGTACGGTGAAGCATCATTTTACCCAGAATGCCAAGTGTGGCAGCACGTGATGGCAAACTCGTCAATTGCCTGTTTGGTGGTTTGTTTCCTAGCTTCCTATTGTGATGCATTGTCTCTCTCTTGTGTCCACCAATCATATTACCAAACATCATTCTTCCCATCATGCGTTGTGGCATACCACGTGACGAGCCAAAACCCATCGCCTGAGGTGCCATGCCTCTAAACATCTGACCTCTTAAAGGTCTTGAAGGGAACCTCATTTGACCACCGATCATTTGAAGGTCTAAATCATTATCAAGTGTGCCATCTATCATTTGGGTCAAAGACATGGATCCTTTAGGGTTGATGGGGTATCCATTGATGCGCATCACAGGGTGTGTTGGTTGGTTTAATAGCCTCTCTTGTCCATCCAGGCCCATGTTACCCAAGTAAAGATCCCCAGCATTTTGTTTCCACGGCCCAAGGACTCCCAAAGATTTATCGAGCCTTGATTTAATCGATTCAGTCGACGTTTCTTCAAATGCCATCCCGGGATCTCGAATGGAGCTTTTTTGTTCGGGCAATTGATGATGGCCAGACTTTGGCTTTTTCAAATGGTGCAAGGATTTGCTATGATGCTTTGGCTTTGGTTGTTTGACTCCTAAAGCTATAAATAAAAGATATGTTACAGGATGTAGGCCCAACTGCTCGAGAGCTTAATCAAATTATGCAAGAAAACATTTTAAGGATAAAAAGAAAAAAATATGAAAGCGTTTTTACTTATTACAAGTGAACCTGGAAATTAACAAACGTTTACTCAGTCTTTTTCTGAAGTACTTTTACTACATTAAATACTGAAGCCGTATTCTTCAGTTGTACATGGATCCAAAGAAAAGATATGTATATTTGTATGGAATCGTTACGAACAAGATATTTGTCAATGAAAATAGCTAAAAAAATGAAAATAAGAAAGTTTGTTTCTGTCAGCAATAGGGCTTTAAGACGTTTTTAGAAGGGGCCGCAGAGAAACAAAGTCCAAAATAAACTAGAATAAAAAATGGATTTATTGACAGGCTACCTAGCTACGTTTGAAGAGCGAAAAGAATATCTCACTAACAAGAACAAGAATTAGTAAAAATTGAATTTTTTTTATCTAACTCACCAGTTTTGCTAATATTGATGATCATAACAAAAGTACATAGCATCAGCAATCTGACAGCAACTGCCATCTTTAAATATCACATTGGTTCAGGGTGGTTTTGGCCTTCGACAAAAATGAAATGGTTTGCTGACAGAGCGACTGAGCTTCAAGTGGAAAGCCGTCATATATAAAGATGATATAATAACAAAACCATCTGACAATTTTGAATTCGGGTGCTCCAGTAATAAGGCCTTGTTATATGGTAGAACTTTTACTAGCTGAAAATGGTGTAAGACGAGGCAAGTTTAACCATGCCATCGGATCCGGATTGCATCTTGTAACTTTTTCAACCTATGAAAATTTTTCCGAGAGAAATTCACGAAAAACATTAAGAACCACTACATTTTGTTTCTCTTTAAATCTTACCCATCGTGAACTTGAATTGCGTTGCAACGATGAACGTCGTCACACTGTTTACGCTAAACTAAAAGTTCTACCGCGATTTAGGGTTATTTTGCGAAAAGAAAACTCGCCTCTCACCGGGTTTCAGTCCCGCCGGCTCGGCTCGGTGTTGTATTTGAGTAGAGTTGTTTGTTGATTCTCTACCTTGCTTTGAGGTTTTTCCCAGCAGGTTCTCCGGTTTTTCCTCTCTCCGCAAAAATCAATATTCCTAAATTCCAATTCGATCTTAGGAGATATTCTCGATATGGTTAACCTCCGTATATCTTTTTTCGCACGTAAAATGCGAAGTTAATTGATTATTCATTTATTCACTTATATCGATCGGAAATCATTAAAATAAGGTGTAGCCCTTGTATCGATGATTGTGATGTAACGACCCTGGTTGCAGGGGCGGAACCAGGATTTTGTTCAAGGAGGGGTGTAGCGTTGTAGGGGCATATGCCCGCGAAAACGCCGAACCAACAAAATTGAAACTTGTGTCGAATATTTTGCAAATTAGGGGCACAAAGTCTGCCCAGGGAGGGGTGCCACCCTCAGAATCAACGATATGAGAGAAAACATTTTTTGTATTGGTTATCTCGAAAATAGGGGCAGTAAGTCGATCCAGCTAGGGGGTGCGCACCCCTGCACCCCTCCCTGGATGCACCCCTGGGTTGCTTTGATTGTCGCGTGGAACTCAAAAATTAGGGTTGGATTACCCCGACCAATAAACCATTGACTAAAGGGGAAAAAATGAAACATTGCTAGAAACCATATTGAAGGAGATACCAAATACATATTTTACATGATCACATGAGGATATGTACAATACAACCATTTTACATGAGAAAGAATGTTATTTTCCAGAATATGGGTATCTTATCATGTAACTTGGCCGCCAGCAAGTGGTCATGCAAAACTTCTATACAATTACTGCCGAAATATAGATAACTTCGGCAGGAAATGCATGTTAGAAAAGGATTTCTAGAGTTTGCTGTCTATCGTAGCCGTCCTGGTAATATTTCAAGTTAACTTTCAGCAATTATTTTGTTACATCAAAATGAACCACGGCCCATATCAAGAAATATATTGTCTTCTCTGGGTGTGAAAAGCTCTAAGTTCGTTCTATTTAGTGATATTCAGTCACTGATATGCAACTTCCTTGCTTTTTTTCTCTCTGGATCTCTCTCTTCAGGGTTTGGGCATTCCACTTTTTTTAAAATAATTATCGTTTAATGACTCACCTTACTACTCAGACGTTGAGCAAATAAACTCCGCTTCACCATTTCGTTTATATGAAGTTAACCTCAAAACACCTCAATTTCATGCAACTTATCAATAAATTTCAGGGAATGATATTGGAGGTCTGCGGTTTGAATTCCAGTGGCTGAGTTGGTTGGTTCTCTTTCTGACTCCGAGGGTTTTTCCGACTCTCTGGTTTTTCCTCCCTCCTCTAAAACCGACCCTAACTAATTCAAACTGACTATAGTATAAATAGTTGTGATAAAAAGGTAAATTTTACACCGTAGAAAATAAGAAAGATCACTTACTGACGTTTTGGATGCTAGTCCTTCGTCGGAGTAAAAGGATAGAGCTATCCTCCGGGTTTCATGCATGGACTGTATAGTGGCTGCCAGAGGCGCCTTCTCATGCTTTCAGTTCGACCCCGTTGAGCTGCGCCACTGCTGTACTACGGTGGTGATTAGCGATAACATTTTTTTATTTATCTTTATTTACAGCTAATTTGCGTCGCATATGACTAGTAAATCGACCAGGCATTTCAAAATCAACATCCTTATAGACCCTTTGCAGCACCTCAGAATGCAGCTCGCAATTTGGAGGACAAAACAGTAGGTTCTGATTCTGAAGATGTTGAAAGTTTTTGTTTTGTCCTCCAAATTGCGAGCTGCATTCTCCAAATTTAAATCTTCACTCATAAATTGCTTCCAAAGACTTGCTGTTTTATAGTAATGAAAATGGACGGAAATATTTCCTAAACCGATACGTTTCTCGCCGTTATCATGACAACCTAAATGCACCCGTCTCAAAATTATCTTGAATGCGAGGCTAACATGAAACACAAAAGAAATGCTACAAATTCCATCAAGAAAAAGTGTGATTTCTTTTGTCTTTCATGTTAGTCGCGCATCCAAGATAATTTTGAGAAAGGTTCATTGACTTTATAATATTGAAATGTCCGTTGTAATATCGTGCAAGACGTACATTATTAGTCTGTAAATTTGAACTTTCTTTATGTAATATCATGATTACCTCGGGATCCATTGTTTCCAGAGGGATGTTTTTAAGGTCTAACATCCCCCTGGATGAATAGCGATGAGGGATATTTAGTCTAAATATCCCTCATCATTATTCATGAGGCATGGTCCCTCACATGACAATCACCGGGACTATTTTGCGGAATGACTCTGGACTACACACTATTGAACACCCCAGCACTTGTGGGACACATTGAATAATCTTTGCGCATACGTTGACTAGCCGAGAATTTTTCTTACTATTTGTGACGTAATCAATACGGTTTGAAAACACTTCATTAATACCGCTCTAGGCCAACCAAAGTGAATTAGAATAAAGCACCACGAATGAATGAAAGCTGGTTCAATTCGCCATTGTCGCATTTAACAAATGCAAATTCCCTTAAGTATGCCGCATATCAACAGCTTTGTGAAACTTTGTAATTTATACATCGTACGAAAGCTTACATATTTCCTACGAGCAGTTTTATTCCTTGGTAATCATAATATTACAAACTAATAGCATGAAATTTCAGGTGATTAGTGATTAAATGTCCCCTCGGTGTCGGGACTTCAACAAAACCTCCCTCGGCTTTCGGGGACATTTAATCACTAATCATCCTCAAGGCATGCTTATAAATATCTGGCTCTTTTTTCCTATTATCTTTGGGATTTTTAAAGCTATTTTTGTTTTGAGTTTTTTTTTGGATATTGCTTCTTTATTTTATTGCCTTTTTGTTAAGAGTACGGTTTGCAGCAGCAGCACCTTGTGTTTCTGGTTTCTGATACCCTTTTCTATCAGATGCCTCGGAATTCACCACTTTGGTTCCAGTCTTATGTACTGGATGCTTGATCATAGATCTCTTTTGTGTTGGGTCGTGATGAAATCGATGTTGCTTTAGGTGTACATGTCCTGTGATGCTAGTACGTTCATCAGTATTCTCATACTCTCGTAATTGTCGCCTATCCTCATCTTCTTCATCTTCTTCCTCATTGCCATATCTTTGTGCAATACCCGTTAAGTCTTCAGCTACCTCATCTTCGTATGGGCTATAATAATGTTCTCGATGTCGCGAGTGATGATATTGAGGGGGTTCTTCGGGTTCGTCTTCTTCTTCTTGATCATCATGGTAGCCTTCTTCTGGCAGACGATCAAAGCCCTTGCTGCCTGAAGGCCAACGGTTGGTATCAATTTGGTCACCATGGAAACGACTGGTCATTATGTTCTGTATTTGTGTGCGATCTGGTATGTCGCTATTTAAGTCGCTCATTCGAGGTAAGTTATTCATGAACACAGCAGGATTTGCATTCATCGCATTCGAATTCATCCCATTAAACCCATTTGTGACAGGGAAATCATTCGTAGCGCCCATTCCGTTCATTCCATTCATGCTATTTGGGAGAGCCATCCCATTCATCCCATTCACTCCATTCATCCCATTCATTCCATTCATCCCATTTATTCCAGTCATCCTATTTATTGGATTCATCTCATTCATTCCATTCATTGGATTCATTTGAGTCATCGGATTCATCCCATTAAACCCATTCGTGACAGGAAAATCATTCATAGCGCCCATTCCGTTCATTCCATTCATGCCATTCATTGGGTTCATTCTATTCATCCCATTCATTGCATTCATCCTGTTCATCCCATTCATTGCATTCATACCAATCATTGGATTCATTGGATTCATTCCATTTATTCCATTCATCCCATTCATCCCATTCATCGCATTCATCGCATTCATCGCATTCATCGCATTCATCCCATTCATCCCATTCATCCCATTCATCCCATTCATCCCATTCATCGCATTCATCGCATTCATCGCATTCATCCCATTCATCCCATTCATCCCAGTCATTCCCTTCATTGGAGTAATTTCCATTCCTTCTCCTCCATTTTTTCCTCCCGATTTTTCCTTCAAGTTCAAATCTTTAGAGATGTGCAAGTCAGATACTTTGACTTTCTGCTTTGGACTCAACGCAATGCTGTCATCATTCTCTTCGTTACTTTTGCTTTTACTTGTTTTGTTCTGACTGGCTCTCATATCTTCTATCAATTTCTTCAGATCAATTCTTTTCTTTTTCCCAAATTTCGTAGTATTCTTCAAAAAATCCGAGTCTTTCTTCAAAACTTTTTTGAGTTGAGATACTATTTTCGCAAAACCTTGTTTAATTTCCTCTGCTGCGATCTTTTCACTTGATGGTTTTTGATCGACATTTTCAAGCACCTCATGCAACCAGGCTTTCGGGTTTTCCGGCTTTATATTTTGAGATTCTCTTAAAGAGATCCCAGTTTTGTTATTTAATTTGAACTGGCTTGTATTTGTTTTCTGGAACGCTTGCAACAAATTAACCAAGCCGTCTTTCCTGAAAGCATTTTCAATGGAACTTTTCCACCATTGGGTTTGATTGCCGTTTTTAGCCTTTGAGCGGTTATTTCTTGTTTTCGCCTGCATCATGAAAAACTTACTTTTCTTTTGGAAATTGTTTCGCTGTGTTTTGTTTCTCTTACTCAAAAGTTGAGCTTCACTCAAGAGTATTTTGATATCGATTTTTTCAGTGGGTAAAAACATTTTTCTCTTCCCACCATAAAAGTTATAGCGCACGGGTTTTTCGTCAGTATGGGCTTTGAGGTTTGTGCTTGGCGGAATCAGACTCCTCTTTTGCTGCCTGGACTTGCCTACATCTGAAAAAATGACAATTAATAATTTAGTCTCGTTCGATAATATTTTCGGTTGAAGTCGAAGCTCGGCATGCACACTTCCGGTTTCGACAGCATTCCGATGGGTTTTGGTGAGAAGGGAAAACCGAAGGGATTGTCGCATTCTTATTCAATTTCAGTCCCTTACCCAAAAATTCAAGGAATATGAAAGAGCTTTAATCACACGGCCCCATATTAATTTTATTCCAATGAGATCTAAAACTATTCTCTGGAAGTTTTGAAATGCCTCAAAGAGAGGGCAATGTGTCCCAAGGGATTCAAAATCTTATGTAAGTTTTAAAACCAATATGACGCCGCGTGAATAAAGCGAATCCAGCAATCTTTATTTCTTGTCGCCAAAAGGAATGCGGGCTCAAGAAAAAGATTCATTGCTGGTATAGCTAATCAAACTGTCACAAGAAAACAATATACCACATGGTACTTTCACCGATCTTCAACACTACTACAGTTTTGATGATAAAACAATGTGTTCAAAATATTTAAACTTGTCAAACTATTGAAATTTATATTATTTTACTTAGATATATTCCCAATAGAGAGATTCCATGACCCGTGCAATAAGTATAGACATTAAGATAATAGTAATTAAAACAGCAATTCTATGTTTTTTTCTTTTATTTATTTTAATTTTTTTTTACGAAATTGGACGTTGACTCATATAAATCCTATTCAATCGGTTAAATAGAATAATGTAATGATTCGGAATTTCGCCAAAGTATGACTTATTATTCTTCGTATTCATTTTCCTGTACCTTTATAATTTCATCTCTTTGACTAAGGTCAAACGTCGAACTTTACAAGAGCCGAACCTATTGACATCAAAGGAGACCGCCTTATTATCCATTGTTTTCAATGCATTTGGAGGCGGATATGTGAAGTTTGACGTTAGACCTGAGACTTTAGTAGTGCTTTTTCAATTATACACCAGCATCTGTTACTGAATTGTCGCTATAACATTGGAAATCTGTCAACGAATCATCTTAGAGTATTAAGTTGGCATTAAAAACCGACGCATTGGTATTAACGATCGTCCTTAGATATGACGGCGTACAGCAAATGCCATTTATATTTGACAGCAAATAATAAGGGTTTGAAAATGATTACAATTCTTATGAACCGTATTTAGAAATGACAGAAATGTGAAGCGACCTTTTTTTTCGTCTGAGAAAATAGTATGTCCTCGACCGAATCTAGCTAACAAGAAATATCATAGTATTATACACTCACACTCAAAACATCCCAGGATTATAAAGATAAAAAACCTCAAAATATCATAACTGTGTACAAATGAATGATAAACAAAAATATAAGATCATGATCTTTGATCCAAATCAGCGAACTTGTTTACTCACCTCTAGACACCACTGAGCAAAACACAACAACAAATACGACCAGCAGTAAACCAGCACTTCTTTTCGTCGTCATGATTAATAGAATTATTCTAAATCTTCAAGTTCATGCCTGGCAATCCCAGTCCAGCGAATTTTCATTCAAAAATACGACGGATATTTTCTTCAGAGGCTGAAATTCAGCGAGTTTTGGATGATGGCAAAGGAACCTGTAAATTTTATGTTTTATTCATGAGGAGGGAAATTCCACGTGGTGTTGAATTTCACATGTCGGGGTTTTTTTTTCGGTACATGTTAGAATGAAAACCAAAAACGATTCGTTAAACGAAATGTCTTTAAGGTACCTGTTATTCCACATGCTCTATAGCGAAGTAACGGGATTGACATGTTCAGTTAAACCATATGCTTTTGACCCCGTTGAGCTGCGCTACTGCATGTCGTACTTGCAGTGGTGATTAGTGAACCATATTTAGGACGCCTCTGGGAGGAGCCAGAAACATATACTGTACTGTGCATCGAAAGCAGTGGCCATGTCAGTAAATCCTGAGTTGAGCGACATTGATCGACTGATCACATTCTATTCAGTGGTCTGATCGTTGTTCGAGTTGACCAATGAAAGAATGCGCGCGTTCATGGTCTAGTGGCTAAAACGGTCGTATTTTAAAGTAATTGCAATGCAAAGTACTAGCGATGTTAAACTTTCGGATCAATCCAATGGCCATTGCATTCACTTGAAAATACTTTCTCCTTCGTCGCAGAAATCAATGGAGATATCACAAGAAAACGATTCCTGTGGTCGGGATCTGGTCTCCCACAAACGTCCGCATAGCAAATTAGACTAGACTTGCATCCCGGATGACCCAACACACCTTTTTTTCCGAAAAGCAGTATCAGAGTTACACTCCATTGCCTTCAAACATGATTTGCTGTAAGTCGTTGCATTTGCGTCAGTTTCTATACATTTACTGTATTGTCGTCCCAAATCTCTCGACTTGCAGCAATTGTTTGAAGGCAGTAGAGAGTAACTCTGATGTCTGCTATTTGCTCGACTGACCAATGGCTCCAAGTAGAGTTTGGACTCGGTGTTGTTATACATTAGTTGCACTTTTAATAGCGAGCTAGTCTAGGTGGCTACGCAGTCGCAAACACACGGGCAAAAGTTCTTCATATAGGTTCCTTAGGCACAGTTGCTTCAAGTCGTCCACTCTCTTTTTCTCTCCCTGTTCATGGATGTAAAGAAAATTTGGCGAGCGCGAAGCGCGAGTGTATTACGAGCGACGAAGTCGCGAGTGTATTACGAGCGACGAAGTCGCGAGTGGACGACTTGTTTCCCTTGCAGGGATTCGATTTCCGTTTCGCGCCAACATAGTATTAATACTATGACGTAAACATAGACGTAAACATAGTATTTTATCCTAAGATCCGTTCAATACTGAATTGCTTTCTCTGACGCCATTTTGATTTAAAAAAAAAACACTCCTTGTTTTTACGAGGGTAGTACTAAATAGCCAGTGGCTAACAAACCTGTGGCCCTCGATCGTTCCATGATCGAATTGGAATTTAGAAGTTGATTTTTGTGGAGGGAGGAAAACCGGAGAACCCAGAGAGAAACCCTCGAAGCACAGGAGAGAACCAACTAGAAACTCTACTCACATACAACACCGAGCCCGGTGGGACTTTTGCGGCGTTCGGCGGTCGCCTTGGTGAGAGGCGAGCACTCTAACCGCTACGCCACCTGTGCTTCCCATCTCATTACAATCTGGTCTAACCTACTTTACATAATTGATTGACACCTCTTCAGCAAGGCGTTCTCATTGGTTGTTTGATATAATTTATTCACCGACGGAAGTAAATTTGTAAATTTGGCGCGAAGCAGAGATGAAAAGTCCCCAGTCCCGCCAGTAAGATTAAAAAATTAAAAAATTAAAAAAAGAAAGGGACAGAGGACTTTTGGAAAGTCTAGCACAGTTCAAACGTTGATCTTCTCAAGTGCTGAACGAATTGAAAGAATGGATAACACACCGGTCTTCTTTGATGTCATTAGTTTCGACCCATGAGAAGATTGACATTTGAACTGGACCTTAAAAAAGTGGGCAAACGCTATTGTTTTAAATATTCATTTTTTCTCTTCCATATGCAAATGTCACCAATAAATCTATTGTACTGAGAACCTAAGAATTTTAATACTGAATCCACTTGTTTATACGTATAACTTCTTATTCCACCAGACGCCATGTTGAGAACCAGCGAGAAATCCCAAGGCGGGAATTAAAAAGTGAAGTGGCTGTCGTCTGACGTCATGGCACAACCTGCTGTCTTGTTTTGTCTTGGTGAAGTTTTTGGGTGATTTTCACGCTTTACTGAAATCTGTCAGGAACAGAGGTAAGAAATGCTGGGAACACACAGCACATGTAGTAAACAGTGAATTGATGTGACAACCGTGAATAATTACAAGTAGATCTACTTGCTTGAGTTCAACAAAATCTTATAAAAATCCATCCCGTTCTCAAACGTGTGATAATTTTGTGATCTTTTATATTTATGGAACAGTTTCAAGGTTTTGGTGTAATCGTCGAAGACAAACACAGGCTATTAATTTATACGCTGTAATTTTAATAATACAATTCTTGTTTTTCTCTGGGGTTTCGCTACAACTTTTAAGTTGTCAATACGACAGTCGGCATTGCAGTGCATTGTAGGAGTGTTTTAGAGGACGAACATAGACGCCATTTTGGAAATATGTCCCCTAAAATATCCCACAATACACTGTAATGTCAACAGAACTAAGTTTTTTCCTAATATACGTCGGCTAATATACATAGACCAACACCCCCACCAACACCCCCCCCCCCCCCCCCACCACCACCACCACCATCACCACAACTTGAGCAATTTCCTGCTACTAGTTTCATCCTAATGCTGTTATTTTTTAGAACTTTACTGTGATATGCCACTACTACCGTTTGCTTTACACTGGACCTGGTTGACCTTTTTGTGTTCCTTTGCGATTACTGCCGGTAAGGATAGTTCTTGGAAGCATGGACTTTTTTTAAATCTGAAAGTATGAAACTGTTTTTATAGGATACTAATTTCAGTCTCAACTTTCATCCTTGAGTATTCCAGTCGTCTATCCAAATCGGAGTGGATACTTCAAAAAAAAAGAAAAAAAAACAGCAAAAGACTGGGAACGAGCACCGCGAACGATCAATGATTTCAAAAATATATTTTCATTATAAGAAAGAGCATGTCTAAATTAGTAATTTAGTAGAATTATGTTGTTATATATTAAATCACTGCAGGGTTATAAGTATTTGAAATGTGAAAAAAAAAACATGAAAACGAGGCTGATAGGTCCTTGGTTGTTGTTTCGATACAAATCTTTCAGGCGTGTAGCTCAGTTGGTTAGTGCGCGGCCTTCGGAGCTAGAGGTCCATGGTTCGATCCTCAGGATCTCCAAGTCTGTTTCGACTTCTTTCTAATCCGTGTAGCTTCAGCTTTGAATACTCTTAAAACAGAGCACTGATGGAGAGAGGGGGTAAAGTGCGCACCGTCGGCTTCCATTGATACCAGCCTCGTACCTGAAGGAACTACCGACGTTAAATATAGTTTCTTTACCTTTTTTTTTTTAATTTCAAACACCTGAGTGTAACTTTTTATCATTTAGTGCTACTAAACTGAAATTTTGGAAGATTACTAATTTTGATATGCTCTTTCCAATAAAAGCAATGGTGTCTTCAATAACTGATGAACTAAGGAATCTCTGTGACCACACCCTCTTTCATATGGTCCATATTTTAACTTTTAGTTATTTCTTACACGTAGGTACCAATCAACCGAAAAAGCTTAATCAAGTTGACATTGCAAAACTGTTGAGAAACTTGGACCGAGACTCCTCAACGCTACGTGATGGCGGTGAGGTCCTGGGACATACAAAGCCACAAAAAAGCGAAATCATTGAAGGTAGAAAATATGTTTATTTCAAGGGGGACTTGGATAAAAATCGATGAAAATTGAAAATGAATTGAATCTTTATTATTACTTTGTCATTTACTCAACCCTATTGCGCCATTGCGGTTCTTTTAGCTCTTAAACCAAAATTTCTTGGTGACAATGTGCTTAAAATACAGAATGTTTGTGAGAGTAGTTCTTGAAAGTCATCTATACTGATTCATTGTCAAATTACTGCAAAGTTCTAGGAATAATCAGTTTCCAATTTTGACGGATTTTCGTCTAAGTCCACCGTGACTGTTAAATTTCTAGATCATTATTTGAGATTTTACTTAATATGATGGTGCCTCGTAAGGTATAAAAATCGGCTTTGAAAGTTTTTTTGGAAAACCTAATTTCTATTCATGATCAAGTGATTGGACTCGGATGGCTTTTCATGCGCCTCTGTTGGTGCTGAGCTATAGGGCCGGTTTCTTATAAATCGTGGGACAAATATCTCTGAGAAGTAGGATAAGAAATAAGAACATTCTTATCGTCAAAAAGTATGACACTTATAAGGTAAGAAACGTTAAAAAAGATCGACCCCGCCAGGACTCGAACCTGGAATCCCCTGATTCGTAGTCAGATGCCTTATCCATTGGGCCACGGGGCCATCTACGAGAAAAACAGTTTTGGAAAGTGTATTCATTCTAGATAATATTTTGAGTTACACTGCAGGTTTGTTTTCCAAGAAATCAGAAAAGCGACCGAGTACCAGTAGAATCATCCAAAATAAACAGACGGGATACCTGTGTTTTGCAGGTTTTGCTTCCAGATCTTGTTCGGGGTTAGATTTAAAAAAATGAAGTATTTTTTAAAGGTTTAAATTTTTTTTCTCAGACGATACGCTTGGTAGTGGATCAAGTGGTTCCAATTCAGGAGATAAGGCTGAAGCAGTTGGTACAACCAAAGCTGTAGAAAGTGGAGAAACATACCTGACTAGAAAACCAATCAGAATCAAGATCAAAGGAGCCCATGAGAACAAGTCTTCGTCTGTTTTTTATTCGATTAAACCTGAGGATGATGATTGGTTGAAAAAGAAGGTGGAGCAGATCCAGAATTCAAACTTTTAACCAATCAGAAAGAATAATGGACTCTGGTGCTCGGTCAAGTAACTAAAGGAGCGATAGTCGAGTTCGACGAGATAGAAACCCTTCGTTTGCTATTGTCTGACCGCTGGCTAGTGAAGTTAGAAATTACTTTTTTTTTTTTTTTATAATGAAAGCTTCACATCTTCTTTACTATAAGCGCGCTAACCATTCTCATATACAGTCATTGTCAAAAAGGTTGTCCTGTGAAAAAAAGACCAAAAGAAGTATCACGTGATGCATCCTTCTATTTCTTTTAAGCGATGTAGATTCTGGTTTCAAACTCTATAATGAGTAACAATGAACAGAGAATAATAATCATTAACTCTACTTACAATGATTGCTGGTATCGAGCATTTAGAGCGAGTGTATTAGGTATCACGTGACATTTATTTTGGTCTAAATGTCTTTTTTGATGGACAACATTAATGACATTGACAGTAGTTCTTTTCTCTATCTGTTAAATATTGCCAACAACATTCACTTCGTCCCTGTAATTTCGTTGCCGATAGCATTTTAACCTTTGAAAACACCGTCAATATCATGGTTTCGACTCAGACAAGGCGAACCAATCACCGTTGCAGTAGTTAATTTTTCCCAGTGCTACTGGATCCGGAAATGTAATAGTTACTAAGGGGAGTCACCGGCCATAAATCAAGCGTAAGCTCAGGAAAAGAAACGGTGTCATGCAATAATATATTTTGTAAACAGAGGAAAAAATTTGTCATTTAAAGCTGTATGGCATTAAGGTTGATGGAGAGCGGTTTAGTAAGGAAAAGTAAAATAATATACTGAATAAAATCAAAATAAAATGAATACGAAGTAAGAAAAATGGTATTAGAGCCTGCGTTTGTTTTGATCAGCGGAAGCGCAAGCACAGGCGCAAAGGAACCAAGAGTGGTGCTGTTTATTTTTGTACATAAACATAAACAGGGGTAATCTTCAAGTACCGTAAAATGGTTATTTTATTGGATCAAAAGTGATGACACTAATTACGATATTCTTCTTACTTTTCGTTCTCATTCCTGTCGCATCTTCCAAGCCATGTTACAGTGAATACGGTAAGAATCCATCGATTTGAAAAGCGAAGTTGAAGCAAGTCACGTCTTTACTGAGCTCATAGCAGTCGTGCTAAATCGTGTGATGAAAACTCGCTCCACTATAAATGAGCCCTAGGCACTTTTATTGAAAAAATGTAGCAGCTTTTTGATCTTTGGAAAATTGCCTGGTAAATACAGAAATGAAAGTAATGATTATATTATCGACTTCTTTTAGAATTATGTTTGGCTTTTACATTCAATTTCGATTCAATTTTGAAACTTAAAAGTCTCAAAATCGGAGAATAGCCTTTCATTGCTTTTACATTTCGTTTTCCCTTTTATTTTTCTTCGATTTTTCCTCGATTTTCTTCTTAAATATCAATAAATTTAGTAAAGTAATATCATAAGATTTAGAAGTGCTTTGAAATTCCTCTAGATAGAAAAGCCTCCCCGTATGATGTTGCTTGTACACCTGTTCTTTTGATCAAAACATTAGAAACGAAACATCAACAAACGAAGAAAAATTAACGCGACAAGTATAAACATCTACAAAACTAATGTAGAGGAAATCGATTGTAGCATAATTAATGTTCAATTCCGTCTCTATAGTTTACCTACAACAAAACTATTTTGTAGTTTCATGACTATCTTGTTTATTTTTATGTTGTCTGGGTTGCACTTATTTCACAATGTTTTTTTTATGACACTGCGTAGTATTTACCTTTCGTCTCCTTTACTCCTTACACCCCTCCCCCGAGGATATTAGAATGGCTAATCCTTTCTCGACCAATTAAGCAATACGCTTATTTCACGTGACGCCACAGCAGCTAAATGTGGAGGACAAAACAAAAGAATTTCATTCTCCTGAGAATTGGAACCTATTGTCTTGTCCTCGATTCAAATTGAGCTACTTTCCGAAGTTCTGCAAGGGGTCTATAGAAACACCAGTGACCAAGGGAAATGGAGAGACTCCTTGCAGTCTAATGTTTTCTTTAACTCAATGGTTTAGGTGAAGGAGGAAGAGTAAAACGACAACAGGTTAGGGCACTTCCGGTTCATCTACACCATGGACACGTAGAAACAAGAGAAGGCATTATTATCGTGAAAAAGCAAGGTAACATTGAATCAGATCAAATCAAATCATGAAATCTCAACAGAGCGGTTCTTTATCCAGTGATTCCAAATGGAATTCTTCTCGGACAGAAATGAATGGGGTACTACGTGGTTATTTGTAGCTCGGCGTCTGGCCAAAGTACTTGGGTAGACAGGAATCAGTTACACCATGGTACACAATCAGAGGCCTATATACTTTTGATTTGAAAAATAATCAAAATATTGCGTAAAGGTCTAAGTTTCGGTTCACCCATCCAGGTATTAACCTCGTCCAGTCGGGGCAGTGTGAATGAATGCCCAGTGTGTGTGTCTGTGTGTGTGTGGGTTTTTTTCTCAATTGGGGCCAAGGTTTAATGAAATTAGCACAACAATAGCCTTGAAAACAATTAACCACTTTTTTAATCTAGACTCATATACCGCCCCAGGAGCAAAAGCTCAGCGAGGGTGCTCACTACTTTCCATACATCGGTTCACTAGTCAAACACAAAGCATTCAGTCGAGGTTGCAAGGTTCAAATTTGAATAATCCTTTAAAACTACCTTGCAGCCTCGATTGAATGCTTTGTTTGTGACCAGTGACCCTATTTATGAAAAATGGTGAATGCATCAGGCAAATTAAATTATGAATTTTTTTCTTCCAGGTTACGAGAAGAAGTTTAATGTGGTCCATGTTCCAATACTACAGAACAAACAGGGAGTCCCGTTCGAGATAACCGCACAGGAGAGCGGTAAATCCTACCTGACCGGTCCAGCCCTACGCATCCTCGACCCTAACAACAAGTACGATGCAAGAAACCCGTCAATCTTCTTTCCTCTCCTAAACACGGATCACTCAGAGAAATAGAACATGGGTGTGGAAATTCACGACATTTGGCACGGTCACGGTGCAGAATTCACGCCATCCGCTAAACCAATCATAGGGCGCGGTATAAATGTTTATCCAATCAGGATATTCGGATATGATCAACACCTCTTATAGGCCAGATACACTTAGGAAATTGCAGTCAAAAATTGTCGTTAGGAGATGTACCACGTCGGAATGCAGCTCAATTTGGAAACAAAACAATAGGTTCCAATTCTCAGGAGATTGAAATTCTTTGAATTGTTTTGTCGTCCAAATTGAGCTGCTGTGAGGTCACGGGGCCAAGGGGCCGGGTCTATAGCTAAGGCAACAACCATAATACGAGCATATAGGGTTTGGGATTAATGATTGAGGTGTTGATTGCGAAGGGCGGAATCAGATCCTACCAAGAGATCTTTGTTTTATTATACCCTCAGTACACTCCAATACTTTTGGAATTCTCTTTGCCTAACAACAGACCAAATTAGAGGCCCTCAAAGGGTAAAATAAGCCTATTTTGTGCCAGAAAAACAGTTAAAATACATTTTTCCGGAAACAGGAAACAGAATCAAAAAAGGATTTCGACATTGTGACTTACTATGATTTTCCAATGAGCATGGCAGCCTTCTTTGAACACACTAAATTTCAATGAAATGCCAGATATTCCATGGAGCATGCGCAGTAAGAGTGAAAGATCTCAGAGGTTCAGAGTATGAATATATGGTGATAAAGTTAATGTGCATTAGCAAGTATGTAAATGTGTGGATGAGAGTTTCTTTTGTTTTGAACAAAATGATTGTTTTATTAACAAAATAAAATAACACTTATTTTTTTCAATATCTCGATTTTTTGATAGTTTATACTTGTACGGAATACAAATTGTACTGTACATCGGTTAAATCCCCAACCCGATTGATCATGCAGCCTGCAAGCCTATACCGGTGGATATATATGAATTATTTTACAATTCAAAAGGTTATCAATGATGCTGAATTAATTTAATATGAAGTGATTTATTACTTGAAAACATATGGCGAATAGTTTTTGAAAGGATCCCACATGGCAAGACGAGCCATGCCACGCTAACCTATCAGCGACACAATCAATACACCGGGTTTGCTGGTCATAGCAAGGGGTTAATCATCTACGGTCTAGGGGCCGACTAACCTCTCCCTTAGGCTTCGGTCGGGCTTCCTGATCAGTCTGTAATTCCTCCCGGGATAGCGGTGTTGGGGCCGAAATCTCCAGCGTAGCCGTAAGTCCATACGATGCTACAGCACTCGATGTCTGGAAGTATGGTCCTGGTTAAATCAATGAATAAAATAATAGCAATTATAAAAGGCAGTCCACGCAGTAGATGTACTTTTAAATAGATCCATTTGAAAAAGACAAGGGGAGTTCTGTGCGCATGCGCATTTAGACATTAATCCTCTCCAAATTTTCAGTCGGCCAATAAATTAGTCGGATACAACAGATTTCCAATGCTTCAAGCGGAGGCACAAGGTTCTTTGCGCCAGTTCTATCATAGCAGTTGAAACAGGCTCTGCACAACGTATTAGATTGGAAATCAAGGGTGGTATATTATAGTGGTAGTACACTCGTCTCTCACCTCTGGAGTCTCGGGTTCGATTCCTGGACTCGTTATCACATGTGAGTAGAGTTTGTTAGGTCTCTCCCTTGATTCGAGGGTTTTTCTCCGGGTTCTTCGATTTTTCCTCCCTCCGCAAAACCTAACAAGCTAAATTCCAATTCGATCTGTGAGTTAGCCGTGCCCTGACTTTGATCAGCCCAGAGGTTGTTTCAGGGTTGGATAACAAAGAAAAGATTTCATTTATTCGGTAACCTGCTTTATTTTATAAACATCGTTACAAATATTACCTAGAACAATTCAGCCACAATTGACCACAATTATGTACGTAAATATAATTACAAAAAAGGTAATTTAAAGACACTACTCCTTGAAGATGAAACAAGAGCAAAGACACTTTCTAGCCATACTAAGAATAAACTATAAAGATCAAGATATTACAATTGAATCTAAATATAATATATTTATACACAGATCAATAAGTGAATGTCACTTGTAATAATTGGAAAGCTAATCTTGTTCAGTAATTCTGCAAATTAAATACAAGATAATTTGGTCAACAGAAATAAAAAAATACTGGACAATTTCTTGGTATTTCAATTTAAAAAAATTAAAATACCAAGAAATACGTAGTTTTAGTGCTCATTGTGTCAATGACGTTTGAATTCAGGAACGTTTTTTTCACAACTTCTCTTAAAAACATACTTTATCATTCGACAATAGTGGGCTACGAGTGTCTTTAGAGCTACAAATTCCCTTTCTCAAGACAAAAACTTTGTAAAATTTGAGGCGGGATAATGAAAATCCTCATTCTTACGTTGGCCATCGCTGCTGTTGTTAGAGATGTGGTTTCGCGACCAGCGGCTCAGTCGAGTAAGTAATGGAATATTTTATTGTAATAATTTACTTCTTATGAAGAAAACAATAAGAACAAAGTACGAATATTTGTGACAGGAAAGATAATTAACTGATGTTATTTGAATTCAGCAAGTAACTGATAAAAAAAAATGCCAATTTTGTTCAATTAAATAGAGAGGACAATAGGCTAGAACTGACCATCAAAGAAAATTATACAAACCTACAGGGTTCTATAGCTTTCGTATTCTTCCTTTAGCGAATAAAAACAGTACACATAAAAAGACAGAAATATCGCGTTTTTGTAAGAATCACTAGATTGTCTATTGCTTAGATTAAATTCTACAATCTTCCAGGAGTCAGTTCCAAAACGTTCCATGCATCTAAGGCTTAACACATTGCGGACCAATCGGTGAAAAAATATTAAATATATTTGGTGTTTAATTGTACAGCTCAAACAACGTCATGTTCCACCGGATACGTATAGCGATCGAACTGCCAAGCCTTCTTCTTCTTCTTCTTCTTTTTCTTCTTCTTCTTCTTCTTCTTCTTCTTCTCCTTCTGCTTCTTCCTCCCTTTTTCTTAGGTTGATCTCCCTCCATCTTTTCTTTGCTAACATATTTGCCACATCTAATAAGTTTGTCTTTTTACTACCTTATCTTTAGATCCTGCATCACCAAACCAAGAGGTAAGCAAGAAGCAGACAGTGATAGCTGTCCCTCCTGTTGCTTCGTCTGATCTACGAGGACCATACCTCCCACCAGCAGATGGAGACAATCAAATCTATCTTCCTCACCATCACTACAATACAGGCTTTCATTTCAGCCATGGATTGCTAGTAAGGCCGCATCCAGGTAAAGAAGAAAAGTGTATTTTGATGCGCAAACCAAAAGAAAGCTCTCAAAAGTACCATACATTGCACTGATTTTGAAATATTTTCCTTTGTTCCAGGATACCATGTGTATAACCATCATGTCCTACATCCAGCAGGATTACATCATATACCATATGGCCCGCATCACATGCCATTAGTTCATGCATTACCCCACGCATTACCAAATGCTATCCACCATGTACCATACGCACATCACGGCCATTTTACTCACATACCATACGGACATGTTAACTCCATACCTATCGGAATGTCCGACCACCATGCATTTGATGACCCACTATGGCCCAACATGGACCTATCAGGACCCGTTGCTGTATCGGACCCTAATGATGGGCTCTATCAGGAACCCAGAACAGGTACCCTCGTCCCACGTCCCATAATGCCACAACAGTACCCAGTCCTCTTAGACCATAGTTCCAACATGGCCGGGGAGAATGGACCTGGAGTGGTTTTTGTCGGTGGAACAGCAAAGAGTGCCATGCGTAAGTGAAATTTGAATTCTCAGTGTCAAGCAAATGCCTGATTTTAGATCAAGTTTAAGAGTTCAAGTGCGCCAGCAAAGTATTGCTTCAGCAGTGAGATTAGTGATGAAAAGTACAATTATGACTGACATAATTGGCGCGTTCGGTTCAGCGTCTGTTGCCTTACCGTAGCAGCCACTGTGGCTTTTTGAAATAGCCGTAGGAGAAGGTGCTGCCTTTGTAGTAGTCCCCTTTACAGTTCCCTGTACCATCTTGAAAGGTAGCCGTGCCTTTGCATTGATGCAAGACATATCTGAGGTGAATTTTCAATGATAGAGACCTTTTAACACCTTGGACAACTATTCGTCTCGCTTCGATGCAAAGGCACGGCTACCTTTCAAGATGGTACAGGGAACTTTGAAGGGGAATATAACAAAGCCATCAACTTCTCCGGTGTATTTACCGTGTTCTTGTTTCTTTGTTACATATTTTCAGCAGTAGACCCTAGGAGTGTAGAGGACCAAATTCTTACCAACAATGCCAACCTTCATGTATCATCAACACATGATGTAGTACAGAAGATGCCGCGGCAATGAAAGCCTTTCAGACCAATGCGGCTCATCAGAATCAAGTGCAAGGTTAAGGAACACTATTGGCACACTTCAAGTGGATAGATTTCAAAATAATTCGTTATTTCGTTAGAATCTGGCAGAAAATGAAAGCAGTGGAATATTCTTCTAAAATACGCAAGCCCCATTCTAATAATGCCTTGGAATGCTAAAGCTTTAAGATATAAATTTTATATAATAACGTCAATTCACCATTTTCCATACAAATTCAAACACAAAGCATTCAGTCGAGTCTGCAAGATTCAAATTTGTATAATCCTTTGAAACTCCCTTGCAGCCTCGATTGATTGCTTTGTGTTTCATGTTTGACCAGCGAGCCGATGTATGGAAAATTGTGAATCATTCCTTTGATACAACAAACCCTGTAGATATTTGTGTAAAGTTATATTGGATCAAAAACATATATAATAAATTATTGTGAGAATTATTACTGCCTTCAAATTCCTTTTGTGAAGCGTAAGGTAAAATAGTAAAATGATTTGCAAAAATTTGTCCAAAAAAAACAAAGTTGCAGCGACTCAGGGTTTTCTTTCCAATTTAATCAAGTTAGCCTTGTTCCCAACCTCTCCTCAACCATCCACCGCAGGTATCCCAATCTGAGTAATTCCACGCGAAAATTTGTATGGCATTGCCGGATTTCAAGTCGAGAGAGGCTGGGACCGAGCTATTGTTTTTTTCCGGACGGAAGTCGGTAGTATATGCTCAATAACACTATTGTACATGCTTGTTTCGAAAAGAAAATGAGTGTGAATCACAAGAGAAGAGAAAGAAAGAAATATAAGTAAAGCATTGAGGGGATAAAGAAGAAGATTCTTGGGGAAATTGCAGAAAAAAGGGGCTAAGAATTTGTTCTGATTTCGGAATCACAGGAAGATTGAAATAAATTATTCCTTTTGTGTGTCAGTGGTTCTCACAAGCAATAGTTGCGCAGTACCAATGCCGAACCATTATTATCATTACTCAGTTTTCTTTTCTCGGCCAGAAATCATGCAATTCAGGCACTTCCGTCCGGAAAAAACAAAAGCTAGGTCCCAGTCCCTCTCGGTTTGAAATCAGGCAATGCACTTTCATATTTTTGATATCAGGTGTGACTGACCAGCAAAAATCCCATCAAAACAAGAATTAAAAAAAAGATCAACAGTCGTTTACTGGAAAATCGGAAAACAAAACTCAAATATCTCCTGAAATAAATATGAGTGCGGAATTTTGAATTTAAATTGACGAAAAAGACAAGAATTATAAAGAAAGTCATTCTTGGAATTGAAGCAAATTTAGCAACAAATTTTGAGTTCATAGTACGAAAAATAGGTCACAGGCTGTGATGGTAATGTTTACCACATTCGACTAATTGTAGCTGGTCTAGAACCAAAACAACCATAATTACACGAACAAGGTGTTAGTACCGTTTAGTTACAAGAAGATCTGGCTAGAGGTGAGCAGTGCCCTGCCATGAAGTCATCGATCGTGAATTAAAAACTCTGCAAAACTGACCCTTTTTAAGAGTCCTTATTTCCTGAGGTAAGTTGATCTATCATTTTCAGTCATATAAGATATAACAACCTTTTTCATAATTACGCGACCGACACAAAACGTCTTTTTGAGTTTCAAAGAACTGAATAACTTCCTGGCAACTGGCTGCCATCGATCAAAAATTTACTAGCTCAGACCGTTGAAATTTTGATTGATTACTCAAGATGTAGCTTATACGTGCTTGGCAGAAACCTCGTACATCTTGTCGTACCATGATTATTCTTGTACAATTTTTAAATACGATTCCGTTTACAAAAGTTTTCGTGTGCCGGTCTAGCGTTATTGATCAATTTATTGAGATTTTGCCGATTTTCTCGAACCGGGCAAAGTCAGGGCACGGATAACAGATCGATGGAATCGCAATTTACCGTGTTCAGTGGTTTATCGGGGGAAAGGAAACCGGAGAAAAAAATCGAAATAAAGAGCAGGGCTATTCCATTTTTTTATGACCACAATTTGATTACAGGGAGTTTTGCGATCTATCATCAAAATACACACATTTCAGAGTATTTCCGCATGGTATCACTAGATTTTTTCCTAGCTCCCACTGTGATCATCTGATCCAAATCTTACCTTTTCTTTTGACAGTAGAATAAGAGTTGTACTTGACAAAAAAGGTCCAGCCTGCAATCACACCCCGTTACCAGTATCAATCATGTTGGTCATCCCGTACCTCTGCGTCGTGGTTGCTGCTCTATTCTGTACTTCATCTGCAAGACCTTTCACGGGTGAGTCAGTGTAGCATCCATGTGGTAATCCTTGAAGATCAGGTTTACGTAGTTAATTCATAGTCCCGGGAGTGAGGCATATGCATCCAGCCTTCTTACTTGCTGCGTTAAGCCCAAAGGCCTTCGCACTCGATATATAATCGGGACGTACAGACTTTGTCGTTAGTTGCCCAGGGAAAGATCAGTATACGTCAGTGATGTTTGCACTTGATTAGGCAATTGGTACTCAAATATAAGAATCCGTTCTCACCATTTTATTTGTCGGCATTTCTAAATTCGATTTCAATGTTTTAATTTGTTTTTCTTTTAAAGATGAACCATACAAGAATAAAAGAAGTGTAGTCGTCGAAAAGAATAACCTGGTTGGTTCATCCACAACTAGTCAAGCACCAAACGCAAAAAGAGATCACATTATGCCACATATCATGGCTAATCCTCCTATAACACCATCCCTTCTAC
This sequence comes from Anthopleura xanthogrammica, assembly GCA_964019055.1. Lineage (NCBI taxonomy): Eukaryota > Metazoa > Cnidaria > Anthozoa > Actiniaria > Actiniidae > Anthopleura > Anthopleura xanthogrammica. The sequence goes on along the minus strand of OZ025206.1, from coordinate 26,588,927 downwards.
CTGATGCCTCAGATGTCGTTCTTATGCCAAATGGTGTTCCTTCAAGCGTTGCTACATCTGTCCATAATTTCTTCAGGCAACACCCGAATGGTTTTCATGCAACCAATTTAGCTGGTACTCGTTTACCTCTGGGATACATGAGACCACACAATGCAGGACCCCACTATGAACCCATGGATGAAGCTCTACTGCCACATCTAACGACTCTTTCCGGGGAAAGAATTGGGGTACTACATCCACACGCACCTGAGGTTGGCCATCATTTTCCTGTGGGCTCTCATTACGGGCCTCGGTATGGATCTTCGTTGGGCCCATATTACAGACCTCATGGCTACCATCATTACGGGCACCATCATTACGGGCCCCGTCATTACGGGCCCCATCATTACGGGTCCCATCATTACGGGCCCCATGTGGGTCCAAATTTCGGTCCTCGTGCACCCCCTCATTATGGTCTTCATGTTGGTCCTAATGTTGTCCCCGTGTTGACAATGGATCCTCATAATAATGGTGCTTATCAGGTTCCTGGCACGGGGGTTGTTGTTCCACATGCGGTCATGGAAGATGAAGGACTAGACCCCAGTGTGAACGTCATTGGTGATAATGCTCCAGGAACAGTGTTCTTGGGTGGAACTCCCAGTAATGCATTGGGTGAGTAATTAACTGAAAGCTATAGATCCCTTAAATATCACTTGACGTCAAAGCAGCTGGGAGACAAAACAAAACAATTTCAATCTCCTGAGAATTGGAAACTATATTGTTAATGTGTCCTCCAAATTGAGCTGCATTCCGACGTGCTGCAAGGGGTCAATTGGGAACGTCTAAATGAACAACCATGCACTGGCAAATGTTCCCGGCGATGGAACATGTAAAGTTTTCATCTGCACATGATGAGGTGCATTGGATAGTAACATTAATTATTTCGGTCATGAAAAGTGCTAAACGAATAATCGGGGCATACAAAAGATATCGATTCAACATCGAGACAATTTTTTACATAATATTGACCGCCATGTTTTTGTTATTTTCAGCAAACCATTATGGTGCATCCAGAGAAGCAGCATATCGTGCAGCACTGATTCGAGCACATGCTCGAAGGGCTCATCAACTGTACCTGCAGCACCTACATGCCAACCCTTACTACAAACACTAAATATGAGGCAAGATAAACGAGAAGGCAATGTTTTGGGAACCGTTTGAAGATTCCCTTTCTTCCTGAAAAGTCACCAGTTTTTGTAAAATATCACACCCATGTGAGGAATACGGTTATTGGTTTGAGTTGTATCTGTATTGATATATCTTCACAAGCATTATCTGAAGCAAAAGATAATACTCAAGAGAATGATACGAGCAACAAGTACAAATAAACTGCAAATGGATGTGGGACCCTTGTACTTTAAGAAACATTAGTATGAAAATAATAACCTTAGCAAAAATAAAAATGTCACAATTTTACTTTGCAGACACCGTACGTGGAGGCGGGGAAGTTTTTCATTAGCTTTATTTAACATGCTTTAATGTAACAAATATGCCGCAACTGCCCCTCAAAACACGGCACTTGATATCGCATTTCTGAGATCCTTAATTTCGAACACATACCCTCAAAATTATGCTCCGCGGTCCCTGTTTATAATTATTATAAGAATGTTATTTATATGATCATTGTACGGCACTGACTAGTCTAAAATAAAGCTCGTTTAAATCCATAAATACAATCCAACCCGAGCAATAGTCAGCACGCTCTCAGCTAAAAAGTTTAGGACCTAGGACCTAGTGTCTGCTGTCGTATTCAATGACTTCAGTAGTGTGGTATATGTGCCTAATCCTATACGTACGACCATCGAATGAGTTGCAGTTGAAAAGTAGAAATGACTTTCCTTGCAAAGGGGCTAAAACGAGACAAAAAAAGGGAAAACGTACATTATTTTGCACACTGATTCCTTACCATCTGTGGTGTCTGTAGAGAAAAAGGAAAGAGCTAGATTTGTCCTTAGAATGACTAGGTCACTCTAACGTCATGGTAATAGTTCTACATAAGTGACAGGCTTTTCAGACTAAAGTGCAATCAAGACAGCCTCACGCCACGAATTTTCGACTTTTTTTCTTTTACACATTAATTAACACGAGAAATGTCACTTGGACCCTCTTTCTAGAGTGTTTGTTTTGTTCGAGTAAACAGATTCGTACATTGGGCATTACCATGACAATAGATTGAATGCGATGGATATTAGCGGCTTGATACGTTAATAACATTGAAGAATACAAAAGCCGTGGTGCAAATAAGTATTGAGTAAACACTAATCCAGCAACGAGTATCGACCATCCAAAAAATAATAATACGGCCTTAAAATGAACCACGTCTAGGAAAAATTTGATAAAATAGTCTAGTAACATTACTGTTATCTTGAGCTGAATGAGGCAAGAAAGAGAAAATGTGCTACTGGGGATGTACAGAAAACAATATGGTACGTACAAAGCCTGAAAAATTGTCTAAATTATATCTTAAAACTTCTACTGACACACTGCTTGAATATTATTTGCGTTAAACGCCAACCAGACAGTGTTCTTTTTTGTCTATCTTTTTTGCTTTACTTCTGAAATATAATTTAAAGAAGTAAACCAAAAAAAAATTATTCAATTTTTTGATCATTCAGTCGCTTCATAAGTCGTTTAAACCAAACAGTACACGAGGAAAAATATTCAGTTGAGTAAATCGCGAATTCCTCCTGAAACATTTAGGAACATTTAGGATCACAAAATAAAAGGGTCAAAAAAATTCTCGTTTTCGAGTCACACTGGATGAACTAGCAAGTGACATATGCAAGAAGTGATTTCATGAAAATTATACATGTATTGTTTTTATGCTGATCTAGATCGATCTCTTCTGAATGTATATGCCTATGTATAAGAGACTATGAATATTGGCACGAAAAGACCGCGGAGATTGAGTTATATCTGTGAGGAACGATATGAATCATAAAGCTAAGTTGCTAAGTTAATTTTACTGAGAAAAACAAATAAAAGCCTTTGCTATAGCCTGACACGAGCGACTAGTTGGTAAAGCCGAGTAGGTTTCTGTTGCATCGCGCGGCATGCATGTAGAAGAAGGAAAACTCATTTCATATTGAGTCTGTTTAGAAACTACGGTAAAGTTTGAATTAAAGAGCAGGGCTTAGCTAGTCGAAATTAGCTAATTTAATTTTTAATTTTTGAATCTTAACCTAAAATCTATATTTGCTTAGTAAAATTTGCATCTCGTATAGACGAAAAAAATATAACCAAGGAAAAAAAATAATTATACGATAGTTGCCACTTTGCAATATCTTCCTGAGTTATACATCAGCTAAATGCATCTATCTATCTATTGCAGATGTACAAGTGCAAGTACTGTGGTACAAGGTATTGCAAGGCTTGTAAGAAGGGAGCATTTTATGGCGAGATGATAACAGAGAACACCTGCAGAATTTGTAATCAGGTTGGTAACCATGTCTACAAACCTTAAAAAATACAACTCGAAAAAATGGAATACTAGCTGGTTTTTTGTTCATTAAGCGTTATTAGATATTTGACTATGATTTTATTCGAATTCCTAGCTGATGGGGTAAAATCCGGCAAAATGCTGGGGGCCGGGATTTCATCTTTATACAAAATAATTAAATAATTTTCGAAAAAGGTTTTTTCGTAGAGAGGAAAAGATAGCTGCTAAATCTCGCCGTCTCAGAGTCAAAGGTTCGCGTTTGAGATATGGATTGACGCTGGATCAAATTGGCTATAAATTTTTGGAAGGAAAACCAGAGAACACTGAACCCTCAAATTACAGGATATAATGAACTATAGCAACTCTACACATGTTCGACTAATTTGACAATAGCCGGACTTAGAGCATGCGCAGACGTTTTCACTCGTGCAACTTTTGGCAAAGTTTTTAGTGGAAAGAGCAACTGACCCAGAGTGAGACAGGTTGCTCCAAAAAATCTCTAACTTCAATCTCCAAACCGGTCTTCCTCTAGATCGGATAGAACTCACCGAAGATACATGAATAGACACCGTTCTGCCCTAAAAAACAATTGATTTGAAATTACATACAACTCAAAGTTTTAACTTAAAACTACGATTATATTTAGTTAATAAAAACATACTTAATTTGCTTTTGAATTAATGAGCCGAGAGTTCAACAGCTGAGATCGGTAACATCAGCATATGGGACAGTAGGAATTAGGAGTGAATCCGACAAGAATCCAGTGGATTAACATTTCTAATCCTTCACATACAGAATATTCACATTCTAGTCAGGATTGCATTGGTTATCCAAATACTGGATTTCGGCTGTCAGCACTTTTATAGTCAAGTAGTAGAGGTGTTATCATAGCGGTAAACTGTGTGCTGTGCTCGGGCTATTGACGTAAACAAATAGCATTTTTCACGGCTACTAAAAATAGATATCACAAAAGCTTGTGGGATCGAAATGCGTACAAACTTTGTAAAAAAGGCTTCGGTTACAAGGAAAGAATGATCAATGTCAGTCGAAAAACCATAGTTTTTCCACGAATTCACCATTCCCCTTATTACGTCTTGATACCACTACTACTAGAATCCTCTTCAAATTATTTTTCTTATTCAAATGTTTTAGCTCCTTTGGGAGTCGCAAGATAATGGTGTTAACTAGGCCAACAAAAGGAACTACGAACAGGATTCTGGTCGATTCTGGTAGAAGTGGTAGACAGATATCCCGTATGTCCCATTGACAGATTCAGTAAATTTCCTCTGAAAGCCAGAAAATTTAACAAAGAGGTTTGCGTGTCATGGAAGCGGTCATCTTGAGTCAAGCTTAAAATTCCAAATATGGTCAAAAAACTCTAATTTATATATCCAGAGCCTGTTACACATTTCAACCTCCTTATGGATTTCTGATCACACAGAGTGACATCACTAAATCCGCGAAACAAAAATTGCCTGTTAAAGTGTAGTAGTCAAACAGACGCAAAAGAAAACAATGGAATTAGGGTCTACTAAATTGCATTAGTTTATATCATGGGTTTAGTGACTTCACTCTAAAACTGAGGCCGACCTTCGCTAAAATGTTAACTCTTACAATGCATTTTTTTTAGCCTCGGTGTCAAGGAGAGCGCATCCTGATCCAAACACTGAAGAAACCACAAGACGGCAAGAACGAGAAAAATTCCAAAAAGAAATCAGCCACAACTGTAGGGAAAAGACCACTGAAAACAACAAAAAAGAAAAAATAACAAAACACAAGTAGCATGGACACAAAGATAGTAGAATCTTTATTTATTAATAGTTTTATTTATTCAGTGAAAAATGCATTTTAGTTTGTTTGTAGTTTGAAAAAGAGAAAGCCAGAAAAGAAGCTTAGATGGAGAGAGTATAGCAATCATGTTTTTAAATAAGAAAATCCTATTCATTGTAAATAGAAAATAATTTATACAATAGTCATTTTCACAGTTCCCTGCGCCATCTTGAAAGGTGAGCCGTGTCTTTACATCGAAGTGAGATGAAGAGTGACCTTGCAATGATAGAGACGTGAATAATTGTCCAAGGTGTTAAAATGGTCTCTATCATTGCAAGGTCACCGTTCGTCTCGCTTCGATGCAAAGACACGGCTACCTTTCAAGATGGCGCAGGGAACTGTGAAAGGGACTTTTTCCAAGTGAGACAGAGTGAAAGTATTTCAACGTGTGAAACAAAATCTAACAGTCAGGCTGGCTTTACACGGTATCGCAAGAATTTTTAACCGTTCAAAAAGTTGTACGTTAAGGCGTTCCGTTTACACAGTACTGTGCTATCCGGACAAAAATTCAAACGCCTAGCCGTGCAAATTAAAGAGACGGTTCCTTGTAAATGGTATGCACTGGTCAAATTCTTGAACGACGCAATGGAGCGAAACCTGCGACTTAAGAAAAGATAAGAAGAGTGATTGGATGCAAAACTATGTCGATTCGTGGGAAATGATGGGTAGTCCTAAGAAAATAATAAAGAGAATGTAGAAGTATAGCGTTTCCGAAAATGTTGTCACTGTATTTGTCACCTTAACCGAATAGGACCAAAATTTTGCCCAAAAGCGCCAATAGCCGGTACTAAATCTAATGTTGAAAAAATATTTACGGTTTTGACTTCAGTCATTTGACTTGCAGTTTCAGTTTTGCACGGTCGTGTGAAGTCAGCCATGTTGGAGTACTCCTTGGTTACCCATCAAACATGACGGACAGCACTTGATCGAGGGAAATTGGAAAATTTCTGGCTTAGTTAGTCCCTCCCCCCGTTCTTATTGACTTTGGTTCGTCACATTGAACATCACAAATATAGATCACCCACATCTTGTTAGTAGTAATAAAACATACCTAAATCCCAACAGCATAGCCAACACCACATAAAACTATTCACCACTTTCCATACATCGGTTCACTGATCAGACACATAGCATTTAATCGAGGCTTCAATTTAGTTTCAAGGCATTATCTAAATTTGTACCTTGCAGCCTCGTTTGAATGCTTGGTGTTTGACCAGTGAACCGATGTATGGAAAGTGGTCAAGTGTATGACGTCATACCCGAATTACGATATTCAAAGAGACCACAGCAGATTTAGTGCGTGTTACACGACGAAACACGGTACGCCATGAAAATAAAGACAACCAAAAATTTGGTGCCCACGTCTTTTGCAATTTCATTCTCTTGGGAATGATTGCAAACTACCTGTGCGTGTGTTTCTTATGCTTATGGTGCAAGTGTGAATTAGGCTCGTGGCAGTGTGATCCCCACACGGTATCCCATTGTGAATGGATGGTATGCATTTCTCCACTTCGTTATTGGGTTCGCGCGGAAGCCATTTGAAAGCCACGATACTGTAACATTCCAATCTACAGAAACTCTGCTCGTGTTACATTCCCTTATTGCAACAATAAAGGTTTGGTACGATCATGTGACGGCCGCGATTTTGGATGACAGGACCAATTACATCGTCTTACATGACAACGAATTGAGTTTCTCAGAAAACCTTACCACCCAACACTGCTAGAGGTAGAAAAGCATGCAAAAGCTCTACACCCAAGAAGCATGTGCATGCATGCAATAGAACCACAATGCACATGTCAAATGACGGCTGACAAATCACCAATAACATCTATAGTTTTTCAAATTAAAGTCTTCCTTATCTTAGACGTCTTTTATGTTTAGCCTTTTTCTTTCTCTTTTTCTTGATAATTGCAGCGGAACCAAATGCTGCAAGGAAGAACACAAAATGAAAGTCATTTATTTGAATGGAACTTTTTTTGAATTCGTACTATTGTAACAATACCGCTGTGTTCATTGACAACAGATTTCAGTAAAACATTCACAAATACCAACGGTAAAGTAAAGAATGCACAACTTCAGCAACATTCCACGGACCTCTACTGGAATACATGAATAATGAATATTCTACACAAAATTGAGGCTAACTCTGTGTAAATGAATCCGCTGTAATCAAGGAACACAGCGGTATTTTACGAGCTCGAAAAAGGTCCATTACCAATAAAGCACGAGTGTGAGCATTCGTCGAATTTGTTAATAACAAAGTATTTTTCCTCCTAGTCTTTTTTATCGTCAATTTTGTTTTGTTTCCTTTCTTTGTTTTTGTTTGTTGCCAATTTCATTGGTATTTGTTTGTCTATATTTTGCTTTGATAGTTTTTGTTGTTTGTCTTTGTGTGTCTCTGTTTGTTAAGTTTTGTTATTTATCTAGAGAAATTTTATTTGAGAAAAACGTAATTATTAGAACTTATAAAAAAGCGTTTCATGTGTTTTTGTTGTTGTAGTTTGAGTACGCTTTTCGGTTGATTGAGGAAACAAGAAATTGAATATTTAGCTTATTTTTAAAACTTTCTTCAATTTTTTTTAGTTAGTCTTTAAAAATAATGTTTAAAGTAGATGTCCTGAAAAAATTGCTTCCAGAAATTCTTTAATTTTTGTGTGCAAAGCTTGATTTCCGCCATTTTTCTTTCGAAATCTTGTCAAGATGGTCATATTCAAAATTTATTATCTCGAAAACGAGCTCGGGACACCCCATTTTTCTTTTCATTTTTGGAATCAGCGTTAAATTCTGTGTAAAATATCTTTCTAAGAACATTTTGTAATTATTCCTTGCTAAAGTAGTCAGTCACCTTAAGTTTGTTTCGTTTAGTTTTATTGTTATTCTTTGTTTTGTTGTTGTTGTTGTGGTTGTTGTTTTGGTTGTATCGTTTATTGTTTCAGTACCTGCTGGTGAGTTATCGTCTCCTGTAGAGTTGTTGGATTCTTCTTCCCATGACAACCTTAAATAAACACAAACAAACAGTTACAATGATTTTCCAGCTACCAAATGGGCACTATACCACAAGAAGCCCAAATCCCATATCAGGGCTTCAGGTGTCCCTATATTCCCTATATTCTTAAGTTCCCCAATATTTCCCTATTAATATTAAATGTTATAATTTTATTGAGAAACGAAAAGGAAGCAAATTATTGTTAAGCTCATAAACTTTCGTACCGGTAAAACATAGGGACACTTAAAGCCCTGTCATATATTGAAAAAGTCTCCTACCTGCTTAGGGTGTCTCGTAATGACGGCCCATCACCATCTTCATAACTATCTACATCTGAAACGAGAGTGATCGCCATAATCATCAAAAATAGAGCAAAAAATATCAACATTGTGATTATAATTTTTTGTTTTGAGAATGAATGAATGAATGAATGGATGAATGAATGGATGAATGAATGAAAAAGCTTTGGAACACAAGCCTACAGATTTATCTCCCTGTTAAATCCTTTGCTTATTATTTTCTTTCATATTTTGTTCAGTTTGACTCGAGTCCACGATCGCAACATGTTTGAATCAAATATGCTCTTGCAACCTTGCATTGGGTTAAATCCATTCAGTCTTACCTATGACATCATCGGCATCATACGAACTCCTAGGAATAAAGGACACAAATTAGTTACAAGATTTTGTTTTATAACAGTAAACGTCTTTGGTGCCTTCTACAGTACCATACATGAAATATCGAACGTGGCTAATAGCAAAGCGCACAGATGACGTCAGAATTCATGTTTGTCTGAGTTTATGATTCATTCTAAGCATTCTTGCATTCAAAACAAAAGAAAATGACTATTTACGAATCCCTCGAGATTCACTTCTGGTTTGTTTGTCTGAGTTTTGGCCTATTAATAGTAACTGTGCGTTACGCTATTCCATCTAAGCACGTGCGTCATCAAGAACCAGCCCTTTCACACTCCACTCTCAGCAATCGTTATAGACCCCTTTAACATGACGTCAAAGCAGCTCAATAGCCCTCTTTCCATATCCTGGGTAAGTGATCACGCACAATGCTATTCAAGACGAGGCTTCGGGGAAAAATTAGAGTAATCCTAATATATTCTTTTGTTTCCCCGGAGCCTCGTGTTGAATTGCATTGTGCGTGATCACTCAACCAGGATATCGAAAGTGGGCTATTTGGAAGACAAAGCAAAATAATTTCATTCTCCTGAGAATTGGAGCCCATTCCGACGTGCTGCAAGGGGTCTATAAATCGTTCCTGTAATGTATCCCCGAACTCGCTCAAAATGTGCTGACAAGGGCTTTTTAAAACATCAGAAGACCCGTAACCAATGTAGTAAAGATTACAGATACACACCCATCAGGACGAAGTCTTGTTGACGATGTTGTCGACGCATCTGCGGTTGATTGTTGGCCTAACAAGAAAGCAATTGAAACACTAAGGTGCAAGATTGATAAAATCCTTGCTAAAGGTCCATATTTCTGATAAATAAAGTTACCAACAAGACACAAAAACAATTTATAGAATTACTGTTGTATTTACCCAGCATTAGTTGTCGAACTGATTTCCTTTGATCATCAGAATGCTGGGGGCATCGTTGAGATCTACAAGTAACATTATGATTATTGGTTGGCTTGAATTCTTATTAACCACTTCTGAATGGTATTGGTTGGGGGGGGGGGGGGGGAGGGGAGGGGTCATTAGTTCTCTTTACGATGGGCGTAATGTTTTCCCATTTCAGACCGCAAGTCAATCCCTAGAGTATGACATTTCTTTAGTTAACGGTTGCACATGTATGAGAAGACACAAGAATATGGATACAACTCAAACAAAGAATCTTATACTCAAGAGAATGACACGTGGCCTGAAATGAGAAAACATTATGCCCAAAGTAAAGAAGTCTATAGTTATTTCAGGGATGGCACAAAAGCTTAGAAAGTTTCCTTATCTTCTTGCAATTAACTAAACAAACTCTAAGTGATCTTTACCTCCCATGCCGTAGCTCCAACAAACTGGTTTACATAAAAAAAACTACTCTTTCATTGTGCACTCCCTTTTCAAATCTTAATTTTTTCAAATCTTTTAAACTGCCTAAAGTCAAATTCACACGAGCCACCAACTTACCTAGTACACATTCTCCCAGTATGTTCAGAAATCACACCACAAGTTTGTACTAATAGAGTTTTCTTCTCATCTGAAAGGTCATAATAATACAATGAAATCGGTGAGATTTTCGAGTTGCACTGAATGAATGAACTAAATCAAATGTTATTGAATCAGCCCGGCAATGTCAAGTTTAGTTGATCAGCATGTCATTCATGGTCGTTATAAAATAACTGTTATAAATAGCGCTTTCTGATTGGTTGAAGGCACGTGCATTATGAGAGCACACAGCATGTGCACGCACTTCCTGTTTCATCACTCCCATCGAAAATATCAGCTGTTCAAATAGCCTACTTTCGATATTTTGGTTGAGTGATCACACACAAAGCTATTTATATTTCATTAAATTGAGACTAATCTGCTAATTGTAACAGTAACTAAAATGGCATGCCCTCCCTCTTGAAGAATACAAACCTATGCTAAGTGTTTCAAAGGCTGATAGAGTTGGTCCCTAAAGAGCAAAAATAAGAAGTTTTTAAGAAAGTAAATTATTTAATATTTAAGATCACCAATAATATCTGCTTACATTTCTCTTCTCTCTTTGATTGGACCAGTGGGGGAGGGGGGTGGGTTAAAGTTTTTGCTAAGGTATTTAGGCATTTGGCCATGGGTCAACAATACAGTAAATGGATAGGAACTGACCCAATAGTACCAAATACTGCGGTTTTACATATTCTGCAAACCCAGACATTTCAACAGCTTCTTGTGAAATGGGTTTTTTTACTGCTGTCAATCAAAACTAATTATTAGTCGGTACCTTTTATATTTTTGACTGGCAGCATTAAAAAACCCATTTCACAACAAGCCGTTGGAATGTCTGGGTTTGCAGAATATGTAAAACGGCAGATAAAGCAATAATGTTTCAAGGCTTTATGGAGTGTATAACTCTGATATCTGCTATTAATAACTGAAAATAGCAACAATTCTTCATTATGACAAGTAGATTTACCCTTGTGGCTGGCATTTCTCCACTGTTGACAGAGCTTGGTGTTCCTGGTCTTGGAGTTCCTGCCTCACCTAAAGTGTTTTAATGACAACAACATTTTCAACATAAACTACCAGCTTTTAACAATACCTAATGATACCCAGTACCTGTAGACATGAAACAGTCGAGAATACACTTGCAGCAATTCCCAATTCCCGTTTAAATGTATTTTTCACATATTAAAAAAACAAAGTCCTATTAAAAGAGTCCACCCCTCTAAAAAAAAACTCTTAGTAGAACTAACTGCAATTCTATATATAGTTAACCTATCAGGTAAAATTTAGCAATGTTTATTGTAGCCTCTAATTTTTCTCTGTGTGTATCAGCAGGGGCAGATCAATGATTTGTAAAAAGGAAACAACTCCACAGGATACCCACCAAAAACAGGAAAATGTTGAAAAAATGGCATTTCAAATTCTACATATATATATTCATTCAGAGCTTACCATTTTTTTTAGGAGCTTTTGCTCTTCTAGGAGAATTACCAGGCTAGAAATTGAAAGATTTCACACTGTTAACATCTTTCAACAAAGTGATAAGAAATAAACTAAGAACGAGGAAAAAAAACTGAACCCAGTTTATTGGGACGGATAATAAGCAGAGCTTTCAATAATATTTGGAGTAGACGGTCAATCCAAAAAAGTAGGGGTCCGTATCCCCCAAGGGGCCGTAACTTTATTTGGCAATGAATTGATTTTTTGTCAAGATAGCTGGCAGTTTAAGGTGAAGTATCCGGCGACAAACCGCCGGTAGCCGCCTTTTATTGAAAGCTCTGAATAAGGATGAGACAATGTAATTATTATTAGCAGGATTCAATAGACCTCTGCCTTGGGTCTAATGCTTTCCCTTTTCAAAATCAATGTGTCTTGAGTATCAATTCTTTGTTTAACGGTTACACATGAGAAGACACTGTACATGAATATGGATACAACTTAAACAAAGAAAATTATTCTCAAGAGAATGAACATGATCTGAAATGTGAAAACACTACGCTCAAGGTAAAGAAGGTAGTGTTTGAATACATTATATTGTTATTATGTACCTTTTCTCTCTTGTTTTTCCTTCCTAAGAATTAAAAAGTAAAAAAAATCAAATAAGAAACTGTAATTTCAAGAAATGTATAGCCCGCAAATCTCTCCTGCTTTTTTTTACTTTATTAAAGTTTCCTAATACACCGGTCACGCATTCACTGTTCTACCTCCCTAGTTGGATAATTAAAAGTGCGTTTTTGATATAAAGCATGGGACAGACACTGATTGCTGAAAATCATGGGCACTAAAGCAAAGCCGGAATCAGTGTATTGTGATGTTCCATTGTGATTACCTGACTTTCTATCATTGTTCCATGTCCAGTCATCATCAAAATAACTATCATCATCATCCTCTTCCATCATTTTACCACTTGTAGCTAGTCTGTGAAAGATATAGTACACTTAACAAAATTACTTGATTCTGATTGGTCGAGAGGAGTATGATTAATTGTATTCCATAGGTGTACAGCATCTAGTATAATTATAAAACTCATGAATAATTAATGAGGAAAACACCATAGAAATCATTGTCCGTGGTGGAGGAGGTTGTATATCTGATACGAAATCGTCCTGATTTGCATAAACTTTAACTCCGATTTTCTCAGCCAAATTCAATTTTATCTTGAAAATTTTAGTAGAACATGAATGTATACACCTAGACGTTTCATAAGTAGTTCAATAAACTTGTAGATCGTGTTTTATCAGGTCTAAAACCACTCGGCTATGCCTCATGGTTTTAAACCTGATAAAACACTCCTACTCGTTTATTAAACAGTACTTAACTTGCCATGGGAACCACGTAATACAATTTCTAATAGTTCTATGTTTTTAACTTATGAAAATCTATTTATACAATACATGTTACAATTAGCAATGAAAAAAATAGTGTAATTTTTATCCAAGTATTTTGAATTGCATATATCACAGTACAAGCTAAATTATCTAGCAAACAAATTATAACAGCATTCAATATCAAACCTTCGGCTTGCTATTCTGCTGCTATTTCTTCCCATGCCCATACACTTTTCTAAATGAGGAGCAAATCTTGATGCAGCCATATTGCGTTGGCAGTTGGGACAAATACACTCTAAGGGTTTCTTTAGAGGGACTTGCCCAAAGACATCTAGTCCCTCAATATCAACAACATCTAAAAAATAAAAAAATGCTTACATGTAATAATTTTATTATGTATATACTAGTTAAACAATGGTTTTGAGTGGCATACTGTGGAATAACCCATGAGTCACTTCTAGTTTCTAGTATACACACAAGCCTTTAGGCGAGTGCAAGTGGGATATCCACAGTATGCCACGATAAAACAATTATATAACCATTTTATCTCACACCATAGAAAATACAAATGCGTAGATAAATGCGCAGTGCATGATGGGAAGGAATAGTGAAATACCAATGAATATACAACGGCTTTCCTGCTTTCTGATTGGCTGTATTTTCTATGGGACAGGATAAATATGTACTGTAAATGTCATTTCCTGTCTCATACAAGCACAATATATAGGAAGTATGATCTGTAAGTAGCATAATAATGCTGTTGTCCATATTTCCACACATCAACTAGCAACCTTAGTCAGGGAATGCAGAGCAGAGATTCGAGTGGGGTGTATTTCTGGGGGGTCTGGGGAAATACCTGCTCAACCTTGAAAATGTTGAAATTGAGGCTCTAGGAAATGCGATTTCCAATGTTTTGAGGGGCAATTGCAACATATATATTGCTTTAACAGAAAATAATTTTGGGCTAAAAATACAGGCAGGCTAAGACCCCCTGCTCTAAGTAGTGAAACCGTCTAATTGTACTTTAAATGCTACCTTTGTCATCTTGTAATTTATGTACTTCAAAATGGGGAAAAAATATCATAAAGCTTGTTTTGGAGATGTTTTATACTCACCAAACTGTTTAGCAGTGCTGTTAAAAGACACAGAAAACAGGAAAAGTTAATATCATACATTTAATGTATCTAACTAAAGTGTTACGAAAGATAATAAATATGCAAATATGTTTTACTCACTCGCCATCCCCGTCCTCTGCTCCAAATGTTCCCATTTTAATAGATTTGTGCATCTCAAAACACAAGCCAAGAACAACATCGTCTATTATTTCATAAACAATGCCAGCTTCGGGACTAGAGTGCTGTAAGCAGTACAACAAAGGATAAAAAAATCATTGCGTGAGATCAATGAAGTACTAACATTTTCGATGCCTAAAGTTTGAAAGTATCAATCTTTACCTTGACCTTCAAATTATATAAGCTTAGTAAACATGAATAAAATATAATCATTGTACAACATGTACATAGTCTTTTATTGAATTACTTCCGCCTACCTCTCTTATATCTGGATTATCAGTGCCACTGGTGGAGTCCGCAGTGACCATCCTCGTACTGGTCATATTTGTGACCGTTTTGCTTCCGTTTGTCTTGAATTCATCAGCTCACGCCGCGACACAAAAAAGTTCAACGCGAAGCTTAAAACTTAAAAAATGCGAACTAAGGAGCTCTCAAAAGCGGATAAATGTTTGTGAATACCATTTATCATGCACCAGAGAGCTGTCTTAAATTCTAAAGTGGTTAGAAAATTTGAATAAATGGTAGTTTTTTTCATGGAAAGTGTATCATCACTGACGCCACATGGAGCACAAAATTTACCGCTCAAGCTCCGCTCAAGTTGTTTTGCTTTTCATGTCAGGTTACAAAGCTGGTTTTTATAATCGGAGATTCTTCGTATGACACGTAAATTGTCGGCTGTACTTCGTAAACCAATCACATCGTCCGGAATATTTCGGTATTGGCACTCGATAAAGTCGATACACTATCGGAATAATGAGCCGGTCACCAACTAGATTTTGAGCAGCGGTAGCCTTCATTTTAAAAAATGGCGGAAAATAAATGAAGCTTTCAGTTGGAAAAATATTCTTGAAATTTTTGGTCCCTTTAACAAGATTTTATTATGTCGTCTCTTACAAAGAAACAAATTCTATCAAGGGCTCGAGCTAAGACTCTTGAATCGGTGAAGAACTTGAATTTATGGTGAGTTTTTTGAGTGAATCCCTTCGAAGAGAAGGACGCCATTTTGGTTGCTACGTGAGATGACATTAATAATTCCTTTCGATATTTAAAGACTACTTTCTTTTTTATTTACAGGGGAAGTAATTTATCAGATGTAAGTGTTTAATTTACTGCTGTTCTGTTTCGACATATATCATTACAGTTCGTACAAGTTTTAAGCGTAAACTTAGAATACGTTTTTGTTAAAGTGATGAACGTACAAGTTATATCTTATCACTGCATTTACGTTTGCAGATATATTGTTAAATAAATGTTATATTTGTACTTAAACAGGTATCCGTGGTTAATGAATTGCCAAATGTCGAAGTTTTGAGCCTAAGGTTAGTGACGTAAAAGGGGGGACTTTCAGAGCATGGGGGGGGGGGGATCAGAGTTAATGATTAATAAGTCTTATAGGTCGTAATGAAATTTCCATTTTAGAAATTTGAAACTTAATTTCTTCTTTCTAGTGTGAATAGCATATCAAGCCTCAAAGATTTTGCATACTGTAAGTATAAGACTAAGAGCAGAGAGTGTGCATGATAATAATAATAATAATGTTTATTTATACACGATGGGTTTTTACAGCATGGCTGATGTGGTCGTGTGATAAAGGTTAATTAGACAATAGGTTATAATGGTATAATGCATGCACAAATTTTATTCACAAAAACAAATTTGCAGGGCTTGAAATAATAGCCAGTCATCTTTGGAATACTGCAGGTCCCTGGGACATGTACAACAATTTGGGAGGTGCAGTCTGTGCTAACACTATAACTTGCTGGATTGATGACTACTTCCTTAAGATCAGAAGTGATCTCTTTATTGTGTTGTTAATTTATATTACTATAATTAATTAATTGCTATAGACCCCTTTCACATGACATCATGCAAACCAGCTCAATAATTGGAGGACAAAACAACAGAATTTCAATCTCCTGATAATTGGAACCTATTGTTTTGTCCTCCAAACTGAGCTGCATTCCGACGTGCTGCAAGGGGTCTATATGACTTTTGAAAACTTATGATAATATTATATAATTATGTTTTTATGTTTTAATGGTGCAGGTCCAAGACTAAAGGAGCTCTATTTACGCAAAAACTGCATAAATGATTTAAATGAGATAGGATTTTTAAAGAAGCTTCCCAAACTTCGGGTTCTGTGGTTATCGGACAATCCCTGTGCAGAAGGGCCCAATTATCGTCTGACTGTCATCAAGAACTTACCGAAGTTAATTCGCCTAGATAATGTTGGTAAGAGGTTAAGGAATAACTTTATATTATAATATTAAATAATATGAATCATAATTGGTTTTAAGTGAGCATGAGGTGATACAATTATGGTGTGAGACTTATTACAACTGCACCATGCCGAGGGTCCTAGTACACTTGGAAGGTATGGCCACATGACTCCAGAAAAAGCCTTTGGGAAAAATTGACGAACAAGGTTGTTTTCAAATCTTGCCTTCAAAACTTATCTGAAACATTGCCAAAATAAAAAAGAAATACTTTATCATATCGCGATTCTCCAATAGGTTTGATCGGGAGAGAGCTGCCAATATACACCCATTTTGTCGGTTCAGAATTACAGCGCGATTACAATTTTGAGCCACCAATACGGGTTATATTGACGGCGTTGGAAAGAAATATATTCCGTATTGGCCTTCGCCGCTTCGCAACTACGGCCTGAATATGGTATATATTTTTTTCTAACTAGCCACCAATATAAACCTGTATTGGCGGCTCAAAATGGCAATAGGTTATAACTATTAATGATAAATCTATCTAGTCTCTCATGAAGTAAATGCTAACAAAAATTATATTACAAGCATGGAAGGAATTTGATTTTTCATTGCTGTCGGTCGAAAATACAAAACTAACGTACCACTTGATTAGTTTTGAATGATGGTAATGAAAAACCAATTTCACAACAAGCATTTGAAATATCTGAGTTTGCAGAATATTGAAAATTGCAACATATATAGAGAAGAACCATATGAAGTAGGTATAAATGTGTGCATTTGTTTGATTATTAGCTATTGATGAAAATGAGGTGTCTTCAGCATCAGCAACAGGAGATGATATTGTTACACCAGATGATCTACCTGATCACCCAGACCTTGGTGATACTATGGCTTCTACTATGGTATTACACTAATTATATTATTGATTCAATTTGTGCTCACAAATGAAGAAATAGAAAAATATTTCATTCAACATCATGATTGCCAAGCTCTGTTAAAATTGTCCCACAATCACGAATAAATGCCTAGCAACATGCATGGAGATCAATTCCTATAGGAAGAAAAGTTAGTCTTCCAACCCCTTTCCCCCTTGCAATGTTGATTGGACAAGCGGTCAGGAACTGCCATTCATAACATTGAATAAGAGAGGGGGTTTTGTAATTTTCAAGTTCAAAAATTCAAGAGATTAAAAATTGAGCATGAGGATCTAATTATTTTATTCGCTGGTTGCAGTTAGTGTGTTCATATTAAGTGCATAAGCTGTACATTTACTTGACATAAAATGCTTAAAAAAAGTATAAAACATACATGATAATATGTACGTTTAATACTTTTTTAGCATTTTAGTATTAATTTTGTTTGAGTAGAAAAAAAGGGATATTGATATAAATAATAGAATTTTGTTTTGTCATATTCCAGGGAAGTACAAAAAGCAGTCAGAATTTGAAGAGAAGCAATTCCAAAGAATCAACAGGTATCTAAAGGATCCAAATCTTGTTATGTCCAACATGGAGACTTGCTACCTAATGAATAGATCACATTGTCTGAATTAAAACCAACCTTTGTTAATCCCCTCTTTTTTCTTGCTTGTTTAAAAGCATCATGCTATTGTTTTTTAGTACAAGAAATTAATAATGAATATTTTAACTGTTGTGTTATCTATATTTGATATCCAGTTTACAGAGATTCTCTATATTCTGCAAACTCAGACAATTCAACAGCTTGTTGTGAAATTGGTGAAGTTTGCAGAATATCAAGAATCGTAGTAATTTTGAAATAACCTTCAAATTTTATCCATAGCCTGAGACCAACTCAGGGGGAGATCCAATATTTTTTTTGGGGGATACAGGGCACAAAGTCAGCCCAGGAAGAGTGCAACCCTCAGAATCAAAGAAAGAACATATTATTTGTATAGGGTATCTTCAAAATAGGGGGACAATATTGCTCCGAGGGGGGTGCGCACCCTCTGCACTCCTCACCTGGATTCACCCCTACACCTCTGTGCTGAGCAAGGTTCATTAAAGTCTTTGCCCTAATTATTATTTCGACCTTAGACCAATGTGTACCTTCCATCAGTACCACTCCACAAGATGTTACAAGGGCAAGTTTGGTAGATGAAACAAAGTAAGTAATAAAGTTTCATTGATGCTTGGAAATTGCAGTATAAAAGACCTTTAGGTACTTATTTGCCTATAACCAAGCACTGTCATAGATAATCATAACAGCGGCATTGAACACCAATGATCATGTCAATAATATGCTATGGTAACATGTACTTTTTGACCAACTGACACACGTTGGTTGATTGCTGTCGGTTGATGGCCGGCTGGCCGACTATCAGCCGACTATCAGCTGTGCATTGACCAAGCATTGGCTAATGCTCGGTCAATGCACAGCCAACACATTGGTCAACTACATGTATTTTTCAAGTGTTGGTAAAGTGTTGACCAACAGTTGCATTACAGTCGACCGCCACGTGTCGGCTAATGAGTGCTAATATATTATTATTTTTTCATTATTTTTTATTAGTAAACTGAGAGCAGAGTTGGGAATCAAACCACTTGTACTAGAAAAACCAGCAGTAAAGTCAGGTGCTATCAAGACTTTACCAGATAGCAGGCCTTCATCAGTCTCACCTACACCAACAGATACTAGGGTACGTATGTCTGCAGTACTTAGCAGATCCAGGATGATTGAGGTGGCAGTTACCTAGAAAGGCAAATCACTCCCTCCCCTGGATCCTAGATCTACCCTTGGAAGTGCAGATCCATCAAAAATTGACTGTTTTTCAGGTCCCAAAACTGCTGACTCCCCCCCCCCCCCCCCATATGATGCCAAATCTCCAAAACAAAAACTTAAGATAATCAAAAATAGTGGAAAAAAATTCTCATTTGGTAAGTTCAAAAGTTCAAAATACTGTAATTTTTCGCCATTTTCCAAACCAGCCATTGTTGTACCTTTTGTAAGAACTGTAGCTACACACATACTACTACTTTAAAAATCTTGACCATGGGATTTTCTGGAAAGTGGTGTGAACTACTGTACCACAATGAATCCTAACTTATTTTTCTTTACATATTTTTAGAACTCCAATATTCTTTCAGCTGTGCTGTCCTTACTTAAAGAACTTGACAAAGGAAGTCTTGAAGCAGTTAGAAATGAGGTTGATACCAGACTAGAAGAATCTAGTAAGGAAGAAAGCCTCACTTCTAGCAAGCCTATGATTGAAGAAGTCTTAGCTGATTAGCTGATAGAATTATATAGTTTTTATTGATGAAAAGTAATAATTCTAAGAATGACATTACCAACAACAATGTGATACCAAAATATGTATGCATTGAAGATCTTTTGTATATAGACTTTGAATTCTGAGGATCATGGTACACTCTTTACATAAGTTAGAAATGGAAGTCATGACATTTCATAATAACACTAAATAATGCACTGTAAATATTGGAATCTTGTCAAACTGAATCATTGTTAACATTTGTAGTTTTTGTCTATAGACCCCTTGCATGTGATATCAAAGCAGCTCAATTTGGAGGACAAAACAAAAGAATGTCAATCTCCAGAGAATTGGAAACCTATTTGTTTTGTCCTCTAAATTGAGCTGCATTCTGACGTGTTGGAAGGGGGCTATTATCCTGGTAACAATACATAGGTTTTCTTAGAGTGACTCGTGTCAATCATGATATGTAAAAAAAAGGTGTGATTAATTCTCAATGTAATTTCTAAGTACGATAAAAAATACTAGAAAGTTATTGTACATATTTGTATTAGTAGGATTTAATCTCAAACTTTGGAGTCTGGGGAAAATCGAGGATTTTGAGTAGGGGCGGGGGGCTGGGGCACAAAAAGATGCACCTTTTTTGCTGTACTAACCAACTAATTCCAATTTAGAAAGGGGAGTGGGGGGTTACAAAATTTAGAAGATGCATTTTTTGCTATATATGCAGACCCATCTAATAGATCATTTCGAGATGCACGAGCACTTTCGGGCAAGATCACACATGCTATCAGGCCAATGCATGTGCATGAGCTCAAAAATTATAGCACAAAGCATGATGGGAAAGTGAGTTCTTACGCTTTTTTGGTTCCTCTAAAAATTCATCTGACAATTTTTCCTTCATCATTTTTCTATGAAAATAAAAGGATTTCAGCAGACGAAAATAACAAAGTGAATTTTTTGTGATAGTTTCTTTGATTTTCCTGTTACATTTTAAAGAACTCACTTTCCCAGAGTGCTTTGTGAGCTTTGATGCACATTGCCTATTGAATATGCCCGAAAATGCCTCGAGATCATGTCTGCGCCTGCGATATTTTTGAAAGCGATCGCGCATCTCGAAAATGGTCTAATAGAAATGATAGGGGAGAAACAATTGTGGGCTCCCTGTGGTGTTTTGGGTTTCCTGTGTGATTCGTTCCTAATCCCTCATGTCAAAGTCCACGTGCTCGTCCATTAAGACATTCCTTGTGCCCAGTTGGTCGATCGAAAACTTGTTTTGCTTTCGTTTTGATCTCATGCAGCGTTTTTTCCTTCCGTCCACTAGGTCTAAAACTAAGCATTTTCGCCTCTCCACTGCTCATGGAACCCTGTGAATCCCATTGATTCTTGTCTTCTGTTAAAAATGGCTGGTAATCCAAGCTGGAATATGGACGATCTCAATGTCGATGGTGGACTGTCAACTGATTTGTTCAACCTTTCTGGATTAGGAAATGATATTAGTGCTGATCCTGGGGCCTACAAAATGAGGTTTGTTCGCATTATCAGGTGTCTTCAAATGCTGTAGAACTCATTTGTGTTCAATTTGAATAATCTAAGAATGTAAAAGTGTACATCTTTCGAATATAAACACACAGATGTGTGATTAATTTTGGTATTTACCAATGGAATATTTGGCTGTCTGTACTTCGCCTGAGGGAAAACGCTCTTATTTTGACTAATTGCGAAGTTCGTGGTCATCACCTTTGACCAGATTTTGCCAGTTAGGCTATTTAGGTTGAAAAGTAAATCATCTTTCGACTCTATCTAACGAAGCATATGTAAAACTGGAAGAATTGGGGCATAAAAACATGTTTGCAAACATGTGTAAAGCACGCATACAATTCTGATTGTTTACTGGATTTATTCAATCATTGTTGCTAACGAGAGAATGATACCGAGATTATGAAAATGATAGGGGTTGTTTTTGGTTTTTGAGAATCAGTCTAATTTTTATAAGATAAATTAAAAACTGTCCAATACGACTGTCACTTTGATTAATAAGCTTATTAGTTTATCATAATTGGTTTTATAAAATAATGTTCTTTTTTGCAATTTATTCACAGGGTATGGCATTTATTTTTCTATACAAATATTATATTTGTTTTTGGTTTTTAATGGATTAGAACTATTAGCATTATCGTTTAGTTTCTTTTAATATTGTAATATTTATAGCAGAAACTTCATGTTTCATATCCATTGCTTCATCAACGCCATGCAACCCAACCCTCCCTCCCCCCCATCCTCTTAAATTCAATATCTCTGTATTACAGAAACCTAGGTCTTAAAGTTAAAGTATACTTAAGTTTCTATTAGGCCCGGTTTAGATGTCAAAGTTCACATGCACCGAATCTAATGCAAATAAGCAAAACCTATTGTTTGAGTTTATTTGCATTATATTCGGCGTGAACTTCAACGTCTAAACTGTGCCTTAGTAAGTGCACGATCATGAAAATTCCCCGTATCTTAGATGCATCAAATATTGTCGGTAAACTTTTTGACTATTGTTCCTCACATAGCTATTGATATTCCTTAATTTTAATTGAATTTTATACCACCAACAGTGAAGTGCTCAATTTACCCATTTTCAAGGAAAATTCCCCTGTGTTTGGAGACTTGGAAGGCACAACAACAGACAACCATCGAATTCAGCCGTAAGTTTTGCTTTAAACTTTTCTTTTCTTCGGGAAGGTGTCAGATCCAAAATTATGTTACATGTTATTACCATGTTTGTGGTCTAGATTTTTTGATAATAACTTCTTCATCTTTTTATTATTAACTATTCCCATTTTTCTTTATTTTCAGTGATGATATTTATTTGTTTATTTTTATTTGAACAGTGTTGTAAACCATGGTGTAAAGCAAGAAAAACATATGATTTCCTGTAACCATTCCAGTACTCCGAACAAAACTGCTCGCTTGTTTGAGTAAGTTAATAATAATAACAAAGCAAACATAACTGCATGGGATGCATAAACCTCTTTCTTATCATGATGTTTTTGTTTTTTGTGCTTGGAATTAATTAAATTCCCACCAGGAGCTCAGAATTTCTTCTGAGGAAAATTTCTCATAAATGACAAAATTAATAAGAAAATTTACATTTTTAATAACTTCTTTTTTGTTCAGGACCCTGTCATCTCATGTTTTTTCTTTCCCTTTATTCCAACAACTTTTCCTTCAATCGGACTCCCTAAGGACCAAACTGTTTTAATATCTAGCTTTTATAATAGACCTTTTCCGAATTATCTTGCATGATCATGAAAAAATGGTTTTTTTTAGCTTGATAATTAAAAGAATCAAGATATTTTGTATTCACAGCCATAAAATGTCATACATCAAGTGATCAATGACTATACCAGTGCTCGAAGTTAACTTTTTAGTCCACTGCCAAAGTGTTGCTAGTAACATTTTTTTTCTACTAGTAAAGTGGTAAAGTTTTGAAGGAATGATTGATTTATATACTCGCAAGTTTTTGCTGTGCATAATTTTTCTCTTGCAAATTCTGAAAAAGTGCTAGCATTTTCTTAGTTTGTGAGTGTTAATTTCGAACCCTGATACATGTATTTTGTGTTTTTAGTAGCTCCTGCAACTTTTATCATACATTGGCTGCACCAACAGCACCAGGAAAGAAGATGGGAGAAGATACTTTGACATACCTAAATCAAGGTTAGACCCGCCTTAAGTGCAGGGATCAGAACGATAATTGTAATGTCTGGCTAAGACTGGTGTACTTGTGTACATGTGTCCAAATAGAGGTTTAATTTTTGCACCATCACATGATGGAGCCATGAAAGGAAGCACAACAACAGAGTTATTTTCCCCTTGGGAAATGAATTCTTTCTCGTGTAAACAATATTTGACCAGATTCAATTGTCCCTGCCTCCTGTCATGGCTGGTGGTGCAAAGCCTTTATTGTCCTTAGGCCAGTCCTCTTGTCCAGTCACATATTCATTGTTGGCCATTGTGCAACTGATATTGCCAAGCTTTAGATTGGATTACGAGTCTGACTACAACTACTACAACAAAATATTTTCTTTTAAAGTTATGACACTACAAACTTGTACAGTAGTTGTCCTTGTATTGGTTCAATTGACAGTGTTGTTTTAGAGATCTGTGTTGTGACAAACAATTTATGGATCCAACAACAAGTTTGTAGTATCTCGTGGTCGTGCTTGAACTTGTACTAGTAGTCAAATCTATAGCTCCATATTTTTTGCCCTGAAGTGACTAAGAGTATTACGACTGTTCCCCATTGATGGGATCCCAGTCCATCGCATGTTACCACACCCTCTTTCCCTGTATCCCTATGACCCCCTTAATTTTGTAGTGAGTCCTGTTAGTTTTCTTTTTTTTAACCTATTTGGTGCTGTATTTTCAGGTCAGTCGTACCTTGTACAACTAAAGTATCTTGGTGATATATCAAGATTTGAAGGCTGCTTGATTAAGGTATGGTCTTAATTCCCTTACTTTGTTAAGTAAGCATTTCTTGCTTAGAAATCAATATGTTGTCTTGCACACATCTCTACATCTCTCCTTGTCCCTTCTTTTCCTCCCTCCAGCTCCCCCCCCCCCCCTCTCTCTCTCCCTCTCTCTCCCTCCCTCCCCCTGAGTCCTAATGTAGTAGTGCCTTTTATCACAGAGCAAGGTAAAACTGACCTTCTATGAAAGAAAAATTCAAAGACAAGAAACAGAAAAATTTGAAGAATGGAGAAACAACAGACCTCTGGAAAGGATATTAGAAATTGGTAATGAACTAATAATGTATTGATGTAAAAATTTATGGAAAACCAGAGAACCCTCAAAGTACAGGAGAGAACTGACAAACTCTATGCACACATATGACATTGAGCCTGTGGCAGGACTTGAACCTGGGTCACATTCCGGTACGCCACCCATGCTTCCCATGAACCTTAGGAAATCTGTTCATTTAATTGTTATTGGGGAGGGGGGTTGAGATTCACTTGGTAACCCATACAAGAAATCTGACCCCCCTTTCTGTTTGTTGTTGCATTAAAAATTGGCCCATCCCTTGTTTTCCATTCTCATTGTTTATTGTAAAGTTTATTGTGTGCCCCCTCTTGAGCTGCCAACCCCCCTACTCCCTTCCCAGTAAAAAAGATGGTAGAAAATGATATGGTAGGATCATCTATTTCTTATTCTATTTCACCATATGCACTTACCATCTTTTTTCATGTTGTTCAAAAAATGAATGGTCCCTTTGCTTAATTTTATTATACACATAGTCTGATTGAAGTTATTATTAAAAAAATCCCTACTAAAACATTGCTACAAATCGAAAACATTCATGTTGAATTTTGTTTTTAGATGTTCCGATGTCCAGTGGGTTAAGTAACATCAGAAGTGAAGGCAATAGCACCAATGCATACACCTTTGAATGGAACCCACAGAAAGACACTAAGCTATACGTCATAGTAAGTCAATGATGAACTAAAGCTGTTTGTGCAAATGTTGCTACATTGTAGTATATTTTCGTTTGTTTATTTTTTGATTTTTTTTTTCTAGATCAATTGTGTCAGCTCAGAGTTTACAAAAGGAAAAAGTGGTAACTAAAGACAATTTCATTTGATTCCTATTTATGGTTCCTGAATACAGTTAATAGCTGCATGATAAATCACATTCATTTGGAGTTTTCTTTGGATTTTCCAGTTTAATTCCTCTGCCAGCAATTTTAAAAATTTCAATATTTCTAAAAAAAATATTCAATTGGCAGTAATTGTATACTTTATGACCAGCTGACACGTATGTCTCGGTCAACTATCAGCCGTGCGTCGGGTATTGGCTGTGCGTCGGCTATTGGCTCACAGTGTCTGCTGTCGTTGGTGGTCCTTTCCACAAATGACCTTCGATATTGAGAGAAACTGATTAAAGTATCATTTATACACCGAATCGAAATAATTATGGCGACCATTTTGAATAACTATAATAATTGTTCTTGACTGACTAGCCTCTCATACAAATAAAAACGCTTTTATCTTAACACAAGGCTAGCCAGTCCAGAACAAAGTTATTCAAATTGCTCACCATATTTCGATTCAGTGTATGCCGTGGATAAATTTGGGATTGATTGATTGATTGTGGAGTGTTGGGTAGGTAGGTTGGTTGCTTGGTTTCTTGATCATGATCTTATCAAGTTGTATTAATCCTGTAAAGGCTTTTGACAATTCCTCTAATTTTGTATATTAAGGAGGTGAGAGTGGAGTTCCTTTACAACTACAGATCGAAACACAGCTCCCAGAGTCTTCATCCAATAATGGTCTAATACATTGTGCGTGTTGTCAAGTCAAAGTATTCAAGGTATGATACTGAAGCTTAGCCAATCAGAATGCAGCATCTGTAGACAGTTTTTTTTTTAATACTTATTTAATAAAGTTCTAATATGTTGTGTTGTTGTTTTGTTAGTCTAAAGGTGCTGATAGAAAACATAAGAATGAAATGCAAAAACTGGAAAACAAGTCACAGGATGAAATTGTATGTAATAAACTCACAGTTATAACACCTTTCTACACATCTTTCTATATCTTTATTACATAAAGCATAAAATTAATGCAACCTCATTTTGGATGAACTAATGTTTTCCCATTTCAGAGTGAGTGTCATTCCCTTGTGATTCTTTCCTTGAGTTTTACAGACTGGTGAACAAGTTTTATTCTCTAAGAAAATCAAGAAACAAATTAGTTATTTTCAGTCGAGAGGACATGCACAAGACAGTACAATCAGTTCTTACTTGAGTCCTGTATCTTGTAAAAAGCTCTGTAGAATTCTGTGTTGAGTCTCTTAACAACTATAAATATTTTTATATCTCCTATCAAATGTACTTCAACTGAATGGTTTTCATATTACCTGTTTTACAGGGACTGTTTCAGTTGTCAAATGATGTTACACTCCTGAAGGAGGTAGGAATTTACAATTTGCTATAAAAGTGTGTTTGTTTAGAGCTCAATTAGATTTTACCTCTGTTCCAGAAAAATTTATTGACAGAAGAAGATGAAACATGGATGACACCAAATCAGCTTTCACCTAGGTAACTATGACAACAATCTCTATGGTTACAGGACCAAGGACCATGTCCACCTGGTCTTCCAGGGACCTGACAGTGTGCACTATAGCCCCTCTCCATCAGTGCTCTGTTTTAAGAGTATTCAAAGCTGAAGCTATACAGATATGAGAGAAGCTGAAACAACCTTGTGAGATCATGGGGAATCGAACTACAAAGCTCCCGCAGACAGCACACTTGCTAACTTTGCTTCTAAACCACAGAACCTTGCATCAGTTTTATTATTTTTAATTGCCGTTTTTAGGTCCGTTGGTGTGGCAACCCCTGTGTCATCACCTGGTTCAACAAGTTTGCTCAGTACACAGAGTGTCGACACAAGTTGTGCTTCATCATGCACTCCGGGAAAAGTAAGCATATAATAAAGTACCCAGGCGTGTACCCAGGCGTGTACCCAGGCGTGTACCCAGGCGTGTACCCAGGCGTGTACCCAGGCGTGTACCCAGGCGTGTACCCAGGCGTGTACCCAGGCGTGTACCCAGGCGTGTACCCAGGCGTGTACCCAGGCGTGTACCCAGGCGTGTACCCAGGCGTGTACCCAGGCGTGTACCCAGGCGTGTACCCAGGCGTGTACCCAGGCGTGTACCCAGGCGTGTACCCAGGCGTGTACCCAGGCATGTACCCAGGCCCAAATGCCAGCATTTTGGTACTTAAAGTCCAACATTTAGACTGCAGTCGGTTAGAGGGAAAATACTTATAAATGTTTAACTTTAATAGAAGGGTTCTTCTTTTGGTTGGGCGTTCCGCCAGCAACGCAAAACGGACACATTTTTGCCTGGATTTGGTCCACTTTGGCCTAGGTTGCACCCCCTCCCCCCCCCCCCCCCCCCCCACCACAAAAGGTCCTGGGTACGGGCCTGGTACCTTTATCCATATCCTATTATTATTAACACTCCACAAAATTAAAGTATTGGAAATTTTGCGGGACTAAAATGAACGCGAATTGACGGGAAAAATGCTTCCAAATAAAGAAAGTTAACGCCAAGACAATTCTTTGTTTCTTACCTTGAAAGTTCGGAAAAATCAATTGCACATTGTTACAAATAATTTCCATTAAATTGTTTTGTTTGTTTTTGAATTTTTTTCCATCTCAGGAACTCTCATCCGAATCATCTATTGAAGAAACCAGAGCGTGGCTACAGGAGAATCGATTTGGTCACTATCTTAACATGTTCACCAACTTCACTGGTAAAGAATCAGTATTGTTGAATCCAAGACTTCTTTAGCTTGGACGTAATGTGTTTTCCCATTTCAGACCTAGTGTCATTCTCTAGAGTGTCATTTCTTTCTTTAACGGTTGCGCATGAGAAGACATGTCCAAGATGAAGAGGTCTATTCATACTCAGATTCATATTCATATTGATTCCTATTTTCGTATTGACCCGTGTATCTCTTAAAGTGAAAGAAAGACTTGTCTCTCCCTAGCATCAGGGCCAGCTTTCGTTCAAACGGTTTCTTCATATGGATTGATTTATTATTTGGTATTGTAGGTTCTGATCTGCTAAGATTATCGCGACAAGACACAATACAACTACTCGGTCCTGCTGATGGCATACGACTGCATAATGCTTTACAGTCGAGGTAAGTAAAGCACTGGGACTGGAATTGACCCTTATCACGCTAGCGTAATATTACAAGATATTTCATTTATAGGAATACGTTTACGAGTACGTTTCCCACTCATACCAAAACCGCTCTACGCGGCATGTCGTACCGTGTACGTGTTGTGAGTCAGTACCGTACATTTCCCACTCATACTGAAACAGCTCTACGGCATGTCGTACCCACTACGTGTTGTAGGTCAGTACCTTACCTTTCCCACTCATACGAAAACCACTCCATTGTTTCGCCTGTCGTACCTTGTTCGTGCTGTAAGTTAGTACCGTACCTTTCCCACTCACACCAAAACCGCTCTATCGTACCGTGTACCTTAGCAATTCGTTGATTCGTTCGTTTTGTCTTGAAGAGCAACGCGTCCTTTACTGACAATATACATCTCCCTGGAATCAACTCAACAAGACTCAGGCATGAAGGAGTACCATGGGATGTACCTAGAGTCCTTAACAGTGGAACACTTGAAGAGTAAGCTAGCGAAAAAGTGTAGCATAGCAGACGATCAAATTGTTGCGATATATAGGTGAGGAACAATAAGTTAAGGGAACTATTTCAAACCATGAACCTGTTATTGATTTTTTTCTTTCGACTTTCCAGACAAGGCCCGACGGGTATTTACATATTGGTCGATGACGAGGTAGGAAGACGTAAATTGTTATAATAACTTATACTGAAAAAACAAAATTCCAAAGCTTTTTCAGTTAAAATCTAAAAAGAATCCTCGTAACTTGTTCGTTTTGCAGATGATCAGAAATTTCGGCGACGAAGCTCACTTTGTAGTGCAACTGTTGAGGGGTAAGTGAATAACGAGGAAACTAATAAAAACCGTGGTAGCTACTAGCTGAAGTAACAAAAGTGTTATGTTATCGCTGCCATGTCGGTGGTATTTAACAAAAGATTTCTTTTATAAATTATTACAAACTACCACGTGTCATTTTCTTGAGAATAAGATTCTTTGTTTGAGATGTGTCTTCATGTGTCTTCTCATGTGCAACCTTTAAACAAAAAATGATACTCCAGGGAATAACATATGGTCTGAAATGGGGAAACATTAAGCCCAAGGGAAGAGGGTACAACTGATTAATTATGAAATTGTACTTTTTTCTCTTTCAGAGGGAGATATCAATACTTATCGAGTAATTTTAAAGTAGAAAGAAATGAAATATTTAAATTATTGGTAGATTTATAGTAGATATATAGAATATTACCGATGTATAGAATGCTGGGGTTTTGAGAAATAGAAAAAGTGGCGCGCACGGCACGGTCACGGTGCACACATGACCTCATCTGTTGAGCCAAAATTAGTCTTTCTACTCTAAAATCGTGTCTCGCTTGCCTAGCTCACTTCTAGAAGAACTTCACCGCAGTCGCGGTCGTAGTCAAGTCGAGGGGGTTATCGTGCGCACAGCTTCCTGGGATAGCATCAGTATTATCACTAAAGAACTACCGACGTTAGATAGACACGCGTGAAAAACGTCTGCGCATGCGTGTCTTTCAGCACGCTTTCCAAGAATTTACAAGAGTTTTAGTGAGACAATAAATGCTTGTTTTCTCCAAGTATACAAAAAACTTCGTGGGTATACTTTTGTGAGACCAAGATACTGTATTAATAAAGGCAATATGAAAGAGTTAGCCTTAAGTTTCAAGAACTGACTTTAAGTTTTGGCATTTTGTAAAGACTATTCTTCAGGCAAGTGGGAAAGTCAAATTTGCATATTTCTACAATAGCACGAAGACGCTTTTGACTAATTTGCATGCGGACTTAGAGCATGCGCAGACGTTTTTCACGCGTGTCCATTAGATATAGATATCCCTTTCATGTGACGTCAAAGCAGCTCAATTTGGAGGACAAAACAAAAGAATTTCAACTTCCTGAGAATTGGAATCTATTGCTTTGCCCTTCAAATTGGGCTGCATTCCAACGTGCTGCAAGGGGTCTGTCTATAGGTGGCTTCTTTTAGCTGTTTTGTTGAATTTGGCGGTTCTTACTTCAGAGGCATACCAAGAATACCATTTATTTGTTGTTCCTCTTTCTCTACAGTTCGCTCCAAAATACAAATGAGCCTGTATTGCATCACACATACTTGACAAAAATTCCATGTAATACATGGTAACTCCGTCAGCCTAGCTGCTCCTGAAATAAAACTCTATATACTGCCTCTTAATATAAAACGACATATGCTACATACGATACATGCGAGCTGTAGAAGGGGTTGGTGACCGTTTTTAAAGAAAAAAAATACAAAACTTAAACATGGCGACCAAAAAAAGGTTATAAATTTATGTTCAAATGAAATACATACATGTATCGTAGTGTAGTGCATTGTTCTATAGAGTGAAGTCACTTAACCCGTCAAATAAAAATTGCTTGTTAAAGTGTAATAGTCAAATAGACACAAAAGAAAACAAAGGGATTTTGGTCTACTAAAGTGTATTAGTCTAATATCTATTTCACTGGTTTAGTGTTCTCTTGTTACTTGGACATGAATTTACTACAGCAAAAAAAGCATTCTCAAGATGACCGCTGCTATGACGTCCTGCCTTATTATAAGGCACCTCTGGATTGGTATTTTAATTAGGTAATTATATAGCTCTATTATGGGCAATAATTGAAAGATTTACTTGATAAACAAGTGTAACAATAAAAACAGGACGAAATAAAGTCAGGATATCTTGCAATTGAGTTTTTCACAAAAACTTCAGTCAATAATTTAGTGTTCGCGCTGATTGACAGGTGCCATGGTCAAAAGCCTAGCAGTGTCGGGTTGTTGCACGGGCGCCCGAGTCTCCACGTTTGGCCATGGAGTAAAACATCTAGCTCCGATTTCAATCTCGTGATGTAAGTCTGTTTAATATTAAGAACCGATCGTGTGTCACCACTCGGAATTAATCGGTAACGTACTTAATGGGCCTCTGAAGGAGAGAGAACAAAATAAAGCGTTAGTTTTACTCCAAACGTGGAGACTCTGGCGCCCGTGGTTGACGCGTTAGGATCCCTGTGTGGTAAAGGGGCAGGAGGGGGTTTTGAGAGTGTTTACCATGACAAAAAAAAAATGGTGAGAGGCGAGCGCTCTCACCGCTTCGCCACCCGTGCTTCCCACTGTGATTGATGAGGGTCTGGAACTGGAATGAAACTGCATGGAATGCATGTGTAAATGGCATGGTACACAGACAAACCGTCCATTCGGACGGAGAGAGTTATGAACACTGAGTTACAAGCTGTCTTAAATTTTTGCACAGCTAATAAACTAACTATAAATATTGAAAAGACTAACTATATGATCATCAAATCTAGTAGGAAAATAATTCCTAACATTGAACTACCACAATTTAGACAGACTGAATACATCAAATACGTACCTAGGTGTTTACATCGATCAACACCTATCATGGGAAAAACAAATTAATTTTGCTCTAGGCAAAATATCTAAAAACAATGGCATAATAAGAAAGCTAAGGCATTATGTTAATCTTAAAACTTTACAAAGCTTGTACTATTCATTAATCTATCCTTATCTTTCATATGGTATATTGTCGTGGGGCAGTACATATAAAACTAAATTGTCAAAAATATGTACTGCCCAAAACAAATCTATTAGAAACTTTTTCTTTGCAAATCAATACGAGACCGCAGCTCCTCTGTATACAATTCTTGACTTTCTAACATTTGAAAATATTTTTAAGCTTAAAGCAGCAGTACTTTGTTATAAAATCCTTAATACAAGCAATACTAAAATCAAGATACCAGAAATATTCTCTGGTATTATTAAGTTAGCAAAATCTCAACATAGTTATAATACCAGATATGCTTCAGCAAACAATCTTGTCCCTCCACCATCTCGTACTAATTATGGCAAATTTATGTTTAAATCTATAGCAACCAAAATATGGGAAAACATCCCAATACATATTAAAAACAAAAAATCGTTAACTGTATTCAAGTCATGCTTCAAAAGGCACTTGATTCAAATTCAATAAATTGTAAATATGCACGTATGAGCATGTATACATATGTATATATATATGTTCATATATGTAAATAATGTTGTACCTTTATAATTATGTTAACTGTAAATATCATATTGTATATATTATTGTAAAATTATTTTCTAAAATTATCCTCATATATCAACACCTACCTTCCTCTCATATTATAACTATATAACATGATCCGTCATTTTGATCTAATTTCACACTTAAATTGAATTACTTAACTGCAGTGGCTGTCGACTCGAAAGTTTATACTACTTCGACAGCCACACACACTTTACTATAAATTAAATACATAATTTTCAGTCACTTAATTATCCTGCTTTCAAATTTGTAAATGTTATGTATAAATATTCATATTGTAAATATATGTGTGTGAATAAAACAAAGTTCAAAAAAAAAGTTCAAAAGTTCGGAAATTCCGACCGGGAAAAAAGAGCTACGTTTTTAGACGATCCGATAACTTTAGGAATTTTCCGGTTTACCTCCCAACCGAAATTTCCGGATTTTTTTCGTAAATGGTAAACACGTGCCCTTCGTGCCCCACAGGTAGCCCGCCGAAAAAAACAGTCATGTTTCTCAGGGAAACTCTTGTAAAACCCTGGATGCCATTGCCTCATTGCCTGATTTCAAGTCGAGAGAAGATGGGGAAGCTATTGTTTTTTTTCGGGACTGAAGTCGGTAATATCTGCACAAGAACACTATTTTACATACTTATTTTGAAAGAAAATGAGTGCAAATCGAAAGAAAGAGATTTACACACTATTAAGCATTGAGGAGATAAAGAAAAAGAGCTCAAAATTATTTCTGAGTTCGAGATCACAGGTAAATTAATTGTAATAAGTTATTCCTTTTGTGCGCCAGTTGTTCTAACAAACAGAACTCGTGCAGTTCCAAATGCAAACCATTATTATTGTCACTCAGTTTTCTTTTCTCGGCCTAAAATCAGGCAATGCATGTCCGGGAAAAACCCGTCACGGGAAAAACAATAGCTTGGTTCCAGCCTCTCTCGGTTTAAAATCAGGCCAGGTTCTCTCGCGGCAACGAGTCCCACGACACAGCCCAAGAAGCACTGGAGCAAAAGAGCTTCTGGAACCCAGGATAGAAAACTCTTCCCTTATAGGCGAATATATATACCTTCCTACGTCCAATATGTACACACTGTAATGGCTGTGACGCCATATCATGAGCCTTACACAAATACACAAATCTTAACTTGTTTGAGCAAAACTTATTTAAAAAGCAGCTAATGGTGTACAGAATGTTTATTGTAAATTTGGTAATTCATGATGGCCAGTGTTTAGAAACACAGGCTAATATATCGTCATTAACATATTGGAAGTATAAAGGGGCGCCTGGATGAAAATGCCCCAAGTCTGAATAATTCAAAAATGAAATTGAAGATAGTATGACTCAATTATGATTAGGAAAACCAGATTGGCGAAAATTTTAGTGTAGGAGTCACTTGAAGTTAATTGTTGAGAAATTTTGGCTTAAAAGTTTAAAAAAAAACAATAGGGTTGAGTAAATTACGTCATTTGACTCACAATTTAGATGCTGAAAAAATAGAGAATATTACAAGGGCGCTTGGAGATACGAATTTTATCTTCGAGCTAGTGTTGAAAAGATCATAAAAAAAATTCGAGGATAAAATTTCGAAGATAAAATTCGTATCTCCAAGCGCCCATGCAATATTCTGTTTATTATGTAGTTATCAATGAAAAAGAAAATAACACTTTTTCGAGCTTTTTTCTAGTATGTAACCATAGTGATGATATTTTTAATTCATGATCACATGTGAAAATAACATGTTCTGTGAAATATCAAATTTTTGAAATAAAGAAATATTAAAGGATTATTAACCGAGCGCGAGGTCTGTACGGGAAAATATCAGACCGAGGTCTTGCGCGAGGTCCGTACAAAAAAGACCGAGGTCTGATATTTTCTCGTAAAGACTGTGTTTTCATATTGTTGGTTTTCATTTTCATGTCCACTTCGAGCTCGTCAGGGTAGTAAAATTCGCTCGGAGAATGGTCCTCTTCGTCTCTCATAATTTCTTTGTTCGCTTTTTGTTTTATTTTGCTTATAAATTTTTAATAAAAAGTTTAACTAGAAAAAATGTCAAATTTCGCGCCGTAAAATTGTAAACAAACTCGCAAATTTGATATACGATCCAGACCCATTGTCATGGTAACGGTCTGAGATGGGAAAATCTCACACCGGAAATCAGCCAATCAGAGCGCGCGTACTATCGTAGCCATATAATAAAGGTATTTCATTGATAATCATATAATAAATAATTTTTATCCGCCACTTTTGACTGTGAAGAAAATATGTTGCTTGACTACTATTAGAGCCATATAGGTAAGTTTAACCAAGTTTCAAGTTTATTCGAAATCAAAAAAAAAAAATTATTAATCACATAGAAATATGTAATTATAATTACTTGTTACAATAACGCAATAAAAAATAGATATGATGAATATATTACATCACTGAGTGGCTACTTAATTTCACCTCTGCTTTCTTGCTCCTCCTGTGCTCGATCGCTCCCCAGAATAATTAACAATTAGTCCTCGAGTCCGAATGGTCTACGAGTCAATAGCCCATGAGGCCGAAGGCCACATGGGCTATTGACTCGTAGGCCATGAGGGCGAGAGGTCTAATTGTTTTAGTAAAAACCTACTAATCGGTCCAATAAAAGGATGCAAAAAGTTTTGGATTTTGCTTTAAATATATATTTTTTGGTTTTCAAAACCGGCGCTTTTCGCTACTAGAGGTCTATCACTAATAGACCCCTAGTAGCTCAGCCAATCACAGGGCTCGATTGGTGATAGACCATTAGTAGGTTTTTTCTAACAACCGATAGCCTAGGCCTCTCTTAGCAGACCACGGCTACGCCCAACTGGCCAGAGGTCATTTGGAGTTCAGCGTGAAGGAACCACAGTTCATTTAATCCGAAAGTGTTGCTGTTTTGTTCTGACGTCTACTGATTAACCAAAAGTTAATACATACAATTCCGGTAACATATGGCCGCGAAAACCAGCAAATCAAAGAAAGATTTCGAGGATCTATGGCAGCTTGTCGGTGGTTTTGGACGATACCCTATTCTTCTAACAGTCTTTATGATGTACGTAACGCTTGTAGTGAGCTTCCATGTATTTATACAGACGTTCTACGGGACTGCTCCGACTTACGAATGTATCTCCAATGAACCAAACAAGACCGGCTCCTGTCTTGTAAACAAGTGTGGATGTCAAAATTGCACGTACGTTTTTGTTGATGAGTTTACAAGCGCCGTCTCTGAAGTAAGTGATCTTGATTCTCTTGGCTCTAGTATTGATAAAGTGAATTGAAGTTAATCATAATACTTAGATTGATTCAAAGATAGCAATATAACAACCAGGGTGAAGTTGGCAGTACATTCGGCAGCACAGGAGAGTTGGAATTTCTATTATGTTTCTTATTATTTGCTTGCTTTCTCTTTCCAAACTAAATTAAAGTATCACTCGACGTCGCTTAAATGATAATAAAAACGTAATAAAAACACTAATGATCCCACTCCTATCTAATACAAATAACCGAGACCCGGGGTTAAATGTTTACGGACAGTAATAGCAATAAAAACAATGAATTTACACAACAAACTCTTAAATAAACAAGCAATATAAAAATATTTTTTAGTCGTAATTTAAAACGTAATTGCCGCACTTGAAACCCCTGGAGTTGAAATGCTAGGAATGAAATACCTAAAATGAATAAAAAAATCTTGGAGAAATTGTCTGTTGAGAAATTGACATTGACATGGCGAAAACAAGTCAGAAAGCAATCGTAGATCTAGATAAGTTTACGTAGATTTGTTATATTACCAGGGTGAAGTTGGCAGCACATTTGACAGCACATTCGACTTTCGCTCCTAACAGCCGAATCGAAGCCCACACTCGAATACAAATATACCACTTTTGTAGAGAAATCTCCTACCTACCTCTGTATATATTCGGTTTCGAAAACAATCTCGTAGTTTTGTCTGTACATACAATGCGACCGGGGACTTTGAAAATTTATACGTAAACAATTAAACCGGGTGATACAAAATCTTTAATAACTTTTTTTCTCCTTCGTGTAATGCTGCCAATTTTGGCCGAGACATCAACAGTATTGAGATCAATTCCTTTCATTTTCTTCCAGTTCGATTCGATTCGATTTTAGTGATTTTTTTCCATTTACGGACCTTAATAACTTTTTCTGACCGAGACCAATCGAAGAAAAAACAACACAACTTGAAACAAGAGTGCTCAGGATCGAGTGATACTTTAATTTAGTTTGGAAAGAGAAAGCAAGCAAATAATCAGAAAGCCTTTTCTACGATGTTACAAATCATGTTTCAAAACATGATGATAGAAATTCCTACTCTCCTTTGTTTACTAATGTAAAAAAATATACAAAGAATGTCATCATTGATGACACTAATAATAATTTATGACCAACGGGGATACAGGGATTAGTCTTCGACATCAAACATTTGCCACAGAGTTCAAGTTAATTGTTTCAGTTGTTGATTGATTTTAATTGGTCTCTGATTTTTATAGATGTTTTGGAGAGATTTTACTGTTGCGTGGCAATCTTTAAGAGAGTACTACTCTCTTAAAGATTGCCACATAATAGTAAAATCTGAAACCACTTCACAAATTTAAACAATGGCTCCAAGTCGAGGTTGGACTTGATGTGTTCATATACTTACTATATGTTATCTAGTCCAACCTAGCCTCGAATTGAAGATATTGTTTCGTGGTCACTCATGCGAATTTGGGTTCAAACCTCGATCTTCTCATGAGCCGAACCTAATCACAGAAGACCGCCTTATTATCCATTGTTTTCAATGCGTTTGGCTCATGAGAAGATCGACGTTTGGACTAGGCCTAAGGGGACCTATTTTGGATGCAAGGCAGGGGGTAAGAAAAAGGCAAAAGAAAGTTCTAAAGTTCTATCACGAAAAGATTCTTCATTAGGAATTGCTATTTCGTGGGATGGTGTTGACATAATATTTTTCTAAAATACATGACCTTTGAACTTGTCGCGTCGTGCCAGGAGTATGCCTATCATCACTATTATCACTATCGTCCATTTCAAGTTTTATAACATCTTATCGCAGAATTTTATAATTAGATTTTACTAGAGCGGTTCTCATAAACCCGTGAAACACACTTTAGCGTATTACACTCTATTTCACTCTGATTCTTTTGTTTTCTATTGTGTTTTTTTACTATTACACTTTAATAAGCACACTTTGTTTCACGGTTATTAATGAGAACGACTCTATTGTCGTGATAGGCGTGATTTTAGCTGTTTTTTATCTGTTTTCAGTGGAATCTAATCTGCAAGCGTGCTCACCTCAAATCGATGACCCAGGCTGTTTTCATGGCGGGGCTTCTGATCGGTTCTGTGGGATTCGGAAAGTTTTCTGATCGCCTTGGAAGAAAACCAACGACCTTTCTAAGTCTTGTTTTGATGGTAAGAAGATTAATATGTATTTTTTTAATTGCCTAGACTTAAGGATTTTGAACCCCTTAAAGATACCATAGTAAGTTAAATGATAAAAAACGTGACGTTGGCCATACCATCTAACGGGCAGCCGTTCCGAGCTTGAGGGAAAAACTGGGATCGAGTTTGCATTACAGTGCATTGTGGGACTATTTAAGGGGTCGGATTTCTAAGATGGCGTCTATTTCATTTCTATTTCATCCTATTTCTATTTCTATTTCGTCTATTAGACTGTATTTGTCATTTCAAATCGCCCACGTAAGCGGTCGGCAATTTGTGCAGCAATTTGCGGGAATCAATTGCCACAAATGAATTCGAACGTGGACGAAATTTAGTGCAACTTCACATCACGGCGATATTTCCTTGAAAAGAACCAAAAGCCGACCGTGCCCACCCCGACTTCGGAGGAAATTGCGCTTGTGTTTGTAAATTATGTTGACAAAAAAAAAGTATACAGAAAAGTAGGATGGAGTGTAGATATATCCTTATTCAGCGATCGAAAGCAATCACCAGAAATATCACTTTTCACCATGTATGCATGTAGCACTGAAATCGAAGTTAACATGAATCGCTGCACAAATCCCGACCGTGTACACGGGCGAATTGCGGCGCGACAATCGCGCTGCAAATATTGCTCGTGCAAACGTGCCCTGATAGTGTATCTTCAATTCCCTAGGCTGTGTTTGGTTTTGGCTCCACGTTTGCCAACAGTCTCATACTCTTCGCCGTCATGCGATTTGGTTCCGGTTTGTCTACTTCCGGTGCCATGCTGGTGAAGTTCGTGTACTGTATGGAGATATCTAGACTACCCCAGCGTACAGCCATGGGGATTATTTGCAATTTATTTATAGCAATTGGTGCCATGGTGTTGACCCTGATAGCTTACTGCTTACCTGACTGGCGCTATTTGATGCTGGCTGTTACTCTTTCCGGTATCCCGGGGATACTGCTTTGGAGGTATGACCCACTTTGATATAGGTAACCCCTCGGGTAAAAACCCAGGAGATTTTGAGAGTAGAACATTGCATGGCAGTTCAAATAACAGTTGTATTCCATGCAAGGACGACGATTTACGGGTTTTAGTACTTTTAATTGACGACAATAAAAATTGAGTCCCCATGCAATATTCCATTCTCCAATACTCTGGAAGCTTCACTATGAGAGTATTTTGCTATGAGTTGAGGTTAACACATGTGGAATATTGATTGTAGTGGTATTTGTGCGCTACTGAAAGCAAAAGAAGGCCAAATTGGAACGTTCAAACCTTTCGTGTAGCTGATCTAAGTCAAGGCATGGCTGACTGAAAGATCAAATTGGAATTTATAGCGTTGGGTTTTCCTGAGGGAAGAAAACCAGAGAATCTGGAATTTATACTGAAATTGTGCCAACTATATGCAACTAAAAAAGGACTATTTGTTTTCTATTACATATACCTTCTATTCCTTTACCTCCCTCCCTCCTTTCCTTCCTTCCTTCCTTCCTTCCTTTCTTCTTCCCTTCAGTCCTTCCTTGATTCCTTTCTTCCTTTTCCCCTCTTTCCCTCCCTTTCTAGGCCTTCCTTGATTCCATCTTTCCTTGCTCCCTTTGTGCTTACCATGAAACTGATGAACTGATGTGAATTTTTCAGTACTAAAAGTAAAAAACAACTTTTAAAAATATATATTTACTTCCTTCAGATGGTTTCCTGAATCCCCTCGGTGGTTAATAGCAAAAGGAAAGCTAAAAGAAGCTCAGACTGTCTTCGAGAGCTTTGCATCAACCAACGGTGTCCAATTAGACTCCAATGTCCTCGCGTCGACCATCCAGGACATCAAGAATGCCGAATCACATATCAATAAAACTGTTGAGAAGAACATGACTGGAATATTTGACCTTGTTAGAACTCCTAAGATGAGAAAACGTTCCCTGGTGTTGGCGTATAATTGGTATGTAGACATTGTATAATGGTATACAGGCACCAAAGAAACCAGACAGTAGCGTAGGGAGGGGGACGGGGGTGTTCCCCTACTTTTTGTAAAGAAAGTTTTATTCCCTATTTCGTCGCAAATATCGCGGGTGTTTTTGTTTTGTTTTTTTCCGGCGAATTTGGCGGAGGTGCCCCCCCCCCCCCCCCCCCCTTCCAGAACCTAGGTCCTCGCTACGCCCCTGAAACCAGAGAATGTGTCCGTATTCAATAGGGCACCGAGACTGAGACAAAAACAAATGTTCGTATTAGTAACTGTGACAAATTTTTCTACCAGGTTCGTCAATTCTGTAGTATTTTTCGGCATCACTTTAAACGCCAAGAACCTCGGTGGATCGCTGTATCTAAACGTGTTTATCCTGTTTGTTGTCGGTATTCCATCGATATTATTACTATGGTACGTTCTCAAGAGGTATGGCGTTTATTTCTTTTTCACAAAACAGCTAGACATGCATAGTTTGCCTCTTCAGGGAAGCACGAATGGCGTAGCGGTGAGAGCGCTTGTCATCAATGCGACCCGGGTTCGAGTCCCACCGGGCTTGGTTTCGTATGGTTGAATTTTGTGGAGGAACCCGGAGGAAGACCGGAGAACTCGGAGTAGACCCTCGACGTACAGGAAAGAGCCAACAAGAAACTTTACTCACGTATGTCAAGGTCATATTGGGGAGAGGCAGCGTATAAGTAGCGCACCCCACTCGTGCTTTCCATGGCCACGACTTTCCATCCAATTCATTTGCAAATCATCCTAATCATAAGGGAAGAATGTGGCGTAGCGGTGAGAGCGCTTGCCTCTCACCAAGGCGACCCGAGTTCGAGCCCCGCTGGGCTCGGTGTCATATGTGAGTAGAGTTGTTTGGTGCTTCGTGGGTTTATCCGGGTTCTCCGATTTTTCCTCCCTCTTCAAAAATGAAATCCTAAATTGCAATTGGAATGCAGTGGAGGAAGAGCTACTGTTAATTCTCATTTATTTATTTATTTATTTATTTATATATCATCTACATAAATTTTTGTTTTACTATAATCTCTAATACCTCAGCTGTCAATGAATTAATTGTATTGTGATATTTTGTTGCTATCAGATTGGGTCGTCGTATTAGTTATTGTGTTTATATGTTACTTGGTGGTTTAGCGTGTTTCATGGTCATTGCTGTCCCAGGTAAGAAAATACAATCTATCAAAAGCAGGCCAGTAGGCTGGGGGAGGGGGATGGGGAGGGCGTGTGGGGTGCGCATAACAGCACCCCACCCACCCCCGCTCTGAAAGCACGCTACGGGCCTGAAAAGTAATATTTTTAAATAAAATAAGTTAAAAAGAGACTCTTTGAGGGAGAGAGAGAGACCGTACGTACCACACGTACAGCCACCGTATGGTCACGTCACATCAATTTTTAGCCAGTCATGCAGCGAGGACAAAACAAACGAATTTGGAAACCTATTGTTCTGTTCAGTCTAAAGTGAGCTGCATTCCAGCGTGCTGCAAGGGGTCGATATCACAATACGGATCACGCCATAGTCACAATATTATTGATCACGCAATAGTAACTGCAAGGTCACGCCGTCAGTAGTCATGATACGATCACCCATATTCACGACAAGGTCACGTCATAGTCACGTTACAGTCACTACTTATTTCATCGTTCCTTTCCATTCAGGCGACAATCCGGCTGTCAAAGCATTGGCTGTAATCGGTAATTTTTGCTTTATCGCGACATTCTCAGGCGTCTACATTTACAACCTTGAATTGAGTCCAACTTTAGTCAGGTAACTTCATTGATCTTCAAATTTTATCGATATCCTGAAAGGTCCTGAAACAGCCTCTGGGCGGCTCGAAGTAGGGCATCGCTAACTCACACGTTGAACCCTGAAACAACCTATGGGCTGATCTAAGTCAGGGCATGGCTTACTCACAGATCGTACCCTGAAACAACCTCTGGGCTGATCTAAGTCAGGGCATGGCTTACTCACAGATCGAACCCTGAAACAACCTCTGGGCTGATCTAAGTCAGGGCATGGTTAACTCACAGATCGAACCCTGAAACAACCTCTGGGATGATCAAAGTCAGGGCACGGCTAACTCACAGATAGAACCCTGAAACAACCTCTGGGCTGATCTAAGTCAGGGCATGGTTAACTCACAGATCGAACCCTGAAACAACCTCTGGGCTGATCTAAGTCAGGGCACAGCTAACTCACAGATCGAACCCTGAAACAACCTATGGGCTGATCTAAGTCAGGGCATGGCTTACTCACAGATCGAACCCTGAAACAACCTCTGGGCTGATCTAAGTCAGGACAGGCACTTTACGTAGGAAAATATTTGATGATCTACGTCAAAGACGATTTGAAAGAAAATTATAAGAGAAAGAATTTATATGGATCATATACAGATAAAGCCACCCCAACCCAACCCACCCCCTAAGAGGTCCGGGCTTCCCATGACTTACAACCACCAACTATGTTTGACTTGCTTCTATATTTGTTATTTCTTAATTAGGAATCTTTCGATGGGAGTTGGTTCCATGTTGTCTCGTGTTGGGGGAATAGTCGCTCCGTACGTCGTGTTTCTTGTGAGTATAATTCACTCATTCATCTTGGCTGCAATTGGCTGATTTCAAACCTCGGTAGTACATGTTCAAGAAATATTGTACATACTTTTTTTTGAAAGAAAATGAGCGGGAACCACAAGAGAAGAGAAAGAAGAAACATAAATTAAGCATTGAGGGGTTAATGAAGACGATACTTGAGGGGAAAATTGCAAAATATGGAGCTCAGAATTTGTTCTGACTTCGGAATCACAGGAAGATTGAAATAAGTTATTCCTTTCGTGTGCCAG
This sequence comes from Anthopleura xanthogrammica, assembly GCA_964019055.1. Lineage (NCBI taxonomy): Eukaryota > Metazoa > Cnidaria > Anthozoa > Actiniaria > Actiniidae > Anthopleura > Anthopleura xanthogrammica. The sequence continues at coordinate 26,545,857 of OZ025206.1, read as the reverse complement.
TGGATATACATACAGACAAGCTGACAGACGGAAGGACAGACAGATAGAGAGATCAGTCCAACTCAGCCACGTTAACTGACTTCCCAGCCGACTGACTTAGTGTCAAACCAAATCTTCGGCAACTAATGGATAGTCTTTGGGAGATTTTATTTATTTATTCATTAGCCAAAGTGTGCATGCGCGGTAAATATACGTCCCGACAATTATTCAAAACCCGTCCCACACTGGAAAGAGTGACCTTTGGGGCTTAGTCATCAGTGACACCAGAGCTCGCTCGGGTCTGCTGGTCATAGCAAGGGGTTAATCATGTACGGTCTAGGGGCCGACTAACCCCTCCCTTAGGCTTCGGCCGAGCTTCCTGATCAGTCTGTAATTCCTCCCGGGATAGCGGTGTTGGGGTCGAAATCTCCAGCGTAGCCGTAAGTCCATACGATGCTACAGCACTCGATGTCTGGAAGTATGGTCCTGGTTATCTATTATCAACCAATAAAAATATAGTCTACTCAGAAAAGAGTAATTATGAATATGGGTAAGAGAAATTGTTTGCTGACTTATTTGGAATCACAAACGTGATTTTAAAAAATTTAAAAAAGTATAAGAGAAAAACGAGTACATCGCAAATTTGTTGTTCCTAGCGTTTGCAACACTATTATAGTTCATTTTAAAAAGATCACTGTCTAAGAGCCACTTTAACGAAAGTGTTCTTTTTCCATAGAATGACATCATGCAAAATCTTCCACTAGTCGTATTTGGAGTGATGGCTTTTATCGCTGGTATTTCAGCATTACTGTTACCTGAAACACTATTCAGTCCCATGCCCCAGACCGTGCAGCAGGTGGAGTCCTGGGACGAGGATTACAGCGTTCCGTGGAGGAGAAGGCATCGACAAGAAGTGTCAGAGGATATCATGAAAGAAGAGGAAGTCGTTGATTTGATAAATGGGAACACTTTGAACAAAATGGATTTGGACTTTCGTGAAACAACCGTGTAGCAGGGACCGCGGAGCATAGTTTTGTGTGTGTGTGTGCGAATGCCCCAACCCCCTCCTTCCTGAAAATTTTGAGATTTGCCCGCAGACTGGTGCTGTACAATAGAACACAGGGTACCCATCGAGGTACATTGCACAAATTCCCAACCCCTTAAAATTCCCATACCCATCCCACACAACCGATTAAGAAATCATTAGTAAAAACCAGACACTGAGGGTGGTCACTGCCAGGGTTTCTTTACGTCCTCAGTGGTTCTTTTACGTCCCTCCGATTCAGTTTTAGGTAATGTGGAGAGACGGGACCGCCATTTTATCCGAGCCACGTGAAGGTCTAACCATTTGTAGATGTTATTACAAAGGCAGCATCTTCTCCTCAGTTATTTTAAGACCCTGAGTGTTGGTCCGGCCGCCGGGGCCGCCATTTTGAGGTGCAATTGCAACTTCTATTACGTTAAAATCAAATCAAAGCTTTCGGCAACTCAGAACAGAAAAACATTTTTGGCTAAAAACATGAGGCCTCAAGCTCCCCCATCTCCATCCCACACGCCTCCGCGGTCCCTTGTGATGCGGGTGACCATCTTCTATCGATATAGGAGATCCAAATTTGCACATCATCTACCATTCCATTTTGGTCAAGTTATTTCGGGAGTTCTTGGTATAAAAGACGGTGAAATCTTTGTTTAAAGTGTGTCGTATTTTCAAGATGCTGACTGGACTTTCCTCCCTTTATAAAATATTGACACAAATCCACACATATAGGAAAACAAAGGCGCACGTAAAAAAAAATGTTCATCAGGTTTGGCGAATTTACGTTGGATGTCATTCATTCAGCTTCAAATTTTGAAGATTTCTTTACTTTTTCAAGAAAACGCTGCACGAATTCGAAGCCGAGATGACAACTGATGAAAACACCTGACACAAGTCCACACATAGGATACCATAGGGAAAATACATAGGAAAACAAAGGCGAACGCGAAAAAATGTTCTAGTGCATTTTTTAGAGATTTTCTTCTCGTTCATATTACAGAGGACATTATCTTGACCTTAAATTAACAAAAAAATTAAAGTCAATTTTTTCGATTATATTTTCACCTTTTACTTTTATCTAAATTGGGCTCCCTGTGGTCTTACTTCGGATCCCACCGAACTGTGGCAGCACATAAAAAATTCACGTCGCTACCACGCCCACATTTGTATGTCGTCAGCATTATGTTACGAACATGCAACAAGATATCAAAAGGCTCGTCCATCCTATCAAAATAGTATGGTTCTTTTTTATTGTAATTCTTCATCTTTTCTATTTTTCATACTTTCATTTGTTTAAGACGTGCTGTCCGCAATTAAATCAGCCAGCGGCTTCACACATTAAAACATAAGCGGACCTCTACGAAAACATAGCAGCACTCGGTGAATTTGACCTTACACTTATCTAAATAACAGGGAAATCTTTACTTTTAGAACGGTTAAACGTCCATTTTTTCCCCCAAAATACAAGTCTTTGATCGTTTAATGCCTGGTTCTCAAAGAAAATGATCTCTGAACAGAAGTCTGAACAGCATTATTAATGATTATTCAGCGCTAGAGGTGAACTTGGCTAAAACTAGAAGGATTTTGGAAGAAATTGATATAAAATTCATTGCTTTATGATGCGAATACGGCGCTATTAAAATGTTTTTTTTCAGTTTTCGAAACGTCGCGACATGGCCTGACGGGCCGAAATTTTAAACGGCTCCCAGCGAAAAAATAAAAACGTTTGGAATCAAACTAAACCCGTTTTGGTTCTTGACTTAGTAAACCCTTTCAGTCGCCAGAGTTTCAGGCAAAATCATTTTCCAAGCGAAAATGAGCGGGTGGTTCTTACAGATACAGTCTCTTAAATGTCAAAGAGAACTTTAATAGACCTTATGTTAGGGTTTATAGATTAGAGTTAGGTAAATATTTATCGTCAGGTATCGATTAGCCTACGTAGTGGCGCATTTTGGTGGGGGCCCCCCAACCCTCTCCTACCCCCTCCTCCCAATATGGGCCGCTACGCAGGCTAGGTATCGATCCCTTGGTTCGTTAAGCTAACCATGAACAGAGTTCGCACTCCTCTGGAAAAATTGAATTTCCTGATTTTTCCCTGACTTTTCCCTGACCAAAACCATTTTTCACTGACCACACAGTGCACTTATTTCATGAAAAATGGTAGTGACCACAGGAAACCCAACTAAGAATTCCGAATTTAAAACGATTTTGTGAAGGTTGACAGAACTTCCCTGACTTTTCACTGCCTTTCGCCGGGTAAATTGCAAAAATTCACTGACCAAAATCAAAATTCCCTGACCTTGAATCACTCTCTGCATGTACGTACTTTTACGAAAAAACATTCACATTTAATTAAGGTAATTTTTTTTGTATGAATATGACTGAGCTGACGTTTGCTGGTTAACCCTCCCTTCTTTGCTAAGGAGAAAATTTCTGCTTGGACTGAAAATGAAAAAGCGTCGATGCGTCCAGGTTTTCTTTCTTGGATAGAGCTTCCACGAGGAGTTTAGTGACCTGAAGCAAAAAGAACTCGATTACTCATTTTCTTAATTGCCTTTGTCCTTAAATCTGTCTAGAAACTTCTTTGCTGTTTCATGTATTATATATGTGACAAAGCGGGAAAGTAACGACAGAGGGAGGCTTTAGGTGACTGTCAGGTCTTATAGGCCGTTTGCATGCATATACTAGCTAATAGCTGCCCTTATCACATATACGCCGGCCCGCGTCTCAGCAGCATACTAAATGAGCGTACATTCAAGTGAGGCTATCGGGTCGAGATCTAAGGACTTTGCTTCACATCAAACTATTTTTTACAATAATCTTGCTTTATTTCTCACCGAAATTATAATAATGGATAAACATTGTAGAGCCTTCGGTTGTAAGAAGTAAAGCTCAAAACTAGAATAGGACCTGTTAGTGTAGCTTGGTACGCGCCCTTAGTTTGTTTAGAGCAGTTTTCGTATGAAAAATTTAAGGCACTACCGCGCCTTGCCGTGACCGTGTCAGTGCCGTGCCGGTAAAAAAAAATTCGACATTCCGTGCCGTGTCCGCACCGCGCTGTAACCGTGCCGTGACTTTTCACACTCAAACGAAATCTGCCATAAAAGAGACCAAGCCCTGATCATAACTTATCGAAGAAAAAATAATTGAAATACCTGAAAATTTGTAACCAGTGGTACACCAGAATCAATAGAAGCTCGTCTGATCAGATAGTTATCCTTGACATACTTAGTATTGTGGTTTGGTAGATTGATTACCATCTCAATCTTCTTGTCCATGATCAGTTTGGTAGCGTTGGGATGCTCTCCTTTGTCATGGAGGGGCCACTCCACTGGCTGGGCTGCAATTCCGTGCTCGTTTAGGTACCGAGCGGTGGCCTCTGTTGCGTACAGGTTGTATCCTAACTTGTGGAGTTTGTGCGCTGTGGGGAGGAACTCTGGCTGGAAAGATTGCTGTTGGAGTATAATATCGAAAAAGCTTTAATTAAAAGCCATTGTCATGTAATTGTAATGTTGGATGTAATTGTTTTGGCACATTTCGGACTTCATCCTGACAGCCTTTGCTTTAAACTGATTGAAATGAGCTGATGATAGTGGTGGTGATGGTGATGGTGATGGTGATGGTGATGGTGATGGTGATGGTGATGGTGATGGTGATGATGATGATGATGATGATGTTATGATGATGATGATGATGTTATAATGATGATGATGATGATGTTATGATGATGATGATGTTATGATGATGCTGATGATGATGATGTTATGATGATGATGATGATGTTATGATGACGATGATGATGATGTGATGATGATGATGATGATGATGATGATGTGATGATGATGATGATGTTATGATGATGATGATGATGATGATGATGATATTGATGATGATGATGATGATGATATTGATGATGATATTGATGATGATGATGATGATATTGATGATGATGATGATGATGATGATATTGATGATGATGATGATGATGATGATGATGATGGTGATGGTGATGATAATTATGTGGGAGATGATGATGATGATGATGATGCGGGAGATGATGGTGGGGGTTAGCCCACTTTCGATATTCTGGTTGAGTAATCATGCACAAAGCAATTCAAGACGAGGCTCGGCTCCGGGGAAACAATGGAGGAATCCTAATATATTCTTTTGTTTCCCCGGAGCCTCGTCTTGAATTGCTTTGTGATCACTCAACCAGAATATCGAAAGTGGGCTACTGATGATGATGATGCATGATGATGCATGATGAGTATAAAGAACACTTAGAGACAAACAAATGATAGATATATTGTGCACCTGTATACCGATCATGATATTTTTGTTTGGAAGGCGGAAGCCAGCAGACATGATTGCCTTGAGGAACGCGGAATGAAGATCTTTGCCAAAACATGCAACCTGGGAAGTAAGAAAAACAGAAATTTATTCATGGCCGGTGATATAGTTAAATGCTTATTTTACACATAGAATACTTTCATTTAATTTAGTCCGGGTCAGGTCATCAGACAGTTCGTAAAACACCAAGTCATTTGACCCGTCTGGCAGTCCTTTCGTATTCCTTTCAGTCAGTCAGTCAGCCAGTGCGTCTATCCGTAAGCCAGTAATTGAGTCGGGTCAGTCCATCAGAAAAGTCGTCGGGCATTCCGTCAATTGGTCGGGAAGTCATTCCGTCAAATGTCATGTATCACCTTGTTTCTCTACCTTGCAAGGAAACTGACGATAAATAGAACGCCTGACGTGATATCGTGTATTCAGTCTTACCTCTCCAGTAGAAGCCATCTCACATTTCAGTAACGGATCAGCATGGCGAAGACGAGGCCAAGAAAACATTGGTGCCTGGAAATTTGATATCAAGAATGTTTACTAATGATTGGTTGCAGTCACGATTCATTGATGTATATTAGAAAATGCATTTTTTTCTATGACATAAAATACGATTTTTTTGGGGTTAAATTTTGAGTCTTCATCAATAAAAGTTGATATAATATATTCTAACAGAGAATCAATATCATAGGTGTTGCTTAGGCCCAATTCAAACGTCGAACTTCTCATGAGCCGAACGCATTGAAAACAATGAATAATAGGTCTTCTTTGACGTCATTAGGGTCGGCTCATGCTCATGCATGCAAAGAAATTACTTTATAACTCCCTCGTTCGTAACAAACTGGAAGTTGGAGTCCCAGTCTGGTCTGCTCATCTGAAGCGTAATCGTGTTAAGCTTGAAGGTGTTCAGCGTAGGGCGACTCGTTATATCTTACGCTCTGATGCTGACTATAAGTCTAGACTCGTTTCACTCAAGCTGTTACCCTTATCACTTCGCAGGGAAGTTTCAGATCTAAAGTTCCTATTCAGATGCAGACTTGGACTCTACGATCTAGATTTGTCTAAATTTATTTCTGTTTATATACCGACTAGACGTACAAGAAGGGCAACAAAGGGACCCCTATATAATTCATCCCATTATAAGACTGAAACCTTCGCTACATCTTTTTTTAATCGAGTAATACCTCTCTGGAACAATCTACCTATTGAGCTCAGACAATGTACCAAGCTTAAGTCTTTCAATGAGCAGCTCTTAATTTATTATTATAATTTCTTTCTAACTTCTTTTGCAACGAGTGACACCTGTTCTTGGGTTACTAGTTGCCGCTGCTCTAAATGTAGTCCGTAATGCAGTAATTTACTTTGTAACTTTTTTGTTTATTTTATGTTTTATATGGATGTCTAGGTTATAGGTGTAATTCCACCTGTTAGACAATCCACAACTCTGTTGAAAGCGTAATAAATAAATAAAGATCGACGTTTGAACTGGGTCGTAGACTGTAAAAATTGTTGAAAATCTATCAAACCCCCCACCCAGCTCAACCGAGTTGCAATTTGGATATTATGCAGTCTTTCATGGATGTGCTTGGAGATGGAGAGTCTTGCCTTGGTTGAGTCTGTCAGATTATTTCTCTCTCACCTACCTTAATCCCCACATATCCCTCTGGTTTTATTGGTGTGTTAAGGTGAGGCAGGTTGTCCAGATCTTGAGGATGGTCTATCATGACTTTTGTAGCACAATCTATAAAATCTACACCCAGCGTCTTGGACACGAATGGAAAGGATCGTGATGCACGGAGATTACACTCGATTACCTATAAAAACAATCAGCGTCATCATCGTTTTATTAACGTCTCAAGAGACTCAGTCTTATATTAATGGTCGTGACAAGAGGAGATTTTGTGGCTATATGAAAAAAAGCTTTGCTTTAACAGAATATCCCCCTCCCCTCCCCTCACCAAAAATCTGCAGACCAATTGATGCCAAGAAAAGCTAGAGAAATCATAATAATTAAAGAATGGTCATTCCTACCATGATTCTATCGTCTTTAGCGAGAAGCTGCATGTTGAACGGACCAGATATCATAAACCTCTGCGCAATCTTACGAGTCACATCTTTGATCTGTAGAAAGAGAAGATCTAACAGTCAATGTGTATCAAAGCTCACAAAGCACTCTGGGAAACTGAGTCCTGTAAAAATGGAACAGGGAAAATCAAAGAAAATATCAGAAAAAAATGGTGTTATTTTCGTCCGTTGAAATACTTACATTCCCATAGAAAATGTCGAAGGAAAAATTGTAACATGAATTTTTAGAGGACCTAAAAAAGCGTAAGGACTCAGTTTCCCAACATGCTTTGTGCTGGAAATTCGAGCAACAGCGCTTTTGCTATTCATTTCATAGTGCTTGTACAGGGCAATAGCAGTGGGGCCGCCCCCCCTCCAAAAAAATTTTCTGGTGTACTATTTATTGAACACTGGAAGTTTTAGGTCTGTTACTAATACATAGGGCGTTTTGGACCTAGGGCCCCTTCAATATGTTTGGCCTTTCTACGGCCCTGTCGTAGTGCTTTCACAAAAACCAGAAAGAAAGAAATTTGAACAGGATTACGAGTAAAAGTCATGACATTTCTTGGTAAGTCCATACATTGTCTGTAACACCAGACGTTTCATTCTCCCATGCGTGTGGAATTAACTCTGATTAAACTGCTACTGGATTTTTCAATGATAATAGCAAATATACTCAGCATCTGCAAGAAAAGCACTTTTAGTCCATACCTTTTCAATAGTTTCAGGGTTGACAGTCTGTGGTGGTAAGATAAGGGTAGCATCCCCTGAGTGAACACCAGCATTCTCCACATGCTCGGAGATAGCATGGCAGATGACCTGGCCATTCTTGGCCACCGCGTCCATTTCGATTTCTCGAGCACCAAGGATGAACTTCGTCATGACCACAGGATGTTCCTACGGAAAAAATGAACACGCAGCTTTAGGAATGCATTCGTTTACCTTCGTTTTAATGTAATCTAAAGCACGAACTAAACTACTACCTCTTGTTTACTAACCAACTACAAGTTATTGTATTTTCCTTCAAATGTTATCGAAGCCTGAAACAATCTCTAGGCTACTCTCCAACCCAGAGTCTCTGATATTCTACTGCGCATGCTCGACGAAATGCAAGAGACTCTGGGAAACCCTAGAATTTCAAGAGCCGTGTTTGGTAAGAATATTTCTGATTAAAAAGCTGCGCTAGCAAACAAGAGCCATTGCAATAAAGGATAATAATTACGTTGAAATTTGATGAAATGGCAGTGCAGTTGTAAAGTAATGAAAACGGCTTTTTTCGGAAGTAAAATATAAAAATAACGTTGATTTAGAGAGCGCGCATTCTAGCTGTAATTCCAATTCGAGTATGCGCACTACATACCAGACAACCAGATGTTTGGCTACCATGTGCTAGAGCTGGTTTGCCAGAGTCTCTGGCATTTTGTCGAGCATGCGCAGTAAGAATGACAGGGGTCGGGGTTCGAGAGTAAATCTGGGCTGATCAAAGTCAACGTACGGTTAATTCACAGATCAATTTGGAATTTAGCTTGGAGGAAGGAACGCCGGAGAACCCGGAGAAAAATCATTGAATCAAGGGAGAGACCTAACAAACTCTACTCAAGTGTGATGCCGTGACAAGGAATTGAACTCGAGACCCCAGAGGAGAGAGGGCAGTGCACTACTGCTACACCATCCTTGATTTCTTGTAGAGCATCAAGAGTCTTTAGCTAGCTGGTGGAGAGCGGGTCGTAGGATGGTTTTGGGGGAAGGGGAGGGGGTATCTAGTACTATTTTACCTGAGATACTCGTGCTGCATCTCTCAGGAATCCTTTCAGCTCCTCAGGACCATAGGCTACATTCATAGCTGACCCACTGCAAGTCAATCATGAATAAAAGTATTCATTTCCATGATTGCTTTTAGTCACTACAAACACCGCAGTATGAGAGCAGTTTTCGTATGAGTATTTAAAACACTTAAGGAACGGACCGCGCCTTGCCGTAACCGTGTCAGTGCTGTGCTGTGTATATGAAAACATTCGACATTCGGTGCCGTGACTTTTCACACTCATACAAAATCTGTACGACATTTACACTAAGCAGTACGACAGCTCCGACCTCATCAAACCCGACACCCGGTATCAAGCGATACCCGTACGTTAAACACCGGTACGGTACGAAAAAACGCACCGTACAACACTCGGTACAAAACGACTTTAAAACACACGTAATTTGGCACCAAACCACAAAAGGAGATCCCGTAGGACACCCAGTAAAATTCATAATACGACACCGGGTACATACCTCAATACGTAGGAAGGACGCAGTAGGCAGGGGTAACCCACAGTAGCGGCAAAATCTAAGGCGTCTTTCTGCAGGTGAAAAAAATGAAATGTTTAACAAAACACACACACACACAGACCACGTCCACAAGTGTATCGATAATAGTGCACTGTGGGGACTTACTACTGAGTAGAGGGCCCTCCAAGGTGCTTGGTCTACACCAATCTCATCTATGATCTCAGAAAATCGCGACCTACGATACGATAGTAACATACATTACCAACAGAACAATGGGAGAAATGAAACTTTGGAAGGGGGGCAGGACAGCTTGGTTTGGAAGACAGACCAGTCAGTCTTATGGGTAGCATGGTTGGCATGTGCTGCTAACGCGTCACTTAAAATTTTCACCACTGTGCTTCCAAAGGTCCGGGTCACTGGTTCGAGCCCTACGGACACCATATGGGAATTAAATTCGTGTTGTTCTCTCCTATGCTACGAGGGTTTTCTCCGGGTTCTGCGGTTTCCTCCCTCCGTAAAAATCAACATGTGAGTTGAGCGTTGTGTGCATAGAATATTGAATGTAGTTGTAGTGTGTGTGAGTGAAAAGTGTCCCCAACTAGTGCGAAAGCGCTAGAACGTTAGACACTTAAATAAAGAGATTTATTTTGATGATAGGAGGTTGGAGAAAAGAAGAGAAGGCAATCGAACAAAGTGCAAGAAATACCAACCTTTCTTCAGCAGCATCAATCATCAAAGGTGAAGTTCCAAGGATCTTGACTCCATTTTTAAACAACGGTAAAGATAGGTTGTTAGGTATTTGACCACCCACGGATATAACAGCTCCTTGACATCCCTGACATGGATTGGAAAAAGTACATTAAAAAACCAAAAGGTCTGAAGACTAGCAGGTGAACTAGAATCTTAAACCGCCAACCGGTTGGTTCAGTTGGTTGAACATCGGACTATCGTGCGGGAGGTCATGGGTTCAAGCCCTGGCCGGACCAACACTCAGGGTCTTAAAATAACTGCAAATGGTTAGACCTTCACTACAGTATGTTGCCCAGTTTCGTGACAGTACCAGTTTCGTGACACTTTACAAATTAAACTCGTTTTTAGCGACGGCTATTTAATATTTCTGAAAACGAAGAGAACCGAAAGAAAGCCGAACATTCAACTTCGGAATGCATGTTTTGGCGATCTTTTTAAAGAACGTGTTTGTCAAGGAGAAGCCATTTTTGTCAGGTGAGTGGAGTTGTCTCGACGAAAATCTTTGATTTTCACTGCGCAGTGAATTGCCCTGCGCTCGAAAACTAGGCATTAAAGTTGCTTATTCTCAAAGAAACAACTTAAGATTAGTACTTCAAATTTCACAACAAAATAAAGTTAAAGGTAAGAAAATATGTTTTTGATTTGTTTTATCGAATTTTGTTGTGAATTACTTTGAAAACAATGCATTTTTACAACGTGTCACGAAACTGGCCCAGCTGTCACGAAACTGGGCACTTAAGTGGCCGTCGAAATATTCCTTTTATTTTATCAAACTAAAAGATTCGAAGAAAATATCTACATCATAATGTTACCTGATAAATTTGCCTTTATGTGACAAATTTGATAGAATTATCTTTTTCCGTAGAGAAGATATAGTATTCAAAACCTGAAGTGTCACGAAACTGGGAAACATACTGTACTGTTACGTGCTAACCCTCTATAAACAAGGCTGATTTATTTATTTTTATTTATTTAATCTTTAGAGACAAGACGACGCTTTTGAGTCTTAATCTTAAGTTATCTCATCAGCTAAAAATAATCACGATTTTCCTTATTTCCTTATTCATGGGATTCCTTATATAAATAGCTATACTTTGTTAATTGTTTAACTCACTGAGGAAGAGAGTAGATACTCTCGAAACATAAGAAACTCAAAAGCGTCGTCTTGTCTTTAAGGATCAATATATCAAATATACTTTAAAAAAGTCTTTGTTTTTTGTTGGGAAAACAATAAAACACAAATTAAAAGAGATTATTTGGACTACTTTACTGAATAATTCAAAATTGCAAAAGAATGTAAGGTAGAGACAATATACGTACCTCTTGTTGATAGATATCCAGTACCCGTTCCAAAGACAGTTCTTCAAAATAAAGTCTGTCACACTCGTCATAGTCTGTGCTGACGGTCTCTGGATTGTTGTTCACAACCACCTGAAAAAGAATGAAAAGTATAAGGAGGCTAATATCCTTGTTCTCAGAGCCCACGTTCATTCTGGTCTCCGCCATATAAACCAAACCTTTAAGGCGCAGACGCAATTGCGCGCAATATTGCAGGCAATGTTGCTGAAGTAGGATCGTTTTCTACTTCAGCCACATGGCGTACAAAAAATTGCGTCGTGTGACATGGCTCGCAACATCGATTGCCAGAAATATTGCGCGCAATGTTCACCGTATTTCCGTAGCTTTATACTCACTGTTTTCATTCCAAGGTCTCTGAGTGTTCGAATACACGATACTGCACACCAATCGAACTCTACACTACTACCAATATGATATGGACCACACCCTAGTACCATCACCCCGTGATCGTCGAACGTCACATCGTTTTCGCTGCCGTTGTAGGTGACGTAAAGGTAGTTAGTCTTGGCGGGATATTCAGCAGCCATCGTATCGATCTGTGGGAAGAGAATACATTATCATAACACGTTTATTTGGAGTTTTAATGTTACTATGGTTACTGTTTCTACCCAATAGGCCTCATACACTAACAGGTCATGTGACCACAACCCCCTTAATTCAAGCACCAGTGTCAAAATGAACTCCAGAAATGAAAAGAGCATCTTAATTTTAGCAAGATGGTGACGTTTCAGCTCTAAAGGTATTACACATGCGAAATGGCATGAATCATAAAATCTGATGATTTTTAAGAATTTCTGTGGAAAAACGTGTTGCATGGCAAGAGCTTGCCGTCCAGCATATTTTCCAATACAAATCCTTATACAACTTTCAATTCTATAATTCATGCCATTCTTAGTTTGAAAAAATTTATTGAACGATATTTTTAAGAAATAATGATTTTCTTTACCTGTTTAACCCATGGCGTTATTCCCAGGTTGATGCGGTTCTGTCTGACAGACATTTCATCTGTTCCCATTAATTTACTCAGTTGTCGATCAGAGAACCCCATCTTTTTGGCTAGCTTTAGCTGATCTAGGGGTAGTTCATCACTAGAACGAAAGATATAAAAACATTATCTGAAGTCGGCAAAGAAATAGTATCATGATTTCAACTTTTTTTTATTTATGACCCTGAAACAACCACTGGGCTGATCTAAGTTAGGGCATGGCTAACTCACAGATAGAACCCTGAAACAACCACTGGGCTGATCTAAGTCAGGGCAAAGCTAACACAAAGATTGAACCCTGAAACAGCCTCTGGGCTGATCTAAGTCAGGAAATAGCCGACCCACAGATCAAATTGGAATGTAGGTTTTGAGGCTTTGCGGAGGAAAGAAAACCGGAGAACCCGGAGAAAAACCTTTGAATCAATGGAGAGACCCAGCAAACTACATGTGATTGCGAATCACGCGCCACTACGCACACACTACTGCGCACATCTCTCAACTGACGGAGCTGGGAGAAAACCCGGGGTGCTTACCATTTAAACCAATCCATCCGGTTGGAATAGTAAGCGATTTTCTAATCTCGATTTTAATCAAACAAACTTCACACAAATGGTACACGCGTCTACCGGAAGAACTGAAAAGAGTGGGAAAAGTGGATTGCCTCAATCGGAAGACCGAGTTTTCTGTAATTTTCCAATCAGATTGACACATTAACTATTTGTTTTCCAACCGGAATTTCCGTTTTTTCCGGTTAAATGGTAAGCACCCCCAGAGAACCTGGCTTAAAAACAGTAAAGCTTCTTACATTTTGAGTTTGCTGAAATCATTGCTAAGGTCAATGATTTCTTTTAGTTTGTAAAGGAACCAAGGATCGATGCTGGTCAACTCGTGAATTTTATCAACCGAGTAACCCTTCTCAAACGCCTGGAAAAGACGAAAAATAAAACATTAGAGATACATCGTAACTGAGGGACAAATTGCGAGATTATTGGCAAATATTTAAAATTGCTGGTCCGTTTATTATTATTATTATCATTTATTTATTTTATCCATTTATTTATTCATTCCTTCAAAAAACTAGGTGCAGGGAAAGAACAACAGGACAATAGTCCTATATAAGGTTCCTCCAAAACTTCGGTATTTACCTTGGCTAGTGAATAGAGCCGTGTGTTGGAGGGAACTCGAAGATTTTCTTCAAACGCTTCTCCATCTGTTACGTCTTTGTTTCCACTTGGAATCTGTAAAATAGTTGTACATAAATATGATACAGCAGTATAAAAAAAATAAGCGGTTTACTCATAAAATCAGTCTTTGGTCAAAGGTCAAACTTCACATGAGCCGAACGCATTGAAAACGATGGATAATAAGGCGGTCTTCTTTGATGTCATTAGGTTCGGCTCATGTGAAGTTCGAAGTATGACCTTAGTCTTAGACATCGAACATCACATGAGCCGTACGCATTGGAAACAATGGATAATAAGGCGGTCGTCTTTCATGTCATTAGGTTCGGCTCATGGGAAGTTCACCGTTTGTATTCGGCCAAAAACATGGAACGATGTTCGCCACTTTAAAGTTGGCTTTCGTTACTATGGTAACCAATGTCCTCATCACAAGCCATTACGTCATAGTGATTGCTGTCATTGCTATGTTAACTGTTGCTGTTGCCATGAGAACCGTTACCAAGGTAAGCATTATCAATACTATGCAACTTCATGTTAATATTTTTACCTTAGGAACGAAGCCGTCAACAGATGGATGCACCATTCGAAGGGCCTTCTGTAGACTCTCTTCGAAAGTACGACCAATGGCCATGACCTGTGAATGAAAACAAAGTATTCAAAAAATAAGACAGTAAGAATAAAAGTACGTGCTGTGCCATGACGTACCGTGCCGTGCCGTACCATGCTATGTAAAACTATGTGTCAAAACATTCTGATTGTATGAAAAGTAACCTCGCGTGTTGCGATTGGCTAGTTCCGTACAGTGTCTTTCTCTTGGAGGCAAACAAATTGCTTCAGACAGTTAGCCTGGTTTTTGTATGAATTGAAAACGCACGGTACTATGGCCGGGTGTACACGGTACCGGATGAATTTTTAACCGTACAAACATTTGACCAGTACAATTACACGGAACCTTCTCTTTAATTTGCACGGCTAGGCGTTTGAATATTGGTCCGGATAACACAGTTCTATGTAAACGAAACGCCTAAACATCCAACCTTTTGAACGGTTAAAAAAATTCGTCTGGTACCGTGTTAGATCAGCCTAAAGCAGCACGTACGGGGAAAGGGCTTCTTCTAGTTTTTGTGCGGTTCTTGCACTGGCAGTCACAACAGATAGATACAGTTAAAGTTCCAATAGAATTACCTCGCCGACGCTCTTCATTGAACTGCCGATTTCTTTTGGGGTCAAATGAAATCTGTCCAAATCCCATCTAGGAATCTAAGATTCAATTACAAGCACACAAATTAGTGATTTATTTTCAAAGTGTGTTCTAAAAGCAAGAGCAAAGGTTGCAAAAACACAAATAAATAATAAATATAATTTATGATGAAAATAAGTCATAGCGCGCTCACAATAGTTAGAATATTATGGATTACCCAACGCGCGCATCAAGCTTGCAAAGCTTTATGGGTATTTAATACTGCACGCGCGACACGATTGTATCACGGGTAACAGCGCGCGCGCGAGTAGAACTCGTACAACTGAAAAAATTGCGACATTCAAAACAACGAAAAATAATAGAGCACCGAAGAATCACAAAATGAATAAGACAGCGAGTTTTCTTCTCCAAAACAAAGATGAAAACGAAGTATTTTCAGAAAAAATTAAGTCGGCGAATTTCGTTTCGTATTTTACGTCACAAAGACTCTTCAATGACATCACAATGGAAAATTACCTCGCTACGAACTTTGTTAACACAGATTTTAGTGTTTCAACGTTGTTGTACGGCTATTTACTCGCAGAGCAATTTTATTATATTTTTTGGGTCGTAGTTATTATTGTAAGTTACATAGTATTGTTCATCATGTCTGCAACCACGAATACAACGACAAGGTAAAAAAAATAGCAATTTATTTAGCAAAATATTTGTGAAAAATACAATGAGAAAAACACGGAAGAAAAACTGGAGTTCTTATTTTTCTAGGAATGAAAATGAAGGTCCTAGCCGGCTTGGTCGCCTTAGGCTATGGAATCCAAGGCCTAGCGATGACAGTGAAAACGATATTCAACCCCCACAGGTATAACTCTTGTTACTAAAGACTCTTTTGTGGTATTTCAGAATAAAAACCTTCTTTTTCGAGCCCCAGGTTAAAGAAACCGCGCGCCTTGCATTAGAATAAAATATTTCTGCTGTTACGTTTGTAAAACCTTAAGTTAGTTTTTGCAATCGATCATTATTACAGAATTGAATTACTTAATGTCTGTTTTGTTCGATGGTAGGTTGTGTATGAAGAGCCACTGAATGATGAGGTATATCTACCTGAAGACAAACCACAAGTCAACATCGAGAACGCAATAAGACGTAAGGCACTGTAAAATCGAATCATGTTCAATTAAGAAGTTAGTGTGTGGCAGGGACAACTGCAAATGCGTATCCTTGTTGTTCGCGATATTTAAAAGTCTTTGATTTTTTTTTTATCTGAATTTTAACTAGTAATGATAAAGATCTGGAAACTGACTTAGATTAGTCGAGAGGTTGTTTTAGGTTTCATAAAATCTGCGTTTGTTGTCAGGGTTGTTTTTGTGTGTGTGTTTTGCTTTTAATTCTTTTTTAACGTTAACATAACTAGCTTGTGATGAAGATGTACTAATTGAAACGAGAATTTTGTTTTTAATTCGTAGACGAAGATCTGCCGCATTGCCGACCGTTATCCGAATGCAACGACATGCATCCTGCAGGTAATATTTTAAACTTGCTTTTCGATGTTATATAACAAGGCTGTAAAAACTGACTAATGAATTGATTTCCTGTCTTAAAAAGTCAAATCCTGAAAAAAAAATTGTAGAAAACCATCGAATTGAAGCGCAGGAGAGAACGACAAGCATCTCTCTAATAGAGCTTTTTAGCCTGGGCATTTATTTCCCATTTCTGACCACTTCCCTTGAGAATAAGAATCTTTGTTTGAGTTGTATCCAATTCATGTGTCTTCTCATGCGCAACCGTTAAACAAAGAAATGATACTCAAGTGAATGACACGTGGTCTGAAATGGGACTATGAAAACATTACCCAAAGAAGCACACGATACAAATTCTCAATTCCTTATCATATTTTTTTTGAAGAGCAGTGTTCTCCGTCCTGATATATTTATCTTTTTCTTTCTACAGATCCTGTCATATACGACTTGAAGGATCATGGTCAAAACTATCGTCACAGAATCTTCCACGAGAAGTGGAGCGAACAAGAAGTCAAGGTCTTCGCCAACAAGTAAGTCAAAGAAATACTGTAGGTTTTCAAGGGAACCAAGGATGGTGTAGTGGTAGTAAACAATGCTCTGCGTGATTAGTTGTTCGCTCAGCTGGATGTGAGTGGAGTTTGTTTGGTCTCTCTCATGATTCGAGGGTTTTTCTCCGAATTCTCAAGTTTTACTCCCTCCACAAAACCTTCCAATTCCGACTGCGATTTAGGAAAGATTCCAGTTTAGGAAAAAGATATCCAGTCCTTTTTTTTTAAAAAAAAAACGTTAAGCACTACCAACCACGCCCTTACACAATTGTGTGATAATGTAGCATGAATGAAATGGAATTTTCTGTTTAGGTACGCAAATCTACAAAGCAACAAAGAGAGGAAGTTTGAGCTGATGGCAAAAGCCCTTCCTGGCAAGGTAAGACATATTTATCGAAGTAACAATATTTGTTGAAGAAACAATATTTGTATTATGATCATCCGGGTGGATGTAGTCCTGAGAAGGACTTTTTGATGTGACTGACGAAGGTAAGACATGTTCTGGAAGAACAATACATACATGTTTTTTATAAAGAATTCAAGAATCTTGAACAAAATAAGACGCTAAAGAATTTTGATTGCAAACATTATAGTCGCAGGCACCAAAGCTATCCAAGTTTTTAGCCAAATCTGATTTTCTTTTATAAGTTGCCATAAACTTTTACATGACGATAAATATGTTGCAATTCGTCCTCAAAACCGCAGCACTGGCAATTGCATTTCCGAGAGCTTAAATTTTCAAATTTTCAGGGATTTGGGGCATTCCACCGGACCCCCCCAGATCAGCCCCTCTCCCCCCCCCCCTCCCCCCTACTCAAAACTATATGCTCTGCGGTCCCTGAGTAGTACATGACTATATATGGTATTTTTTTTCCTTCCAGACCTCAGCAGATTGCAGACAGTTTTATTACTTGTACAAGCACATCCTGGACTTCAAAACACCAGAGGTAATGTACGATTCTTATTCATTTTAAATGTCCTTCTAGTGCTTCGAAAAAAAATTAACGTGGAGAAAAAGAGCTTGTGACACGTAAGCTGTGTCCTAAGACAATGCCTAAGATGAATACGAGAGCTGCAAGTTACAGCAGATTAAAAGCAGATTTTCTGTTGATGTGTTGGAGACCTGCTGTATGACCAAGATAAAAAAATGGTTTCCAAGATTTGAACTAAGCCGAGCGCACCAACCCTCACCATATCGAATGAAGTATTTTTTCCACGTTCTTATGTAAAGAATACCCCCTAAAAGCTGATTTTAAACTGTTGAAATCCTCCTGTTGCGAGTACTTTTCAGTTGCTCAGAGCTCGCCTCGATTTCATATGGAATTATTTTGAATATTCATGCATTCCAGTGAAGATCCGTGGAATTTCGAAGTGTTTGTATTGTTAGAGTTGTGCATTCTTTACTTCACCTTTGGTATAGATGCCTTTCAGCACGTCGGAATGCAGCTCAATTTGGAGAACAAATCAATAGACTCCAATTCTCAGGAGATTGAAATTCTTTTGTTTTGTCCTCCAAATTGAGCTGTATTCCGACGTGCTGAAAGGGGGCACTATTGTGAATATTCTAACCCTGAAATGAGGCTAACCCTGAGTAAATGAGTCTGTGATCAAGGAACACAGCAGTATTGGACGAATTCAAAAAACTTACTATTACTTTACAGAGAGAAAGAAAGCAGATTGAGAAGGAAAGACAGGAGAGTTTGTTAAGACTGAAGGAACCGTGCAGTTCTCGTCTGAGATCAGGAAGAAACCAAGAATCACATGGCAAATCACGTGATACTGCCACGCCCTGCAAGGTGAGGCTCACAAAGCAGCACATCTAATCATATAAATAGCGCATCAACTCATTCTTATTTCAATATTTCAATACCTTTAAGTAAAGTGTCGAAAGCGAAGAGTAGGAGGTATACAACTGTCCTATATACACATTTTGAAAATTGTCAGACGTTAGAGTGAAGGTTTTAAGAGATTTTTTTCGTTTTGCCCTACTAAAAATTCTCAAAAATTACCTACACTTTTCTCCTCTGTTCTCGATATGAATTTTTTTTGGAAATTGATGAAAATATTTGTCAAGCGAGGGAATCAAGGGAGAGGGATTAAGGTTCAGTTAAAGATAATCGGATGCTTTGGGTCAATAAAAATGAGGGCAGCCTTGAATACTTTTATAAATACATTAATAATAATCCAATACTTTGTTGGTCAACAGAAGTACAGCATAGTGGAGAACACACAAACAAACCGGCCTGTGTTTGTGCGCAATGATGGCAAGACACAAGAACAACATACAGAACTGACAAAAGACCTGCAGATCAAAGAAGAGAGTATTACTGCTTCACCTTCTAGTATCCCATTCACGGCCTCGTTACAAGAAAACGACTTGTCAAACCTGCCAAACCTGCCAAACCTGCCAAACCTGTCAACCTTGACAAACCTGAATTTACTGGCTGACGTGTGCAGTAAAAAAACACAGATACAAATGTTGTCCAAACTGGGACAAAAAGAGCAGAAGGATGACGACAAAAAAATGAGAAAACGAAGCCACGATGAAGCAAAAACAGACCAAAAAACTTCGAAAGAAAAAGACTGCCAAAAGACAAGCAAGAAACGTTGCCTTGACAACCTCGTGAAACCAGCAAAGAAGGCTGTCAAAGTTGTCAAAGTACAAGAAAACGTTCCAGTAAAGAAAAATGGAAAGAAGAGGAAACGCCAAGAGATCGTAGCCGATGAATTAGTGGCTGGACAAAAGAAGACACGAATAGGTCGAGTTATCAAACCCCCGACAAAAATGGACTTATAAAGAACTGTGTTACTATCAACATAAAGTTGAGCCTTTTTTATTCATTGATTATTATCGATATCTAAATAGTTTTTAAGCCAAAACTCTAAGGTAGAATTATTAGATTTTTAGATTCGCAAGCATCAGTTATTGTGAAAATACCAACAACAAATCTCGATCACATTGAGGAAACAATAAGCCACGATCATGAACATCATATATCCCCGGGTCAATATAAACCCATGGATATAAGAACAGATACAAAATCTAGTCAGTCCGCTGTAGCTGACGCAGCGCTACCCTGAACGTGGACCTATACATGGTATCTGTGCGTTGTTTCCTGAGTTCCGAATTATTTGTTGATACTAAATAAAAATGATTGCTACAAAAGTGCGTCTTTATGTTGTAACTGTTATGTGAGCTTTCTTGTACAGTTAGAGAACTGTATTGCGATGCCACCGAGCGCGAGGCGTGCGTACACCTGGTTGCGGCAGTCGTTCAGTATGGACTATTGACCTCCCGATATTTTAACATATTAGGAGAAACCTAACATTTTTCATCTTATTGAGCTCGAAGTTACTACATTTTTGATAAATTGTAGCTTTAGTTGACCTGGACTTACAGTGAAAACTCAGGATAGGTCATCAAATTAGATTTTTAAGGGACACATTGAAAATTGGAAATGACTTGAAACTTGGTTAAACTTATATATGCCCCAATAGTAACCAAGCAACATATTTTCTTCACAGTCAAAAGTGGCGAATAAAAAATATCAATTATTTTAGCATATACATTTTGAGCAAATGACCTCATTTACTCAACCCTATTGTAAATTAGATTTTAAACCAAAATTTCTCAACTACAAGTGGTTCCCAAGCTAAACTTTTTGCCAATCTGGTTGAGTCATGTTATTTTCAAATATTTGAAATATTCGTCCAAGTGCTCTTTTAAACACCGAGACAGTATGTCCGCCATATTGAAAAGGTCTTACCACAGGTAGCCCAACCTATAAAATTGGGAAAAAAGCCTATGCGCGGAATTTTCTTAACTTATTCCTTCGCCAAAGAATTTCTTCAGTTTTATCTTACCTTGGTAACGATGTAATCTAGACTGGGTTCAAAACAAGCTGTTGTTAGCTGAGTGGTCGCGTTCTTTATCTCCGGAAGCTGAATTCCTAGCGACAGTTTAGCCGCGATGAACGCCAGAGGATACCTTGAACAGAAATGTTTTATCATCAGAATCCAAAATCATACGTGAAACACTCTATTAGGTTTATGGGACGGAATTGAACAATCTTGGAAATACGTCCCCTAAAACAGCCCCACAATGCATTGTAATACCAACTCGACCCAGTTTTTTCCTCAAACTCGGGACGGCCGATCGACCTTAACTTAATCATGCAGGTATGATATTTTTCAATTTCAGACCACGTATCATTCCCTTGAGAACCCTTGATGTACCATTTCAAGCCTTATAGTGTAAGGATTCTTTTTTCAGCTACACAGGTAAAAAAAATTATCTTGCAAACTGTGTAGCTGGAAAAAAAATCGAGCACACCGAAAATTCGTATTCCCTAATCAAAAATCAGATGGTCCGTCCCTTACCCAGTTGCCTTTGAAGCAAGAGCAGAGCTGCGTGAGAGTCTTGCATTGATTTCAATGATACAGTACTCCAGAGACGTGGGGTGGAGTGCAAACTGAATGTTACATTCACCCACGATTCCAAAGTGACGCACAACCTGTCACAAACAAAACAACTATTACCAAACGACATACGGTGCAACACTGCGCACAATGTTGCAGGCAATCGATGTTGCGAGCCATGTCACACGACTCAATTTGTCGCACGCAATGTTGCTTAAGTAGAATAATTCAGCATTATTGCCTGCAGTATTGCGCGCAGTGTTGCACCGTGTGTCTGCACCTTTATTGAGCCCTGATCAAGCCCTCTCGACTGATCTAATTCAGGGCAACGTTGACTCAAGAATTTATAGCGCGTTGGAGAGAGAAACGTTGCCAGACGATGAAACGACGCTAAGGACGTCTTCGTAGGAGGCCGGGATTCATGAGACATAAGTAATGTAATGCAATTTATTTTACTTCGAACATGAAGGGAGTGATTGCTCAGTCTCCCGAGCCAGAGGCTCATGACTAAAGCACTCGAAGCCAGATCGGATTAGAATGTAAGAGTTGATTTTTGCGGAGGGAGGAAAACCGGAAAACCCGGAGAAAAACCCTCGGAGCACAGGAGAAAACCAACAAGCAACTCTACTCACATACGCGGAGACATACGACACCGAGCCCGGCGGGACTCGAACCCGGGTCGCAATTGGTGAGATGTACTGCATTAGCAGTGCACAACACCCGTGCTTCCCATCCAAAAAAATAAAAATAAATCAATAGAATCAGTAGCACTCACTACTTTGAGCGACTCACATTAATAGAAGTCTCTCTAAGCATGTGGTATTCTTGGTTCGATAGTGTCTGACTTGGCGCTACTACCACAGAATCCCCGGTGTGGACTCCCAAGGGGTCGAGATTCTCCATGTTACAGACAGTCAGGCAATTATTGGCGGCATCTCTGACCACCTCGTATTCCACTTCCTTCCATCCCAGCAATGATTTCTCGATCAGTAGTTGGTTGGACATGGCAAAAGCCTATTAGAATATTGATTGGAAAAGAGTTAATCGATAAATGAAATGAAAGCATGAAAATTGGAGGCTAATGAAGACCGCCAATGAAGTGAATGCATTTTGCATTGATGTTCGCAGATCCTCCCTCTTTCAATTTTCATCCACCTCATCCCTTAAATCCTATCCCAGTTCTTTTTTCAATTCCATCCAATTCACATTTCAATTGCAACCATCGATCTTGTTCAACCTAGCCCTCCGATCCACTACAAGCAACCTATTCCAACAGCCCCCACCCCAGCTCCTCTGTTTCTCTAATCTATCCCATTTCGTCCACTACGACTTATTTCATAATATCTCCCCAACCAATCATACAATACCACATCCTTCCATCCATCCATCCATCCCTCCTTCCATCCCTCCCTCCCTCCATCCATCCCTCCCTCCATTCATCCCTCCATCCATTCATCCCTTCTATCCGTCCATCCATCCATCCATCCATTCATCCATCCATTCATCCATTCATCCCTTCTATCCGTCCATCCATCCATCCATCCATCCATTGCTTCAAACAAATAAGCTTACTTTAAATACACTTAAATCAGAATATATGCTTATCGGTTCTAGACAAAGAATAGCTACTCTAGAGGATGATTTAGAATTATCAGTTGGTGAGAATCCCCTAAAAAAAGTATCAACTACAAAATGTCTTGGCGTAAACATCGATGAAAATTTAACCTGGACTGCTCATATTGAGAGTGTTAAAAAGGAAGTCTCTGGCAATTTAGGATGCCTAAGACGCATTCAGCCGTTCTTAAACCAAGACCAACTCACCAATCTATATAAATCTATAATCGAGCCTTATTTTATGTATTGTAGCATTGTATGGGATGACATTGATCTGTCCCTTTCAGTTAAGCTTCAAAAGTTACAGAATAGAGCTGCTCGTTTAATTACAGGTGACTCTTACTCTGTCAGGTCGCAAGACATACTCAAGAAGCTTAACTGGACACCATTAAACAAAAAGAGAACCCAAGATAAAGCAATTATGATGCATAAGATCATAAATGGCAAAACACCTTCATATTTGAAAGAGCTATTCACTAATAGCAATGTCTCAAATCACTATAGTTTGAGAGACAAAACAAAACTTGATTTACAAATCCCGCGTGCAAGAACAGATTATTATAAGAAAAGCTTTGTCTTTTCGGGAGCCAAACTATGGAATTCTCTTCCAAATTCTTTAAAAGAAGAGAAGTCCCTGAGTAAATTCAAGTCAAAATTGAAGGATATTGATCTCTGCATCGGCTAAAGCTAGTAATATATAATTATTATTATCTTAAATTACCATATTGATATTAATATTGTTTAATAAATAATGTAGTTTTTATTAATTCATGTACATATTTTAGCACGGCTTCTAGGTAGACCAGAATTTGTAATCTTTTATTGTAAATTTTGATAGAACCACCGTGGATAAATAAAGTTACTATCCTATCCTATCCTATCCTATCCATCCATCCATCCATCCATCCATCCATCCATCCATCCATCCATCCATCCATCCATCCATCCATCCATCCATCCATCCATCCATCCATCCATCCATCCATCCATCCATCCATCCATCCATCCATCCATCCATCCATCCATCCATCCATCCATCCATTCTATCCGTCCATCCATCCATCCATCCATACATCCCTTCTATCCATCCATCCATCCATCCATTCATCCCTTCTATCCGTCCGTCCATCCATCCATCCATCCACCCATCCATCCATCCATCCATCCATCCATCCATCCATCCATCCATCCATCCATCCATCCATCCATCCATCCATCCATCCATCCATCCATCCATCCATCCATCCATCCATCCATCCATCCATCCATCCATCCATCCATCCATCCATCCATCCATCCATCCATCCATCCATCCATCCATCCATCCATCCATCCATCCATCCATCCATCCATCCATCCATCCATCCATCCATCCATCCATCCATCCATCCATCCATCCATCCATCCATCCATCCATCCATCCATCCATCCATCCATCCATCCATCCATCCATCCATCCATCCATCCATCCATCCATCCATCCATCCATCCATCCATCCATCCATCCATCCATCCATCCATCCATCCATCCATCCATCCATCCATCCATCCATCCATCCATCCATCCATCCATCCATCCATCCATCCATCCATCCATCCATCCATCCATCCATCCATCCATCCATCCATCCATCCATCCATCCATCCATCCATCCATCCATCCATCCATCCATCCATCCATCCATCCATCCATCCATCCATCCATCCATCCATCCATCCATCCATCCATCCATCCATCCATCCATCCATCCATCCATCCATCCATCCATCCATCCATCCATCCATCCATCCATCCATCCATCCATCCATCCATCCATCCATCCATCCATCCATCCATCCATCCATCCATCCATCCATCCATCCATCCATCCATCCATCCATCCATCCATCCATCCATCCATCCATCCATCCCTCAACATTCATTTATTAGGCCTATTCTTGACCAACTACTTACTCGTGTCGCTACGTCTTTCAGTTCGACTTCATCCTTACAGATCCCAGAACCCAGTCCTCCTAGAGCGTAGGCTGACCGCACCATGACTGGGTAGCTGATGGTCTTAGCTGCTTTCAAAGCCTCTTCCACCTGCAATTGAAATCACAATAGCTTATTTATGCCGACCTATCGTATCAATAAAAACTATCTTTTTGACCATGTTGTAAAAACAATCAAGCCTCACATGACGTCAAAGCAGCTCAATCTCCTGAGGATTGGAACCTATTGTTTTGCCCTCCAAATTGAGCTGCATTCCGACGTGCTGCAAGAGTCCCTTGAGAACAAACTTTTTTGTTTGAGTCGTATCCATATTCACGTGTCTTCTTATGTGCAACAGTTAAACAAAGAAATGATACTCTAGAGAATGACACATGGTCTGAAATGGGAAAACATTACACCCAGGGTATATAAGAGTCTATATTTTTTTACTTCTAGAAGTCGCCTTATATTGAGCAGCATTATTACTGAATACTCACGCTGTAAACTGCGACACTTGGAGCTAATTTTTCATTGATTTCTTTTAGTTTGTCAGCAAATATCTGTCGGTCTTCAGTGGCTTTGATGGACTCAACAGGCGTCCCAAGTACCTAGCAGACAGAAATCAAATATATAGACGATTTGGATTGTTGTACATATCATTACGACTGAATTGCGAACAGTCCAAATTTAATGTGCCTTTAAAAAGGGTACCTTGGGAGTGCGCCGTGCCGTGTCCCAGCTTTTTGAATGGATAAACACGAGCAATTTCTCGCTCGCTGCTGCGACTGAATGTCACCGACTGATCAAGGGAATCGAGAGTTGCGTAGCAGAGTGCGCTCGCCTCTCACCTCAGGGGGTTTCGGGTTCGATTCCCAAACTCGACATCACATGTGAGTGGAGTTTGTTGGGCCTCTCCCTTGATTCTCCAGTTTTCCTCCCTACGCAAAGCCGAACAAACTAACTGATCCAATTCGATCTGTGAGTTAGCTGTTCCCTGACTTAGATCAGCCTAGAGGTTATTTCAGGGTTTGATCTGTGAGTTAGCCGTGCCCTGACTTAGATCAGCCTAGAGGTTATTTCAGGGTTTGATCTGTGAGTTAGCCGTGCCCTGACTTAGATCAGCCTAGAGGTTATTTCAGGGTTTGATCTGTGAGTTAGCCGTGCCCTGACTTAGATCAGCCCAGAGGTTATTTCAGGGTTCGAGCTGTGAGTTCGCCGTGCTCTGCTCTCAAGATAATGATAAAATTCGGATTTACCCCGCACCTTGTGTCATTTTTTACAATTAAGTGACATTTGTTCTCCTACTCTAGTCCCTACCTGAACATCATAATCCTTTAACACTCCCTTATCGAATAACTCCACGCCTAAATCAAGAATTGAAGTAATACAAATTTGTAGTTAAAAACACGGATTCTCGACTCTTCCGTCTACCTTTTTCTTTCATACCCTAACCCGCTGTCTCCCTCTCATTGAGCCAACATTGATCTTGCACCAACCCTCCCCTCCCCTTCCTCCAAACAAAAGAACTGAGGGCCAGTGCTTGGAATGTACACACAGCCAGTCTGCTATTGCGAGATTGATTAAACATACCACAGTTAAGTGCAGTTTGTCCTCCCATTGACAACAACAGTCCATCTGGTCTCTCTCGTTTGATGACGTCTTCTATGAATTCTGACGTAACAGGTACAAAGTAAACCACGTCTGCCTGTGTAGAAACCATGTTAGAGGTTAAAAGGGACACTTGGATGAAAATCGACGAAACTTCGAAATGACTTGAAACTTGAGTTAAGCTTATCTATATGGCCCCAATAGTCGCTATAAGCAACATATTTTCTTCACAGTCAAAAGTGGCAGATAAAGTTTTTTTCAATTCCAGTTCTTGAAAGTCATCTATATTCATCGTTAAAGTTTCCAATTTTGACGGATTTTCATCCAAGTGGCCCTTTAAAGTTTGAAGACAACACTACTGATCGAGTGACAAGAACTGGCTGAATAACCACCGAACGGGCGTCCGGGCCGATTGAATTACTGAGTGGCCAATGATTGGGTGTCTGACTGATTTACAGACGAACAGACAGCATGGCTGACTGACTGACAGTCTTACGGAGGGAGATGAATGACAAACAACTAACCTGTTTTTCTCCCACTTCGTTTGTCTGGACCGACGCGATGTTTGGGTTGATGAGAACTGTTTGGATGTTTTCTTCCTGTAACATATATGCAACATGATTGTCATGTTTACGAGAAACCACAAACAGGATACACGTATGGGAGGTCAAAAGGGTTTCACTTAGAATCAGGTTTAGATTAATGTTAAGGTGTTACAGACGGTGCAACATTGCTCGCAATATTGCAGTACTGTCAATGAAGTAGGATCGTTTTCTACTTCCGCAACATTGCGCGCAACAAATTACGTCGTGTAACATGGCTCGCAACAACGACTGCCTGCAGCATTGCGCGCTGTGTGTCCGTAACTTATAATAAAATATTATTAAATCTGGGGTTGAGAAGCTTGGTTTCTGTATGCCCGAGTACGATGGAAGTGAGTAAAGTGCAGATGTTCTGCCGCATTTTTTTATCACCTTCAAAGCTTTAACAGCTTGAGAACCTGAATAATCAAACTCTCCAGCCTGACCAATCGACAAACCGCCAGAACCAAGGACGAGAACCTTGGAAAACTGAAAACGAAAATGATTAAAGAAATGTTATTAGTACGGATGCTAGAATGCTACACTGGTTCTTGATAAGACGTGCGGGATCGTCGTCTCAATGAAGCAGATTTTGGTGGACATCGCTAAATCAAGGCGTTTCCATGACATTCCATAGCCACCTGCACTCGAAGACTTTTCGATAATGTCATGGAAACGTTTTGACTTTTTTTAACTTTCACCAACCCTATTTTATTCAATGAAAATGAGTGTAAATTTATATGTATGCGGAGCGAGAAACATATTTTTGACATTAGTGCATATATATTGGTGAAGCTAATAGAGCGAATTTGTATATCGCACTTTTCCATGCTAATGAGTTCTGCTGATGTTCAGATGAGCTGTATGGAGCTCAAACAACGGACGGAAATGATAAAAAATAATTCGCCGCACTTGCAAAAACAAGACTAAAAACTGAACAAGTGTAAAACGTAATGGAAAGTAAAGAATTTTATTCCTATTATACAAAGTCAAATATCCTCGCAGGAATTTAACGAACATAACAGTAAAGAGATTATTTAAAAAATCGAAGATTAAAAACTTTTTTTTTTAGCATACACTTGTACGATATTTAGGGTTTGGGAATGATTTAGTGCGAGTATTAAAACACATTTGCAAGGATATATCTGGTTCGCGCAACTAGTGCTCAACATAGCTCATTTGAATATTAGCAGAACTAAGAGAGCTCTCTTGGCAGAACTCATTAGCATGTAGAAGTGCGATACGCGAATTCGCTCTAATGGTCGCTCGAGAAGGTGTACCATTATGGAAATAACGGCTTTGGCTATAAGTTGGCCCACCCACCCTCCCTCCCTTGCCCATTAGGTAGCCTTGACCAGTGCTCTCTTAGTGCTGCGGACTGCGGCATTTTTTCCAATAACTTGTTGATAGCATTGCTGCCCGTAAAATATATATAACTATCAAACACTGTCTTAAATAACGAAAGAATGGAATACACGAGTTTGCTTTAGACGTAGGTTGGTATGTATTTTCAATTTTCATATCATAATAAAGGAGTTGAAAGTGAAATCCATTACCTTCTTTTTCTCAACGACTTGAGTAGGTCGATGTAACACGTCAATGGAAGATTTCCCTTCCTTGACCATTTTCATGAAGGCATCGAATAGATACTATAAGAAAATATATGTCAGATAGAGATTGGATGAGTGACTTTTTGTTTCCATTCATTCATTCATCCTTCCACCAAACCACCCACTCATCCACCCATTCATCGAACATCCATCCACTTATCCACCCATTTATCCAACCATTCACCCGACCATTCATCCATTCATCAACCCATTCACCCGACCATTCATCCATTCATCCACCCATTCACCCGACCATTCATGCATTAATCTACCCCTTCACCCGACCTTTCATCCATTCATCCATCCATCCGCCCATTCATCCACCCATCCACTCACCCATCCATCCACTCACCCACCCTTCTATCAACCCCTCCTTCCTTTCCTCTATCCTTCCATCCATCTATTCATTCACTTTCAATTCATGTCTTTCTCTCATGACTATAGCCAAATTCTATTAACCGTTAGTACCTCAGTATCTGTTGGTCCTCCAAAATGCTCTGGATGAAACTGCGCTGTAAAGATCGGTTTATCCCTGTGTACGATTCCCTGGGAAATAAAAAGAAGAAAAGAGAAAATGCATATTAGTTTCTCTGTTATACGAAAACTCTTAGGCCCGGTTTAGACGTCGAAGTTCACATGTCCCCAATCTAATGCAAATTAGCAAAAACCTATTGTTTGAGTTCATTTGCATTAGATTCGGCACATTTGAAATTCGACGTCTAAACCGGGCCTAAGAGTTTTTAATGCAGTTAGTTTTACGTCGATAACACAGGGAAAGATTGCTCAGTCTCCCGAGCCAGAGACTCATGGAAATAAAATTTAGAACTGGAGTTTTGTGTAGTAAGGAAAACCGGGGAAAAAACCTCTTGAAGTAAAGTAGAGAACCAATAAGGAGCTCTGCTCGCATATGGTGATGGGGGTCCTCGGTGGTAAGATGCAGCGCATTGCAAGAGCAAACCTTCTTCAACAAGAAGGTATCAGCAACACTCAGAAGTATGTATGACGTACCTCATTGCTCAGATCGTTGGGATTATAAAACAAAGTCTTCCAGTCAGATGGAAGAGTCGTGTCATCTAAAGCAAAGCCGTGGTTCTGGGATGTGATGAAGGCTTCACCATTAAGACTATTGATAACTGGCTGGTTATGTCCTCTAAGAAAATTAATCAACATTTTAGAAACAATTAATTATAATATAGATTGTTATAAATGAACGCAATGTTTATAAACCTTTGCCCTGTGAAGTTACTGTACGTGGCAGCCGCATTTTGCGGTCGTTCTCAATAGTGCGCGCGGAATCTTAGTCGCGACGAAGAAGATTTTGCTGGACGTTGATCAAGGTGTTTCCATGACATTCCATAGCCACGTGCCCTTAAAAAAAGGTCTTTCCGACAAAGTCATCGAGACACTTTGATTGACGTCCACCGCAAATACAACAGTTGATTTTGTCACTTTGCTTTGTTGGTTTATCCAATAGATCCATGGTTCGCAATTTTAATGACAAGTTACCAAACAGCATCTACGATGTTTCCGGTTTTTCCTAAAGCCTGGTTCACACTAGCGTCGTAATCGTAATCGTAAGCAACTTATCCGCAGACTCAGGTATGTTTGTCTTTTTTCACACCTAACTAGTGATAAATGCGAGTCTGCGTATGCTACTCACGATTACGATTACGACGCTAGTGTGAACCAGGCTTAAGTCTGTTCCACTTTACCCCTTCAGGTCAGTGGCATTTCCACTTTGGATAGAATACTAAATACTGACCTGTGTCCTAATGATAACTTGAATGTTTTTGCTCCTGCAGCCAGTCCCGTCAACTGATTCCCCATGCAAATACCAAAAATGGGCTCTGGACGATCATTATCTAATACCTTGAAAAATAAGACCATTGATTTCATTAAATGCTAAGTTACTTGCTAGTTTTTGCATTTCAAAACCTTCCAACTCACAAACTATCTGCTCTGTGTGAGCTAAGCCTAATAGTCCCCTTCACAGTTCCCTGCGCCATCTTGAAAGATAGCCGTGCTTTTGCATCGAAGCGAGACCAACGGGTAGCTTGCAATACATAATAGAGATGTAAATAATTGTCTAAGGCGTTAAAAAAGGTCTCTATCATTGCAAGGTCACCGTTCGTCTCACTTCGATACAAAGGCACGGCTACCTTTCAAGATGGCGCAGGGAACTGTGAAGGGGACTATTTGAGGTCGTAATGGATGAATACCTTTTTTAAGTTGCTGATAGCATCCGTGGCCAGTGCGGGATCACCAGGGCCATTCGACAGAAACAATCCATCGTATTCTATCTGACTGTAGTCGTAATTCCATGGGACAAGATGAACCTCTGCACCTCGCTGGATGGAAGATAAATATGAGAATATCAATGCAGTGACTACAGAAAAAAATCATTGTAAAAAAATCTCCGAGTTGTAAAAAGAAGCTATAGTTGTTTTCAATGCAAAAATAAAAAATAAAAAATAAATAACAACAACAACAAAATAATCTGTGTGCATCAATGGTTATTCGATTTTCTTAGCTTTGTAACTGGACGATAAACAAAACGCCGTTAACGCAATGTCCGTGATAGTACTTCGACGATAAGGTGGCCATCTTGAATCGCAAGGCAGTATGGGGCATTGTTGAGAGAACCAACTCTACAAGTCTACTCATCAGTACTGACGTAACGCACATAGTCAAAAGTCAAACAAGCAGAGTCGTTCCTCGCGTAGTTTGTATCAATCATTACCTTCACTAGATTTCTTATAATATTCTGTTTAATACCACAGTCAACTACCACGATTTTGTGAGGATTTCCTTTACCATATACCAAGACTTCCTGTTGTATGAAAAGACAGTTAAAGAAATAAAATTATTAACAATCAAAGATCTTTATCAACTTCTTAGTTCAGTTAGTAAGAGCGTCGGTCTGTTGTGCGGGAGGTCCAGGCTCGAGTCCCAGCCAGACCAACACTCAGGGTCTTAAAATAACTGAGGAGAAGGTTCTGCCTTTGTGATTACATGGGTACCTGGTACGGCCTAATAAGTAACATATCCAGTGGATTCAACCCTCCCCTCCCCTCCCCTCCCCTCCCCTCCCCTCCCCTCCCTTCCCCTCCCTTCCCCTCCTGAACCGCTACTTCGTACCTTTGTTGATACTTCTGCCATCAAATTTCTTTTGGATCTGTAAATTCAACAGGCTGGTCCTCAAACTCGATTTTGGCCAGATGGGTTCCCTGTATAAAAACAACAAGCAGAATAATTCTAACACCAAATACGCGATCATAACAAGTAAAAAGTCACTAAAAAAGATCTCAGATTTGGTTGGAATGTCCGCTTGTTGAGTCGTGTAATTATGAAACCTGGTGCAGGGGCGTAGCCAAGATTTTGCCTTGGGGGGGGGGGGGGGGGGGACCGTTTTCAGGAAATCTGAAGTCGCGTGAACTTTTTTTGTTTTGTTTGTTTGTTGTTGTTTTTTTTTTGTTTGTTTTTTGTTTTTACTTATTTTATTTAATGAATATTTGTACATAGTCGCTTAAACTTATTACGTGACTTCTCAACTTAAAATTTGCGGTTGGATACGGTATGGCTGCAGTATGACTACGAGTTTACTCCGTATCATTTCTCACTCAATCATATATCGTGGCTTCTTATACTAACCTTTTCTCTCACTATTTTTGTTAACTTCCTTGTGTCGATTCCGTACAACGCTGGTACCTAGGAGAATCCCATAAAAGCAACAATTATTTTATTATTCAATGTGCATTAAGCACCTCTCATACTTCTAGAAAAGACTAAAAAATCATGTCATATACACTTTAAAGATTCACATTCTATGCTTAATAAACCAATCAGCTAGCCTCCTTTGCTACTGATTTTGTAAAGTCACTATCCCCCCCCCCCCCCCCCCCCTGCTCCTAGACAAGTAGAGTGTTTATCACTTACAGCCGCAATTAACAGTCCCTCTTTACTGGGTTGCTATGGTAGCAAACCAGTCTTAAAATGAGATCCGTTTTTCGGGCGTCAGGTAGACCATAATTTCACACGTCATGATTGGTCGAGAACTTGTAAACAATGTCCAATGTCCAATCGAGGACGATGTATTTATAGTTTTTAGTGTTGTGTCACCATTATTTCATTCGTTCAGGGTTCGTGAAGTACTAGTTTGTCTGTAGGCATGTTGCGTACTATTGTCTTTAGGTTTTTTAACGCTACGCTTAAACTACTTACAAACACACACGCCGTACGTGGTAGACACACACTAAAAGATGTTATTGAGCGATTGTGGAACGGGTTGGTCCACATACTCAAAGAGAGAAGTCTGAGAATCTATGAGCTATCTTTGAGAATCTATGAGCAAACTACAGTATGAGAATCGTAGAACTCGACAAACTAGTCAAAATAGACTAAGAGAATCTATAAACTACCTAGCTATGATCAAACTAGATCTTACCAGATCTCAGATACAAAAAAATATACTGAGTCAAACTACAGAACATAGTTAGTAGAGGGGACTGGAGTCCCCTCTACTAACTATGTACAGAACGAGAGACAAACTACAAAACGAGTGACAAACAAAGCTTTGATGAAAGCTGACTCCAAGAACTTGTAGAAGTCAGACGAGCTGATAGTGATCTACAAGAAAGCGAACTGCCAAGACTCCTTGTTGAATATTTCCATTTATGAAAATACAGAAAACAAAAACTGAGGGAAAAACAAATTAAACACATTTTGGCTAAGAGTATTTACATTGATAAAACGTTTGTTTTGCAGCGAACAGTTTCAATACTGAAATAGATATGTTTATTTCATCAGCTAGTCTTGAAAGGTACTCTAGTAGGTCAAGTAGAAATATCCATAATATGCGTTGACAAGTCAGTAACGCAACACTAATGTCTTACTAGAATTTAAAATGTTTTTAATAAAGGGGGACTTTGAACCCAAAAGGAACACTTTGGTAAGAAATAATAGAGTATATATGTGAGTGGGCGAGCTCTCGTTTCCCTCCTAACTCCGTGGCGTCTGTTTTTTTCCTGCCTTGGACGCGCGGGAGTAGGGGCGAGTTTGAAGCGGCACGCTCGCTCCAATCTACGCGCATCCACAGGAATCCTAAAAACTCGTCTTGACTGAGACTCGAGGGAAAAGTGGGACTCGCTCGCAGTCTAAAGACTAGCTTCTAGGAGATAGAGGCACAGCAGACCTGGTTTTCTCCGAGCCATTGTGATAGAGATTTCACAGCATTCCAGTGGCTGTATCCATGAGTGTAATCCTGTACTATAAGACCAGCAACCTAAAAATATGTCACAAAATACTTTTAGAAAAAAGCAATTAGTAATGCATTGAAACTGGACTTCATCTAGTCTCTTGGAAAATATGAAAAAGACTGAACACAGAAAAACCGCCATAGATAAACAGGCAGCTACACAGATGGACAGTCAGACAGACAGACTGTCAGGCAGATAGATGTAAACAGTCAGACAGACAAATAGATAGGCAGGCAGGCAGACAGACAGAAAAATAGACAGGCAGAGAGATAGACAGATAGACAGACAGACAAATAAACAGGCAGAGAGATAGACAGATAGACAGACAGACAGACAGACAGACAGACAGACAGACAGACAGACAGACAGACAGACAGACAGACAGACAGACAGACAGACAGACAGACAGACAGACAGACAGACAGACAGACAGACAGACAGACAGACAGATAAACAGGCAGCTACACAGATGGACAGTCAGACAGACAGACAGACAGACAGACAGACAGACAGACAGACAGACAGACAGACAGACAGACAGACAGACAGACAGACAGACAGACAGACAGACAGACAGACAGACAGACAGACAGACAGACAGACAGACAGACAGACAGACAGACAGACAGACAGACAGACAGACAGACAGACAGACAGACAGACAGACAGACAGACAGACAGACAGACAGACAGACAGACAGACAGACAGACAGACAGACAGACAGACAGACAGACAGACAGACAGACAGACAGACAGACAGACAGACAGACAGACAGACAGACAGACAGACAGACAGACAGACAGACAGACAGACAGACAGACAGACAGACAGACAGACAGACAGACAGACAGACAGACAGACAGACAGACAGACAGACAGACAGACAGACAGACAGACAGACAGACAGACAGACAGACAGACAGACAGACAGACAGACAGACAGACAGACAGACAGACAGACAGACAGACAGACAGACAGACAGACAGACAGACAGACATGCAAACAGGCAAAAATGGAGAAAATGAAATTTTCTGAGAGTTTGGAGGGGGTGGGTAGCTTAGATGTATGGTAGGTACTGGAGCCCCTCAGCCTCAGTGAACTGGTGTTAGTAAATATTTTAAATACCTGGATGTTTGATGACTCAATATTCTTGAATAAGCCATTCACATCCAGATCAGTAGTATTAGGTACTCCATAATTACCAATAATAGGATATGTCAGCACTAGGATCTGTCCCTTGTAGCTTGGGTCTGTCAGGGCTTCAGGGTAGCTAGAAAAATAACACTACAATATTTAAGAATAGTGCTAAGAAGGACTACCCACCCCACCCTAAGCCTCACATTTTTCATCTGAGGGGGGGGGAGGCTAAATGTGCCCCTCCCTGACTCCCAGCACCCAAAGCATTTTTTTTACAAAGTCAAAAGAGAAAATAATTGGAAAGTAACAAAACTAACAATTCACTGTATAAAGGAAAAAAGAGAGCAATTTGAACAGACTTACCCAACTAATCCAGTATTGAAGACAAGTTCTCCAGTAGAAGAAGTGCTGTGACCAAATGAAAAGCCTGATAGATTTGTTCCATCCTCTAGTACTAGAGAAGCCCTGAGGGTCTAAAATAACAACAAATAACAGATACAATATACAACCAGCCTTTTCTCTCCTCCCTCCCGGATTAGACGATTGTTGGTGCATTTGATAACTTCACAAGCCCTAAGTAAGCTGGTAAGTGGGCAACATCTCTTTTCTTAAAAACATTTTATTGGCAGGCATCCATATATAACTGAATTTGGTTAGAAAAGGTAGTTTGGAAAAAAATTAATATTATAAAGAGGTCAATTGCTAGTATTTATCAGTTTTCACTGGTAATTATGCAAATAACTTTAACCGGCACTTAACGAGCAAAACAAACCAACAAAGCTTACCTCTATTTGCTCGAAGGTAATTTAAACAAGGGATTTTTATAGTCTTTTCACATCCGTAAATAAACTAAAGAATACAAGCTTAAATTTGTTTGAGAATACCTTTCTCGGCTCGATACTGTGGCCAGAATCCCTGGATGTTGTGTGGAAGA
The DNA here is from genome assembly GCA_964019055.1 of Anthopleura xanthogrammica. Taxonomy (NCBI): domain Eukaryota; kingdom Metazoa; phylum Cnidaria; class Anthozoa; order Actiniaria; family Actiniidae; genus Anthopleura; species Anthopleura xanthogrammica. The sequence goes on along the minus strand of OZ025206.1, from coordinate 26,509,489 downwards.
ACGCAGAACCCGGCCTTTTGTAAACGAGATGGTCGTTTTGGCGTAGCGTGCGAACAATCGATCTGCCGAGCAAACCAGAGGCTTTCAAGAGCTGTGCCATTCTTGATCGCTTTTTCAATTCCAAACTTAGTATTTTACTATTTGTACAATAGTATTAATTGAAATACCGAAATACTACGTGACACGTCAGTTGAACGAATTCAGGCGGCGTACGATTTTCTTTACAAAAATACAACTTTGGCACTAAAATTTTCTCACAAAAAATGGTTGGCTTTTTTTGGCGGGAAAAGAACCAAGGCGAAGCCAAGATATCGCACTTGGTTAGCCGGCAGTCGTTTTCTTATCTGTCGCCAAGGCTCTAGTGCTAACTATTTCATCATCCAAAACAATGCTGGGATCAAAAAGGAAAAACCAAAGCCACATGTACATATTCAAATATAGATTGTTTTGTTTTGACTATATGATGAACGATTGATCCATGACGAGGGGGGTAGGGGTGGGGTTGGAAACCAAAAAATTAAAATTTCAATGAAATAACAAGAAAAAATTACTAACAGTTTTCTTTTACGATATATTTTGATTATAGACTGCAGAGCGGTTATGATTTAGGTTAACTGACTCAAAAAATGTGGACTATTTTTCAATGACATTTTTACTACCCCTCCCCCCTTATATACATAAAGTGGTATGTATCTTGTGGAGAGGAACTTGACTTATATTTACACTCAAATATTTTCCGTTTGTAGTTAAGTGGTTATTTGAACAGAGACACGAAAAGATTATCTGCCATGATAAATACATTCTGAATGGTAAACGGTGAACTCCGACCCATTTTATTGCAATCCATGATCACAATCTTTCGTGACATGTTTGTACATTTGGAGCAGGTCGTTGAATGAAGAACAAGTTTATCATTCACGTCCAAGAGGCAAGCAAAAATGCATTCATATCGACCAGTACGACTTAATAACAGTGGTGAACGTATAAAGGTACTAGTGAATAACGCAAAACGTCTGGTTTGTAATGATTCAACTAAGGATAAGACATCGAAAGTGGATAGTATTCCTGCTGATAGCACAAAGATACGACAGTCATCTAGTACAACACAATCGCGTGGCTTCTTCACCAACCAACCTTCAAGAGATTTAAGACGATTTCTCGAAGAGGTGAGTAAATATTTTAAGCAAATCTGTAAGGAAAAAAGTTATATTTTAAAACTTTTTATGGTTTATAGGAGTTTTCGGAGTAAAACTGCAGGTTACTAGCGTCAAAGTCCAAAGTCCAAAATATGAAAGTTACTTACAGCCTCCCTTAATTTATTTGCTTTACAATCATATTAATAACAATTTCTTAATTTGAAAAGGTTGGTACAGATCCTAAAGAGGCTCGTTATTGGCTCAGACATTTTCAGGAGTTGGAGATGAAACCTGATGAACCTTTTGCTGTGGTGGAAGTTGCATCAGCCGTTTTTGATGATCAAGATATGGTAAGGATTGGAGACCAGTCATTATTTACGGGGGTGGGCTCGCACAGACATCAAGGGCAAGCATTTTTTCATGCAATCTATAGAAAATGGGACCAAAACGTTTTGCACAACCCTTGCGGGAAAAGCTTAGAAATTCCTTGGAATTCCTAGACCCGGGAGGGGGGGGGGGGGGGGGGAGGGGGGAGGGGGAGGGGGGGGGGAGGGGGGAGGGGGAGGGGGGAGGGGTAGGGGGGTTACCTTTTCAGGCTGCAGGTATAGAAAAGGGGTGGGGATTTTTTTTTGTGGTAGTCGTAAGGGGACAGGTCATTGTGGAGATTGAGGTTTCAGTTACAGTATATGTATAAACTCATTAGTAACTCAGGGACTTTTCTGGCCATCGAGTAGAGGTGGCCATTGTAGGGAGGTGGCCATATTTGGAGGTTGACTGAACCCTCACTTCCTGTTTATTGAAATGTCTCTCTTCTCATTGTTCAGCTTGATAGACTTGTCTCTTGTCTTGCATTCTTACATCGTAATGGAATGGATTCAGTTCTTGTTCATGGTCTTCAGCAAACTGCAGGAGAACCAAAAGTTGGCATCTTAGATAAAGAAAAACAACAACGACTGATAGATGACAATGTCAAACTTGTAGACATGTTGGAAAATAATGGAGTCAAAGCAAGACCTTTCTTATGCTCCAGTCATATGATTTCTGCTAAACTCTCTAGTAATGTGTAAGTGAATTTTAATGTTAAAACATGATTTCTGTATGCATAGTTTATCCTCGCTATATGCACTCTGCTGATTGGTTGAGAACTGTGCTGTATTTCTGAATTGAGCACGTTAACTAATGAAATTATTCACCTGCACTCAGCCTAATTTGCAAAGAATTGTTAGAAAACAACACATCTACAATGGATTTTTTTTGTTCAGATTTATATGATAAAGCAAATAAAACAGCTTTTTTCCTAACTGCTCCATTGATCAGCAATACAGGACTTCGGCAGTGCCAATACTACTCAGTCTCAAGAAGTATGGCAACCTCAAATGTGGCTCATGCTTGACTCTTTACACATTTTCATGCTTCCTTCTTTTACTGCATGCTGTTTTATTTCTTCTCATGCCATGGCACATGTCGCAGTCTAAGTTATGTCATGCATGTTTCTTTTGTTTTCAGAAATGATGTGGGGATAATTGAACATGTTGATACCAAGCATTTGAGGTGGTGTCTAAGGTATTCATTGGAGTTCTCTTTCCCTCTCGCCTCTTTCCCATTATCTCTCCCCTTCCTATTATCTCTCCCTTTCCTTTTCCTTTCCTCCTAATCCCCCTTCCCCCCTTGAGACATTCCTTACCAAATAATATATATAATAATAATAATATATGAAATGATAATAATACCAATGATGATGATAATGATGATGATGATGAAGAAGATGATGATGATGATGATAATGATGCCAATGCCAATGATGATGATGAAGATGATGCCAATGATGATGAAAATGATGATGCCAATGATGATGATGACATGGGGATTATTTTGTACTCAGTTCTGGCCACATACCAGTACTAACAGCAGTAGGAGAAACCCCAGAAGGTCAAGTTGTTTATACTGACCCGACAAGTACAACTATCAAGATAGCCAGTATACTCAAACCTACTAAGGTCATATTTCTAAACAGTAATGGAGGACTTGTCAATAACAACGGAGAGGTTTGTTGATGCTTGCTCAGTTTTTGAGCATTGTTTATGTGATATTAATAGAATTTAATTTTAAGCTTCCACCCATTTTTATAATTATGTAACCAACACAGCCCAAGATGTCTAGGTTTTTGGCCACCGTCAATCCAAAATTTAGTAGGAAAGACAATTGAAATTTGATTGACAGAAGCTAAAAACCCAGATCACTTGAATTATAGCTACATTTTATCCCTGCTAAAATGTGTTGGCACATTACAAATATTTCACAACAATCATCCCCCTCTCAAAAATCACTATATTACTAAACACCCATCCCCCCCATTTCACTGTTGCGGTCTGGCTGGGTTGCTCTGTCCTCTGCCAATCCAAAACTTTTCAAAAGAGACAAATGAGCAGACTTCTAACATTGGACCGGGGGGGGGGGGGGGGTGTTGGGATCTCATGATTGCATGCTACATCTTTGTATAAAAGTCACATTATCCTGCCAAGACATTTGTAACTTATCATTTTTTCTCTCAAACCACACACATAATAGGTGATAGACTGCATTAATGTCCCTGGAGGAATAAACCCTGTTCTACAACAACCCTGGATGGACAAGTCGTTTTCTAATTTAGTAAGAATCTTAGAAATGTTCAGATAAAAATTGCTACCAAAGTAAGCCACATTCCTGGGGGGGGGGGGGGGGGACTCTGATCTCTGATGTGGAAGGGGTTAATTTTTTGTTATTTGGTACCTTTTAGGTTGAAAAATTAATTAAAATGCTGTAAAATAGCATCATTTAGGTACCGATTTAGGAAAGAAACCTGCTATTTTTATGATTACGAAAAAGAAAATTTTGGTACCTAATTGAGGGGTCATTTTCAAAATTTCCGACAAGCATCCCTGCCCTTCTATATATGGGAGACCCCCCAGGGGTAATAATTTTTTTACATGTTTTGTTCAAAGATAACAGAAATAACATACCTACTTCTAAAGATGCCACGAGCTACATCAGCAGTAATAACCAGTGCTGACAGCCTGATAAAAGAGCTTTTTACACATTGTGGTAAGTGTTGCCAATGGAGTAATGTGGTATGTCGACCAACTGGGGCATTGTTCTTGCATTTTACCCAAGGGTGGTGTAGCAATAGTCTTTCACACATCTTTCACATCCTGGGAGGGGGGATACTCCTAGTTCAGGGGGGTACTCTCGGGTCTTAGATTCAATTCCTGGACTTAGCATGACATGTTAGTAGAGTTTGTTGGTTAATAGAATGAAAAATATTATTCATCGTTGGAATAGCAGTAAAAACATGATACTTATTCGTTTGTCTCACAATTGAGGGTCATTTGTAGAGGACCGCGACGTTTTGACTGCATTAGCTGCTAGTCTTCATCAGACGATGGTGTAGACTGGATGGTGCATCTTTTAGTACCGTTTGTTGTTTTTTCCCTTGATTCAAAGGTTTTTCTCTGAACTCTCCAGTTTTCTTCCCTCGCAGAACTGTCAACATCAATTTATTTGGTATATTTTTTAAAGTTAATAATGCTTCTGCAACCATTAAACCTGATTGTAATTGCTAACTTATAGAATTGCATAACTGTACAAATTGTATAAATGTATAAAAGTCTCAATTCTCCTCTCCACCAGTTGATTAGATTTCCTGTGTTTCTCTAGGGTCAGGTACATTATTTCAAACATCAGAACCAATCAACACCTACCATTCTCTAGAAGGGGTCGATGTGGACAAGTTGACACAACTGTTAGTAAGGTATGGACCAGAAACAGCCTGGCATCCTACGCTCAGACACTCTTAGGGTCGTTGTGTCATCACGCAACCTTTCCTACCCCAAGAAAGAAACGTTGTGTAACGACCCTGAGAACGTCTCATCCATCACTGAACCAAATAGAAGCTTACATAAACATGTGTGATCTGTATCCCATTTGGTACTTTAGGTCGTTTGACAAGACTCTAAATGAAGATTATTTTTTAACACTGAAAGAAAGACTACATACCTTATACGTCACAGAAAGGTAAGGATAATCAAATGTTAAACTTTCACATAATATTGATACCCTGAAACAACCTCTGGCCTGATCTAAGTCAGGGCACGGCTAACTCACAGATCAAACCCTCAAACAATCTCTGGGCTGATCTAAGTCAGGGTATGGCTCACTCACAGATTGAACCCTAAAACAACCTCTGGGCTGATCTAAGTCAGGGTATGGCTCACTCACAGATTGAACCCTGAAACAACCTCTGGGCTGATCTAAGTCAGGGTATGGCTCACTCACAGATCGAACCCTGAAACAACCTATGGGCTGATCTAAGTCAGGGCATGGCTAACTCACAGATCGATACCCTGAAACAACCTCTGGGCTGATCTAAGTCAGGGCATGGCTAACTCACAGATCAAACCCTCAAACAACCTCTGGGCTGATCTAAGTCAGGGTATGGCTCACTCACAGATTGAACCCTGAAACAACCTCTGGGCTGATCTAAGTCAGGGCATGGCTAACTCACAGATTGAACCCTGAAACAACCTCTGGGCTGATCTAAGTCAGGGCAAGGCTAACTCACAGATCAAACCCTGAAACAACCTCTGGGCTGATCTAAGTCAGGGTATGGCTCACTCACAGATCGAACCCCGAAACAACCTCTGGGCTGATCTAAGTCAGGGTATGGCTCACTCACAGATTGAACCCCGAAACAACCTCTGGGCTGATCTAAGTCAGGGCATGGCTCACTCACAGATTGAACCCTGAAACAACCTCTGGGCTGATCTAATTCAGGGCATGGCTAACTCACAGATCGAACCCTGAAACAACCTCTGGGCTGATCTAAGTCAGGGTATGGCTAACTCACAGATCGAACCCTGAAACAACCTCTGGGCTGATCTAAGTCAGGGTATGGCTAACTCACAGATCGAACCCTCAAACAACCTCTGGGCTGATCAAAGTCAGGGCATGGCTAACTCACAGATCAAACCTTGAAACAACCTCTGGGCTGATCTAAGTCAGGGCATGGCTAACTCACAGATCAAACCTTGAAACAACCTCTGGGCTGATCTAAGTCAGGGCATGGCTAACTCACAGATCAAACCCTGAAACAACCTCTGGGCTGATCTAAGTCAGGGCACAGGTATCTCACAGATCTGACAGATCGAATTGGAATGTAGCGTTTTCGGTTTTACGGAGGGAGGGAAACCGGAGAACCACAGGGAGCCCAAAGGTATAAGAATTATCAGTGATACAAATCCACACATAGGATACCATAGGGGAATTATATAGGAAAACAAAGGCGCACGCGAAAAAAATGTTGTATTACATTTTTTTACGTAATTTTTTGATCGTTCGTATTACAGAGGACATTATCTTGATCTTGAATTTAAAAAAACCAATTGAAGTCGATTCTTCCCCGATTCTATTTTCACCTTTTACTTTTATCTAAATTGGGCTCCCTGTGGGAGAACCCGAAGAAAAAACCTCGAATCAAGGAAGAGACCTAACAAACTCTACCCGGTACATGAGAGGTGAGTGCACTACCACTACGCCACCCTTGATTATTATTTCTTTGTCTCAGCTATACTGCTGCTGCCATACTGACCGCGCCCAAAGAAACATGTGGAATCCCGTACTTGGATAAGTTCACTATCAGTAAGGAGAGTCAAGGCCTGGGAACTAGCGATAATTTATGGAAACAAATTAAACAAGATTGTCCTCAACTTTGCTGGAGATCCAGAGGGACTAATCGCATCAATCCTTGGTAAGGTTTCTTGTTTTTGAAGTATATTCATGTCACTAATCTCTCTTAGGCTGTTAAGGTGCCCCTTCATACATGCCTCCTCTCATCACTGCCTATCCACGACAAAAATACACTTTATTTACATAGGGAAACAATAATTACAGTAAACCTGTACTCTCCCTTATGGCCCTAAAAAAAGTAGGTTTCATTGGACGTCAATCAATGCGTTTCCACGACACGCATGAAAAAACAATGCCTTGTGCATTTTGTCAATCTTCGTATCCTCCTCACCACCCCCGCTTTTCCCCGGTGTGATCGCTCTTGGCCATTTTTGTTGCATTACTTGTCGCTTGTGTTTGTTCCATACATGTGCAAGACGTCTAGAATGTTACCAATATAGCATGTGTGCATTCCATTAAAGGACACTTGAAAAAGAAATAATCTTAGAAAATTAATGATGTGAAACTAAACTTGTGTAATGTTATCCAGGTACTTTGTAAGATCGAGTGGAAGCTGGCAAAACGGCGAGTGGATAATCTTCTGGTAAATAAATTGAACTATGCTCGATTGAACGTCTACGACAGAGTTTGAACGAGATTTCTTTTTAGAGCAGTTTTGTATGATTTGAAATTTCCAAGCATTCTGATTGGATGGGCAGAAATCTCTCGTGCTATGATTGGTTCAAAGGATACCCATTCCGTGACGGTGCTACGACGTCACATAAAATAAAATAAGATAAATCTCTTCAAGTGTCTAGTTGTTCTAGGCAGCGCTTTCGCACTATTTGGGGACACTTTTTACTCACTCACACTACCAATACATTCAATTTACCATGTTCTCTTTTACTAGGTACGGTGTTAATGATCCACACATCACCCAACAGATAGTCGAGTACACTAGCAGCCTGCCATCATCATTCGACCCTATCGCTCCCCGTAAGTATGAGATCCCAATTCTCTCTCTCTCTCTCTTCCATGATCCATCCACCCATTCACCAATCCACCCACTCATCCATTCAATCATCCGTCAATCAATCCGTCTGTCCACCACCCATCCATGTTCCATCAATCCAACCACCTACCCATCCATTCTTTCTTGATATTTGTTTACATACAGTGGTAACATGATTTGCTCACATTATGCAATATTTTTCAAATTTTCTTTTCTAGATGACGAAATTAAAAGCAAGAAAGTCTTTTCTACCAGTTCCTACCACAAGTATCTATGATCGAGAGTTTTATACCATACATACATGTATTTGAGGTCGTTCGTAGATGGAATACATGTATGCCTAGCTCTAGAATGACTTCTAGGGATGTTGCATTTTCTCTCGCTTGGGAGGAAGATTAAAGGGTGATTCTGCTAGCAGGGTATGGCCCTAGTAGCAGGGTCACGTGAACGTCCTCTACATAAAGGAACATTATATTAATATTTTTAATAGCATGAGGTCTATAATCTCCATTACGACAGGTCGTAATCTGCGTACTGGATCGTTATTTAAGTCTATTGTATAGACAGTTGTTTTAAGAAATGTGTATTTTGAAAACCAAAATAAAAAAGATAAACATCCAATTTCTAGTAATTTTTTTCATAAAAAGTTCATCTAATGTGGAGAGCAGTTTAAAGGAATAGTAATGAATCATCCCTGTAATGAATCACTTTTTTCCATACATCGGTTTCCTGGTCACAGACAAAGCGTTGAATCGAGGCTACAAGGTAGTGTTAAAGGATTATTCAAATTTGAACCTTGCAGCCTCGACTGAATGCTTTGTGTTTGACCAGTCAACCTAGACTGGACAGATACGCCGTATTTTGGCTAGAAGTGGATAAACTGGAGAAATACGAGAATGAATGGGAATGACAAATGAAAGAAAGAACACATTCGCTTTACCTTCTATTTCACTTTTCGTTAATTTTCCCATGATATTTTACATTTTTTAGTTATATCTAATCACACCCTCCTTTTAAAATCTCCACTGATTAACACAATTTTTAAAATTTCTAACAACGGGATATATAAAAGGTGCGCTTCATAATTTTGCTGTTCTTTGTTAAATAACTCACAATTTATAGAGGTCTCACCATGGCAGTCATGTCTAAGGGCAGGAATAATGCATTGAGGGTGGGGTGGGGGTGGGGGCATGACAAGAGAATGGCTTCCTTGAAAAACCTCTATTGCACGGCTTTAATTTTGGCCAACACCGCAGCTCTTCGATCTGTATTCTGGAACAACGCCCTTATCAGACCTCGAACTTCATTGGCTGTAAAATCAAGTGCCAACGGCCCTTTCCCGTCTGACCATCCGTCTGCTAAATCCTGGAGACTGCCTTCCAGAGCGCCAACCATCTGTTTATATTTGGACCAATGAGGAACAACCATACGAGGGTCGACCTGTGATTGGTCCTTGTCTTTCGTAGGTTCCAGGAATATCTCAGGACCTTGGTTTATGAGTATGGACAGTATAGAATGAAGACGAGTGGCCTCATCAGAGGATATATCCTGGAATGATACATTAGATGAATTTTTGTCCAAAATAATGCGCTCCGAAAACGCTGAAAATCGAAAGCATTTGAAACGCTTGCGTCGCAAATATAATTGATGGTTTTGATTCTATGTCACACAAGCTCAAAATTTAGATAAAATATCTCAGAATCTGAAACTCTGATTGTGGAAATTGGTTGTAATCTGTTTACGTTTTTAGTATCCAATACAAGAAAAACAAGAACAAATCTTTGTAATCCACGTAGTATTCTTGAACACAGAAAAAGTTGTAGTTTTTTGTCAGTGGGACAAGATTTTTAAAATTTAAAGTTCCACTGGGAAAACTGCTAAAAAAGTGGTTAGCTATTGTCTGAGTGGCAACCATGAAATGGTCATCCTTTAGATGCCCTTTTCTCATTGTCTTAGTGTGGAAGTCGCCAAAAATTCACACAGGAGTATGAGCTTTCTAATATGATCGCATGAGAGCATTTTAACGACCTCATGCAAGAAACTGGATAGACTTGCTACAAGCAGACCTCTCTGATCTGAGACTCTGACAGAGTCACGAGCGTTAAAGAAGTGAAAAGAAAAAGAAGCGAGCTTCAAAGTTGTCCAGCGCAAAGGTCCAGCGCGTGTGATCTCGGTTGGGCTGCCTGTGCTTTATTCAGCGCGTGTGAACTAATACGAAGACGAAGGACTTTGCGAAGTCTAGAAACTGGAGAGAAGCGAAGAGTATAAACATACCTCTAGGCGTAAGACCTTATCAATGATGTCTATTAGAACTGCATCTAACAAAGCACCCAGTGACTGATGAAAGAGATTCATTGGTAAAATACCAAGCCACATTTTCTTGAGATGAAGAAGTTGATGTAACACCTGTTAAGAAATAAGTCAAAACCATATATTGAAACTGTTGGCGCTGCATATCTAAATAGCAAATAGACTATTTCTAAAGTAACACCAAATTGACCTATTAACACCAATTTTCGGAATTTTGTATATCTAGATGTGCTCGTTCTGGCTATTCAGCACTTTCACATCCCCATAATGCTTTGCGGTTTTTTTTTGGGAGGGGGGAGGGGGGCAACGAGACAAAATCGTTAATATTACCATGAAGATAAATAATTGAAGAAAAAAAACTTATATAAAATCACTTATCAGAATTCACAAAAACCAGAAAGAAAGAAATTTGGACAGGTTTACGAGTCATGACATTTCTTGGTAAGTCCATACATTGTCTGTAACACCAAACATTTCATTCTCCCATGCGCGTGGAATTAACTCTGATTAAACTGACACTGGATTTTTCAATGATAATAGCAAATATACTCAACATCTGCACGAAAAGTTTTGAATTTTCAAATATTTTTTGCTATTGTTGCCCCCCAAAAACGCAAAGCATTATGGGAATGTGAAAGTGGTGAATGTGAGTTTTGTGTTATCATCATCACAATTAAGGATGTCGTACCCAGTCCCTCACGGTATGAAATCAGGCAATGTCTTTTTCCTCAACACTTCAAACGAACCACAACCCTCAACATGGTCCCTGATCTGTTCTATCAAACAATCATGGAAACAATACCTGTTTGATGGCTCTTTCGATTTTTTCTCCCCTAGCATCTTCATGAGCATCGGCTAATCCACCAACATCTCGTATGATGTTCAACAGCTGAGAGCGTTGCCTTCTCTATAAAAGGAAATTAATAAAACTGTCAATCCTTACTAATCAACTCATTAATCTGAAGGCTGCTTGAAACCAGTAAACTATTGATTACCAGCAAAAATGTTTGTTTGGTCGGAATTTTACCAACTTCTCGCGTATTTTTTGCCAATCCTCCAAGTTCAAGGGCAAGTTCTTTTCGTATATATTCATTAATCATTCCTTCACTCATTCCTCCCTCGTTTATTTCCTGATTTCCGTTCGTTTATTTCCTTCTTGTTTTCAAAAATAAATAAATAAATAAACAAACAAAATAAATAAATAAATAAATAAATAAATAAATAAATAAATAAATAAATAAATAAATAAATAAATAAATAAATAAATAAATAAATAAATAAATAAATAAATAAATAAATAAATAAATAAATAAATAAATAAATAAATAAATAAATAAATAAATAAATAAATAAATAAATAAATAAATAAATAAATAAATAAATAAATAAATAAATAAATAAATAAATAAATAAATAAATAAATAAATAAATAAATAGAAAATGCCACACCCTGCTGTTTGGTTTCATAAAACACGCGCCCCGATTAACCAAAACACAAGATATCTTATAAATGCATCATAAACCTACTAGCTGTTCAAGAAGACATTTCTCTCCAAGACTTCTGAGAGTAGGTACCAGGTCCATGAATGTCGCAGCACCTTGGTTCAATGGCTCGGGTAACTGAGACTTGAACTGATGACCCATGGTGAGAAGTAGATGGGATATGTACATGCAGTTGTTATGGTGCAGCGCAGCCAACTGGGGTAAGGTTGTCTAAGGATAACAAATACATGAGAGTTTAGCAAATATTTAGACCTTCAGCATATAATTGCAATCATTTCAATTCATTGTCTGCTCCAAATGATGTTCAAACACTGACAACCATGTGCTGTCATCCAGAAAGAATTCTATAGACCCGCTGCAGCACGTCATGTCGAAATGCAGCTCAATTTGACGTCATGTGAAAGGGGTCTATTGAAAATTTGCGATTAAGCTGAACATTCCTCACGAGACAGAAAATGATGTCAAGTGAAACCAAGCCACCCCCAGACTGAGGATTATTTCCTTGATTAAGACCTATTTTTGTACCGTTTCAGGGGTGGATCTAGCAAGGTTCCGGGGGGTGTCCAAACCCCCTAAACTTCAACTGAACCCTTTAAATGAGGACAACCCCCTCATTAGAAAATATCCAATGTAAAATATATTCTTTTTGTTTTTGATTCTGGACTTCAGTCGAACCCCCCTAAGCAATATTTTGAACACCCCTTGTGCTAATGCTCGAGATTGGAATTATATTTATTCATTCAACTAGAAGCATAGAAGTATTGGCACTGAACTTACCAGGCTTTCTTGGTGGTACGTTGGGACAACATTACAAAATAACTCGAACATGTTACGGACAGTGTAGAAGAGCTGGATGGCACTAAAACCACACAAAAACATGACACTTAGTGAACCAATATTTGTGTAAAACATCTATCAAAGACACATAAAACAATAGTTTAGGTTCACCCAAATGATTTCACTTGAATAAAAAATTGATGGGTTACTTGACTCCAAGAGAGTCAAATGGCAAAGACGTGGCGGCCATGTTGGTGGTATTAACAATGGATGCTAATGACAATTTTTTTTGTTAAATGACCACCAACATGGCTGCCATTAATGTGCAATCAAAGAACACTCTTACTCAACACTTGTTGAAACAACCCACAAAAACATCTACGTGTCTAGTGTTCTTTGAGTCTGGTTTTTTGAGTTTTTACAGGATTTACTTCAAATGCTTCAAATGCTGACAGTATATAAAAGTTTGAGGGAATGAGAGTGGCAGTAAAAGAGATAAATGGGAAGAGAATTTGAAGAAATGGAAATGGTTATTTAATGATTTTTCACTATAATAGACCTTTTTGAATTCACAATGGCTTCATAGAGGTTGGACGTGATAAAATACAGTTTATAAATGTATACTGAATGGATCAAGTCCAACCTGGACTTGAAGCTATTATTTTATGGTCACTCAAGTGAATTCTGGAAACTTCTATTGCATCATTCATTTGAGGAGGAAATACATGTACTTCAAGCGAACAATGAATATGGTTCCTGAATAAAATGCTAGGAGGAAAGGCAGATGGGAAGAAAATGGGAAGAAAACTTCATTTCAATATTGTTCTCCACATTTTTCTGTACATGTAATGCAAGCAGAAGAACTCACGTCTGTGGAGTAGATTTAGTAGCCTCTAACAGAGTTTTATAAGCAAGGTTCATTAATTTCTTGGTGCTCTCACTTATGCGACATGATGGCAGTTGAAACGTGAACGGGCTGACTTGGTTGTTGACTTCATTCTTGATTGGCAGGCTAGACTCCTGTTAGATTGAAGCAAATGTTTTAGCACTTCATCTTTTAGCACTTCAAATAGGTTAATAATATAACCACTCATTATTTTTTTGATGGGAGAGGAGATACATTGAAGCTGGTCTCAGGGCTTGGGAAGCTTTGTGACATGTCTTGTCATGTTATGTTATGTCATCCAATGTGATGGATGTTGTCATGTCATGTCATGTTATGTTATGTCATCCAATGTGATGGATGTTGTCATGTCATGTTATGTTATGTTATGTCATCCAATGTGATGGATGTTGTCATGTCATGTCATGTTATGTTATGTCATCCAATGTGATGGATGTTGTCATGTCATGTCATGTTACATCATCTCATGTCATGTCATGTCATGTCACGCCATGTTATGTAATATCATGTCATGTCATGTCAATCATGTTAGGTCGTGTCATGTTAAGTCATGATAAGTCATCTCATGTCATGTCTTGGATGTTGTCATGTCATGTTATGTTATGTAATATCATGTCATGTTACGTCATATCATGTTAGGTCATGTTAGGTCATGATAAGTCATGTCATGTCATGTCTTGGATGTTGTCATGTCATGTTAGGTCATGTCAAGTCATGTTACGTCATGTCATGTCAAGAGATTGTGAACAATAACCACTGCTCACCTTTTTTTCATTTTTGCCATTGACAGCCTTCTCTATTTCTCCCAGACTACGTAGAACAGCAGTATCAGAATATTTGTCAATAGCTATTGTATTATGAATGTCATCTTTCATCAGATCACGAGCTGCTACTAGGAGATCTTGACACTATCAAAACAATAAAAACAATGAATGGGAAATACATCAAGAACGTTATTAAAAGTTAAAATCAAAATGACAGATTGTGGAGATTTGAGGTGGCAAACCCTAGACTTTCAAGTCTTTTTGGATATTCTATCATTTACTAGATCTTGCCATAACTTTAAGCCTATGGTACTGTATAATAAGGTTTCAGCAAGCCTCATGCAATTCACCATATTTTTCTGTGATACTGTATGTGCATTCAGTTTAGGCATGTTTTCTCATTGCATGCCACAAGTCACTTCTTGAGCACTTTATGTAGCAGTAAGGCATGTCATGAAGGAATGACACTTGATTTGAAATGGGGCAAACATAATTACACCTAAGTTCAATATTAGCATTATGTAAAAGAGTTTGCACCAAACCTGCACCTTGAGCAATTTTTGCAATTTGGTTAAACTATAGAGTCATCGTACTGCAAGACCATTTGCATGTTGTTTACATAAAACACACTGAATATGTGCATCTAACATTGCAAGTAGTCTTTATACTAATAGGTAGCTACAAAACTTGAATAAAAGTGTGGTCTGGTTGGGTTTCCTGTGTACTGTAAGTGTAAAGAAAGCCCAAACAGAAAGCAGATGTGAGTGATAGCTACTGTAGAAACTAACCAACCTTTTTATTTCCAAAATGCAGACTTATGTCCTTGACATACTTAGTTAGAGCAGAAGGGGACTCTTGAAGAAATCCTATTATAGAAAAAAAGTATGACAAAGCATTAGGACCAGACATGCAGTGCAGCAATGATACAATTACATCATGTATCTCAGTGGTACATCTGCCAACAATGCCAGCTTTCGACCCCTTGCAACATATTCCCAACGCAGCTCAATGCCGAGGGCAAAACAAGCAAATTTTAATCTGATTCATGAGATTTCTGAATTGAAATTCAATGTTTTGTCTTTAAATTATTAAATATAGTTGCTTTGGGAAATGTTGAAAGGGGTGTATATTGACAAGCCATAATTAATGATTATCATGCCATAATGTTTGCAACATTCAACAGCACAATACACCTCTTTACCTTTGTATGCAAATTGCCCATTTCAGACCACACAATATTCCATGGAAAAATGTTATTTTATTCAAATGTTTATACATGAAAGAATCAACTCTCAAGAGTGACATCACATGGTCTGACATGGGCATAACAAACAACGAAGGTAAAGAGGTCTATTGCACTACGTAAATGTTGCATGTAACCTGAATGATCATGATCTACTTCTGAAACATTGCTGTCTTGCAATAAATTTCATCATGTGAAGATATCTGCAACTGCCTTTAGCACTATTATTGCACTAACATTGCTAGCTACATGTACAAAAGATTGAAGTCGAATCAAGATTTTCAGCTTTAACATTGGAACCAATATAAAACTTCATGCAACAAATTGTATCACAAGATGTCTGCAATGTTGCTGGCAATGTTGCAGTCTCGGCCAATGAAAAGTGCAGCTTTTCTGTGTAAAACTGGTTAAAATAGACCTTATTCATCTGGTTTTAAAATGTTTTCCCACAAGACCACAAGTAATTCTCTAGAGAATAAGATTCTTTGTTTGAGTTGTATCCATATTCATTTGTCTTCTCAATGACATGTGCAACTATTAAACAAAGAAATGGTGTTCTAGGGAATGACACATGGTCTGAAATGGGAAAACATTGCATCAACTGAAGATGAAAAAACTACAGGTCTATTGGGCATAAAAATGCATAAAAAAATAAAAATAGATTACTAAAAACATATGTCATTGATTTATCATTCATACCTAATATTTTCAGCTTGCATTCAAATTCTTCTGTATTTGCAATGACTTCTTGGTATTTTTCAAGCTGCAATAAACAACAGATCAATGACGTGGAATTTTAGAATTAAAGAAGTTAGAATTTTATATTTGAGCGCTATATATTAAATAAATATTCATCATCATCATCATCATCATCATCATCATCATCATCATCATCATCATCATCATCATCATCATCATCATCATCATCATCATCTATCATCATCATCATCACTATCATTGCCAGTATCACTATCATCATCATTATCATCTATCATCATCATCATCATCATCCACATCATCATCATCATCATCATCATCATCATCATCATCATCATCATCATCATCATCATCATCATCATCATCATCATCATCATCATCATCATCATCATCATCATCATCATCATCATCATCATCATCATCATCATCATCATCATCATCATCATCATCATCATCATCATCATCATCATCATCATCATCATCATCATCATCATCATCATCATCATCATCATCATCATCGATTGTCCATTTTCTTGTCGGCCTCACTTTCTCAATGGTTTGCAGAGTGTTTGGTAATTCAGAATGCTGACTAAAATTAATGTGTAGTATTAACCCTTTCACTCCTACGGCGCCCGAAACCGCCCGTAAAAAACGCACCCTAAATGAAAAATTCCAGCTTCAACAATTTTGATCAAGTTGACCTAAATACCAGTCTAAAATTTGAACTAGCAAACAGAACAATTTTTGAAATCAAAAAACCTGCACAAATGTCCAAAATTATAACGAAAAAAACTTTAAACATTTTTGGAAAACCAAAAACCACTGTTTTTGACGTCATTTCCCAAAGCCAAAAATCACGCTTTTTCATTGCATTTTTTTTCATGCAATTTTTATTTCTACTCAAACAATACCCTTACACAGGATAGTTTGGACCTACTACTTGGCTTTTAGTGCTTTTTTTTCCATTAATTCCTTCTACATGGCGAGCGACAGCCTTTTTCCTCGACCCATTTCATCGCTTATCGATTTTCACTACTCTCTTTCGCAATGCATTCTGGGAAAAATGCCATTTTTTCAACAGGACAGTAGTCCGCCCCCACATTTCAAGCATTTTTTAGAAGTGTCGAGCCACTAGGTCCTACTGCCCAAATATCAGCTTCAGAGCATTCTCCACAAGCCAAATATTAAATAAAATCCCTCAGTAGGTCCTGGCTGTTCATTGTTTCAGAGCTCATAGGATAAGCGCGCCAAAAATTCTAACTCGTACGAATGTACATGATCTACGAACTTTTGACGCTAAAATCCCTTGCATACTCTCAGTTCTTCGAGATCATGCTGATTTAAGCTGTCTTAGGGCTTCATGATGCCCTCCAGCACTCCATAGATGAACAAAATGGCTCTCAAAATCTCTAATTTTCGAAAATAGTCGAAAACAAGGCAGCCCAATTCCAAGAATAACGGCTTCAAGCGGCAACTAATTATGCAGCCAGTAAACGTCATCCCTCATTTACATAAAACACTGACCGAGTCAATCAAAACTCCAAATATGGTCTTGCTAGGGCTTGGAGAACGTTTAGGTCCAGAAAAACACTGAAAAACCTCAAAAACCTCCAGGAGTCAAAGGGTTAAACAATAAGAATACAATGTTTACAATGTTTCAAGACAATTTTCCATATACTCTAAATAACCTTTTACCTGTGCACTCGTATTAGGAACAGATTTTGCAAGGCAATTTTTAATAATATCCTCTGATAATTGAGGCCAAATGATTGACCCTGAAATGAAAAAGCACAATTCATTATCCACATCTCAGACTCTGGTTATCAAAACTATTGAAATTTTATAATGCCGAGTTCTAACCCTGAAACAACCTATGAGCTGATCTAAGTCAGGGCACAGCTAACTCACAGATTAAACCCTGAAACAACCTCTGGACTGATCTAAGTCAGGGCATGGCTAACTCACAGATCGAATTGGAATGTAGTGTGTTTGGTTTTGAGGCGGGAGGGAGGGAATCAAACCAGAGACCCCAGAGGTGAGAGGTGAGTGCACTACCGCTACACCACGCTTGATTTGCTTAATTATCCAATCAAAACAGCCCACATCTCAATCAAATTTTCAAGGTCAAGTGAGCATTTTTTTACTGGTAGAAGCCAAATCCCTGGAAATCTAGGGCAGCCTGTGCTGGTTGCATAATCATGGGTGTAATTATCTTTACCAATATTTACCTAACAGAGAGAACAGCTGTACATTTTTTGCCTTGTTATCGTCAGGTTTTTCAGATTTGTCTTCTTCATTTGGATGGAAGTGGTTCTTGATTACATCCAACACCTCAGCTATTTTAACATAAACTTTTCCTGACAGAGATAATTTGGAAAAAATTTTGATAAAATAGTTGGTCTGCAATGTTATTGAACAGCATCAACCAATTTTATCAATAACCTGAATGGCATTAGGTGATTAAAGTCTCACTACGACTGGGCTTCACTAACTCACAGAACAAAAACTCATGAATAATTCATTAGAGTCATCAATCATAATAATATAATAAAATAATTTAAAATAATAATTATTAATATTACAGTGCCACGCACCGTGAACACTCCCACGAGTTTTTGGTTTGTTTTTGAATCAGATAACTTTTTGACATCTTTTTAACCATTTTTAATAGTCACTGTGTTCTTTACCACTAACCAATTATGCATCGGTGCTTCACTTTGAGGTTTCGATAGGTGGAGTTTGTAAATCAATGTTACAATATCGAGACATCAAAGTGAAGCACCAATATCTAATTGGTTAGCAGTAAAGAACAAAATTAAAAGTTGTCCAATCTCGGTCTAGTTTACTGTGATCTGATTGGTCAGTTTTATTCATGTGGTCCCAGAGAGTCCCAGTTAGTGTGTCTACACAGTAATAGTTATCAGACAATCTGTTCTTACCTGGATCCAACACCTTCTGCCTTGTAGAATCTTTAACAAGTGACACAACTACAGCCTAAGAATGTTAAAAATATTTTCCTAAAAATACACACCAGCACTACACACAGTAATCAGGGAATCAGATGAAATATATGTGAACATAATCCCTACTGGACTCAATTTCCTAGGGGGAATTGTTTTTTTTTTTTTTGGGGTGGTTGATTTTTTTTGGGGGGGGGGGGGGGGGGGCAGGGGTTGTTTTTGGGGGGGTTGTTTTTTTTTGTGTTGTTTTTTGGTGGGGTTGTTTTTTGGGGGGAGGTTGTTTTTTAGAGGAGTTGTTTTTTTTTTGGTTTTTTTTGGGGGTTTTTTTTTGGGGGGGGGGGGTTTGAGGATTTTTTTTTGATGACTACAGTAGGTTTTGTAAGAAATCTTAAAACAACTATGTAATGATTTAAAATATGGAATTTAGACTAGCCTGTTTGGTTTTCTCTATTGAAGCCTTGAGACTAAAAATAAATAAGAAAATAAATCAATATTGATTATAAGGAATTTTTCATTGAAATAAAAATGTAAGTTTAATATAAAATGTTTAAACTTTTTAGAAAAGGTGACACGTGACAGTCACAACTGATAAACTTGTGGCCCTCTGTTTGATGTCGCTGAAACCACAACCTATCGCACAACTACCAGTGCCCAACCAACTGAGCAAACTGGGAGAGGGTTCATGATCTAGCACTTCAACAACAGCAACTCATTATTTTTGATGATGGAGAAAAAAATCTTTACCTCTACCGTAATAAAAAATAATGAATAACAGCTGTTGTCAGTAGTATAGGGTCTGGTATCACTTTACCTTGGAAACACAATCATAGGTTTGAAGAAAGACCGTAAAAGCTTCTCTCCTATGAAAAATATCATTTAATGTGTATTTCATTTATACAACAGACCCCCTGCAGCATGTCGAAATGCAGCTCAATTTGGAGGACAAAACAATAGGTTCGAATTCTCAGGAGATTAAAATCCTTTTGTTTTGTCCTGCAAATTGAGCTGCTCTGACATCACGTGCAAGGGGTCTATACTAACTAATATACTTTATTACCAATACGGCAGCCATACACTGTATTAAATGATGGAATGCCAAGGGGGCGAACATGGAAATATTTATAAATCATAGTTGAGTGGTTGGGTTACTTTCTCAAATAATTTGATGCTTTGGTGTTTTACAACTAAAAACCCTTGAAAAAACTTGTAACTTACCAAATATCTTGATCCTCTTGTCCAATACATCCAGTGCCTATAACCAGTGTAACAACAATCATTTATCAATGAAACAAAACATATCAAATTCTCATGTTAAGTTCTATTTCTTACTTATGACTGATATTAATAAATTATAAAACCTCACTAGGTGAAACACTGTGTATTTCTTGGGAACCCCATGCAAAATCTTATTAATAATTCTTATATGCAAGCTGTAATTAGTTTTAAAAATAAGCTTAAAAGGTATTTATTTACTTTATATCTTAATAATAAGATGAAATACATTTAGATTCCTTTTTTAATTATATTTCACTTCAGAATAATACTATTTATCATATATTTACATTTTATTTATAAATAGACCATTTTTTGTAAATTTCAAGTTTTGTAAATATTTTAAATATCTTATGTAATTTTTTGTAAAGCGCCTTGGACATGTTTTTGGAGATGAGCACTATAGAAATAAACTTTATTATTATTATTATTATTAAGCCTGCTAAATTAGTAGAAACAACATGAACACACATAAAACAGATCCAATTTCAGGGACTGTGGAGGCACAGCCAAAAATAATTTTCTGTTATAAGTTGCCTAATGCTTTGACATGAGTTTAATGCAATAAAATTAATATGTTGCAATTGCCCCTGAAAACACTGGAAATTGCATTTCTGGAAGCCTTACAGGAACTTCAAAATTTTCAGGTAGGTGTGGGCATTCCCCTGGACCCACCAGATTCCCCATGCCCCTCCACTCAAAACTATACTCGTAATTAATTTTGATCCCAGTTAGCCAGGTAGGTTGGCCCAGGACTTGGAATTATCTTCAAACTTCATCTGGAAAACAGAACTGTTTCCCTCATGACAAAAGGACTGTGTAAGCTATATACATTACAGATCCTGTATCTCACCTGCATTGCATTTATTACATTTTCCATACCAGATTCAACTACAAGCAGAGAAAAAAGGAAAGATGTTAACCTACCTTTTTGATCAACTTGGACTACATATAAAAATGTGATTGAATCAAGTACAGCAAATGGAATTACTACTATTCTGAATATCCTGCAAACTCAGTAGTTGTGAGTGGCCTGTTAGAATTTGTTTTTTCAATGCCATCAGTCAAAAATATATAAGGTAGTGATTGATTATTTTTGATTGATGGCAGCGAAAAACCAATTTCTGTATATCCAATAGAGTAATTATACTGAGGTGCCAAATGGAAAGAGCCTTGAAGCACAGGGAAAATACAGGGTTATTAATTACCTAATAGTATTCTCTAAGTTAGACATTAGACAGTATTATAGAGAATACTAATAAGGCCTTTTGTTTTCTTTTTGTTTCCAGGTCTTATTAGTATTCACTATAGAGGGGATACTAATGTCTAACTTAAAAAATACTAATTGAATAAACCTGTATTTTCCCTAAGCTTCAAGGCTCTTTCCATTTGACACCCTAGTTTCTCTATGGGATATAGAGCATTGAAATACTGATTGCTGATTGGTCGAGTGAGCATGACTATATTCTATATTGTATTGGAATGATTGCAAACTAATGCCTATTATATAATTTCCTCACCTGTTGTAAAAGTTAATTTTGTCTTCAGATGAGCATGGATGCTATCAAGAGATGCTGATATATTGGTCCAGGTTATACTCTTTGACCACAATGACTCTAATTTATTAATCAACTGAGAATGTTGTCTTCTTGATTCTTCCTGTTAAAGTAGAGTAAGACACAAGATAACATTATTACACTGGGCTTGAAATAATAGCCAGTCTACGGACAATGCCCATTCAGAATTTGGAACTTGTCCAGTCAAATTTTTGCCGTGCCAGTTATTTATAATTGAACAGTAATGTTGAACCAGAAACAGGGTATGACCAAGCTAAAACTAATTGGGCCGGCCATCATGACCGGCAAGTGACTGGCTGTTATTTCAAGCCCTGTTATACAGTAGCTATCTAGAGATGCTGATGTCAGTATGTTCCAAGTTATTATACTCCTTGAACAAACTGACTCTAATTTATTAATCAACTGAGCATACAGTATTGTCTTCTCTTAAATTCTTCCTCATGGCTAAGTGTTAAACTAGAGCATAGACTTAAAAAGATGCAAGAAAAAAATACTGTTATGCATATTAGGTTTTGTTGAGAGTGAAGTTAAAACAGCTTCATTGACTGCTGGGTGGCGTCGCTGCTAATGTGTCACCTCTCACTAATGCAACCAGGGTTTGATTCCTGCCAGCTCAGTGTCTTATATGAGTAGAGTTGTTTGTTGGTTTTCTCCTGTGATTTGAGGGTTTTTCTCTGGGTTCTCCAGTTTTCCTCCCTGCTTAAATCAACCTCTAAATTCCAATTCAATCCTGGGCTTCACAGTGTAATTGTACTTAGCTCTGTTGCAAGTGTCCCTCACTGTGATACAACAGCCAAAGCTTAATAAATTTTGTATCATGAGGCTCTGACGACCATTATCAAAATATTTTTAATGGTAGGTGCATGTACTGTAGGTATACCTTTATTTAAATATTTGACCCGTCAACTAAAGCTGATTTTCACAAGGGGCTTGTGGATAAAAATTACATAATAAAAGTTACTCACCCTAAGGGCAGTAAAAATCTTGCTTTCCTGACCAGCTTTTGGAAGTTGTGAAAGATCCTCCTTCTGTTGAACATTTTCTAAGTTAGCATCTGATGACAAATCTGTTTTGCATACACCAATTCTGAACATGGTGTACATATATATTAAGTGATTTTCATTGCGGAGGCAAAAACGTGGCTAGTCAGTCTGTGATTTGTGAAAAGCTGGCTTTTCCCTTAGGCATCACTAAAAATGATTCTAAATGGATAAAAACACGTACAGATCACAGATCATTGACAAGCCTCGATCCAGGTTATCTGTTTGTGTCCGTATTGTTCGGAATCAGTGTATAACTTGAAAAATAACTTACTACTGCATGAATAATTTCAGCTGCCTTGCAATATTCATCTGTGTTCATTTCGGTTGGAAACTGATCCAGAGCCGTGTGAATCTACAAAACCAACAAAAAATATTCAATGTTTCTTTTTGTTTCTTGTGTGTTCAATTATTTGTTAATTCTAAAAAAATCCCTGACTTTTTCTAATGACCCATTCACAGTACTTGGGACATTGACATATGCAGTTCCTAAAGGTAAAGGTAAAGTATCAAAATAGTTATGTTGGTATTTTAGTTCCTTTAGTTGAAATTCAACTATCAATGGAAGCCACAGTAAAACTCAAAAGTGTTGATACACTACCTCATGTTGGAAAAATTAAGCATGCAGTGTAAGAAAAAATGCTTTAAAAATCGTATATAAACTAAATCCCCCCTCCCCCATTCAATGTTGTTCCTTGAGAATGTGGCTAGCTCACGGTACCCAACTTTGGCCATTTAGACAACATTGCTAGGGGACTGGAGGGGGAGCATACAGTAGACATCAGTCATTTCACACAGCCAATTTTGGGAGCATAATAGTGGTAGTGTATCAACACATTTCGATTTTTACTGCAGCAGTGCACACTTTACCCTCTCTCCATCTGTGCTCTGTTTTAAGAGTATTCAAATTTGAAGCTACACGGATTAGAGAGAAGTTGAAACAGATATGGAGATCCTGAGGATCAAACTGTGGACCTCTAGCTCCAAGGACGGCACACAAAACAACTAAATTACACTTGATCCTGATGCACTAGCCTCTCACTAAACTCTAATATTCAAATATTTCAACATGTTTTTATGTACCAACATACCTTACACAGTCTGGTTAGAACTCCTGCAATATCTTCTGTTTCATGAAGCTCCTGGGTTAGTTTTGAATGCTCTGTTGCTGCAACATCTAGTTGTGGATGTATTGACCCCTGGGAAATATATGAAACCTTAGGCACCAATCGTTTATTACAGTACGTCCCGGGGGAGGGGGCGGTGGAAATACCAGGGGTACGTTTTTAGAAATCAGTGAAAATTGGGGGGTACAATTTTTGTAATGGGCAAATATTGGGGGGTACATTTTTAGATTTCTTTAAAACCCAGACATTTGATTTCAAATAAAAGTATTACTATTGTGGGCTTCCTGTTTGCTCCTATACCACAGATTTTTGTTTGTAGTGTTAAGAGAGGGGGGTACGTTTTCCATATAACAGTTTTAGAGGGGAGTACAAATTTTATTTCATTTTTTTGTGAAGAAACCACCCCCCCCCCCCCCAAATATAAATTAATAATGAATAATAGCATATTAAAAACTTTCACTCACTTTGATCCTTTTAGAAGCATTATCAATGTCTGTCAGAAGATTTTTTACTCTCCAGTCCAGTTCATAAGTAGATGAATTCAAGTCTTGGAAGGCGCCAAACGAATATCCCTTGTATATAGTTTGAAATACTTCGGCCTGAAAATATTTTATAAAATTATACATGGCTTGTTGCAGTTGTATTTGCGTTTTGGAGTAAGCTTATTAATTAACTCTTAAATATATTTCAATGAGTAACTATTAGAATTAATAATACATGTAACTTATAAAATTGAATATATGCTTAAGTTTTTCACTACTTATAAGTCAAATTCTCAAACGGGAAATAAGAGCTTCCATTGCCACGTCTTGAAGGACAGAATTAAAACATTCAAAATAATAAGATATAAAAGAAACTGAGAGAGTTTCCAGTAGAGTGGATAAATATCTTTTCAAAAGTTAGAGAAGAGACGACAAAATTATCTTTCATAACAAACCGTAGAAGTCAAAGGACTTCCCACAAAAAATTGGAAATACAACATTACCTTTACTTCTTCTGCCTTCTGGAGCATCTGTTTGACACAGGCATGAAAGTCTTCCTGCTCCAAGTGTCCTGTTTTCTGTAATACATCAGTAACTAAGCTCGACTGAACGGGTTTTTTCGAACTCGCCACGTCCGCCATCTTGGATTCTTGATCTTCGCGCCAACCTCCCACAATGCATCACGAGTCAATCTCATACCCAAGCCTCCCTCTCTTCGATATTTACTCAGTTTACATTCTTTCCAGTTGCATTTAGTCTTTCTGTGCTTTTCATTTCTTTTCTGTTCTGTTCTGTTCTGTTCTGTTCTCTTCTCTTCTCTTCTCTTCTCTTCTCTTCTCTTCTCCTCTCTTTTCTGCTCTGCTCTTCTGTTCTACTCGACTTCTTCTGTTCTCTTCTCTTCTCTTCTCTTCTCTTCTCTTCTCTTCTCTTCTGTGGTATTACAGTGGCGGGTCCAGAATGATTTCAAGGGGGTGTCTTTATTGGTCTTATCTTATCCTTTATTCTTATTACATTCAACTCCAAGGGGGATGACTAGTCACCCAATTCACACACCCCCTGGATCCGCCCTTGTTGTAATTTTATGAACAAAAAATTCGCCAATCTCATTAACCAATTTTTTTATTTTTTTTTTATTTGAGATTTGCCCGCAAGCTGGCTGTACAATAGAACACGAGGTCCCCTTCGAGGTACATTGCACCAATTCCCAACCCCTTAAAACTCCCATTCCCATCCCGCAATCAACCCATTAAGAAATCATTAATAAAGGCCAGACATTGAAGGTGGTCACTGCCAGGGTTTCTTTACGTCCTCAGTGGTTCTTTTACGTCCCTCCGATGCAGGGTTAAGTAGCGTGGAGAGACGAGACCGCCATTTTACGTGGTCATCCGAGCCACGGGAAGGTCTAACTGTTTGTAGATGTAATTACAAAGGCAGCACCTTCTCCTCAGTTATTTTAAGACCCTGAGTGTTGGTCCGGCCGGGGCTTGACCTCCCGCACGAAAGTCCGGTGCTCAACCAACTGAGCCAACCGGGTGGCGGTTATGTATAGTCATATGTATAGTCAATATATAGTCATTACTGTGAGGGGCTAGAGTCTTATCAGCTTGTAGATTTAAGAAGCTCCTACTAGCTTTAAACAGATTTCCTTGGTTATAGCTATTTTTCTCAATAAATTCAGCTTAGTATTTTCGACGAACATTGTTCATTGGATATACCATATGGTTCCTCTTGGCTTTAAATAGTATACAAAGTCAGATTCAAGTCTAGTGGACCTACATCTTCTTTCAGCTTTAATTTCCTTTATTTTTCGTTTAGTCTTCTTGATTTCCTCATTAAACAGACACGAGTGAAAAACGCACTGCGCATGCTCGGAAGTTCGTCGTGTTTACAAAGAAAACCATTGGAGATTTACCGGTGTTTAGTAAATCTCTAAATTTAAGGCCGTTCGTGGAAAGTTAGTGCTTATTTTTTCCTGACACATTACTTTAGTTGTTTTCTTTCCCTGGTCAAATAATATGCGAAAGAAATTCGCATAATATAAGACATGTAAATCTCCAATGTTTTTCTTCGTAAACACGACTCGTCTGCGAATTTTCTGCCGAACTTCCGAGCATGCGCAGTGCATTTTTCACTCGTGTCCATTAAACTATGGATTTCGAGTTCTGATGGTGATGTTGCGAGACCAAACAGGTGCCTGACTATCGAAAATAGATGACAAAGACCCATTGGAAGTCCAGGGAGGTGCGCGAAGCCCTACTAATCCATCAACGCAAACCGGTACTAATACAGAGACCCAGGTTACCAACTAGCCCCAGTGTATGACATCGTGCTGTCATCCAGTCATTTGGGATCGACTGGACACCACTGACAATCATCATTGACAAAGACTCTCGGATGATAGTCTAAAGCTCTGATCCTGAACTTTCGATTCATTGCTAGTGAGTTAAAGCGACAGTAGTTGGAGTTTGAGCGCTGAAGTAAATGCAGCTGCATGATCACAGAGAACAAAGGACCAATTTAAGGACCTTTAAGGAAACGTAACTAGCTAGGATGCTGTTCTTTTCTTCTTCTCTTCTGTTCTCTTCCGTTCTCGTTTCACACCTCGTCTCCTCTCTTCTCGTCTATTCTATATTTTTTTACTGTAATTTTCTTTTCTCTTTTAATTTCTTTCTTATATTTTTCTTTCTTTGCCGTCTACTTCTTCATTTCCGAATCTTTCCCTTTCATTTCCTTTGCTTTATTTGTCTTTTTTCCCCTTAATTTTCGCTCTATATTTCATTCTAATTTTGGTATCTTTAATTTTCAATAGCATAATGACGTGCTTCATGTTTTCGGAGAAAAATTCCGCAATGTGTTTTTTTTTTTTTTGAAGGGGAAGGCAAAATCCTCTGCCACAATCAGTACAAATAGTATCGACCATGAATGAAGGCGATATTACACGAGACGAATTGCAATGACGATTTTTCGCGCAACGCTGCGAAAAATTCGTCATTTTGAGTTGCGAGGTTTTGACTTCACATCAGAAACTTGCAACGTGTTGCCTGATTGAAGTCGAAATTACACGCTAAAACTCGTTCCATTTCGCATGTTACATCAGATATATCCGCGCAATATACCGTAGCGTTGCGAGAAAAATCGTCATCGCCTTAAGACCATGAAGAGCCGGTTAAAAATTTCATATACTTTTGATATACTTGTATATATACTTGAACCGGCCATAATTTTTGCAAAAGGCTGTATATATATATATACAATATATCTGGATGTGTCTATTCTGACGGTAAAGTGCTCAATACATTAAAATGTAGAGCGTTATAGATTGTCTGAAAATCGCGTAAGCGTGAAACTCCGAGTAACAGCAAAAGTGATGTCTTGTCTTTGATCTATCTACAATCTATAATCTATATATATATATATATATATACAGCGATATGTAGAAATTCTGATCCACCTGAGCGAAGTATATAACTATATCGGGTGCATTGTGGGAATGATTTTGTGCGCGATTCAAAGTAAAGAAGCGTGACTAGCGTGGAGTTGATTGCCAGCGCTATATTGTACACTATGTAGCATCGAACAACTCGACGTTTTGCTTACATTATTGAAAACACTGATGCTTGCTCAAAGAGCTGATACTGATTTATGAACTTCTCACTCAATGAGGAATTTTCCCTGCATTTGTGAGGACGGAAATAACTTTTGGTTTTCTATCTCAAGTGTAAAGTGTGTCGAAATAAATCACGACTCAATTCTCTTTTGATATTCACGGAGCAAATTTATAGCTACAATAACGTAGATTTACATAGTATTCTGACTTTTGCATAACTCAATTGCAAACCTTTCAGTCTTTTGAGCCAGACATCAGGGAAAGATTAAACTTATACCCGAGAAGTATTTTTTAATTTAGAATATAAGATTCCATTGCTTGAAACATCAGAGGAGAAAGTGTGCACAATAACACAAATTTTATATTTTGCGTTTAATCGAATCACACTGCTTATAAGAATAAACTCTGTAGCTTGTAAAAACAAAAAAGTTATTTCAGTCCTCACAAATGCAGGGAAAATTCCTCATTGAGTGAGAAGTTCATAAATCATTATCAGCTCTTTGAGCAAGCATCAGTGTTTTCAATAATGTAAGCAAAACGTCTATTGCTTTCTTTGCATAAATTAAACAGTTTGAAAGACAATTTCATCCGAATATCCTAAATATTTTTAATTACGCCTTCATCGACTTTAGCGTATATCTAAGACACTCAACGTAATCTCAAGCTTTGGTACTATAGTTGTAATTGAATGTAAAGTTTGTTTTACCGTTACATGTTCTTGGGCGATTAAATTATTTGAGCAGAGGTCACGACAGAAAAAAACTGAACTTTCTTTGCCTTGTGTTGACTTTAATTATTTGGTTAACGACGTTACTTTGAGAGACAACGTTTTGGAGTAGTCTGGTGTTTTAAATAACATTTAGGCTCTCGCCTTCCGAGTTGTTCGATGCTATATAGTGTATAATATAGCGCTGACAATCAACTCCACGCTAGTCACGCTTCTTTACTTTGAATCGCGCACAAAATCATTCCCACAATGCACCCGATATAGTTATATACTTCGCTCAGGTGGATCAGAATTTCTGCATATCGCTGTATATATATATATATATAAATTTAATATCGATAGATTCGGCACATGTGAACTTCGACATCTAAACCGGGCCTAAGACAATAGGTAAAAAGCAACGTTATTATTAGAACTTAAAAAAAGCGTTGTATGTGTTTTTGTTGTTGTCGTTTGAGAGCATTTTTCGGCTCATCTTTAAGCTAACAAAATATTAAATTTTGAGCTTATTTTTAAAACTTATTCAAATATTTTCACTTAATCTTCAAAAATAATGTTTAAAGTAGATGTCCTGAGAAAATTACTTCCATAGCTTTTTTATTTTTCGAGTTATGAACTTTTATTTGCAACAGCTTGGTTTCCGCCATTTTTCTTTCGAAAACTTGGCAAGGTGGTAATATTCAAAATTTATCAGTTATCTCAAAAATGGGCTCGGGAAACCCCATTTTTCTTTTCATTTTTGGAATCAGCGTTAAATTCGGTGTAAAGTATCTTTCTAAGAACATTTTGTAATTATTCCTTGCTAAAGTAATCAGTCACCTTTAATTTAAAAATACTTTCTTTGCAAAAAAAAAAAAAACTGTATAATTTCCTTGCGCGGTTTCGTAATTCTTCCGGAGACATTTACTGTACAAAGAAAGTTCTCGAACAGCTTCACGTCCGTCCAGACACTAGGGCCACCTTAATCTTCATATTTGTAAAGCCGAGCTATTTATTGAGCCTGCTAAGCTTGAGGGTAACCTCTAGTACTAAGAGCTTCTCTTGCTGCTTGTGAGCACGAAAGCGGTTCTTCAAAGAGTAGCACTTCTTCCAACTTCTTTTTAGCTAAATTGGAAATAAAGAAGTTAATTTTGCGGTGAGAGGAAAATCAAAGGACAGCGGAGAAAAACCTCGAATTTCTCAAATAATATCATTCTTCTTAAGAGTATTATTCTTTCTCGATCGATCCATGACGTCACGTAGGGAGACACAAGAGAACGGAAACGAAAAACCCTTTAAAGCTCAGACGGTGTCCAACCGATTTTTTTTTTTTTTGGTTTGATATTTAAGTGTCGATTTTTTCAGTGTACCTGATGACATAAACCAAACTGAGATGAATTCCACATCAATACCATCTGATTCCTGCCAAGCCAACCTTAAATCAGCTAAACTAACAATCTCTCTGACTCTCATAATTTCGGGAATTGTTATAAACATTTCGGTAGTTGCTGCACTTCTTCGTAAAGTTCCAAGTCTGAACGGTTTTAGCTTATTGGTAGTACATCTGGCGTTTGCAGATTTGACGGTATTTTTTACCGCGACTCCTTTCCTGATGTTGTCAGCAGAAAACCAACAACTTGCGTTCTCTGCAGCAGTTTGTAAAGGAACGGCTTTTTTCAACCGGTTAACTACAATCTCGTCAATATTAATCTTGACAGCGATGGCAGGGTGCAGATTTTACAGCATCACGAAGCCTTTTAGCTATCGGGTTCACGTCAGATCCTCAAGAATCAATATCGCTTGTGGTCTTTTGTGGATTTTCAGTCTGGCACTTTCGATAACTCCTTTTCTGGGATGGGGAGAATATGAACAGATCAAAGGTCAGTGTTGGTGTGCTCTCGACTCTGCCAAGCATAAACTCAATTATATAACAGTGTTGGTTATAGCATTTTGCCTTCCCACGGCTCTCAACTGCTATTTTCTTGTAGGAATCATGGTTGCAATGCGAAATTCTCGAAAAACGGCCTCCCAAAAGTTGAATCAAACACAAGATGAACCCAAAACAAACGTCCAGGCTGCAGATGAAGTCCAACAACCAAAATCCTCAGAACACTTGGAAGAATTGGAATTGAATTTATGCAAAGTCGAAGCCCATTTAGACCGGAGTTTGCCGAAGAACCGTCAAGATGTTGATTTTAATGAGCCGGTAACATTTTCCAATGATGTTTTGCCTAACATCCAGACTATAAGCCTTGAGCCAGTTATGACTCCGACTACATCAACGTTTACCGTCAGGAAGTCATTCTTTCTTGCACGAAAATCGAAACAATCCTATGACTTGGAAAAAGCAGGCAAATGCAAACAGGAATCAAGGGAAAACGTTTCCCAAAGCGATACGAATGAAACTGATGAAACTAAGCAGAGATCCGGCCATCAACAAGTAAAACCCGCTTTCGAAAAAGACGCGAAACTGAAACACCATCAAAACGCTAATAACAAAAAGGCTTTTTACATTTTGATTTTCTTATTTTTTGTTTATATTGCATGTTGTGGCCCAACGTACTTTATCTGGTCGTGGTATGCTTTTTCTGATTCCTTACCCTCTAAGCCGCCCAGGGCGTTGTTCGCAATATTTCGAGCAATGGCCGGGGCACAGTCCGTTGCTAATTCTCTAATATACGGGATAAGGCATCAGGATATAAGGAAAGAGGTTTTTAAACTGTGGAAGGATATCGCTATATATGCAAAGTCTAAAATTTTGAATTTTATTCATGTCGTGTTGCAATCAGGAAACGGGTCATAAAAGCCGTGAATGTTCGAGCATAGAGCTTTCCTTGAGCTCCTATAACTGAATGTAATATATTTTACAAAATAAATGTGTAAATATGTGTGTAAATAATTTTTCGAGTAAGAATTGACTATAAATATGTAAAAAAATACTAATAAAATTTCATTCATAGAAATAAGTTATGTTGCTATAGTAACAACTGTCCGACTGTCCCGACTGTGAATGTCTAGCCTCATCAGATCGATCGATCTAGGATATCTTTATTTACGAATAAGCTAACATGACCCGTACCTAATTGAACAAAATAAGTCGATTTGTAGTTCGACGTCTGCCCCAATTTTGATTTTCATTTATTCTAATTTTAAACTCGTTGGAATTTGGTTTTTCACTGACGCCAGTCAAAAATATAAAAGGTACCGACTGATTAGTTTTGATTGACGGCAGCGAAAAACTAGTTTCACAACAAGCCATTGAAATGTCTGAGTTCACAGAATATTGAGAATCGCAGTAATAGTATATATATATAAAGGAAAAAAGTAAAAAAAAAAAGATAAACAAAAAAGAAGCAAACGCGTTTCAGGAAATTAGAGTGCATTCAGTAAAAGCGTGAAACACTAATTACTAAATTGTGCAAAATAGTGCTAGTTGAACAAAAGAAAACAAAAGAATTAGCATAAAATAGTACAAAATAGTGTTACTAATGTTTCATGCTTTTACTGAATGCACTCTAAGAAAAACGGATCTTTCTTCTTCATTATGGTTGATTATTTGGATTTTAACACATTTTAAAGCACATTTAATTTAGATTATGAGGTAGCGAATTTTGATTTTATGAGCTCGTTTATTAAGCCGCTAAATAGTAATTTTCAAAAATACCCATATTCTCTCTTTCAGAAAATATTGATTTTTATTCGATCGATTTTTCTGAATTTCAAAAATCTATCCTTCAATATATAGTCGATTGCTAAAGGAGTTTGCGAGAAAAAAATTTTTTCGGATACAAGAGAAAGTATTCGCTCTGAATTTAAGCCAACTCTTCGGAACGTGACCGATTTAAGGCAATGGGCTCGCGCACTCGTGCGCATCTTTCTGCGCATTTTTTTATTTATTTAGAATTGTATAATATATTGACCAAAATGTGAAACAATACACTGTATTTATATAACTTGACAATTAGTCGCATGGCAGTCATTTTGTGTATGTTCGATGACTCGAGGCATGCGCGACAAAACCCATGGATCGGGCTACCTGTGTGCTTTCCGTTTGTCGCTCTTCATTTTGCGTTGCTTTACGACTTATATCTTGTAAATGAATACGGTGACCTATACAATTTTTTCCTGAATTCGATGTCTTTTAACTAAAGCTAGTACATATCGAAAAAAATAAAAAATCTATCGGTTTGTTTTCGAGAAAATCGTGAAACATCATCTAAAAAAGACTTGACATTCGCACGTAATTTCGACTGTTTTTCAAGTTGGAAATGTAAAAACTTAGCATTTTTCCTGAACTTTGTGACATTAAACTGTTTTTCAAGGAAGTTTATTTACTTTAGTACCTCTGAAAGCCTCTGTTTTTCATATTGCAGCCACCAGAATTAAACTAGACGTAATACTTTGAGAAGCGTTGTTTTCGTTCTAGACTCGCTGGGGAGTGCCGTGTTCAAGCTAACATAGCGCAAAATCTATGTCGATGACCCCCAATTTTTGTTGTTGTTCTGTTTTGTCCATCTCAAAAACTATCTATATGCAAAATCATAGGAAAATCTATCGGTTAAATTTGCGCGAGCCCATTGCCTTAAGCGTAAGCCGATTTAAAAAGCGGAAAAGCGGATTCGGAGAATATGGGCAATAAAGCAAAAGCACCAACACAGTACTGCACTTAACAGCGATTGACTATTGTAATTCCGATTTCCAGAGAAAGATATTGCTCATTCGAAAAGTTTATCTTTCTTTTAAAACCTCTGAGAGGTTTGCGCGCGCGAATTTGAGATTTGAAGCTGAAAGAACGAAATTTAGAAAATTAAACATGATTCTGAAGAAAAAAGAAAAAAAAGAAGAAAACAATTTTTCTCTTATTCTCTTTAAGGGTTTGTGGCTTCTGAAATAGAAAATACACGTTTAAGGTGGCTTCCTATAGTATTTTTCAGACCATACCTTTCATTTTCCTTTGGCTTATTCATAGTTTTAACTTATACCTATATACTTGATTTTTGGAGCAGCTATAGAGCTAAGATGAAATTTTAAAATGATGTTAATTTTAGCTTGATTGACGTTACCTTGGCAACGATAAACAAATATTGTTGAAATTGGTTTTTATCGAATAACTCTAAAACTCGATGAGACCTAGACAAGCGGCAAACGACATCATCAACTTCAAGCTATTGCAAAACGATTCCAACTATTTTAAAGAAAATCAATCTGTTAGATTTCAAGTAATTCGCCGAAATATTCTAAAGCCGTGATTTTCGCACATTGAAAGTTACGGCGGCCCGAGAGATACTCAGAAAAACCAAATTAATATTAAAATACTCCAAAACAAACCCTTCCTAATACACTACCTACTGGCTAAATACTAAAAGTTAATTCTCTTTCAAACCAGAGATATATTTTTTCCTTGCGTGAATATTTTGATAAAAAACACTCCTACCAATTTGAACATGTTAGCCAGGTAAAATTTATCAAAATAATTACGCAAGGGAAAAAATATATCTCTGGTTTGAAAGAGAATTAACTTTTAGTATTCAGCCAGTAGGTAGTGTATTAGGAAGGGTTTGTTTTGGAGTATTTTAATAGTAATTCGGTTTTTCTGAGTATCTCTCGGGCCGCCGTAACTTTCAATGTGCGAAAATCACGGCTTTAGAATATTTCGGCGAATTACTTGAAATCTAACAGATTGATTTTCTTTAAAATAGTTGGAATCGTTTTGCAATAGCTTGAAGTTGATGATGTCGTTTGCCGCTTGTCTAGGTCTCATCGAGGTTTAGAGTTATTCGATAAAAACCAATTTCAACAATATTTGTTTATCGTTGCCAAGGTAACGTCAATCAAGCTAAAATTAACATCATTTTAAAATTTCATCTTAGCTCTATAACTGGTCCAAGAATCAAGTATATAGGTATAAGTTAAGACTATGAATAAGCCAAAGGAAAATGAAAGGTATGGTCTGAAAAATACTATAGGAAGCCACCTTAAGGGTCCCTTGCAAGGTTGATATTTCCCCTCTTGAAATGTGTGGTTCAAACGGTTGCTACGAGGTAACTTACAGGCAACCAAATCTCCGTAGCGCGTTTCTGCCGTGAATGAAGTTAAAACATCGCAGCTGAGCCATGGTCATAATTGTTTACTTGATGTTTATTTGATGACCATTATGTATAACTTTTGAAATATGCGTGAAATTTTATCGATATTGGATGCCATTTTGTTTGTCAATTTAGCAGTTTCTCTAAAAACGTTGTTTCTTTGGAAACGTCCCCCCTTCCCGAAATATTTATTTTGACTAAACATAATTGAAAATTTGAGTAGCAACACTTTTAAACAAGTCAACTGTATTCATCAGATAATTGAAAGCGACACTTTGGAAGCGGACTACTACCTACTGGAGTATCCTTTCAACTCTTAAAACACTGGTGGCATGGTTCTCCTGTACTTCGATGGTTTTTATTCGGGTTCTCCGATTTTCCTCCCTACACAAAAACTTATCAACTTCTAAACCCCAATTCATGGAAAGAGGGCCACAGGTTTGTTTAGTCACAGGCTATTAAGTGCTAAGAACAAGGACGGGATTTTGATTTTAATTAATTTAATTTCTAATTTAATGAGTTTAAGGACGGTGTCACTATTATTGTCATTAGCGCGCACATGCATTTAAACTAAATTTTACACTCAATTTTTGAAGGCGATTTTTAATGCAATTTTGGAGGCGATTTGAGTCCTCTTAAAAAAATTGATTTATCTAAATGGTCCGATTAATGAAAGCCGTCCATTTTCAATCTAAAATAATCTTTTTACGTACAATCCTCCTACACAGGAAATACTTATCAATTGCTGTTCATCGAATTGAATAAGTTTTCTAATGCTTTGAAGGCTTTAATTATAGAGGAGAGAAATAAGAGACTGCAAACGCACGAAAAATAGAGTTGGTCACGCTGTTCTAGCGGCTCTAGTTATCCTAAAAAAAATATTTTCAAAAAATCATGACTTTTTGAAACGCATGGCTACCCCAGTTTTTTCATCCAAGATGTAAGAGAAATAGTAAAATAAATTTTCATAATAGAATATCTAAAATAAAAATGGCTTTGGATGCAAACTAAGCAAATATTCAGTATCCCTTCAGAACTATATTATCTCTTTTAAATAATTTTAAATAATAAAATAATTAATTTTAGCGAAACTATCTAAATATTGCTAAAATTTTGAAAACAGAATAAACAAATGAAATCGATAAATCGTATAAAAGTTAGTACAATCATATGGCAGTTCAACAACAATGTTCGAACTTTTTTGTGACCGTAACACTATTCATCACGCGTATTCAGCCTATCGTCGAAAAGGTAGATTATTCCCATTCCTTTCCAAACGTGTTCCAAGGAACAGGCATTTCTTAATATTCATGCTTAAAATCCTTCGCCTCGCGTTCATGCAGCTCTGACCACATCTAATATATTCTCATACTTCTATGCACGGACTTTTGTACGTTGAACCAAGTCAAACCGACACATTTCTATGCGAAGCTGGCTAGTTTTACTAAATATAAGGCGTGCGTGGAAAAGCGTTTTCAAAAACGCACTGAGATACCATCGGATATGATTGATGCAATATCATCATCTGCACATTCGAAAAACAGACGTGCCGGTGTGAATGAAGTCCGCGTTTTTAAAAGCCTCCATTTTCGCTGTCCACACTAATACGATAGGCCTCCGTTTTCAAATGCCTCCACGCTGGGGAGCATTTTCAAAACGGCATGCGTTTTCGATATAATCCTCGTTCTACCTTTTATCTCCTTTAGTTTTTCATCCTCCTTGACCGCGCAATAGGCAGCTTTTGTCTACCTGTGTCTTTGGCAATCGCTTCCCATCATACATCCGTTTTTTAGGATGTTTTCCCCTTACTGCGCGCGATTCTCAATATTCTGCGAACTCAGACATTTCAACGGCTTGTTGTGATATTGGTTTTTCGCTGCCGTCAATCAAAACTAATCAGTTGCTACCTTTTATGTTTTTGACTGGCGGCAGTGAAAAACCAAATTTCAACGGGAAACTCGCAACTACCGAGTTCGCAGAATATTGAGAATCGCAGTAATTTACGCCAGTTTTTCAGCCTCTCTTTTTCTCGAAAACTCGGCCTATATAGTTTGTTTTCCAGACTATCTTTCCGCTTGCCGTTTTAAGAGAGCACTGAGCGCCATGGAGAGTCGAACCACATGCTGACTTAATCAAAAGAACGCCGGAGGAAGGGATAAAACATACTTGATTCCGACGAAGCAATTAGCTTCATCGGGCTTTTATATTATGATCGAAGATCGCGATTAGCCTAATGTAGTTTTACAAAAATATCCTCAAAACACATATCTCTCTTTCACGAATTTCATAATAACTCATGATCAGGGACGGTGGAACACATTTTAAAGTGGGGGGGGGGGGGGGGGAGGGGGGCTCGTATGCAAATTAAAGGAAAAAGGTGCGTGCCTGTGGGGAAGGGGAGAGAGCGGGGGTACTAAGATGGGAAAAATAAAAAGCTAGTAATTAAAAGGAAAAATGTTGGGGGTCTTTGAATAGCAAATGTCTGTGGTCTTCAAAAACAGCGGTTTGCATCGAATGCGAAAATGGTGTATTGCGCACAATGGCACCGGAGGACATGAGGACAAAATTCTCTCTGCTAAGAAAAATTTAATCTCAAATAGTCTGGTTTCCAAATATAATGGTGTATCAATATTTAAACAATATTTATTGCATTTGATGGCTGTTAACGCTTTTCTTCGTTCGATAAAACGCTTTTTATATCAATTTTATTTGTGTTGTTGCTGTTTTATCCCTCTCACGACCATGATCCTTAGCGTTTAAGGTGACTGACTACTTTAGCAAGGAATAATTACAAAATATTCTTAGAAAGATATTTTACACAGAATTTAACGCTGATTCCAAAAATGATAAGAAAAATGTCCCGAGCTCGTTTTTGACAAGTTTTCGAAAGGAAAATGGCGGAAATCAAGCTTTGCTCACAAAAATTCATAACTCAAAAATTAAAGAAGCTCTGGAAGCAATTTTCTCAGGACATCTACTTTAAACATTATTTTTGAAGACTAACTAAAAAAATTTGAAGAAAGTTTTAAAAATAAACTAAAAATTCAGCTTCTTATTAGCTCAATCAACCAAAAATCGTACTCAAATGAAGAAAACAAAAACACATAAAACGCTTTTTTTATAAGTTCTAATAATTACGTTTCTTTCGAACTTTCTCAAAAGATTGATTTTTACCTGTTGTTTTAGGAAATTTAAAGAAAAATATAGAGTCCCGTGCAAAATTCGGGGTTTTTGGCCTGTTGAAGTTCAAAACATGTATGGTTCCTCAATAAAATTTTGAAGGTTGTTATGCGGTTTTGAGCGATTTTTGTGCGCGCGCACATCGTGGGCTCAAATTGTACGTTCAAAAGTAGTCAGTCACCTTAAACAATATATTGTTTTGATGTGACGTCATAATGAAATAGGGCATACCTTATTACAGGAAATTAACACGCCACGAAATTAAAGTATTGGAAATTAGCGCGACTTAAATTAACGCGAATTGAGGGCAAAAATACTTTCAAATGAAGAAAATTAACGCGAAAGAGAAGCCAAAATTCCCATTTAAATGAAATTAACGCGACACAAAGATAACTCATCTGAAAGTGAAAATGAAGAGCTTGTAGAATTAATGAAAAAACGAAAAGATAATTTCCGACAAATACTGAAATGTTGTTGTTATTAAGTGACTAGCTGTAATGTTCAGTTTTAAATAATTAAGTTTTCAAAAGTAGATTAAAAATAACATTACTAGAAATTGATATCGTGAAAATTAACTTTCCACTTTATTTAATAATGATATGGAAATTAACATTAAAAGAAATGAACACGACCTAAATTAACGCGATTTTTTGAAATTCGCGTTAATTTCATGGAGCGTTGATTTCCTATAATAAGGTATTGTGATCGATTGGAAGAATTACTGGAAGACAATGGGAAGTCACTTCAATGTAACAGCTTGTCGTACCGTGTACTTGCTGTTAGTCAGTACCGTATGTTTCCCACTCTTACGAAATTTATTCGAAAGGCTAAGAATATTGTCATTTTTGAGAAAACTCAGTTATTAAACAAACTTTAACGGTGGTGGCCACGTCGATATTGAGTTAAATATTCGACAATGACGTTTGTAGAAATGGGCCAATAACGATGATTTATTAACTGATTATTGATTTAGGATATCGTACAAGTTCAAGGACACAGTACTGTGATCGTTTGCCTACATATTTCCGAGATATCTGGCCAGGAGAATGCACCAAGCAAGACGCGATTACCATCTACTGGTCGTAAATCCATGTCCAAGTAACAATAGAACGACAATAGAAGACAATACAATACATAGAATATAGAACAATACACTACAATACAATACAGGTATTGTATTCCACTTGGACATGGATTTATAACCCATCTACTGAAGCATACTTTGACTCTTATATTAGGTAAATAACGCCCCCCCATCAGTGCACATCTCCCCTTCCCCCCTCCCCTCCCCTCCCCTCCCCCTCTCCATCCGAGACAGTCGTCTGCGTTGCTACCGAAACGGTTTCTAGAGATGCTGGAATTCAGCGACATCAAACTTTAATTCCGAGTAAAAGATAGGAGCAGTAAGCACCTGTTAAGTTAATCAAAGATAGAAACTAAATCATGAACGGGGATTGAGAGGAACTCTGAAAGAATCGATGATAAGCTTTTGGAAAATTTTCGTCGGTTATCCCGCCGGTGTCTGCTCGCTCGACATTAAAAACTTCAAGACACATGCCTGAGACTGAGATGGAAGGCTTGTTTTTCTAGTTTTTTTTATCTCCAGCAACAGCTGTTATATTGATTTGACTTACAATGAGCAAGATGTAAAGGTTGGTGAATCTTTTGAGCATATTTTAGTAATTTATTTCAATAATGAAAACTACGATTTAGTAGTTCAAACTTAGCTTGAATTAGTAAATTGCTAAGTCAACACTTGAGACAAGTCTGAAAGGGTCTGAAACGGCAAAGCGGCAAGCCGGTCTAGGATTTTGAATGAAAACTCAATTAAATGTTTCTCAAGTAGTCTAGTTAATCAGGTTTTGAGATCATTCAAAGTGCACGCCTAACGCAAAACGATTCGGATATCGATTTTATCTCCGTTCTTAAGCTTGCTTGTAGGAGTTAGTTCTAAGTGATGAACGCTATAAAATGGAAAAACAAACTACAAAGTTAATGGAATTTGACTAATTTTAATCTAAAATATTGCTACACAATTGAATGAATTACCTCTTACGCGATATCCAATTTAGCAGAGCAGTAGATATTGAGCTAGGGAAACCAAAGAAATTAAAGTAAAGAATTGCTAATTTAATGGATTCCTTTGACATTGTTTACTAGACTGTCATAACATTACTCAGAATATATCACTAAAGATTTGTCTAGATATAAATGCGTTCATGAACTCATTGTAAGATTTTGACTCCCCAACAAACGTGCCAGAGCTTGCAAGCCACTACAAAAAATCTAGTATAGTTTTCAACTCGCAGAAGATGGTCATTATACTTTTTTCCGCCTTTAGGATATTGGAACAATGACATCATTGAATGCTGGCCATGGCCCTGTACATAATGCTGTTCGTCGTATGACGGAGCTTATAGATTTGGAAAACTTGGAGGGTTATTTTGATGAATACTTACTCGAGACAACGTCCACACAAAGCCATGACGAAGACGATTTTGATGCCTTGTCTGTGGACAAGGATTGTTCTCCAACACATACGTAAGTAAGACGGGCACGTGAATCAAACTATCATATTTTATTCTGTTATTTTAACTTATTCGAGGCGATTTCCACAGCTAGTCTGGTATTCAGTCTGATTTGAAAATTATTTGTGCTCCTATAACTAGCAATTTGGCCATATTTCGTTTTTATCTTCCGACGGTGGCATGGCGGGCGGGTTAGATTACTGGGGGTTTTACGGAATGGACCGAAGAATAAGCAACAGGTCTAAGAAACTTGACACTAAGTTTCAACTATAAAGCTGCGACTTTATCATGACGGAATGATTCATCTAATTCAAAAAAAGGTGCGTGAAGGGTTTGTTGCATGTTACATGTTGCATCATTTGCATACCATACCAAGAATGCAATCAGCGAAAAGTCATAACAATATATAGAATTATCCCAAACTTTGTCTGCACGTTTTTCCAGCACCATTTTCTTCTGTGCTGTCATTATTTACATATGAAAAATAATAGCATTTAAGGTTGGTAAGCAACATGCAACATGCGGTATACGACAAAACCTTCACTAACCTTTTTTGAAATAGCCGTATATAGAAAATTAACATGTGAGTTGAGAGTTGTGTGGTTAGAACCCGTGGTTGTAGTGAGTGTGAAGTGTGTCGTATACTTTAACATTAGCACGACTAAAATAAAGATTTTTTTATTATCTATTCATTTCATTGTTAGTTTTTGTGAACCGATGCAGTCGTTGAAACATAAACTTCCCCTAGTGATGCACGTCTTTTAGTCGGGGATTTCAAGTGATTTTTTTCCGGCGAGCCCTATATATGGGAGTTGTCATCGTTCAATGTTGCAAAGCCTCATCACCACCATGCACCACCACCAAACACACACGACGTTTGTTTTTATTGCTTCACGAGGGTAGTACTTAATAGCCAGTGGCTAATAAACCTGTGGCCCTCGTTCCATGGTCGAATTGGAATTTAGAAGTTGAATTAGAAAGTACTCTACTCCTCTACTCACACACAACACCGACCTCTGTGGGACTCCAACTCGGGAGGGTCGCATTGGTGAGAGGCGAGCCGCGTTCTCACCGCTACGCCACTCGTACTTCCCTATCTACCATAGATGCTATCTCTGAAGG
Source organism: Anthopleura xanthogrammica (assembly GCA_964019055.1). Taxonomy (NCBI): domain Eukaryota; kingdom Metazoa; phylum Cnidaria; class Anthozoa; order Actiniaria; family Actiniidae; genus Anthopleura; species Anthopleura xanthogrammica. The sequence continues at coordinate 26,467,736 of OZ025206.1, read as the reverse complement.
TATTATTTATATCATTTATATATTACAGGAAATTCTCATTCATATCATCAACTTTTAGTACTGTTAACATGTTTATATATTATCATAACATTGATACACAGGGCAAGGCCACCTTCTACTCGACTAATAACCATTGAATCCTACACGAAAATCTGCATCGAACGATCCAAGTAAGTACGCGTACTACAGACAGCATGTAAAAAATAGAATTTAAACAATAAAAAATAAATAGAATACTTGGTAATATGCTCTACCACTGAGCTACAGGGAGACTCATGTGGTTGTAATCACTTTACTGGGTTGATATGACAGACGGCCTGCATACTACTAGTTTTGAGATATCCACGTTCTGTTCAGAACGCAATATATATATAGTAAATAAGAGTTAGAAGTTGAGAAACTAGGAAACTAAGCTAGAAAACTTGTAGTTAAAACAGATTATATATTTTGACGTTTTGTTTAGTTACGGCGTTTCTCTAGCAATTTTTACCAAACTAAATAATCGAACTTTCGCCACACACTCTTGTTGGAAAATATATTTAGATTTTTTTCGCATGGAATTGTTCGACAGCGCGCGGCTTTCAGGTCAAAACACGGGTTGACCAAGCTCTGTTTGTGGTGGTCTTGTACGGTGATTCCTTTTATTCGTTTTTTCCCCCACAAAGTTTCCTCAGCTAAAAACAATAGTGTCTTGGTGCTTGTCTTGTCTGTGTGTGGTGTGGATTTCAGCGCTTTTCATTGATTTTTTCTATGTTTTCTCTCTCCATAAATATTATTATGAGCTTGGTCTACCTGTGGTAAAATCCCGAAGCGACGAGAAATTTCCCTCCATAAGCCGTCGGAAGATCCGTCGGAAGTCCATTAAGCCTTTAGTTTGAATTTTGATTTTCTAGAAGCCCTTGTATTCTTATTTAAACATCTTAATACCTGGTGAGAATGCTTAACAAAAGCACCGACATTGCTGAGGTCAGCGATAGCCATTAATTGAGTAAACTTCTCTGATCGACATTCGTTTCTGTGAGTAAATACAATTACAGGGACCGTCAGAATTGAAGTTTTAACTTGCCACACAACACAGCCATCAAATAATTTTTGGCATACACCTATTTCTGAAAAAAAGGTTGTCGGAACCAAAGGAATGAATATCGGCCCCTTTCATGTGACGTCAAAGCAGCTCAGCTTGGAGGAGAAGCGGAATAAATTCCAATCTCCTGAGAATTGGAACTTATTGTTTTGTCGTGTTAATTTTCAATTTTTTTTTTATTTCTTTATGCATAAAATGCAAACTGAACGATGAGGAATCCCTAAAAACAGCCCCAAGATGCAACGCATTTCTACAATTTCGCAAAGGCTAAAATCTCTGCAATATTGTTTTCCCATTTTAGACCACGTGTCATTCTCATGGGTATAATATTCTTTGTTTGAGTTGTATCCTTGTTCATGTGTCTTCTCATGCGCAACCGTTACTGCAAAAACACTTGTATCGCGACTCGCGTTTCAAAACTTCGATTGGCTTTTTGGCTTTTCTGATCCGTCAATCATCTTAGGCTTATGCAAATAAGTCTATCAACACGCTCAAATTCGCTTCAAATTCGTCCATCTGTACGTCAAATTCAAACTTTTTTCGAAAATTTAAAATAACTAAAGAATATTCCAAGGATTTGCTGCGAGGAAGAGTTGTTTTCAAGCCTAAGATGCATGATTGACGGATCAGAAAAGCCAAAAAGCCAATCGAAGTTTTGAAAAGCGAGTCGCGATACAAGTGTTTTTGCAGTAAACAAAGAAATGATTCTCAAGAAAACGACAAGTGAGTGGTCTGAAACGGAAAAAGATCCAGAATAAAAGGTCTAACTTTTACGGAAGTAAAATGTCTATTGAAACATAAATAAATTTCTTTTAAACCAGTGATAAGTCGAATGATAAGCAACAGCCTTCATCGAAAAACAAATCTGACGAGAACAAAAAGGTCCGAAGAGAGAAAAGAGACTCCATCGACTTGACCGACGTCGTCCGGAATCAAAGGCCAAGCAGAAGCTCGAGAGTGTCACACCTCGAGAAGAATGCTTGGAAGGATTTTGGAAGGAGCGAGAAGAAGAATCATTATAATCGCGAGAACAGGAGCAAGATGTCTTGGATATTGAAATTCTTTTGTGGTGTAAATCAGGAATTCAAATGGTACAGCTTAAAAGGAAAAGGTAAGTGGTTCCTTTAGAAGCAAATATCTTATCTATACGGTTCTCTAAATTGCTGGGTTTCAATCAGCTGATAAGTCTTTGAATCTCATTATCTGCTCCAAATGGTGGTCAAAAACTTACCACCACGGTCAGCCAGAAATAATTGACCTTTTCCAAGATACGACCGGATGCATAGATATGTACTATCCAAAGCTTCTGTTGGCTATTGGCAAGTAAAATCAGCCCGGGGGGGGGGGGGGGGGGGGGGGGAGTCAGGGGTAAAGTATCGGGCATGCTCGTCGGAAATTTCCAAAAATGCCCCTAAAAGATACCGGAAGTTTTTTCAAAAGGGCGTGGCTTGGTAAATTTTAACCCCTAAGAGATACCACAAAAATAAAGGCTTTTGAAATGTTTTTCCTTGAGTAATATTCCGAGTTTACACACGCATACGTATTGCGTTATTATGCGTTGGCTAGTAGTTCCTTTTTCAACACCCTAAAAGATACCAGAAAGTGCTGATTTGCTAAACCTTAAACTTAAGACTGTAAAAGATACCAAATTGCTGATTTTTACCCCTAAGAGATACGACGAGCATACCCGATACTTTACCCCCGGAGTCCCCCCCCCCCCGGGAACATCAGCTTCCTGAGCGCTTGTTTGTATCTTGGAAAGGTCTTTTCTAGAGACCGTGGTCTCTTGGTCTATTTTACTAAGCACTTGTGATTCCGCTGATCAACATTCTGCACGACAATGATGGACTTCAATTTAAGTGAAGCCCAGCAATTCATCAAATACTATTCATTTCAATGAGTTGGCAGAAGCCTTCGTGCATTACACTGTGCATTACACTGTGCATTACACTGTGCATTACACTGTGCATTACACTGTGCATTTCAATATTAATTTCATTAGCGCTCAAGATGTTTCTCAATAATAATAATAATAATAACAACAACAATAATAATAATGATGATGATGATGATAATAATAATAATAGTAATAATAATATATGAAGTATATATAAAATAAATAGGATTTAGCAGCGACATCTCTACAAAGTAGGCACATAATTCCAAGAAGTTGATTTTTGCGGAGGGAGGAAAACCGGAGAACCTGGAGAAAACCCCTCGAAGTACATAGAACTAACAAGCAACTCCCGGCGGGACTCGACCCGGGTCGCATTGGTCAGACACATTTGCTGTTGTACGATTCTAAAAACACCATCGTTTTCTCCTAGGCGTGTGTCTTGTTCTACCGATGGCAATCTTCTACGTGATTCTCTGTGTTGTACTTCTTCCCTTTATATTTGCCGCAGCAGCTGTGTCAGCATTGGTGTTAGGCGCGGGCCTGTGTTCTTATCTCTCATTGGCTACAAAGAAAGTGGGCGTGTCATCTGATGACGACAGTGACAAGTCTTGTTTGGAAGCCATTTGGTGGTGGGCTTAATGATCTAACAGCCAATCACTGACAAGAGACGGTTGTCAAACATAGAAAAATTTGAAATTGAGACAATTGTACAAATAATGAAATTTCGAAAAAAGATTATGGACAAATGGATTTTTTCTAAGGGAGATTGGCTTACATCTGACTTACTTCCAGACTGCATGTAATATGGGGTTCAGAAAAAGATGGTCAGAAAATCAGCCAATTTTCAAGTTCATTTGCAATTTTAGGATTTGCAAAACACGTAAATTCAAAATGTTGCTGGCATTACCGCCCAGCGTGCAACAAATATTCTTTGTTGCAGAGAGTAGAAAGAGCTTCCACTTCGTGCAAACAGGGTTGCGCTACAAAAATGTTGTTGCGCGTGGGGTGGTAATACAAGCAACATTCACTCAGCAACTTGCAACGCAATAATGTTGCGCGACAAGTTGCATGATTTTGTTGCTCGTATTTTCGCGCCTTCAACTTCATTCAGAGGATAAAATATTTTTTCTTACTCTCATGAAAATAGATTCAGTTTCGCTGAACTGGGATATCCCGCAGGTGTTTATGAAGAAGAAACCAGAGTTTAAAATTCCTGGTAATGTAATATATTTTGAATTCACATGTACAGAGTTAAGAAATATTCTAAGTTATGTTTTAGTAATAAAAAATGTAAGTAGTCATTTTGCAGTTTTTTGTTTCTTTCTTCGTTGGTTGAATTCTCCTGTCTTCGACTTGACTGACTTGACGAGCAACGACAAACTGAAACACCAAACAAAGTATTATTTATTGTTGTAGATTTTGATAGATTTTTGGATGAGTGGGAAACGTACGGTACTGAGTTACAGCACATGCGTACACGGTACAACATGCCGTAACATTGAAATGGCTTCCTATAAGAACGCTTATCGTATGAGTGGGAAACATACGGTACTGACTTACAGCACGTACACGATACGACATTCCGTCACATTGAAATGGCTTCCTATAAGAATGCTTATCGTATAGGTGGGTAACATAGGGTACTGACTTACAGCACGTACACGGTACGACATGCCGTAACATTAAAATGGCTTCCTATAAGAATGCTCATCGTAAAGGTGGGAAACATACGGTACTGACTTACAGCACGTACACGGTACGACATGCCGTAACATTGAAATGGCTTCCTATAAGAATGGTTATCGTAGGAGTGGGAAACATGCGGTACTGACTTACAGCACGTACACGGTACGACATTCCGTCACATTGAAATGGCTTCCTATAAGAATGCTCATCGTATGAGTGGGAAACATACGGTACTGTCTTAAAGCACGTACATGGTACGACGTGAATGCCGCAGAGGGGTTTTGGTATGAGTGGGGCTTACCTTGGATCTATGGTACTTTTTTCACCTGTGAAGCAAAATTTTTAATAAGTTAATAAGAAGTAACATAAACTTGAACCGAAATTAAATCATACACGCTATCTCACTGGGAGATGCTTTAAAGCTAACTAGTCAGGTCTGTTAGCGAAAAGATCGTGCACTTTTGACTACAAGCACCAAACTTGGCACGAATGTTCGTTGAGGCATACTAAACACATTTAGGGGTGGGTGCCAAAATATGGTAGTCGGGGGGAGGCACGCCACGCTCTCAACTAGATGAATAAACTTTATTAAAATTTACATGAAACGAAAAAAATCCTTCAAGTTTTAGCGCTAACATGGGAGTGCTGTTTAAAAAAGTCAGAATGGCATATTACAGTTTCTTGATATCTCTTTTTGTTGCAGGGATATCAAAAGTTTGGACCGTCCATTTTTTGGCACCCACCCTTAAATCTTTACAGCATGCCCCCGAAAACATCAATGCCAAGTTTGGTGCTTGTACTCGAAAGTGAACGATCTTCACTATTTCTGTCAGTATTTTTGACAGACCTAATTATACCGTGTATAAATATAAAGATTTATTTTATTCATTTATTCATTTTACCTTCACTTCGTTTATATGGTTTTGTATTCTGAGTTAATTCTTCGGTAACTTGTTTTTTCTTTTCTCTTCTTCGTTGTCGTTCGTCAAAAATGGCGTCCATAGCCTTGGTTTTTCTGTACAATAAACAACATGGAGTAACTTTATAATAACTTTATTTATAGAGAGTAGAACACCTAAACAACATTGAGTTAATCATGGCGTCCATAGCCTTGGTTTTTCTGTACAATAAACAACATGGAGTAACTTTATAATAACTTTATTTATAGAGAGTAGAACACCTAAACAACATTGAGTTAATCATGGCGTCCATAGCCTTGGTTTTTCTGTACAATAAACAACATGAAGTAACTTTATAATAACTTTATTTATAGAGAGTAGAACACCTAAACAACATTGAGTTAATCATGGCGGACATCTTAAAAGTCACAAAGGTAAACGTAAGGTAAACCCAATATTTTACTTCGAAACCGCGGGGAGTGGCTGACCAAACGTTTATCTAAAGTGCACCTCACTCCAGAGACAATACTTTCAGTACTGATTCTACAGGAAGAAAATAGTTGAATGGTAAAATATTTTTTGATTTGAGCCTTACCTGACGTTAACGTATTGGAAATATAAACCTTCATAACTTAAAGACCCATCACTCAAATCAATACTATTTCACCATTCAAATGTTTACTTCATGTAGAATCAGTACTGAAAGTATTGGAAAACGGTTCATATACCCTTTAACTTACTTAAACTGTGGATCTGAAGGATCGATGGCATAAAGATGAGACGAGAAGAGAGCAGTAAAACGAGGATCTTCAACGTTGACTTTGAAATGATCTTCTGCAGTCTGTTCTTCTTCTTTACGTCTTTTCTTGCGTTTCTTTTTCTTCTTCTCGTTTTCTAAGATTCCTTTCAAGCTAAAATGCTGTGGTTCTTCTTTCCCGTCCATCAGTAACAGCTCGAGCTCCTCCTGGAGAGACAAAAAAAAAAAGACCCAACTCGTCACGTGGATCACTCATACTATAACTGCAGGTGGCATGGGTGGAGTATGCTGCTAATGCGTCGTCTTTAAGCGCTGTGAGTCCAACGGGTCGGGTTGCTGGTTCAAGCCCTACGGTTGCCACATGTGGATTGAGTTTGTTTGATGTGTTGTTCCAAGAAACGAATCAAAATGTGAGGAGAATTATTAGTTAAATGAATGACTGAATGAGGGAAAAGAATGAATAGGCCAGAATAAATGAGAAAGAAGGAGAGAAGAAAATGGAATAAACGAAGGAAAGAACGAACAAGGGGATGAACGAGAGGGAAAACAAAGAAAAGGGATGGAAAGGAAAGGAAAGAAAATGAAAGGAAAGGAAAGAGAAAAGAAAAGAAAAAATGAGAGAGAGATAAAGAGAGACGTGGGTCATTATCAACCTCTTCTCGTATAAAATATTGTTGTGGTTATCGCTCACTATCCTAAGTGCTTTAGAAGTATGTTTATTTTACTGTTATCCGGTACAAAAAGCTGTTTGGGTTTAAGGCATTTTAGCTTCGTGACGTTCCAAGTATATCCAGGTTTCACGAAGAGACACAAATGAATGGGGACTCAAAAGCGTATCCAGGATTGTAGATCTAAATACACACCAAGTTAAACAGAAAAAGTACCTTTCGTTTCTTGTCTTCCTCAGTTACTTGTTTCTTTCCTTTCTTTTTCGCCACAGATTTAGTTTTCACTCGTTCGTTGTTGTTGTCCGGAAAATCGGGTCCAAAGCCTTGGCTAAAGAAAGGGTCTGACATATCTACACCTTCTGGGATATCATCTTCATCATCTTCTTCTTGCGAGACTTCATTCCTATCATTAATAAGAAATACGTTAATCAACTTGATCTCTGTTTTCCATGACAGACCAAGTGCCATTCCCTTGAGTATTATTTATTTTATTTAACAATAAATTTATAAATAGGATTACCATAGAGGAATAGTCCCCTTCACAGATCCCTGCGCCATTTTGAAAGGTAGACGTACCTTTGCATCGAAGCGAGATTTCTGTGAATTTGGCGGGAAATTTCATGACAAAACGCACGCGCGCTTACCGTCAACTTTTGAACTCTCGCTATGAAATGAGCGGGAAAACAGCGACTTTTTAGTTCCTTTCTTTCAAATATATTTTTGGTTAGCTTTTGGGCCCCCAGGGTTGAGATTTTTTAATTTTTGTTTGTTTGTTATTGTCGTTCTTTTCTTTCCGTTTTTCTTCACGAATACAAATCTTCCACTTGACTCTTCATCCAGTAATGATGAAATTAGAGAATATTGAGCTACAGAAAAACTTTCCACGTCAAAACCAGCGAAATTCCTCAAGGAAGAAAAGAAATAAAAGCGTCGAGAAAAAACGTCTTTGATTAGTGTCTTACTTCTGTAGTTTCTTCTCTTTTTCCTTCTTGCGTCTCTCTTTTCTTTTCTCCTTCTTTTTGTTCAGGTATTTATCCCATGCTGTTAGATTTTTCTCCTCTTTCTCCACCCGTTTCTTCGCCACAAGGTCCAAAGCAGATTCCTTCAAGCCTGGCTCCCACGTGAACTCCATTTCATTATCATTGTCATCTTCGTGTTCTTTGGAATCAATCTCTTGGACAAGTTTCTGCAGTTAAAAAAAACAACAAATTAGGTGTCGCCATGAAACGCTATTAAAGCAAATCATCATAGTAAAATTAATAATTTAATGTATAATCATATTGTTTTCATATATATAATGTAAAAAAAAAAAAAACACGACCACATCCGCCATGCTGTAAAAACCCATCGTGTATAAATAAACATTATTATTATCATTATTATTATCATCATGATCATCATCATCGTCGTCGTCGTCATCATCATCAACTTTATTTAGAGAGTGACACATGACAATGGCAACTAATAAACTTGTGGCCCTCTATATTTAATGTCTCTGAAAGAGATGGGACCGCCATTTTACGTGGTCATCCGAGCCATAGCGAAGGTCTAACCATTTTCAGATATTATTAGAGCAAAGGTAGCACCTTTGACTCCAATATTTTAAGACCCTAAGTGTGGGTCCAGCCGCGGAGGCTTGAACCCACGACCTCCACAAACCAGACCGGTGACCAGCCGAGCCAGCTGGGAGGGGGTCGATTGTTAATCCTCTTACTTTTTTTCCTTCCCACGTTCCGTCAATCCATCACTCTTTTACCAACACGTCCATCCATCCATCCATTCTCTCATTTATCTATCCATTCACCCACCCATCCGTCCGTTCCATTCACTCTTCACCCCCTCAATCCATCCATCCATCCTCCCATCCATCCTCCTTCCACTTATTCATCTATCCAACCACCCTTCCAACCAACCGTCCATCCATCTCCCCAACCAATGTTATATCCTTCCATTCATCCACTTTCCCTACCTTGTATTTTGCAATCTTTTCCTCTTCATCTTCTGAATGGCTATCTTCATCGTCATCACCAACAAGATCCGAAGGTTCCTCGTCGTCAGAGGACGCCAAATACGCCTGAAAGTCCATATCCTGAAGATCACCTTTGCTAAACGCCTTCATAGTGGTCTTTAATCTATTCGTGTCAGTCTCATCCCATGTCAGTTTGACATTGGTTTGGTGCAGTGCTGTCGTCTCAAATCTTTGAAACAAGAAATGGATGTTAATGACAATTCTGTATCAGCCTTACATAGATTTGGCTTAATTTCGACAGTGTTAAACACGAGATCATGTGGCCAGCGATCTTCTTGACAGGTTGGTTGTTTATGGGGAGGAGGGGGGGCAGTGGCTGATCCAGAACGATTTTAAGGGGGTGGGTGTTACCTAGAAAGGCATCACATAGCATCCTTTTTAGGTTTTACCTTATCCTTTATTCTTATTATTTTACAACTCCAACAAGGGGTGGCTAGCCATCCAATCAACCCTCCTGGTTCCGCCCTTAGGGGGGGAGAGGGCGTGTAGTATATTGATGATGGGCAACACCAGATTGCTTTAGTTTGATTGCGGATCTTTGGCAATCATATTTGGGTTGCAATAGTTGTTGCCTTTATCTCAACCATGGGAAATGACACAAGCATGTCAAAAAAGGGTCACTTTAATAGACCCCTTTCAGCACGTCGGGATGCAATTGATGCACGTTGGGATGCAATTGAGCTGCATTCAAGAAAACCAGAGGACCAGGAGAAAAACCCTTGAATCAGAGGAGAGAACCAACTCAAAACTCTACTCATGTGACACTGAACCCCGCGGGACTCAAACCTGGGTTGCATTGATTTAGGTGAAGCCTCTTACAGCTACACTACCCATGCAGAGAATTCAAGACTGGAGTAACACCCTGTATATACTCACTCTGGTGGCTTGTACGTGGCCAGTGTTGGCATTTCAGTTGCTACAGATATTGGTTCATGTTGAAACTCCATGTCGTCAGGTATGAATCTCAGATCAATAAGGTTGCCACTCAGTTCATACTCCACACCATCAAACTCTTCATATACATTGTTACTTGTTCCTGAAAACAACAAAATAAAATTCAACTTTTGAAAACAGAGAGCTCATGGGGAGGAAGGGAGGGATAAGGAAAAACAGCATACAATAAAGTGAAAGACAAAACAAATGAATAAAAGAACTATGTGATGAACCTAAAGAAAACAATTAAATATAATTCAACTTTTTAAAACAGAGTGCTCATGAGGAGGAAGGGAGGGATAAGGAAAAACAGCATACAATAAAGTGAAAGACAAAACAAATGAATAAAAGAACTATGTGATGAACCTAAAGAAAACAATTAAATATAATTCAACTTTTTAAAACAGAGTGCTCATGAGGAGGAAGGGAGGGATAAGGAAAAACAGCATACAATAAAGTGAAAGACAAAACAAATGAATAAAAGAACTATGTGATGAACCTAAAGAAAACAATTAAATATAATTCAACTTTTTAAAACAGAGTGCTCATGAGGAGGAAGGGAGGGATAAGGAAAAACAGCATACAATAAAGTGAAAGACAAAACAAATGAATAAAAGAACTATGTGATGAACCTAAAGAAAACAATTAAATATAATTCAACTTTTTAAAACAGAGTGCTCATGAGGAGGAAGGGAGGGATAAGGAAAAACAGCATACAATAAAGTGAAAGACAAAACAAATGAATAAAAGAACTATGTGATGAACCTAAAGAAAACAATTAAATATAATTCAACTTTTTAAAACAGAGTGCTCATGAGGAGGAAGGGAGGGATAAGGAAAAACAGCAAACAATAAAGTGAAAGACAAAACAAATGAATAAAAGAACTATGTGATGAACCTAAAGAAAACAATTAAATATAATTCAACTTTTTAAAACAGAGTGCTCATGAGGAGGAAGGGAGGGATAAGGAAAAACAGCATACAATAAAGTGAAAGACAAAACAAATGAATAAAAGAACTATGTGATGAACCTAAAGAAAACAATTAAATATAATTCAACTTTTTAAAACAGAGTGCTCATGAGGAGGAAGGGAGGGATAAGGAAAAACAGCATACAATAAAGTGAAAGACAAAACAAATGAATAAAAGAACTATGTGATGAACCTAAAGAAAACAATTAAATATAATTCAACTTTTTAAAACAGAGTGCTCATGAGGAGGAAGGGAGGGATAAGGAAAAACAGCAAACAATAAAGTGAAAGACAAAACAAATGAATAAAAGAACTATGTGATGAACCTAAAGAAAAGAAAAAAAATATTATTTATTTATTTATTATTTATTAGTGTATAGAGGGAAGGTCAGCAAAATTGTGTGTGTGTGGGGGTCACGTTATTTTCGGAAGCTATATAGACCCCTTGCAGCATGTCAAAATGGAGCTCAATTTGGAGACAAAACAATAGGTTCAAATTCTCAAGAGACTGAAATTCTTTTGTTTTGTCCTTCAAATTAGTCTGCTTTGACGTCACGTGAAATGGGTCTATAGGGGGTTATTACTAATTGTATGTAGCTTTACAGGGGGTTAGTAATAAACTGGATGAAATACAAGGGGGTATAACCCAGGAGGAGGTTGGGTAATATTTGGAAAACACAAGTGATTTTGCCGACCCCCCCCCTCCCCATACACTAATAAATGAAAGCCACCTTAATGCTTTTCTCATTACCTTCAGAGTCACATTCCACTACTGCATAATAATACTTAAGCCGATTGATTTGATATTGACGTAACTTTTCTCTTGAAAAACTTGATCCCTAAAAAGCAATAATTATTACAACAGAGAAAATGAAAATGTACGACCTTGCTTGTCATTAGAATCTCCAGTAGCTCAGTGGTAGAGCATCCTAATCGTATACAGAGGGTTGTGGGTTTGATTCCCATCTGGGCCTCGACTATTTCTTATGTAAAATAATCATACACAAGAAGTCTGAACAAGTTTATAAAGGCCCAGAAATGGGACACAACTGAACTTGCTTATAATAAAATATGGCTTAAAATAACAGCGAGTCACCAGACAATGTCCAGTCAGAATAATTTGAAATTTGTCTGGTCAAATCTTTTCCTCCAAATTGTGCTCCTTGTGGGTAATTTTGACCAGAAACTTTGAGCCAGAAAGGAGGTAGTACAGATGTATGACTGAGCCAAACTAATTTGGTTGGCCATCATGACTGGCAACTGACCAGCCATTTTTCCAAGCCCTGCTTGCAACCACAAAATTGCACCATGTGTCCATCTCTGCAATGGTTGTGAGAAACCACAGTGCTACCTCTATTAAGTGGACCACTTTTAAACCCCTTGCAGCATGTCGGAATGCAGCTCAATTTGGAGGACAAAACAATAGGTGCCAACTCTCAGAAGATTAAAATTATTTTGTTTTGTCTTCCAAATTGAGCTGCTTTGACATCAGGTGCAGTGGGTCTATTTTTAAGGAACAGTTGCACAGCTCTGAAATCTTCTTCCCTTATGATTACAGTAAAATAAACCTATGTTCAGTGAACAGTAAGTTCTAATAAGCACACACCATGCAAGGTCCTGAAGGTGTCTGCTCAATACACATACCACCGTAGATTCATCATGTGAACATGACCTGCAATTTTGAAAATCTCTCACCTCAACATTATTATCATCAAGATTTTCTTCTTGTTCTCTTAGTTCTTCAGGACCATAGCATTCTTCATTTTTTAATCTCTCTAAACCAAATTCTGATGGGTAAATCTAACAAGAATATGAAAAATCAGTTATACTGTATATCAGTTATTAATCCCATGGACACCAATGATCCTTTTTCAAATTCATAAAATACCGAGCAGTACTCCTTGACTACAGATTCACTTACAAAGGGCTAGCCTTGATTTTGTGTAGATATTCAGACGTGTTCCAGTGAAGGTCCATTGAATTTCAAAGTATTTGTATTGTTGTAGTTGTGCATTCTTTACTTTACTGTTGGTATTTGTGAATGTTATGGCATCGAAATGAGGCTAACCCTGCAATCAATTACCATAGCTGTATTAATTTTTATGAAATTATTCGAAAAAGGACTATTGCCTGATGGCTCATGTGCATGTGTTTCTGTAAGATATGAGCAACTTCTTTTCCATTTATTTAGTAATACAGTAGACCCTTTTTAGCTTGGGCAGTTTCTTTACTTACAGTATTGTTCATTCCTTACAGTATCATTTCTTTCAATATTCATTTGAATGAAATGGTAGTGGTGTGAGTGAAAATTAAGTGTCCTCAAGTGTCCTCAATTAGTGCAAAATTGCTAGAGCGACCCTATGCTACAAGGGTTTTTCTCTGGTTTCCTCCCTCCATAAAAATCAACATGTGAGTGAGCGTTATTTATTGGTGTTAGCTAGTAACCACCTCCTTAATAACCAAGTGTCTATAAAGAAATAAATACCTTGACTGATTTAACTACACCTTTGATTGAACTAAACAGAACTGCAAAAACAAAGAAACAAATTGCAGGATTAACATTTGAACTTAAGCTTTTTGCATAACAGACTCAAGGTGATTTCAGTCCAAGAGAATTAAATTAGCAAATCAGTAAAAAAATTGTTTAAAAACTGATGCAAGGAATGTTGAGTACCCTTGGACCTAGATTTGAACATATACATGTAGTAGCTAGACTAGTATGTATAAATTAGACTACATGTAAAAGTGGGAGGCTGAGATTGAAATTTAGAGGATATTAGCAAAAGAGGGGAGGGGGTACTACAGTCTCCTAACCCCTCCCTCTTTCCAGTCCCTGTGATAAATGCAAGAAAATTTGACTTTCTAGTACTTTTTTAAGGGAATAGGGAAGGAAGGATGGAAGGAAAGAACCAAGCAAGTGAGGAAGAACAAAGGTAAGGAGGGAGGGAAGGTATAGAACTCAGCTACAGAAAATAAGATAGCAACAACATTTATTATAGGTATTTAATGTCTACCTACCAAACAGGTCTGTGGCTGTGATTTTATCCCAGTCCAAGTTACACACAGCAAGTCTGCATGTTACATCACTACTTCTATGAATATTGTGATCAAGCTCTGCCCATTGGTGGTCTAACTCATCATCCTATGTTAAGAACAGATTAATTAGACTGCTTATATGCTTCTGCCCTCCAGTCAATGTGTAAAGGTATGGTGAGCATCCTCACCCCTCTCACATTGAAGTCCCAGGGTTTTCCTCCAGCTTCCCTGATCAACCCAGAGGTTGTAGAGATATTACCCAAGGGAATGACGTGTACAGGGTCTGAAATGGAAATGGTGTTTAGGCCTCTGCCTATTTCCTACACTTTTTCCATGTGTCCTGAACATTTGTTGAAGAAATACAGTGATGTTTCTCACCTGAAAATCATCTTCGTCATCTGTATCTGTATCATAACTGCCACCATTTTCTTGTAAAGAGTCCTGTTTATAGTTGCTGCTTCCAGGTTTGTGAATATCATTTTCATCCTCATCATCCTCCTCATCATCATCATCTGATGATGATGATTCTAAATTCCCTTCACCTCTTGCTAAATCAACTGTCATTTTATTCCCCCTTTCATCTTCTGAGTCATCACTGGTTTCATCATCTTCATCACTGGATTCATCATCTTCATCACTGGATTCCATAGTTCTTTGGTTTTGAAAATCATTGTTGCTTATGTTTTCAGTATTTTCAATATCTTCTTCTTCTTCTTCAAGTGAAGTTTTCAATGAGGATATTTGTTCTTTTTTCTTCTTTGTTTTCTTTCCTAATTCTGTTCCATCTTTTTTAGTTTTTGATTTTAATTTCTTCTTTGAATCCCTGTGCATTATTATACCATAAAGTTTATATATATTTTATAAATTAAATATTAAAGCACATTTTCAAAATTTTAATAGACTTTTCCTGAATTCGCTTGAGTGACCCCAAAACAACAGTTCCAAGTTCAGATTGAACTTGAGAAAATACAGAAAATATATGAACACATCAAGTCCAACCTTGACTTAATTACATGTAATACCAATCATTGTCATTCAAGCAAATTGGGAATCATGCAAGGGTAGCGTAGCAATAGTGCTCTTGCCTCTCACCCCTGAGATGGGGATGGCAGAGCATCTTAAAGTTGGGGGGGGGGGGGGGGGGGCTAGTATACAAATTAATGGGAAAAATGGAGAGGAGCTATAGAATAGAAAATAAAAGACTAGCATACAAAACAAAAAAAGTCCCCCCGGCTCTGCCGTCGCTGTTGAATCTCAAGTTTGATTCCTGCAGTACTTGTTATCACTAATGTGTATAGTTTGTTAGGTACAGGCTGCATCTCCCTTGATTTGAGGGTTTTTCTCCAGGTTCTCTGGTTTCTCTCCCTCTGCAAAACCTAACACGCTAAACTCCAATTCAATCTATGAATCAGGTTGTTTTAGGCTATTATATGAAGTAAAATCTGAGTTGAGTTTACATGTATACATAAAAGTTAGTACCAGTTATCAACGAATAAAATGACATTTTACAACATAAATTTCAAACTTTTTTGAATGCTATAACTTGACCAGAATAGTAAAATATGTGTATTTTAATCTAGTATATAACTCTCTCTCCATATACACTCAAATATCTTACCCAAGGTCATTGGTTTGTGATTCTTCTTTGTCATCATCAGAAAGATCATAAAACTGGCGCAAGTCTTCTTTTGATGTTTTTCCTATTATAGCACCTCGCTTATCAACAAAGTCTGAAAGGAAAATATATAACCTCAATCTAATCTGATCTGATCACAGTGCATGGGCACAAAAGTGCCTGAAACCGACCATGTTGATAAAACTTTTCCATAATTATAATTTCAATTCTGAAATTTTTGAAACTTGGCCATGAAATGCATGTCTATATTCCCCACAAATATAGGAAAATGACGGCACAAGTTCGGCACCAAAATTTCAAGTTTAAAATACCAGGTGATCTGAAATCTACAGGTAGATGTGCAATGCATTGTTTGTTACAGCGAAAATTTCCAAGTGTTATCTATTATCTCTTGTCAAAATGAAATATTTTGAACCATCAACAACTTTTGGTGAATCTTTGCACGGGTGAGTATTATTTTCTTTATTTTTGAGCAAAAGCTGAATTATAAATTGAGCCAAAAAGCGAGAGAAGCAAGATCACCTGGTAGGGATGCAAGTCCTGTTTCCTCCTCCTGTCACGATCATATTTATTGTACTGTCATTTCACATCTTACTTCTCCGTTGATCAGATTATACATTCATGATTCTTTCGTATTTACTATTATCTAACATTAATCAACTCCTACCTGTATTGTAAATGTAGTGAAGAATAAACTAAATGAAATGAAATGACGGTAGAAAAATAAATGGACCTTTCTCAAAATTATCATGGATGCAAGGCTAACATGAAACACAAAAAAAAATTACACTTTTTCTCGATGGAATTTGTGGCATTTCTTTTGTATTTCCATGTTAGCCTTGCATTCAAAATAATTTTGAAAAAGGGTCCATTCCAGATCGGTGCATTTATGAATGACAATTAATATATATACATGTACCACAGGGAACCCAATGTGTTACTTACGTTTCGTTGTAAAGGTTTTGTCATTGAACATTCGCTCAAATCTGGAATCTATTTTGACCTTTCTTCGTTTTCGGTCGACTTTCTGTGTGATAAAAAATCTTACAAGTTTACGAAGTTCTTCTAATTCGACAACATTCTTAAAAAACATTTAGTTATAACTCTAGCTTAAGGGAAAAAACATGTTCCTTCCCTAAGATTTGCCACTCTGTTTTAGCTACTAGTATTAGTTTCTTTAAAACCCTGAATTAAATGATATCTTGTGATAAATTTAACAAGCATTTTCGTCTAAATAACTTAGCTTACCTTGAAACGTGGATCGTTCGCCACACGTGCAAAACGTTTATCTGACATTTTCTCGCAAAAAAACTTGAAGTTTCAAGAATTCCTTGACAAAGGATAACAGAATTTCTTCCTATTTAACTTACAATAGGTCAAGAAGTGAAAGTTTTAAACGTTAGAGCAAATATTTCAATATTTTTTCACGTCAACTTTCTCTTCCACCATCACTCGTCCGCCATGTTGTTGCGAAACACTTGTTGTCACCAGTCTCTTTATTGTATGCTGATGATTTGTAATGGGAGGGGTGGGTAGGGACATCTTTTTAAAGTGGGACGACGATGAAACTTGAGCCTTTTCAAACAAGATTATTTCGATGAAAAATTACAAAAATAGTTTAGAAAAAGAGAAACCCGATGTTAAAAAAGAGAAGGGGAAAAATCATAGCTAAAATTCTGAGTTGAATTGGTTTTACCGTCCAGGTTTAGGACTTATTGTTACATCCTTGCTCCACACCCGGACAGCAGCTTCCTGGCATTATTTTCAAGAAAGAAACCTCAATTACAGAACATCCACATATGACAACAAGCCATGAGGGTTATCAATATTGAGTAACTGACTTCACAAAGAGACACGTTTGAATAATGAGGGGAAACCAATTTCGAGAAATAAAACTTGTTTTGAGGACGTTCCCTTTATCGTACCACACAATAGCTATTTAAGGAGGCTCCCTAGAGTTTACAGGTATTTGGAGCTATAAGAGAAATCCTTTTATAGCAAAAGCATATCTGCATATCGATGCCTGATAGACCAAACATATTAAAGATTATGAGTTTAGGATTTGTTTGTGGTAGTAATGATCACGTACAATGTTACCATAGCAACGCTGCATCTGTCGTAAAAAGGCCTATTTTTAACATTAAAAAAATAATAACTCGAATTTTCCACGGTCAATATTCTTCTAAATACATAATATAAAACTCCGTTGGGTTTTTTATAATATAACTGCGGCTTAAAAAAATCTTGACATCAGAACGTGAGATATTGAGAAATTTCGATTTTCCTGGATTAAAAAAAATCTGATGTCAGGATTTCAGTAGCATTTTGTCAGTTGCCTTTTTATAACATTGTGAAAAAACTGTATACGTTTGGGAACATTTCACCATGTACTTTTGAGTTAATTTCATTTTGAAAATTAACGTACGCAAAATAAAAATTCTTCAAGTTTAGTAGTTGCGCATGCGCAAGCATACTCATTGCATTCTGAATATATTAAATGAACTGTTTTGAACGTGCAAGTTTGTCAAAGTCGTATAAAAATCACTAAACACAAGGGTAGATTTCACGGAGCTTTATTTGCTGCTGCTTCTGTTGCTACTGGTTTGAAATGATTGATAATTCTGGACAAAATGCGAGTAGTTTTTGTGACTCTTGGTGGAGGAAGAGTAAACTCTAGGGAGCCTCCTTAAGAAATAAAACATTTTCTCCGTGCCTCGACTTCGTCTCGGGTTTTCACTGATCTGCTCTCGAATTCTCCCAAACGCGTAGCCTCGGTTTTCACCAGGCTATGAAGGCATCGGAGAAAATGTTTTATTTCTTTTAAAAAATACTTAAAAAATGCTTGTTACGTCATTTCCGTGCCTTCATAGCGTGATGGAAACACAGCTCTCGACCAATGAGAGCGCGCGTACTATCTTAAGTATTTTTTAAACGATATTAATTTGGATGCTATGTGGATGCCAAAAATGTAAGAATATGAACTAAAATAATGCTATTGTCGTTCAACTCTAAAATCCTTGATTGAAGGAGGAAGGAAGAGGTCTCTTGTAGAAATATATACAGAAGTGTTTTACATGCAAACAGCCAGTACATTTATTCTTGCGATTCGACTTTTAGTGTTGAAGATAAATGAGGACAAAATTAGAATTTCCAATCATTCTGTTCTTTTTGACGTAGGGTTGCTATGGTAACATGATCTTTTTTCCCCTGATCGTATAGAAAGTGCATGGTTAAAAAAATACCCTGAATTATCTTATTTGAACATGATTATGCTTTAATTCTATTTTAAACTACACATTTTCATCATATAGGCGCTGTATTTTCCTATATTATTATTAACTTATTATAGGCAATTAACGCTCCATGATATGTTAACGCGAATTTCAAAAAATCGCATTAATTTAAGTCGTATTTCTTTCTTTTAATGTTAATTTCCATATCATTAATAAAGTGGAATGTTTTAACATTAAAATTAAAATTTTCACGATATCAATTTCTAGTAATTTTATCTTTAATCTACTTTTGAAAAATTATTTATTTGAAAACTGAACATTAAAGCTAGTCACCAGTTAATAACAATAACAACATTTAATTTTTTTCGGAAATTATATTTTCCTTTTAAATTTTCGTTCTACAAGCTCTTCATTTTCACTTTCAGATGAGTTACTCTTTATGTGCATCGCGTTAATTTCATTTAAATGGGAATTTTGGCTTCTCTTTCGCGTTAATTTTCTTTATTTGAAAGTATTTTTTGCCCTCAATTCGCGTTAATTTAAGTCACGCTAATTTCTAATACTTTAATTTCGTGGCGCGTTAATTTCCTATAATAAGGTATTTCTATTATTAATACTACTTCTCAGAGCCAAGACTATTGCTTATCCTTTCAAAATCATCTGAACTTGACTGATATTCTTTCATTCTCTACTTGTTCCAAGATCTTTGTATGGGATTTCAGGTTCATCTTCTGGTGCATCGCGCTTTCCACAAACCCTTACGTGTAACATTGCTTCCAGCAGTAGTAGTTACATTTGTACGGAGTGCATTTCCAGCCGCAATAGCTTGTGCACACGATGCGGCGGCGCCGTTGTCGTCGTCGTCCCCAGCCCTCGGCATCAGGCATTAAGATCAAGATCAGACAGAGAAGCAAGAGGAACTTAAAATTCATGGTGTTGACCTACCTAGACACAAGCAATAGCAAAAACCAGACTCGTACCCAGTCGTCACATACTCTGCTGCTGAATGCGCGCAAAGGCTTTTGGGGAGGATGGGATACACTGATACACTGCGAACTCATTAAATCCTTCCCATGAAGCACAGCGCGAGTAAGAATAAATAGCGCAAAGTAAGAAGCGACTGGGTGAAGTGACATGTTTTATTGTGATTCGCTATTTAGCTGCAACGCATGAAAATGGATGAAAAGTCATAACAAGTTTATCAAGTCTCGCGCAACGCATTGCGTGACAACTGACTCAAACCGGCTGCGGGGAGACCGGGGAGATAAGACAGTTAACAGTCATAACAAACGATCGGGTTTCGGATGCAAAAAAGACAAATTTACTCATGAATTAATAATCAATTTTGATAATAATGATTTTCTCCCTTCTCCCATTTTGTGCTGGCTCTCCCTTCTCCCTATTTTTTTTCATTGTTTCTCCCTCCTCCCTGTCCATTTTAAGCTGTTTCTCCCTCCTCCCTGATCCGTTCTTCTCCCCTCAGAATAGTTCCAAAACATGGGCGACAAAACGGCACTTGAGCTTTTCATGGTCATAAGAAAATAAATGCAACACAAACCTAACCAATTCGCCGATATTTCTGGGCCATACAAGGTGTTCTAAATCCAAACTTGTTCTTCGGGTGGGAGCGAGCAGATCCACGTATGACTCTTTTAAAAGCAGGTTTGACTGAAGTGAGGCATATGCTAATCGTTCTCTTTTGTTTATACCAGTGAGACTACTTAGAATAGTGCTAAATACGTGACAAGCGTGTGAGGCGTGTTGTGTTCGTAGCACAATTAATTCCCATCAATTATTTACCTAGTTATAGTCAATCATGCAACCTCGTCCCCAGGGCCTTCTCACGCGAAGACGCGAAGAAGAGAAGACCCTGGCGTTGGCTGGTCACGTGACACCCAGAAATCCTGGGTGTCACGCAAATACCGCTGAAATAACCGGAAGAAAAGTTAGCCAATCAAAATCTTTATTTGACCAGCCAATGCCAGGGTCTTCTCTTCATCGCGTCTTCGCGTGAGAAGGCCCTGGGGACGAGGTTGTCAATCATGTACCTTACGTTTTTCGCTTCTGGTGTAACTAGATACTTCGGCGTCCCTTTATCCACGTGTAGTTTAATAGTTGTAGTTTACCTTGGAGTTGTACGCCTACCAGATGTAAGTTTTTACTTTTGTCGTTACTGCTTTATCGTAAGAATTGCTAGTTATATGTCCTATATCGTAGGCCTTCTTTGCCTAATTATTGTAATCATCTATCGTAGTTTTCACCGTGTGTACTCTAATAAACTCATATTATTGACACTCTGGTTGACATTGGCTTCCCCGCGATGACCCCGTCTCATGGGGACGCGACAAGGCGGCTTCACGAAACAGCGTGACCACCTCTTCTTGTGATTTCACAAGAAGGAAAACTGAAAGAAAAATCAATATTTTAAGCCTTCAAAACCATCAGAAAACGCATTCAATTCGAAGAAAAATAATTATAGATTATAGAATATGTGAATACATGTATAGAACAAAAAATGTTATTCAGCAAATGTTAAGGTAATGCGATCGCGCATTTTTTTCCCATGAATTTTTTTGAAATTTGGCACAAATATTCCTTTTGAGCTGTAGTGTGAAAATATGAAATAAAAAATGGGGGTACCCGGATCCGTTCGGAAGATATAATTTTTCAAAGACAATGCTTGCGGCCGTGTTTTCGGGGAAAATAAGACAAAGTAAACTAGAAGCTATCGTAGTCCATATGGCTTGAAGAAGTAGCATAAACGATTTCAAATGATACATACCTTAACACATTATGATTAAAACCCCAAAATTGTTCATTTTATTGTGTTCAGAATGAGTTCTCGATGTTTAAATGTCCAAAACAGTACATTTTGACTGTACTTTACGATCCGAATTTCCGGACATTTTCGCGATTTACTCAAAACTTAGTCGAATTATCTACCTTCATTTTTGGATATGTTGTAGCTTTAGTAAACTTGGACTCACAGTGAAAAAATCAGGGTAGGTCACCGAGCAAGATTTTTAGATATTTCACGTTGAACGTGGAGAAAGGTCAAAATGTCTTATCCGCCATAGTTGAAAGACCTTGGCCACAGGAAACCCAATCACGAAAAAGTACTTTGAAAATTAACACTTCGTGAAATTACTAAAAATTTAGTCGAATTACCTGCCTTCATTTTTTGATATATTGTAGCCTAAGTTGTTCTGGACTCACAGTAGAAAAATCAGGGTAGGTAACCGTGTAAAATGTTTAGATATTCAATAAAGCGCAGGAAAGATGCGCACGAATGCACGATCGCATTACCTTAAGATAAAATGTGTAAAGACAGTAAAGAGAGATTTTTCCTATTTATACTCTTGCTCTAATGGACTACTTCGACGATACGCGACCATCTTGGTAGTAACTATACAAAGTTTTGTTACAGTAATGGCGTTAATTAACATTAACATTTCACATGCACAAAAGACTTTGACAAGAGATGAATAAAGAAGATGGACATGAAAGAAAGACAAAGAAAGGAAACCGACAGATAGCGAACTGGGATCAACTTATGGAATCAGTCTAGAAGAAACTGATAATAAAAAAGTATTTTTGCTCTAGGTAACGGTGCAAGAAAGTCTAAGTGATATTTAAATTTTGATTACGAAAAGATGGAGAGCAGAAGAAAACATGACAGGGAAAAAGAAATTGTTCAGTAATAATCATTATATTGGCGGAATCAAGGTGTCAGTACAGATGGAATTACGGCAAAGGAATGACTGACAGATCGGCAGATGCGAAACAACAAATCTTAATTAAACATTTTTCTGAGATGACATTTTTGTGGCTACTGCCTTCTTGAAAGGCATAGCCACTATGCCATCGTGTAGTTTCCGAAGTGTCTGTAAGAGTGTAACCTCAAGCGATGCCGAAAGCCGTTAAAACTTCGTAACCAATCAACAGTCAGACATCTCGGCAGCTTGTAACCTCGTGTGTCTCTCGTATCTTTCAAGTTTCTTTCGTATATATTCGGTTTGCTTTCGTTTTGCCAGTATTGCCGAACAGCTGCCGGACGATACCCCGAACGATAAGATCCGACGAAATCCACTGACGTCTTGAAAACGTGGTCTGAGCTGTTGCACTTTTATATTTATTTACATTTCAACATGCAGTAGCCACATGCGCTAAACAAGCGCCTATTTTTAGATAATATTATCTTGTAGTTTTAAATGACAGCTCAGGGATTTGCTAGCTCGAATTCAGTTGAAATATTCACAGTAGCTGGGCGCTGTCAGCTAATGCCTGTTATTATTTATTCAAAATATTTCCCCGTTTCTGATTGGCCCACAGCCCCCGGTTAATTTATCATAACAACATAACAAGCATTGACTGACCTAATATGGAAAGAAACGTCATTCGTCCAATAACTAAAAGATTATTGGACGAATGACGTCATCATAGCCGCCAAACAAAGATGGCTTCCCAGCGAAGGTTTGCCATCCTATCTGAAATGCTTTCTATTAAAATGACTGAATTAAATTTACTTTGAAAATATTTTGAATATATAATAAATCAATTATTGGATGAGGCTGAGTATGATATGAAAAAGTATGCATAACGAGGAGAGTGTTATCCGAGCCGTGAGTGTATTGAGCCGTGAGGTCTCCCAACGTTCGCCGAAACGACTGCAAAAAAACGCCATTTTATCCGTGTCAAGGGTCGGCACAGAACAAGGACTGGGCAAGTTTGTAATGGGAGGGGTGGGTAGGGAATTCTTTAAGAATCAAAAGAAAAATTGTTCAACTTTAACACTCTTTACCACTCTGCGGTGGACGGAAAACCCTCGAAGCACAGGACAACACTACTCATACAACACCGAGACCGGCGGAACTCGAACTCGAGTCCCATTGGTGCGATTGGGAACTTCCGGTAAAGTAAAACTAAGTGAAGCGTCAACAATTGCTCGATAAACTCCCCACTTTCAAGCAGAAAAACAAAGATAGTTTTGTTTACTTTCACTTTAAATATTCGTAGAAGAAGGTTTGTTCTTTCAATCTCAGTTGTAACAAGCTCTTAGTCTAAAGTTTCAAAGGAAAAGGGAGCGTTTGTACTGTTGCACTTTGTAATAATCGTCGCACCTTGTAATATCTGTCGCACTTTGTAATAACCTTACTGGACTGAACACGAGTTCATCGTGTTGTAATTAGCATAGAAAAATAAAGTTTTTGGCTTCGGAAACCCGTTAAAACTTTGCAAAATTTATTAGAAATAAGCCATGTGATTAATTTTTCATCCCAAGCAATAAAATATTTGCTAAACTTGAAGTTACAAATTTTTGAAAGCCGACTTGTTGATTTTATGTTTTTAAGTTTCGAAGACATATATTTGAGGACAAAATCCAGCATTTCACGACATGCCGTTAAGAACCCGTAGGGGATTTAGAGGTGGCTAAACTGCCAAATCAATAAAATCGGGGTCCTATTTTGGACCATTGTTTTGACTTTGGCTTTTACTGGGTGGCTCCATAGAGCTTTTTTGGCGCGCACGACCCGAGTTAGCCTGCGTAGCAGGCCCTGGCGAGGGGAGGAGTACTGGAGAGGAGAAGCGAAGAAAGTAGGGCCTGCAGGCCTCCTTCCTTCCCTCCTCCCAAGTCCACCTCACCTTCCCTCACGAGGGCCTGCCACGCAGGCTAGGCCCGAGTTTGCACGATAACCCGCGGGACGTATCCGAGAATTTTAATCTTTGACAACGTCACGAAAAGCGCGCGTATCTGTTTTGAAGAAACTCCAAAACTGTACGGTAGAACGTTTTCATACGGTAGAACGTTTTCATTTTTATCGTAGAGAAACTATTATGGAAATGCTGTTATCTAAGGGGGGTCTCGGCACGGTTCACAAAAATAATTTTCGATTCTGTGGTACTGAATAACGCATTGAACATGAATTATAGGAAGCTTTGATAATATTCACCGCGGACAATATCATCTAGAATTTTTTAATGAGAAAAAAATAGCCGTTATTCCAGTTCCTTTTTGACGTAGCGTTGCTATGGTAACATGATATTTTTTTCCCCTTTTTCCTTTTCCCTGATCTTTTAGAAAGTGCAAGGTAAAAACTACTCTGAATCACCTTATTTGAATATGATAATGCTTTAATTCTATTTTAAATTACACATTTCATTATTGTATACGGGCTTTATAATTTTTTCATATTATTATTATTATTATTATTATTACTTCTCATGGCCAAGATCCTTTCAAGATCATCTGAACTTGACTGATATTCTTTCATTCTCTACTTAGTCCAAGATCTTTGTATAGGATTTCAGGCTCATCTTTGGGTGCATCGCGCTTTCCATGGTTACAAACCCTGTAACATCGCCTCCAACAGCGGTGGTAACATCTATGCGGAGTGCACCTCAAGCCGCAATGTAACCTGCACACGATGCGGCAGCTGGGTGGATGGACTGGGTGACGGCGCCGGCGTCGTCGTCGTCGTCCCCAGCCCTCGGCATCAGGCATCAAGATCAAGAAGAGCAGACAGAGAAGCAAGAGGAACTTAAAATTCATGGTTGACCTACCTAGACACAAACAATAGCAAAAACAGATAGATGCAATAACAGCCGTCATCCAGTTGTTTATAACTAACAGCGGAAAAAAGGACCGAACTGAACGATAAAAGAAACAGAAAACAACTGGTCCTGAGAATGGGAAAAAAAACTGAAAAAAAAATACTGAGATTTCTCACTTACCAATTTAAAATTAAGGTTATCTTAATTTTAGTCAGATTGGTGTGAAGAAGAAGAAGGAGAAATTTAAAAGAAGAAGAAGAAGAAGAAATTTAAGAACTGAAAAGGATTGAAAAAGATGCAAGAAGTAAATCAAAAAGTGAGAAGTAAAGAAGAACAAGAAGACCAACAAAGAAAAAAGGCGAAGAAGAAAGAAGAATAGGAACAAGGAGAAGAAAGAGCAGAAGAAGAAGAAGAACAAGCTTCCAGTTCAGCTAAACAAAAAAAAATCAAGCCTCCATCTCGCTCTGTTTATTTTCTGTAAAAAGGGTAAAACGGGTAGAAATTTGCTTGATACTATAGTTAGCAAAAAACCAAAAAAAAAAAAAGAACAAGAAGAACAAGACGAACAAGACGAATACAAATTACAAACACGATCAAGAAGAAAGAACAAGAAGTTCTGAGAAAACTGAGAAAACTGTAGAACTCACGAACTGAAGAAAAATAAAAGACAAAGAAGAAAGGAGAATGGAAAGAAGAAGAAGAAGGAAGAGGAGAAGAAGATTCAGTGCTAAACAAGAAGAACAAAAAGAAAAAGAAAGGATCAAGAAGTAAAAAAGAACAAGAACACGAAGAAGACAAAGAGACAAAGATAAAGAAGAATAGGAACAAGAAGAAAAAGGAGAATGTTTACAACACGTACGGAGAACAAAAAGGAAAATAAAAAGATTAAATAGAAAAGGAAGAAAAGAAAAAAGAACAAGAAGCCAAACATGAACAAGAACACGAAGAAAGAAAAGAAGAAGAACTGAGACTAAAAGAAGATCCGGATCAAGAAGTAGAAAAGAACAAGAAGACGAAGAAGAAAAAAAGACAAAGAAGAAATAAGTTTAGCAAAAACAAAAAGAAAAGAGAACAAAAAAAAAAAAAAAGAAGAAAAACAAGGATCGAAAGAAAAGGACATGACAAGAATTAAAAAGGAGAAGAGGAATAAAAAGATGATTAGGAACAACTAAGAAGAAGTGACAAGAAAAGAGAAGAAGAAGAAGAAGAAGAAGAAGAAGAAGAAGAAGGATCAAGAAGTGAAGACTGAAGAACAAAAAGAGTAACGAAAAAAATAAATAAATAAAAGTAAAAGAGGCCAAGACTGAAGAAAGAACAACAAAGAAGCATATAAGGACGAGAGAGGAAAGATAATGTTACAACAAGAGAACATACATAATACTTACCAATAATGCCAAGAAGAACCAAAAATTTCTCGGGTTTCTTAGTAGTTTCTTTCACTGATATATTCTCCGTGAAACTCTCCAGAACGTTAGTGTTCGCCAGCAGTATGCAACTGAACAACATGGGCTACAATAAGTGGCTATTTATGTACTCTTGTTTTGTAGATCAATGTGACGAAACTTCTCATCAAGCGGTCATCAAAGGAAGTAGAAAGAGAATGAACAAGAAGATGAACATGAAATAACTCGATATTCTTAAATTAAACTGCACAACAAATGGTTTTGTTTGTTGAAAATAGATGAGAAGTCATAACAAGCCGCGAGCAAGTTTAGTCCGCACAGCGAGTTACGCGTTTCCATGACGACAATAGCAAAGCGGAAATTTTTGATATAGTTTATGATCGGAATAATATCGCAAATTTGCACTTACTAGATAATACTTACTATAATAGTTCAATGACGAGAACAAAAAAAATATAGTCGCTAAATTACGAGCGAGCTGGCTAGCTTAACAATGTTGTACTGCTGTTGGGCGGGTTGCCTGAGATGGCACAACGAAAGCATTCCATTTTCACACACACAAAAAAAATCATCTCTCATATTTCGAAACCTGAAAAAGCAAAGAATAAAGCCTCTCAGAATTAAATCAGATTTAGGATAGTCTTTTATTACATATAGCTAGGACAACATAAAGGTCTAACTGATACGGGAAAACAAAGACGCGCGAAAAAAATACATATTGCACTGCCGTCTTTTTGCTTGATTTCTGCATTGGCTTTTGCTATCACCCCACCACCTTCATCCTCAACGCCTATGTGGCGTGTAGGGCTTTTGCTATAGAAAACACTGTTTTTTTCTGATTTATTTTTCCATCTATCACTTTTATCTAAATTCATTTCCTTCTGGTACAGGTGTATGGTTAGGGAGCCGAATGAGTTGTGTCTGATAATGGCTACTAGTTGGGACTGCGTGGGTCTGTTGAATAGAACAAGTGAATTCGAATAAGAAGGAAACGTAAACACCGGACGAGTAAAAACGTTTAGAACTGTACTGAAGTGTCGTACTTTTGTCCTTCGTCGGCCAGTGAGTAAAAGAGGATTGGTTTGGTGGATGAAAGACAATCTCATCCTTTCTTATATAAATACAACTGTGCAGGGAAAAAATATATTTTTTAGATTAAACAGTTCACAAAAAAGGAGGAACATGGAGTTTTATTTGGAGTTTTATACACCGCTGTGCTTCAACTTTCAGCCCAAATAAAATAACATATTGATTATTATAATAAACCCCAAAGTTACTGCGTAGCATGGAGGTTTAATCAATGATGTTATAAGATATTAACTTATTCTGTTTTATCAATGTACTAATAAAATTATTGTGTTTTAAAATGACTTCGTAATTTGAAGCATTTGTATATATATTTTGCTATTATTTTTTTGCAGTTTCCAGGGAGGATAATGTCCTTGTATTCACCAAAGGAGAGCCATTAAATATGAATTATCTTAACAGCATTCCTTATCGAGATCGTCTCATTAAGTTCAATTTACTTCCAATTTCGTATTGGCACGAGTTTAAGGACTTGTTATTCTATTTTAAATGTCGTGTTGGTCATTTTAATATTTACCATTGATCGCTTTGTTAAGCCTCGATCTAATTATAGAATTACTCGCCACAGTTCCTTGTATGATGTGCTTATTTCTAGATGTCGCACAAAACTCTTCCAATCCTGTTATTTTAACCGCTTGCCTAAACTTTGGAATGATCTACCGTGCTCGGTACGCTCTTCTCCTTCTATTAATCAGTTTAAATCTTATCTTCTTAAGTATTATAACATAGAAGATATTACATGGGTACGCGGAGATAGAGATTTTCAACACGAGAAGATAAAATTCGTATCTCCAAGCGCCCATGTAATATTCTGTTTATTATATAATTATCAATGAAAAAGAAAAAGAAACCTTTTTTGAGCTTGTTTCTGCTATAAGAAGTATGTTACCATAGTGATGATATTTATCTTATGTGAAAATATCAGATTTTTGAAATAGAGAAATATAGGTATTTCATTGATAATCATATAATAAAATGCACTATCTAATGCTTATAATCCTGATAACTTTAACACTTGGAAATCGATCTGTCCTAAGTGTTGTTCAACGTGTAACCTTCTTTCTTCTAATCGCTGTTGCTACTAACTTATGACCACGTATTATATATGATATATTTATAGATAACATATATTATATTTATTAGCTACAAATTATCATTATGTTTTTATTTTTTTAATTTTTTTTTACGGGTGTACTTTATTTGGAGCCTCGCTCTGTTGTGCTGTCCCTCACCTTTTATATTTTTGTTTTATGATTATTATATATCTTCCTTGTATTATTGTCTTTATTTATATTCTTGATTCATATTTTATTATTTAGATTTTATATATTTTTAAGGTGGAAGTTATGTAAATAAATAAATAAATAAATGCCCCCTCCCCCACATTCATTGATCTGTTACTACCTTTTTCGGTCAATGTTGGGTAAAGATTCATGTTTTTTGTTTTGATATTTTTCCAAGATATCAGTAGATAAAGCATATTCCATATTCTTTTTGTTGCTTTAACTATTCCAACAACTTTGAGAAATTTTCATGATAGTTTTGTTTTGAAAGAAAAATAATTCAGTTTATAAACCTATATTTACATAGTTATCATAACAAATTGATATCTGGAAACATACCATGACTCATTCACTCAGATACGGAGTTAATATTCCTTGCATTTTGGTTTAGTATTTAAGAACTTTAAACACGGAATCTCTAGCTTTTTGGGGGATTTTTAATAATTAGGACAAATCACAGGGAGCCCAATTTAGATAAAAGTAAAAGGTGATTCATCTATGATACAAACGAGCAAAAAAAAATTCATAAAAAATGCACTAGAACATATATTGACACAAATCGATGTAGGATACTATCGATAGGGGAATTATAAAATAAATAATAAATTAATCAAATAATAAAAATAAATAAATAAATGAAAATTAACAGTGGGATCCACCGAGTGGCTCTTCCTCCACTGCATGAAATACCATCAGCGAATTAGAACTGTGCACAGTTTCAAACAATAATGATAATTGTTTGCAGAGTTATAAGCATTTAAATGTGCCAAAAACATGAACTGAAACTCGGGTCGCCTTGGTGAGAGGCAAGCGCTGAAATATATTAGAATTACATAGGAAAACAAAGGCGCGCGCGAAAACAAATGTTCTAGTGCATTTTTTGCTGATTTTAATTTTGCCCGTTTGTATTATAGAGAACATTATTTTATTTTGATAATAATAATAATAATAATAATAATAATAATAATAATAATAATAATAATAATAATAATAATAATAATAATAATAATAATAATAATAATAATAATGTAGAGTTTTTGAAACGCATCTAACTAAAGTCTCGATGCAAAAGAAGCAGACAGACAGCAGGTTACGATAAATAATTGGTAAATGAAAAATATAGTTCAAAAACTCCTGTTAAACAGGAAAGTCTTGAGTGCAGATTTAAGGAACAAAGTCAGAGTACTTTACAGCATCAGGCAGATTATTCCAAAACTTGGGCTCCCTCGAGCTCTAGATCTTGACTTCTCTCTTGGTTTACGAAGGTTGAACAACACACATCAATTAATGCTAATTATTTAGAGGTTTTCAATCATCTCTAAAATAGATAAATAGGCCTTTTTCGTATCCAAAAATAACGCTTTGTTCCTCAACTACAGACCCGTTTCCATGACGACCACCGCAAAGCGGAAATTTTTGATAGTTTATGATCGGAATAATGTAAATCTGTAGATCTGTAAAATGAACATGAATGATATAATGAGATATTACACATATTACGATAACCTAAAATTAATACTTAAAGGTAAAGCGTTCCAGTCATTAATGAAAAGAAAGTCAGATTTGTCTTGCCCCCAATTCGTTCTGAATAGCGGTGGCCTTATAGCTGTTGCTTGCCTTGTGTTGTGGGTATGAAGTTGACTGCCATAGTTTATATTGAATTTGAAGTCAACTAAGTTATTAGCTGCCTTGTACTTAAAGGTACAACGATGGCAAAGTCTTCTCTTTCGTAGTGGATGCCACTGCAGTGATTTTAGAGCGTCAGTAGCAGAAGACCATGGAGGCACGTTGAGGACCAGCTAGGCAGCTTTGTTGTGGCAGGTTTGCAGGGAATTCATGAGACTTGAGTTGTGGCGGTCGCCCCATAATATGTCTCCGTAGTCGAGCAGAGGAAGGACTGTTGTTTTAACTACTAAGTCTCTGGTTTTTGTTGGCAATAAGTGTTTTAGAATTTTAGTTGTGAAATGAATGTGAGGTTTGGAGTCTTCAACCTAATATTCGGATAATGAAATCAGTAATGGAGTCTAGGCAAGAGAGAATAAATAAGAGAGGAAAACTTCTTAATACCGCGTGCGCCATGTGAATTCCCGGTTGGGCTATTTTTAGCATCCGCGTACAAACAATTTTCGCCATACCCTACTCCTGTGCGTCACAAATTGTGTGCTTCATCCAAACCTGGAAGTAGTGAAAACAGGTAAAGACGTATGAGGAAAACATCAATTTCGCGTCTTTTTGAGTGTTCCACAGCCTAAGTCGTGTTTTATCTAATAGATTTTGCCAAAAAGTGAGAAAAACCATGCCGGATAATAAATTGACTGGTCCCTTTATCCATAATAACCCTTCGATGACTGGGACGCTTGAGAGATACGAATGAACGAATGAACAAATGAATTTTATTCTAATCACTGATTCTACCAGTGGCTGTGGGCTCCCTGTGCATCCCTCAGGATAAATAGTGATGAGAGATATTAAGACTAAATATCCCTCATGAATATAATCATGAGGCATGGTCCCTCACATGACGATCACCGGGACCATGGCTGGGTAGCATTTACCCAATCTACGTTTTTGAGCAATGACACTGCACTAGACATTATTCAACACCCCAGCACTTGTGGGACCCATTGTGTAATCTTTGCGCATGCGTTGACTAGATCGGAAATTTTTCTTACTATTTGTGACGTAATCAAGACGGTTTGAAAACACTGTCATTATTACCGTTCTAGGCCAACCAAAGTGAATTAGGATAAAGCACCACGAATGAATGAAGTAATATTTCAAAAACGAGTACGAGTGTTTCATTAGGGTTTCTAAACACGAGAAAACATTTGAAAGCACGAGGCCGCAGGCCTCGTGCTTTTATTGCTTTCGAGTGTTTGGAAACCCTAATGAAACACGAAGCACGAGTTTTTGGAATGACTTCTCAATCGAGAAAATAATTCATTATGCAGGAATAGAGATAGTTCTTTATACTATAGTACGTCAGTCATTATGTTGCCTGGGATTATGAGAGTTCTTTTGAATTCCTCTCGTGCGGAATTTAGTTAATCTCGAAATACTGTAGGGCTTATAAGGAGTGTTACGGAGTGCTCACTGGAGTGAAGCAGTTGTGTTCTCTTAAGTGTAATTTCTGATCAACATCTGCAGAGTATTTGTTGGCGTGGGAATAAAAATGTTGTTCAACACTAGTTTTCCAACGAAATCACCAATAGCTCAGCTGGTATAACGAGGGACTTCAACTCCAAGGGTCGCATGTTCGAGACTCGGTAACGTCGAGAAAAGAAATTTTTTTTTAATGTGAATTAGGTAGTTAGATAGACAGAAAGATAGAGGAAAGCGTAGGGGAAATACAGAGGGAGGTTGGTAACTAGGGTATAGTAAGGGGATAATTCTTTTGAGATTTCCCACCACTATGTAGATTTAGAAGCATTTTCATCACTAGTGATTAAAATATTTCAAACACCGGCCAACCTATAATCGTGTTTCATTGGGGTTTCAAACCCATACACGTTACGCGAGTTAGAGAATGCTGGTTCAATTCGCCATTGTCGCGTTTAACAAAGGCAAATTCCCTTAAGTATGCTGCATATCAACAGCTTTGTAAAACTTTGTAATTTATGCATCGTACGAAAGCTAACATATTTCCTAAGAGCAGTTTTATTCCTCGGTAATCATAATATTACAAACTAATAGCATGACATTTCGGGTGATTAGTGATTAAATGACCCCTCAAGCCTCGGGAGGTTTAGTTAAAGTCCCTCCGTCGGGACTTCAACAAAACCTTCCTCGGTTTTCGGGGACATTTAATCGCTAATCACCCTCAAGTTATGCTATACTTACTTATAATTATTAAAATGAAAGAATCCGGACTCCAAAATGGGTATTTTCCGATCATATGATTTCTGATTTAACTTTTTTTCCAAAATGGCTTTCACTGTACATTTATAGTAGCCAGTCTATCACCGTCTTTCGAGAAACGACGTGAAAAATAAAAAACGATGGCAGCGAAAGTATGATATCAGAAGGATTACAGCCAAACTGTTACAGTCAGCTTGATGGTAACTTCTTTTCCAGGGTGGGTCAAGGGAACCCTAGGGAACCCCCCCCCCCCCCCCCCACCGTCTCCCCTCCCCCCATGCCCCTGGTCCATGCACCCGGCCAGTGTACCCTGCGACTGATGAAAAAATGACCCTTATATCCCAGGTTGTAGCGTTGCTATGGTAACATGCTATTTTTCCTTCCCTGGTCTTATAGAAAGTGCACGGAGAAAAATTTACTCTGAATCATCTTATTTGAATATGATTATGCTTTAATTCTATTTCAAACTACACATTTTCATTATATAAGGGCTATGCAATCCTATGTTATTATTTTTATTATTATAACTACGAGTTCTCATGGCCAAGATCCTTTCAAGATCAACTGAACTTGACTGATATTGGTTTCATTCTCTACTTGGTCCAAGATCTTTGTATGGGATTTCAGGTTCATCTTCGGGTGCATCGCGCTTTCCACAAACCCTGAAACAATTACTCCAGCAGCGGTAGTGACATTCGTACTTACGATTACAACTCTTGCTGCATATACGCCCTTTGCACACGATGCGGCAGTTTATGCGGCGTCGTCGTCGTCCCCAGCGCCCGGCATCGATATCAGGCATCAAGATCAAGAAGATCAGACAGAGAAGCAAGAGGAACTTAAAATTCATGGTGTTGACCTAGAAACAAAAAGTAGCAAAAACAGATGCAATAACAGTCATTATCCATGCAGGTGTTGATAACTAGCGGGGGAAAAAGGACCGAACTGAAAGAAATAAAGGAAACTCCGAGGAAAAAGAAAAACAGAGCAAAACTGAAAAAAATTAAAACTATACATGAAGCAGAAAAAGAACTGATAACAAGTAGAAGAAGAACGTAAGAAGTAAGGGACTGTGCAATAATTAGCAGGAGAGGGGGGTTCTAAAATGGGATGGGGGGGGGGCAACGTCAGTAAATAATTAACCTGAAGAGGGGGGGGGGGGTAATGTCTTAATTTCTTACTGGAAAGAAAAAAGGAAAGTTGTTGTCTTTTGATACTAAGTCAGTACAAGAAGCAGGGGCGGATCCAGGGGAGGGGTACAGTGGGTGCGCACCCCCCGGATCCACTTTGCTCCCCTACTTTGAAGATAACCAATATAATACAAAATAATGATTTTTTCCCCTTTGATTCTAAGATTCTAAGATTGTTATTTCTCATCTATATTAATGATTTTCCGAAATGTTCAAATCTTACGATACCTGGGATGTTTGCTGATGACACTTATATAACAGCATCAAGCAGACAGACCCAAGATATCGAGGAAATGTTAAACACTGCAAATTAGCTAATGTGAGTAACTGGCTAAAAACAAACAAATTAAATCGTAACTCAAAGAAGACTTATTATATGATTCTAGGATCTAGACGAAATTTAGAAAAAAAGGATAATATGGCTTTAGTTATGGATAAGACCATTGAACAAAAACAAAGCACCAAACTTTTGGGAGTATATATTGACGAATGTATGCTTTGGGATGACCATATTAATAATATTATTTCAAAAGTATCCAATGGGTTGCGCATGTTATATAAAACAAGAAATATGACTGAAGATATAGACACATTGAAATCTGTTTCTAATTCTTTAGTGCTGTCATATTTTGATTACTGCAGCATTGCCTGGGGAAACGGCTGTAAAAATCGCATGGACTGTTTGCAAAAACGGCAAAATAGAGCAGCCCGAATTATAACCAGAGAAGACTATTCAGTCAGGTCTTGTGATATTCGAAATAGACTAAATTGGTTAGACTTAAATGAGAGACAAAAAATTCAATTACAGATCAAGATGTTTAAAGTTTACACCATAAAACAAGCTCCAAATTATCTCAATTGATTATTCCAACCGAAGAAGAAGATGAAAAAGGAGAAGGAGAAGGAGAACAAGGAGAACAAGGAGAACAAGATCAGCTTCACAATTCCCACTTTTTGTCCCCTGACTTTTTTTTTCCTGAAACCTCAATAATTTCTTTATTTTAGGCTCAATTAATGAGAAATTGCATGTGCTGTTGGATATTTTAAAGTAAAAACTGCTCCAAAGTTTTTAACGATTTAGTGTAACGTTTGGTAGCTTTTTTTCCAAAAAATCCCATTTTTAAGGGACATTTTCCAAATTGTCGCTTAACATTTGTATTTTTTTCGAAAATTCCCTAAACTTTCAGGATATCTTGTACACTTAAAGAACAACTATTACTCATTGAGCTGTTCGTGGAGCAGTCGATTTAAGCCGCGGGACAAAAGCTTTTAAAATGTCGAGTAAAACCCTGACTATGTCATGTAACTTTGTAAGACCTGCAGCAAAATCAAGGTTTTCAAAGTTTGGAAAAAAAGTTCACATGTCTAAAAACTCCACTAAATTGTATTTTATGATACTTCTTTCGATCTTATGTCCATTATTGACATTCTTACTGTTATTCGTAGTAGTATCAACCTTCAGCAACGCAGATTTCACGCTTTTTAACGTCTTTTCGGTTGGCGGCCCGACTTAACGTCAAAAATGGGAATTGTCCCTTCGCGGATTTTTCCATAATAACCTTCCCAAAACACAAGCAATCTTGAATCCGTTTTCAGATAACCTTAACTTCAACATGTGTAACATGATTATGATGAGTTTTTCTCTTTGAATGCGATATTTACTAATTTTTTTTTATTTTTCTGTTTGCGCGAAGGGACAAATCCCGCTTTAATAAAATTGAAATATCTCAAGAAAAAATAAAAAGGAGAAGATGAAACTTGGCAAACCGACAGATGTTGACGTCCTTATTAACATATCATGATTGTATGAAATAAGAGACATGTGAAATGAGAAAGAGGACAACCTTAATTTTGAAAATACGCGTTGTCATGGCAACCCCTTAATAGCCTCTAAGAGCAACAATTTTTTTACCTACTATAATGGATGCCAAAGGGTCTACGTTGGTGAAATTTATATGGCTCCGGACTCAGTTTTAAAAGATTTATGATTTTTTCAATTTCCAGCAAAAGTGGCTTAACGCATGGTTATGGTGGCGCGTGACCGTCCTCTAAAAATGTTTTATTCTTCCAAATCAAATTTTATCTGGCCAAATGAAAGTCAAGATGATTAAATATCATACTATGTACTTTGTTTAACGATCAAGCCCATGTGGGGCTATTTAGAGGGTATTCAATGTTGCCATGGCAACGACCTACTTTTATATCAAATTCAATATTTTTGTGTTCCTTGCGTTGCACTGTCAAATATATGCTAATTTTTTTCGGAAAAAATATATTTAGTGAAGGTTATTAGTCGAAATTTAAGTTCATCCTAGTGCGATTGATCCATAAGTTCCGACATTCCACTGTTCCAATTTCACCTTCTTTCTATTTGGAAACAGTTGTGATCAGGTAAGCAAAGTGCATTTTAAGTGTTGGAAATTTGCTAGATTTGCATTCTTATTGATATTTGAATGTCACCAATGATTACATATTGCTCTCTAGTGAAGTGAATCGTAATTACTTCAACCTTAATGTCTACAATTTGCAGCTTTACTCATAGTGAGCTAGACTAGTGACTCTAGAAATGTTACCAGATAACAAAACGAAGTTAACTTATAGTTCACCAATATTTGAGGTTGATTTTGTTTCGATCACAGCTGGAAGACATGGATTACGCAAAAAAAGACCATATAAATGACCAGTTTTTACACCTCCCAGCCGACTTTGTTGTAGATACTATTCCTGAATAAAATCCTGGATCCGCCCCTGACAATGAGAAAGAGCGTCGTCTATCTTAAACCCCCGGATGGAAAGCAGCCCTATAGCTAAGTCAATTCTAAGAAAGAGAGAATGCTGACAAGAAGACTGAGAAGTATAACTTAAGACTTCAGCTCCACGAAGTTTAGCATGCTAAAATCCAAGTCTGGCCAAGGAGACAAATCATTAATTATGAATGCTACTCAGTCGTCCATTTTAACAATCCAGGAGCACAACCAAGCACGATATTACTTGATATTTATGCTAGTCCACAGCAACGCGCAACGATCAGGAATAAGTAAAGGCCTACTGGTGTCAGAATTCCAAAGTGCAGAACGGAGAGAAGAAGATAAGTGGTATGTGATTTGGGTCAGTGACCAAAAGAATAGCGTGCATGGCACAGCCCCGCAATCATGGAAAAAGACTATACCAATTGATTCAGAAGTACTACAACCTTTTCCGTCCTATTGCTGTTGTAGAAAATGGTGGCCAAGAGTGCAGCGCTATCTTTCTAACTCGAACTGGCAGCCAGTACAACAGGCCAGTACGAGCGTATCTAAAATCTTCAACGCCGTCGGAAAAAGAAATATGGGAGAGTAGAAGAAGGCCGGCTTTTTCCTATAAAATTTCGCTAGACGGCTGTAACTTCCTTCAAAAGAGAGCCATAACAAAAGCGAGAAGACCTATCAAAACTGGTGACTCATCGATTATTATACCCGAAGAGAAAGAAAAGAAAGTAAAGGGTACAGAGGAGGATCCAGCCTCACAACTGCCAGAAAGTGTTCTAGATCTCAAAATTTAATATTTTAGCAGAAAATTAACGATATAAAAAAAGAATTTCTGATATTATTGCTGCCCTCGATAATCACCAACCTTTCCAAAAGAATTATGAATAAAAACGACAAAAAAGCCTTGAAAAAAAAAAAAAGAGACAATTCCCGGTCAAGGGAAAAATCCCGGGGACATTTCCCTGTCCCGTGGGACAAATCCCGGTCAAGGGACAAATCCCAGGGGACATTTCCCTGTCCCGTGGGACAAATCCCGGTCAAGGGACAAATCCCGGGGGAAATTTCCCTGTCCCGTGGGACAATTCCCGGTCAAGGGACAAATCCCGGGGACAAATCCCATTCTGCGGGACAGTTCCCACTTTTGATGACGTCAAAACGGGAAATGTCCCGGGATATGTCCCCTCTGGCGGGACAAATCCCGCTTACATATGAACAAGAAGAACGAGAAGAACAACAAAAAGAACAACAAGAAGAACAATTAGAACAAGAAAAAGAAAAGTTGAGAAAAAGAGGGGCTGAGTAGAAAAAAAGAACAAGAAGACGAAGAAGAAAACTGAATACAAAGCGGATTACAGGAAGAAAAAGAAAAAGGACTGAGTATAGAAGGTTTGCAACAAGAACAAAGACAAAGAAAAAGAACAAAACGAACCCACACGGATACGAACACAAACAAGAAATCGAAGAACAAGAAAGAAAGACAAAGAAGACAAATTTAATAAAAAGAAAAAGAAAAGGCTGAGAACAAAAAGAACAAAGAAAGGAAGCAAAAAAAAAAAAACCAAAAAGAAACCAAAAAGAAAACAAAAGCAAAAGCAAAACAAAAAAACAAAACAGAAAGAAAGAAAAGGAAAGGAAAGAAAAAAAGGAGGCCAAGACTGAAGACAGAAAAACAAAGAAGCATGATAAGAACGAGAGAGGATTAGTATTAAGGATAATGTTACAACAAGAGACGTATACTTACAAATGATGCCAAGAAATTAAGACAAAATATTGCAAAGTCTTCAGCCGGCCAGAATGTTCAGTCAGTGCTCGCTGGCAGTATGTAACTGAGCTACTTCTAGGCTATCAAAATAAGCAACTATTTATATCCTCTTGCATGTTTTGTAGATCATTGTGATCAAACTTCTCATCAAGGTCATCAAAGGAAGTGTGAACAGAAAAAACAAGAAGATGAACATGTCATAACTTGATTCAAGTGGCCTTATTTAATGTAAATAGATGAAAAGTCCTGCATAACTAGCCGCAAGCGTTTCCACTAATATAACCAAAATGATAGTTTATGATGGGAATATAACTAATAACGCAAATTTGTACTTCTAGATAATATACTGAATATATAGAGTCGCAAGGTTACGGCCAAGCTGCCTTAATATTGTACTGCTTTCGAGCGGGTCGTCTGAGAAGGCTGGCAAAACGAAAGAATTCCATTTTTCGGAAAAAATAAATAAATAAATAAATAAAATCATATTTTGAAACCTCATGAAAAAGCAAAGAATAAAGCTTCTCAGAATAACCAATTAATGTGCATGAGCTCGAAATTATAGCATTAAGCATGATGGGAAAGTGAGTTTTTACGCTTTTTTGGCTCCTCTAAAAATTCATCTGACAATTTTTCCTTTGAAATTTTCTATGGAAATAGAAGGATTTCAGCAGACGAAAATAGCAGAGTATTTTTTTCTGATCGTTCCTTTGATTTTCCTGTTTCATTTTTAAAGAACTCACTTTTCCAGAGTGCTTTGTGAGCGTTGATGCATATTGCCTATTAGATCAATATGAGGATAGTCTTGATTTTGTATTTTTGACAAAGTAATACATCCAGCTGATCTGAAACAGTGACGTAGTGACGTAGAAATATAATGTCACTGCAAAACTGAGGTGTCTTGAAGCCAGCAAAAATCGACTTATAAAGCTTTATATCTGAGATAAATCTAGATTTTAGGAGAGGTTCTTGATAATTCTATGCATTTACTATGATATTCATTATTGAGAGGGGAAATAAAATAAAGAAATGTCTGTTTCCTGAGTCGCCGGGCTACTAAGGGTGATACCTCAGTTTTGCAAATCTTCTCGATAATTGGCTAATATTTTTTTTCAGATCAGCTGGATAGGACACCATGAAGGATCAACTGGTACGGGAAACAATATGAACAAAGGCGCGCAAAAATAAATATTGCATATTGCAGTATTTTTGCTTAATTTTTCCTTTCGCTTTTTTTGTAGAAGATTTTTTTTTTTTTAACGATTTTTATTTGTGTTTTCCATTACGATACAACAATAATATATCAGGGTTTTTTTTTATAGAAGATACAATTTTTTCTGTTTTATATTTTCATCTTTATCTAAATTCATTTCCCTCTGGTACAGGTATCTCTGGTTAAGGAGCCGGATAGGTTGTTGTGATAAAAAGGTAAATTTTACACCGTAAAAAATCAGAAAGACCACTTACTGACGTTTCGGACACTAGTCCTTCGTCGGAGTAAAAGAGAGAATAGGAGTGGAAGGTAGTGTATATATGGTAAAGATGGAAAATAGAAAACCAATGAGAGCAAGGTAGGCAAGGTAACAAGAAACATACAATAAAAAGACAAAAGAATACATTAATTAAAAGCGAAGCGTTCATTCATCCCATTGGGATTATGAGTACCCAATAGGTGAATGAGCCGCATCTCTTTGGTTTTGCGACAATAATTGTTGCCGCTAACCAAAGACAAACCGAAAACAATAAAGTCGGAAAGTGAATGATTAGTCAAATTGAAATGGCGGGAAACTAGTTATCATCTCTTTACGGATAGGTTGTGTCTGATAATGACTAACAGTTAACGGTAAAGATCTAAAAACCATCGCCTCCTTTATCGTCAAAGACAACTCAACTACGACTACTAACGTATACGTCTCAGGTTTTAAATAACTATCTCGAATTCTCCTAAACTCCCCTCGTGTTGCTACATAAAGCTATGCTTAATTTTAGCGCATTTTTATGGATATTTTTGCTCGTTCGTATCATAGAGGACATCAACTTGATCCTGAATTTTTTTTAAATCAGTAAAGTCGATGTTTTTCGATTTTCTTTTCAACAAGAGAGCATAAATAAGAGAGGGAAAATTCTTAATATCGCACGCGCCATGTGAATTCCCGGTTGGGCTATTTTTAGCAATCGCATGCGGTTTACTTTCGCCTTACCCTACTCCCGTGCGTCAAAATTGT
The DNA here is from genome assembly GCA_964019055.1 of Anthopleura xanthogrammica. Taxonomy (NCBI): domain Eukaryota; kingdom Metazoa; phylum Cnidaria; class Anthozoa; order Actiniaria; family Actiniidae; genus Anthopleura; species Anthopleura xanthogrammica. Next base: position 26,426,804 of record OZ025206.1, on the reverse strand, counting down.
ATGCCTTACCCCACTTCCATACGCCAAAAATTGAAACTCCCGATCAAAATAAATCGATGATTGTCCCCTAAGCTACGTCACAGGTGGCTCGTCCCAGCGCCTTTTTATTTGCGTTTTTTTTTTCTTCCCAAAACTATGTTCGAAGAGCTATATCTCGGAGACGAATGGATCAAATTGTAAACTGTAAAACGAAAAACTGTGGAAGGGTTATCAGGGCACTTAATTGTTATCCTGTAAAATGGTTATAACAATGGTTATAGTCGTAGTTTCCTATGCTGTCTATGCTAGCTATGTTTGACTATGGATGCCAAGGTGCAATCAATCGAGAATCGCCTTTAGTGAGACCATCTAAGGGAACTACCTAATGGAACACCTTTGCACTTGATAGACGGAGTTGCAAGATTGTTTCCCCAAGGGAATACTGACGATCCCGAGCCACTGAAGCATCCCATGGAATACCAGCCCATTGCAGAGAAGCTACTTCTTGTAAAATAAGCCAAGGCTTGACAGCAAACCAAGGTGTCCCCAAGTACTTCTACTGAGTACGTTATACGCGCGTTAGAGTTTCCAAATATTGCTGTGTTGGACCTACAATCGGGGCCGTAGAAGAGAGGAGGGGCATAGCATGATCCATGGAAGCCGAACGATACTCCAACCAAAGAAAAGACGAGGGCGAGGTAAAGCAGAGACATCTAAAGGAAAAACATACGTTAATATGACTTTATCATATCGAAACCTGAAACAACCTCTGGGCTGATATACTGAAGTCAGATTACGACTCTTAACTCAAAGAGAACTTTGAAAACAAGGACAAGAAGACGACGTAAACGTAAGATAAAGACGATGACGAGGAATTATTGAATTCGAACACGCGAGGGCAACGACTAAGAAAAATAAGAATACAAAAAATCAAGACAAGGAAAAAAAGAACGGAAAAACACGAGGAGGACAAAGCTGGAATAATTGACGAAGAATAACCGGAACTGATGAAGAGGAGGAGGAGGAAGAAGAGAAGAATGAAGAAGAACAAGAACAAGAAGAACAAGAACAACTGAGAACGATCGAGAAAGCTGAGAGTAGCTAGAGCAGTGCAGGATTGATAACAAGCGATATATTCTACATGCTATATTTTCGGGAATTCACCTCAGTTGAGCTGAGAGGGTTGCTTGTTTCTTTTTCGGGTATTCTTCAGGAAAGTCTTTAGAATGTTAACTGCTCGCCTGTAGCTGAGTTATGAGACAGTTATTCGGTGAACTTTCTTTTATTGCTGATATCTTGTTATGATGAAACGAGCTTAGACACGCATACCATAAAGTCATGCTTGCCCTAACCTGTAGCCTTCTGCGCAGCCGCTGTGAGGCGCTTCCGGTTCCCGTCATTCTCCTACTAGCGCGGCGTCTGCTTCAACTGGAACAACATTCCTTTCTATGAATTTATTTGACCAATCAGAGAGAGCCCCACCAAAAGTTGTGGGTACGACCTTGACCTTGGCCGTCTTTCCCTAGAGAATGAACGTATGGATGACTATTTTAGCAACCGGTCAGCAAGGATTTTTGTATAAACTAGACGCTCTTGGAGTGTTCACTGGGTTGCCTGTGCAAGTATTCTAGGGTTCAATGATGAACATTCCAAGACTCGCCAAATCATAATGTTAATCCTTACTTATTTCGCACAAAAGCTTTTCTTTCCTGTGGAGAACAACCTTTTATCCTACTTTACTGGTGCGACAACAGCTTTGATTACGTTACTAACGCGTTTAACGAGTATTTAAAAGTTACTTGTTAACCTAGACTACCTTTATAAAGACTAGCATGTCTGATGAAATAACTATATCTATTTCACGATCGAAACTACTCACTGCCAAATACGGAAGCGACTTACAGCGGCTGTGCAGGAAGCTACCTAACCTGTCGATCATATGTTAGTCTTTCTGGACGGCCGGCCTTGAACTTGCGGAACTGTAATTTTAGCCGTGATATAAAATTTTAGGGCCTATATGAAAATTACTCAGAGTGCGTTGACAGGTCTTCACACTGAAACTGTTAGCTAGCCTTAAGTGTGAAATTTCAAACCATGTCGGGACATGTTTCTTTTGCTCGTATATATCATAATTTGAAATTATGATACAGTGTGAACCTGATCTTTAATCCTAACAAATTGTAAAAGACGCGTGTTACCGAATCACGTCCAATCGATCAAGGTCGTTTTTACTGACCGCACCACAGGTAGCCCAAGCTATGTATGAGAATGCTTAGAAAGTTATGGTTTGTTTTTTGCGTGCTTTTGAGTTCATAACCAACGCAATCATATCTCGGTGAAAGCCCTGTCTCATTCATGCAGGGGTCGGGATATTTGAGAGTCTTTATGATCATTTGATTGAAAAGATGATCATGACAACTGTATAAGAATCGATTTGGGTATTTTTGGTAGCGATAATCGGTCAACGATTATGACTCCTAGAATATTAGGATCCCGGGATTAGAATCACGTGCCCCGTGTCGCACAGCACCTGCAAACAGCCCGTACATTCATTTCTGCCATTTCACTTCTAGTTTCGAAGATACATATTTGAGGACAAAATCCAGCATTTCACGACATGCCGTTGAGAACCCGTAGGGTGATTTAGAGGTGGCTAAACTGCTAAATCAATAAAATCGGGGTCCTATTTTGAACCATTGTTTTGACTTTGGCTAAACGTGACGTCATTTCTACGTCATTATTTCAGATCAGCTGGTTGGACCCCACCTTTCAAAAATTCCTGGATCCGCCCTTGCCTATTTTGGACCATTGTTTTGACTTTGGCTTTTGCTGGGTGGCTCCATAAAGCTTTTTTGGCGCGCACGGCCCGAGTATCCGAGAATTTTCATCTTTGACAACGTCACGATGATCAGCGTATCTGTTTTGAAGAAACTCCAAAACTGTACGGTAGAACGTTTTCATAATTGAAGAGGTTTTTATCGTACAGAAAGTTAAAGTGATTGATAAAATATAAACGAATTCGGAACTATGGAAATGCTGTTATCTAAGGGGGGTCTCGGCACGGTTCACAAAAATAATTTTCGATTCTGTAGTACTGAATAACGCATTGAACATGAATTATAGGAAGCTTTGAAAATATTCACCGCGGACAATATCATCTAGAATTATTTAATGAGAAAAAAATGGCGTAGCGTTGCTATGGTAACATGATATTTTCCCCCTTTTTTCCTTTTCCCTGATCTTTTAGAAAGCTAGGTGCAAGGTAAAAACTACTCTGAATCACCTTATTTGAATATGATAATGCTTTAATTCTATTTTAAACTACACATTTCGTTATTATATACGGGCTTTATAATTTTTTCATATTATTATTATTATTATTATTATTATTATTATTGCTACTTCTCATGGCCAAGATCCTTTCAAAATCATCTGAACTTGACTCTTTCATTCTCTACTTGTTCCAAGATCTTTGTATGGGATTTCAGGCTCATCTTTGGGTGCATCGCGCTTTCCACGCCTACAAACCCTGTAACATCGCCTCCAACAGCGGTGGTAACATCTATGCGGAGTACACCTCAAGCCGCAATGTAACCTGCACACGATGCGGCAGCTGGGTGGATGGACTGGGAGACGGCGAAAACGTCTTCGTCTCCAGCCCTCGGCATCAGGCATCAAGATCAAGAAGATCAGACAGAGAAGCAAGAGAAACTTAAAATTCATGGTGTTGACCTACCTAGACACAAACAATAGCAAAAACAGATAGATGCAATAACAGTCGTCATCCAGTTGTTTATAACTAACAGCGGAAAAAAGGACCGAACCGAACTATAAAAGAAACAGAAAACAACTGGTCCTGAGAATGGGAAAAAAACTGGAAAAAAATACTGAGATTTCTCACTTACCAATTTAAAATTAAGGTCCTTTTAATTTTAGTCAGATTGGTGTGAAGAAGAAGAAGAAGAAGGAAAAGAAGAATAATTAAGAACAAAAAGAAGAAGAAGAAGTAGAAATTTAAAAGAAGAAGAAGAAGAACTGGCGACGAAGACGTAGAACTGAAAAGGGTTGAAAAAGAAGCAAGAAGTAAATCAAAAAGTGAATAGTAAAGAAGAACAAGAATACCAACAAAGAAAAAGACGAAGAAGAAAGAAGAATAGGAACAAGAAGAAGAAAGAGAAGAAGAAAAAGATTCAACTAAACAAGAACAAAACAAAAAAAGAAGAAGAACAAGACGAACAAGACGAATACAAATTACAAACACGATCAAGAAGAAAGAACAAGAAGTTCTGAGAAAACTGCGAAAACTGTAGAACTCAAGAACTGAAGAAGAAAAAAAGACAAACAAGAAAGGAGAATAGAAAGAAGAAGAAGGAGGAGGAGAAGAAGATTTAGTGCTAAACAAGAAAAACAAAAAGAAATAGAAAGGATCAAGAAGTAAAAAGAACAAGAAGACGAAGAAGAAAAAAAGACAAAGAAGAAACAAGTTTAGCAAAAACAAAAAGAAAAGAGAAAAAGAAAAAGAAAAAGAAGGATCGAAGGAAAAGGGCAAGGACAAGAATTAAAAAGGAGAAGAAGAATAAAAAGAAGACCAGGAACACTTAAGAAGGAGTGACAAGAAAAAAAAAGAAGAAGAAGGATCAAGAAGTGAAGACTGAAGAACAAAAAGAATAAGGGAAAAATAAATAAATAAAAATAAAAGAGGCCAAGACTGAAGAAAGAACAACAAAGAAGCAAAATAAGGACGAGAGAGGAAGGATAATGTTACAACAAGAGAACATACATAATACTTACCAATAATGCCAAGAAGAACCAAAAATTTCTCGGATTTCTTAGTAGTTTCTTTCAGATATATTCTCCGTGAAACTCGATCTCCAGAACGTTAGTGTTCGCCGGCAGTATGCAACCGAACAACATGGGCTACAATAAGTGGCTATTTAGCTCTTGTTTTGTAGATCAATGTGATGAAACTTCTCATCAAGCGGTCATCAAAGGAAGTGGAAAGAGAACGAACAAGAAAATGAACATGAAATAACTCGATATTCTTAAATTAAACTGCACAACAAATGGTTTTGTTTGTTGAAAATAGATGAGAAGTCATAACAAGCCGCGAGCAAGTTTAGTCCGCACAGCGAGTTACGCGTTTCCATGACGACAATAGCAAAGCGGAAATTTTTGATATAGTTTATGATCGGAATAATATCGCAAATTTGCACTTACTAGATAATACTTACTATAATAGTTCAATGACGAGAACAAAAAAAATATAGTCGCTAAATTACGAGCGAGCTGGCTAGCTTAACAATGTTGTACTGCTGTTGGGCGGGTTGCCTGAGATGGCACAACGAAAGCATTCCATTTTCACACACACAAAAAAAATCATCTCTCATATTTTGAAACCTGAAAAAGCAAAGAATAAAGCCTCTCAGAATTATATCAGGATGAGGATAGTCTTTTTTTACATATAGCTAGGACAACATAAAGGTCTAACTGATACAGGAAAACAAAGACGCGCAAAAATATATATATACTGCCGTCTTTTTGCTTGATTTCTCCATTGGCTTTTGCTATCACCCCACCAACAACGTGTGGCGTGTAGGGCTCTTGCTAGAGAAGACACCGTTTTTTTCTGATTTATTTTTCACCTACCACTTTCATCTAAATTCATTTCCCTCTGGTACAGGTGTATGGGTAAGGGAGCCGAATAAGTTGTGTCTGATAATGGCTACTAGTTGGGACTGCGTTGGTCTGTTGAATAGAACAAGTGAATTCGAATCAGGATGAGGATAGTCTTTTTTTACATATAGCTAAGACAACATAAAGGTCTAACTGATACGGGAAAACAAAGACGCGCGAAAAAAAAATATATTGCACTACCGTCTTTTTGCTTGATTTCTGCATTGGCTTTTGCTATCACCCCACCACCTTCATCCTCAACGCCTATGTGGCGTGTAGGGCTTTTGCTATAGAAAACACTGTTTTTTTCTGATTTATTTTTCCATCTATCACTTTTACTGATCTAAATTCATTTCCTTCTGGTACAGGTGTATGGTTAGGGAGCCGAATGAGTTGTGTCTGATAATGGCTACTAGTTGGGACTGCGTGGGTCTGTTGAATAGAACAAGTGAATTCGAATAAGAAGGAAATGTAAACACCGGACGAGTAAAAACGTTTAGAACTGTACTGAAGTGTCGTACTTTTGTCCTTCGTCGGCCAGTGAGTAAAAGAGAATTGGTTTGGTGGATGAAAGACAATCTCATCCTTTCTTATATAAATACAACTGTGCAGGGAAAAAAAAAATTTTTTAGATTAAACAGTTCACAAAAAAGGAGGAACTTGGAGTTTTATTTGGAGTTTTATACACCGCTGTGCTTCAACTTTCAGCCCAAATAAAATAACATATTGATTATTATAATAAACCCCAAAGTTACTGCGTAGCATGGAGGTTTAATCAATGATGTTATAAGATATTAACTTATTCTGTTTTCTCAATGTACTAATAAAATTATTGTGTTTTAAAATGACTTCGTAATTTGAAGCAATTGTATATATATTTTGCTACTATTTTTTGCAGTTTGCAGGGAGGATAATGTCCTTGTATTCACCAAAGGAGATCCATTAAATATGAATTATCTTAACAGCATTCCTTATCGAGATCGTCTCATTAAGTTCAATTTACTTCCAATTTCGTATTGGCACGAGTTTAAGGACTTGTTGTTATATTTTAAATGTCGTGTTGGTCATTTTAATATTTACCATTGATCGCTTTGTTAAGCCTCGATCTAATTATAGAATTACTCGCCACAGTTCCTTGTATGATGTGCTTATTTCTAGATGTCGCACAAAACTCTTCCAATCGAGTTATTTTAACCGCTTGCCTAAACTTTGGAATGATCTACCGTGCTCGGTACGCTCTTCTCCTTCTATTAATCAGTTTAAATCTTATCTTCTTAAGTATTATAACATAGAAGATATATTACATGGGTACGCGAAGATACGAATTTTATCTTTGAGTGTTGAAAAGATCTCTCACGAGTGAGCGCAGCGAAAGCGTTAGAGATTTTCAACACGAGAAGATAAAATTCGTATCTCCGCGTACCCATGTAACATTCTGTTTATTATATAATTATCAATGAAAAAGAAAAGAAAGTTTTTTTGAGCTTGTTTTCTGCTATAAGAAGTATGTTACCATAGTGATGATATCTTCACATGTGAAAATAACATGTTATTTTCACATGTGAAAATATCAGATTTTTGAAATAGAGAAATAGAGGTATTTCATTGATAATCATATAATAAAATGCACTATCTAATGCTTATAATCCTGATAACTTTAACACTTGGAAATCGATCTGTCCTAAGTGTTGTTCAACGCGTAACCTTCTTTCTTCTAATCGCTGTTGCTACTAACTTATGACCACGTATTATATATGATATACTTATAGATAACATATATTATATTTATTAGCTTCAAATTATCATTATGTTTTTATTTTATTTTATTTTTTTTTTACGGGTGTACTTTATTTGGAGCCTCGCTCTGTTGTGCTGTCCCTCACCTTTTATATTTTTGTTTTATGATTATTATATATCTTCCTTGTATTATTTATTTATATTCTTGATTCATATTTTATTATTTAGATTTTATATATTTTTAAGGTGGAAGTTATGTAAATAAATAAATAAATAAATGCCCCCTCCCCCACATTCATTGATCTGTTACTACCTTTTTCGGTCAATGTTGGGTAAAGATTCATGTTTTTTGTTTTGATATTTTTCCAAGATATCAGTAGATAAAGCATATTCCATATTCTTTTTGTTGCTTTAACTATTCCAACAACTTTGAGAAATTTTCATGATAGTTTTGTTTTGAAAGAAAAATAATTCAGTTTCTAAACCTATATTTACATAGTTATCATAACAAATTGATATCTGGAAACATACCATGACTCATTCACTACGGAGTTAATATTCCTTGCATTTTGGTTTAGTATTTAAGAACTTTAAACACGGAATCTCTAGCTTTTTGGGGGATTTTTAATAATTAGGACAAATCACAGGGAGCCCAATTTAGATAAAAGTAAAAGGTGATTCATCTATGATACAAACGAGCAAAAAAAAATTCATAAAAAATGCACTAGAACATATATTGACACAAATCGATGTAGGATACTATCGATAGGGGAATTATAAAATAAATAATAAATTAATCAAATAATAAAAATAAATAAATAAATGAGAATTAACAGTGGGATCCACCGAGTGGCTCTTCCTCCACTGCATGAAATACCATCAGCGAATTAGAACTGTGCACAGTTTCAAACAATAATGATAATTGTTTGCAGAGTTATAAGCATTTAAATGTGCCAAAAACATGAACTGAAACTCGGGTCGCCTTGGTGAGAGGCAAGCGCTGAAATATATTAGAATTACATAGGAAAACAAAGGCGCGCGCGAAAACAAATGTTCTAGTGCATTTTTTGCTGATTTTAATTTTGCCCGTTTGTATTATAGAGAACATTATTTTATTTTGATAATAATAATAATAATAATAATAATGATAATAATAATAATAATAATAATAATAATAATAATGATAATAATAATAATAATAATAATAATAATAATGTAGAGTTTTTGAAACGCATCTAACTAAAGTCTCGATGCAAAAGAAGCAGACAGACAGCAGGTTACGATAAATAATTGGTAAATGAAAAATATAGTTCAAAAACTCCTGTTAAACAGGAAAGTCTTGAGTGCAGATTTAAGGAACAAAGTCAGAGTACTTTACAGCATCAGGCAGATTATTCCAAAACTTGGGCTCCCTCGAGCTCTAGATCTTGACTTCTCTCTTGGTTTACGAAGGTTGAACAACACACATCAATTAATGCTAATTATTTAGAGGTTTTCAATCATCTCTAAAATAGATAAATAGGCCTTTTTCGTATCCAAAAATAACGCTTTGTTCCTCAACTACAGACCCGTTTCCATGACGACCACCGCAAAGCGGAAATTTTTGATAGTTTATGATCGGAATAATCGTGCCTATAAACAATGGCGATAAAATCTGTACTAGATAATAACTTTATACTAAAAACGTGTTATATAAGGAGAACAAAATATATAGAAAGAGTCGCAGAATTCGAATTACGGGCGAGCCACCTTACAAATGTTGTACTGTTTCGGGTGGGTCGCCGGCAACGAATAGTCATTCTCATTTCACTTCTTTCTACAGTCAAAACGGCTCCAGCGTACCCCCTTGAATCCATTAATGAATTTATTATTCGAATATTGAGTTCATTATTCACTATGACTCCAAACTTGAAAATAAGTTATCTAATTATCTACTTGAGTTTTCGATTGGATTCTTCAACAATTGCCATGCCAAGCTTGAAAAACTCCCCAGAAAGGCCATGACTTTTTTTTATTTTTTATTATAATATTTAACGCGGAAGCCACACTCATCGGTAATGATTTTCAGGAGGGTTCTGTAAAATGAACATGAATGATATAATGAGATATTACACATATTACGATAACCTAAAATTAATACTTAAAGGTAAAGCGTTCCAGTCATTAATGAAAAGAAAGTCAGATTTGTCTTGCCCCCAATTCGTTCTGAATAGCGGTGGCCTTATAGCTGTTGCTTGCCTTGTGTTGTGGGTATGAAGTTGACTGCCATAGTTTATATTGAATTTGAAGTCAACTAAGTTATTAGCTGCCTTGTACTTAAAGGTACAACGATGGCAAAGTCTTCTCTTTCGTAGTGGATGCCACTGCAGTGATTTTAGAGCGTCAGTAGCAGAAGACCATGGAGGCACGTTGAGGACCAGCTAGGCAGCTTTGTTGTGGCAGGTTTGCAGGGAATTCATGAGACTTGAGTTGTGGCGGTCGCCCCATAATATGTCTCCGTAGTCGAGCAGAGGAAGGACTGTTGTTTTAACTACTAAGTCTCTGGTTTTTGTTGGCAATAAGTGTTTTAGAATTTTAGTTGTGAAATGAATGTGAGGTTTGGAGTCTTCAACCTAATATTCGGATAATGAAATCAGTAATGGAGTCTAGGCAAGAGAGAATAAATAAGAGAGGAAAACTTCTTAATACCGCGTGCGCCATGTGAATTCCCGGTTGGGCTATTTTTAGCATCCGCGTACAAACAATTTTCGCCATACCCTACTCCTGTGCGTCACAAATTGTGTGCTTCATCCAAACCTGGAAGTAGTGAAAACAGGTAAAGACGTATGAGGAAAACATCAATTTCGCGTCTTTTTGAGTGTTCCACAGCCTAAGTCGTGTTTTATCTAATAGATTTTGCCAAAAAGTGAGAAAAACCATGCCGGATAATAAATTGACTGGTCCCTTTATCCATAATAACCCTTCGATGACTGGGACGCTTGAGAGATACGAATGAACGAATGAACAAATGAATTTTATTCTAATCACTGATTCTACCAGTGGCTGTGGGCTCCCTGTGCATCCCTCAGGATAAATAGTGATGAGAGATATTAAGACTAAATATCCCTCATTAATATAATCATGAGGCATGGTCCCTCACATGACGATCACCGGGACCATGGCTGGGTAGCATTTACCCAATCTACGTTTTTGAGCAATGACACTGCACTAGACATTATTCAACACCCCAGCACTTGTGGGACCCATTGTGTAATCTTTGCGCATGCGTTGACTAGATCGGAAATTTTTCTTACTATTTGTGACGTAATCAAGACGGTTTGAAAACACTGTCATTATTACCGTTCTAGGCCAACCAAAGTGAATTAGGATAAAGCACCACGAATGAATGAAGTAATATTTCAAAAACGAGTACGAGTGTTTCATTAGGGTTTCTAAACACGAGAAAACATTTGAAAGCACGAGGCCGCAGGCCTCGTGCTTTTATTGCTTTCGAGTGTTTGGAAACCCTAATGAAACACGAAGCACGAGTTTTTGGAATGACTTCTCAATCGAGAAAATAATTCATTATGCAGGAATAGAGATAGTTCTTTATACTATAGTACGTCAGTCATTATGTTGCCTGGGATTATGAGAGTTCTTTTGAATTCCTCTCGTGCGGAATTTAGTTAATCTCGAAATACTGTAGGGCTTATAAGGAGTGTTACGGAGTGCTCACTGGAGTGAAGCAGTTGTGTTCTCTTAAGTGTAATTTCTGATCAACATCTGCAGAGTATTTGTTGGCGTGGGAATAAAAATGTTGTTCAACACTAGTTTTCCAACGAAATCACCAATAGCTCAGCTGGTATAACGAGGGACTTCAACTCCAAGGGTCGCATGTTCGAGACTCGGTAACGTCGAGAAAAGAAATTTTTTTTTAATGTGAATTAGGTAGTTAGATAGACAGAAAGATAGAGGAAAGCGTAGGGGAAATACAGAGGGAGGTTGGTAACTAGGGTATAGTAAGGGGATAATTCTTTTGAGATTTCCCACCACTATGTAGATTTAGAAGCATTTTCATCACTAGTGATTAAAATATTTCAAACACCGGCCAACCTATAATCGTGTTTCATTGGGGTTTCAAACCCATACACGTTACGCGAGTTAGAGAATGCTGGTTCAATTCGCCATTGTCGCGTTTAACAAAGGCAAATTCCCTTAAGTATGCTGCATATCAACAGCTTTGTAAAACTTTGTAATTTATGCATCGTACGAAAGCTAACATATTTCCTAAGAGCAGTTTTATTCCTCGGTAATCATAATATTACAAACTAATAGCATGACATTTCGGGTGATTAGTGATTAAATGACCCCTCAAGCCTCGGGAGGTTTAGTTAAAGTCCCTCCGTCGGGACTTCAACAAAACCTTCCTCGGTTTTCGGGGACATTTAATCGCTAATCACCCTCAAGTTATGCTATACTTACTTATAATTATTAAAATGAAAGAATCCGGACTCCAAAATGGGTATTTTCCGATCATATGATTTCTGATTTAACTTTTTTTCCAAAATGGCTTTCACTGTACATTTATAGTAGCCAGTCTATCACCGTCTTTCGAGAAACGACGTGAAAAATAAAAAACGATGGCAGCGAAAGTATGATATCAGAAGGATTACAGCCAAACTGTTACAGTCAGCTTGATGGTAACTTCTTTTCCAGGGTGGGTCAAGGGAACCCTAGGGAACCCCCCCCCCCCCCCACCGTCTCCCCTCCCCCCATGCCCCTGGTCCATGCACCCGGCCAGTGTACCCTGCGACTGATGAAAAAATGACCCTTATATCCCAGGTTGTAGCGTTGCTATGGTAACATGCTATTTTTCCTTCCCTGGTCTTATAGAAAGTGCACGGAGAAAAATTTACTCTGAATCATCTTATTTGAATATGATTATGCTTTAATTCTATTTCAAACTACACATTTTCATTATATAAGGGCTATGCAATCCTATGTTATTATTTTTATTATTATAACTACGAGTTCTCATGGCCAAGATCCTTTCAAGATCAACTGAACTTGACTGATATTGGTTTCATTCTCTACTTGGTCCAAGATCTTTGTATGGGATTTCAGGTTCATCTTCGGGTGCATCGCGCTTTCCACAAACCCTGAAACAATTACTCCAGCAGCGGTAGTGACATTCGTACTTACGATTACAACTCTTGCTGCATATACGCCCTTTGCACACGATGCGGCAGTTTATGCGGCGTCGTCGTCGTCCCCAGCGCCCGGCATCGATATCAGGCATCAAGATCAAGAAGATCAGACAGAGAAGCAAGAGGAACTTAAAATTCATGGTGTTGACCTAGAAACAAAAAGTAGCAAAAACAGATGCAATAACAGTCATTATCCATGCAGGTGTTGATAACTAGCGGGGAAAAAAGGACCGAACTGAAAGAAATAAAGGAAACTCCGAGGAAAAAGAAAAACAGAGCAAAACTGAAAAAAATTAAAACTATACATGAAGCAGAAAAAGAACTGATAACAAGTAGAAGAAGAACGTAAGAAGTAAGGGACTGTGCAATAATTAGCAGGAGAGGGGGGTTCTAAAATGGGATGGGGGGGGGGGGCAACGTCAGTAAATAATTAACCTGAAGAGGGGGGGGGGGTAATGTCTTAATTTCTTACTGGAAAGAAAAAAGGAAAGTTGTTGTCTTTTGATACTAAGTCAGTACAAGAAGCAGGGGCGGATCCAGGGGAGGGGTACAGTGGGTGCGCACCCCCCGGATCCACTTTGCTCCCCTACTTTGAAGATAACCAATATAATACAAAATAATGATTTTTTCCCCTTTGATTCTAAGATTCTAAGATTGTTATTTCTCATCTATATTAATGATTTTCCGAAATGTTCAAATCTTACGATACCTGGGATGTTTGCTGATGACACTTATATAACAGCATCAAGCAGACAGACCCAAGATATCGAGGAAATGTTAAACACTGCAAATTAGCTAATGTGAGTAACTGGCTAAAAACAAACAAATTAAATCGTAACTCAAAGAAGACTTATTATATGATTCTAGGATCTAGACGAAATTTAGAAAAAAAGGATAATATGGCTTTAGTTATGGATAAGACCATTGAACAAAAACAAAGCACCAAACTTTTGGGAGTATATATTGACGAATGTATGCTTTGGGATGACCATATTAATAATATTATTTCAAAAGTATCCAATGGGTTGCGCATGTTATATAAAACAAGAAATATGACTGAAGATATAGACACATTGAAATCTGTTTCTAATTCTTTAGTGCTGTCATATTTTGATTACTGCAGCATTGCCTGGGGAAACGGCTGTAAAAATCGCATGGACTGTTTGCAAAAACGGCAAAATAGAGCAGCCCGAATTATAACCAGAGAAGACTATTCAGTCAGGTCTTGTGATATTCGAAATAGACTAAATTGGTTAGACTTAAATGAGAGACAAAAAATTCAATTACAGATCAAGATGTTTAAAGTTTACACCATAAAACAAGCTCCAAATTATCTCAATTGATTATTCCAACCGAAGAAGAAGATGAAAAAGGAGAAGGAGAAGGAGAACAAGGAGAACAAGGAGAACAAGATCAGCTTCACAATTCCCACTTTTTGTCCCCTGACTTTTTTTTTCCTGAAACCTCAATAATTTCTTTATTTTAGGCTCAATTAATGAGAAATTGCATGTGCTGTTGGATATTTTAAAGTAAAAACTGCTCCAAAGTTTTTAACGATTTAGTGTAACGTTTGGTAGCTTTTTTTCCAAAAAATCCCATTTTTAAGGGACATTTTCCAAATTGTCGCTTAACATTTGTATTTTTTTCGAAAATTCCCTAAACTTTCAGGATATCTTGTACACTTAAAGAACAACTATTACTCATTGAGCTGTTCGTGGAGCAGTCGATTTAAGCCGCGGGACAAAAGCTTTTAAAATGTCGAGTAAAACCCTGACTATGTCATGTAACTTTGTAAGACCTGCAGCAAAATCAAGGTTTTCAAAGTTTGGAAAAAAAGTTCACATGTCTAAAAACTCCACTAAATTGTATTTTATGATACTTCTTTCGATCTTATGTCCATTATTGACATTCTTACTGTTATTCGTAGTAGTATCAACCTTCAGCAACGCAGATTTCACGCTTTTTAACGTCTTTTCGGTTGGCGGCCCGACTTAACGTCAAAAATGGGAATTGTCCCTTCGCGGATTTTTCCATAATAACCTTCCCAAAACACAAGCAATCTTGAATCCGTTTTCAGATAACCTTAACTTCAACATGTGTAACATGATTATGATGAGTTTTTCTCTTTGAATGCGATATTTACTAATTTTTTTTTATTTTTCTGTTTGCGCGAAGGGACAAATCCCGCTTTAATAAAATTGAAATATCTCAAGAAAAAATAAAAAGGAGAAGATGAAACTTGGCAAACAGACAGATGTTGACGTCCTTATTAACATATCATGATTGTATGAAATAAGAGACATGTGAAATGAGAAAGAGGACAACCTTAATTTTGAAAATACGCGTTGTCATGGCAACCCCTTAATAGCCTCTAAGAGCAACAATTTTTTTACCTACTATAATGGATGCCAAAGGGTCTACGTTGGTGAAATTTATATGGCTCCGGACTCAGTTTTAAAAGATTTATGATTTTTTCAATTTCCAGCAAAAGTGGCTTAACGCATGGTTATGGTGGCGCGTGACCGTCCTCTAAAAATGTTTTATTCTTCCAAATCAAATTTTATCTGGCCAAATGAAAGTCAAGATGATTAAATATCATACTATGTACTTTGTTTAACGATCAAGCCCATGTGGGGCTATTTAGAGGGTATTCAATGTTGCCATGGCAACGACCTACTTTTATATCAAATTCAATATTTTTGTGTTCCTTGCGTTGCACTGTCAAATATATGCTAATTTTTTTCGGAAAAAATATATTTAGTGAAGGTTATTAGTCGAAATTTAAGTTCATCCTAGTGCGATTGATCCATAAGTTCCGACATTCCACTGTTCCAATTTCACCTTCTTTCTATTTGGAAACAGTTGTGATCAGGTAAGCAAAGTGCATTTTAAGTGTTGGAAATTTGCTAGATTTGCATTCTTATTGATATTTGAATGTCACCAATGATTACATATTGCTCTCTAGTGAAGTGAATCGTAATTACTTCAACCTTAATGTCTACAATTTGCAGCTTTTCTCATAGTGAGCTAGACTAGTGACTCTAGAAATGTTACCAGATAACAAAACGAAGTTAACTTATAGTTCACCAATATTTGAGGTTGATTTTGTTTCGATCACAGCTGGAAGACATGGATTACGCAAAAAAAGACCATATAAATGACCAGTTTTTACACCTCCCAGCCGACTTTGTTGTAGATACTATTCCTGAATAAAATCCTGGATCCGCCCCTGACAATGAGAAAGAGCGTCGTCTATCTTAAACCCCCGGATGGAAAGCAGCCCTATAGCTAAGTCAATTCTAAGAAAGAGAGAATGCTGACAAGAAGACTGAGAAGTATAACTTAAGACTTCAGCTCCACGAAGTTTAGCATGCTAAAATCCAAGTCTGGCCAAGGAGACAAATCATTAATTATGAATGCTACTCAGTCGTCCATTTTAACAATCCAGGAGCACAACCAAGCACGATATTACTTGATATTTATGCTAGTCCACAGCAACGCGCAACGATCAGGAATAAGTAAAGGCCTACTGGTGTCAGAATTCCAAAGTGCAGAACGGAGAGAAGAAGATAAGTGGTATGTGATTTGGGTCAGTGACCAAAAGAATAGCGTGCATGGCACAGCCCCGCAATCATGGAAAAAGACTATACCAATTGATTCAGAAGTACTACAACCTTTTCCGTCCTATTGCTGTTGTAGAAAATGGTGGCCAAGAGTGCAGCGCTATCTTTCTAACTCGAACTGGCAGCCAGTACAACAGGCCAGTACGAGCGTATCTAAAATCTTCAACGCCGTCGGAAAAAGAAATATGGGAGAGTAGAAGAAGGCCGGCTTTTTCCTATAAAATTTCGCTAGACGGCTGTAACTTCCTTCAAAAGAGAGCCATAACAAAAGCGAGAAGACCTATCAAAACTGGTGACTCATCGATTATTATACCCGAAGAGAAAGAAAAGAAAGTAAAGGGTACAGAGGAGGATCCAGCCTCACAACTGCCAGAAAGTGTTCTAGATCTCAAAATTTAATATTTTAGCAGAAAATTAACGATATAAAAAAAGAATTTCTGATATTATTGCTGCCCTCGATAATCACCAACCTTTCCAAAAGAATTATGAATAAAAACGACAAAAAAGCCTTGAAAAAAAAAAAAAGAGACAATTCCCGGTCAAGGGAAAAATCCCGGGGACATTTCCCTGTCCCGTGGGACAAATCCCGGTCAAGGGACAAATCCCAGGGGACATTTCCCTGTCCCGTGGGACAAATCCCGGTCAAGGGACAAATCCCGGGGGAAATTTCCCTGTCCCGTGGGACAATTCCCGGTCAAGGGACAAATCCCGGGGACAAATCCCATTCTGCGGGACAGTTCCCACTTTTGATGACGTCAAAACGGGAAATGTCCCGGGATATGTCCCCTCTGGCGGGACAAATCCCGCTTACATATGAACAAGAAGAACGAGAAGAACAACAAAAAGAACAACAAGAAGAACAATTAGAACAAGAAAAAGAAAAGTTGAGAAAAAGAGGGGCTGAGTAGAAAAAAAGAACAAGAAGACGAAGAAGAAAACTGAATACAAAGCGGATTACAGGAAGAAAAAGAAAAAGGACTGAGTATAGAAGGTTTGCAACAAGAACAAAGACAAAGAAAAAGAACAAAACGAACCCACACGGATACGAACACAAACAAGAAATCGAAGAACAAGAAAGAAAGACAAAGAAGACAAATTTAATAAAAAGAAAAAGAAAAGGCTGAGAACAAAAAGAACAAAGAAAGGAAGCAAAAAAAAAAAAACCAAAAAGAAACCAAAAAGAAAACAAAAGCAAAAGCAAAACAAAAAAACAAAACAGAAAGAAAGAAAAGGAAAGGAAAGAAAAAAAGGAGGCCAAGACTGAAGACAGAAAAACAAAGAAGCATGATAAGAACGAGAGAGGATTAGTATTAAGGATAATGTTACAACAAGAGACGTATACTTACAAATGATGCCAAGAAATTAAGACAAAATATTGCAAAGTCTTCAGCCGGCCAGAATGTTCAGTCAGTGCTCGCTGGCAGTATGTAACTGAGCTACTTCTAGGCTATCAAAATAAGCAACTATTTATATCCTCTTGCATGTTTTGTAGATCATTGTGATCAAACTTCTCATCAAGGTCATCAAAGGAAGTGTGAACAGAAAAAACAAGAAGATGAACATGTCATAACTTGATTCAAGTGGCCTTATTTAATGTAAATAGATGAAAAGTCCTGCATAACTAGCCGCAAGCGTTTCCACTAATATAACCAAAATGATAGTTTATGATGGGAATATAACTAATAACGCAAATTTGTACTTCTAGATAATATACTGAATATATAGAGTCGCAAGGTTACGGCCAAGCTGCCTTAATATTGTACTGCTTTCGAGCGGGTCGTCTGAGAAGGCTGGCAAAACGAAAGAATTCCATTTTTCGGAAAAAATAAATAAATAAATAAATAAAATCATATTTTGAAACCTCATGAAAAAGCAAAGAATAAAGCTTCTCAGAATAACCAATTAATGTGCATGAGCTCGAAATTATAGCATTAAGCATGATGGGAAAGTGAGTTTTTACGCTTTTTTGGCTCCTCTAAAAATTCATCTGACAATTTTTCCTTTGAAATTTTCTATGGAAATAGAAGGATTTCAGCAGACGAAAATAGCAGAGTATTTTTTTCTGATCGTTCCTTTGATTTTCCTGTTTCATTTTTAAAGAACTCACTTTTCCAGAGTGCTTTGTGAGCGTTGATGCATATTGCCTATTAGATCAATATGAGGATAGTCTTGATTTTGTATTTTTGACAAAGTAATACATCCAGCTGATCTGAAACAGTGACGTAGTGACGTAGAAATATAATGTCACTGCAAAACTGAGGTGTCTTGAAGCCAGCAAAAATCGACTTATAAAGCTTTATATCTGAGATAAATCTAGATTTTAGGAGAGGTTCTTGATAATTCTATGCATTTACTATGATATTCATTATTGAGAGGGGAAATAAAATAAAGAAATGTCTGTTTCCTGAGTCGCCGGGCTACTAAGGGTGATACCTCAGTTTTGCAAATCTTCTCGATAATTGGCTAATATTTTTTTTCAGATCAGCTGGATAGGACACCATGAAGGATCAACTGGTACGGGAAACAATATGAACAAAGGCGCGCAAAAATAAATATTGCATATTGCAGTATTTTTGCTTAATTTTTCCTTTCGCTTTTTTTGTAGAAGATTTTTTTTTTTTTAACGATTTTTATTTGTGTTTTCCATTACGATACAACAATAATATATAAGGGTTTTTTTTTATAGAAGATACAATTTTTTCTGTTTTATATTTTCATCTTTATCTAAATTCATTTCCCTCTGGTACAGGTATCTCTGGTTAAGGAGCCGGATAGGTTGTTGTGATAAAAAGGTAAATTTTACACCGTAAAAAATCAGAAAGACCACTTACTGACGTTTCGGACACTAGTCCTTCGTCGGAGTAAAAGAGAGAATAGGAGTGGAAGGTAGTGTATATATGGTAAAGATGGAAAATAGAAAACCAATGAGAGCAAGGTAGGCAAGGTAACAAGAAACATACAATAAAAAGACAAAAGAATACATTAATTAAAAGCGAAGCGTTCATTCATCCCATTGGGATTATGAGTACCCAATAGGTGAATGAGCCGCATCTCTTTGGTTTTGCGACAATAATTGTTGCCGCTAACCAAAGACAAACCGAAAACAATAAAGTCGGAAAGTGAATGATTAGTCAAATTGAAATGGCGGGAAACTAGTTATCATCTCTTTACGGATAGGTTGTGTCTGATAATGACTAACAGTTAACGGTAAAGATCTAAAAACCATCGCCTCCTTTATCGTCAAAGACAACTCAACTACGACTACTAACGTATACGTCTCAGGTTTTAAATAACTATCTCGAATTCTCCTAAACTCCCCTCGTGTTGCTACATAAAGCTATGCTTAATTTTAGCGCATTTTTATGGATATTTTTGCTCGTTCGTATCATAGAGGACATCAACTTGATCCTGAATTTTTTTTAAATCAGTAAAGTCGATGTTTTTCGATTTTCTTTTCAACAAGAGAGCATAAATAAGAGAGGGAAAATTCTTAATATCGCACGCGCCATGTGAATTCCCGGTTGGGCTATTTTTAGCAATCGCATGCGGTTTACTTTCGCCTTACCCTACTCCCGTGCGTCAAAATTGTATGCCTTACCCCACTTCCATACGCCAAAAATTGAAACTCCCGATCAAAATAAATCGATGATTGTCCCCTAAGCTACGTCACAGGTGGCTCGTCCCAGCGCCTTTTTATTTGCGTTTTTTTTTTCTTCCCAAAACTATGTTCGAAGAGCTATATCTCGGAGACGAATGGATCAAATTGTAAACTGTAAAACGAAAAACTGTGGAAGGGTTATCAGGGCACTTAATTGTTATCCTGTAAAATGGTTATAACAATGGTTATAGTCGTAGTTTCCTATGCTGTCTATGCTAGCTATGTTTGACTATGGATGCCAAGGTGCAATCAATCGAGAATCGCCTTTAGTGAGACCATCTAAGGGAACTACCTAATGGAACACCTTTGCACTTGATAGACGGAGTTGCAAGATTGTTTCCCCAAGGGAATACTGACGATCCCGAGCCACTGAAGCATCCCATGGAATACCAGCCCATTGCAGAGAAGCTACTTCTTGTAAAATAAGCCAAGGCTTGACAGCAAACCAAGGTGTCCCCAAGTACTTCTACTGAGTACGTTATACGCGCGTTAGAGTTTCCAAATATTGCTGTGTTGGACCTACAATCGGGGCCGTAGAAGAGAGGAGGGGCATAGCATGATCCATGGAAGCCGAACGATACTCCAACCAAAGAAAAGACGAGGGCGAGGTAAAGCAGAGACATCTAAAGGAAAAACATACGTTAATATGACTTTATCATATCGAAACCTGAAACAACCTCTGGGCTGATATACTGAAGTCAGATTACGACTCTTAACTCAAAGAGAACTTTGAAAACAAGGACAAGAAGACGACGTAAACGTAAGATAAAGACGATGACGAGGAATTATTGAATTCGAACACGCGAGGGCAACGACTAAGAAAAATAAGAATACAAAAAATCAAGACAAGGAAAAAAAGAACGGAAAAACACGAGGAGGACAAAGCTGGAATAATTGACGAAGAATAACCGGAACTGATGAAGAGGAGGAGGAGGAAGAAGAGAAGAATGAAGAAGAACAAGAACAAGAAGAACAAGAACAACTGAGAACGATCGAGAAAGCTGAGAGTAGCTAGAGCAGTGCAGGATTGATAACAAGCGATATATTCTACATGCTATATTTTCGGGAATTCACCTCAGTTGAGCTGAGAGGGTTGCTTGTTTCTTTTTCGGGTATTCTTCAGGAAAGTCTTTAGAATGTTAACTGCTCGCCTGTAGCTGAGTTATGAGACAGTTATTCGGTGAACTTTCTTTTATTGCTGATATCTTGTTATGATGAAACGAGCTTAGACACGCATACCATAAAGTCATGCTTGCCCTAACCTGTAGCCTTCTGCGCAGCCGCTGTGAGGCGCTTCCGGTTCCCGTCATTCTCCTACTAGCGCGGCGTCTGCTTCAACTGGAACAACATTCCTTTCTATGAATTTATTTGACCAATCAGAGAGAGCCCCACCAAAAGTTGTGGGTACGACCTTGACCTTGGCCGTCTTTCCCTAGAGAATGAACGTATGGATGACTATTTTAGCAACCGGTCAGCAAGGATTTTTGTATAAACTAGACGCTCTTGGAGTGTTCACTGGGTTGCCTGTGCAAGTATTCTAGGGTTCAATGATGAACATTCCAAGACTCGCCAAATCATAATGTTAATCCTTACTTATTTCGCACAAAAGCTTTTCTTTCCTGTGGAGAACAACCTTTTATCCTACTTTACTGGTGCGACAACAGCTTTGATTACGTTACTAACGCGTTTAACGAGTATTTAAAAGTTACTTGTTAATATGAAAATTACTCAGAGTGCGTTGACAGGTCTTCACACTGAAACTGTTAGCTAGCCTTAAGTGTGAAATTTCAAACCATGTCGGGACATGTTTCTTTTGCTCGTATATATCATAATTTGAAATTATGATACAGTGTGAACCTGATCTTTAATCCTAACAAATTGTAAAAGACGCGTGTTACCGAATCACGTCCAATCGATCAAGGTCGTTTTTACTGACCGCACCACAGGTAGCCCAAGCTATGTATGAGAATGCTTAGAAAGTTATGGTTTGTTTTTTGCGTGCTTTTGAGTTCATAACCAACGCAATCATATCTCGGTGAAAGCCCTGTCTCATTCATGCAGGGGTCGGGATATTTGAGAGTCTTTATGATCATTTGATTGAAAAGATGATCATGACAACTGTATAAGAATCGATTTGGGTATTTTTGGTAGCGATAATCGGTCAACGATTATGACTCCTAGAATATTAGGATCCCGGGATTAGAATCACGTGCCCCGTGTCGCACAGCACCTGCAAACAGCCCGTACATTCATTTCTGCCATTTCACTTCTAGTTTCGAAGATACATATTTGAGGACAAAATCCAGCATTTCACGACATGCCGTTGAGAACCCGTAGGGTGATTTAGAGGTGGCTAAACTGCTAAATCAATAAAATCGGGGTCCTATTTTGAACCATTGTTTTGACTTTGGCTAAACGTGACGTCATTTCTACGTCATTATTTCAGATCAGCTGGTTGGACCCCACCTTTCAAAAATTCCTGGATCCGCCCTTGCCTATTTTGGACCATTGTTTTGACTTTGGCTTTTACTGGGTGGCTCCATAAAGCTTTTTTGGCGCGCACGGCCCGAGTATCCGAGAATTTTCATCTTTGACAACGTCACGATGATCAGCGTATCTGTTTTGAAGAAACTCCAAAACTGTACGGTAGAACGTTTTCATAATTGAAGAGGTTTTTATCGTACAGAAAGTTAAAGTGATTGATAAAATATAAACGAATTCGGAACTATGGAAATGCTGTTATCTAAGGGGGGTCTCGGCACGGTTCACAAAAATAATTTTCGATTCTGTAGTACTGAATAACGCATTGAACATGAATTATAGGAAGCTTTGAAAATATTCACCGCGGACAATATCATCTAGAATTATTTAATGAGAAAAAAATGGCGTAGCGTTGCTATGGTAACATGATATTTTCCCCCTTTTTTCCTTTTCCCTGATCTTTTAGAAAGCTAGGTGCAAGGTAAAAACTACTCTGAATCACCTTATTTGAATATGATAATGCTTTAATTCTATTTTAAACTACACATTTCGTTATTATATACGGGCTTTATAATTTTTTCATATTATTATTATTATTATTATTATTATTATTATTATTATTGCTACTTCTCATGGCCAAGATCCTTTCAAAATCATCTGAACTTGACTCTTTCATTCTCTACTTGTTCCAAGATCTTTGTATGGGATTTCAGGCTCATCTTTGGGTGCATCGCGCTTTCCACGCCTACAAACCCTGTAACATCGCCTCCAACAGCGGTGGTAACATCTATGCGGAGTACACCTCAAGCCGCAATGTAACCTGCACACGATGCGGCAGCTGGGTGGATGGACTGGGAGACGGCGAAAACGTCTTCGTCTCCAGCCCTCGGCATCAGGCATCAAGATCAAGAAGATCAGACAGAGAAGCAAGAGAAACTTAAAATTCATGGTGTTGACCTACCTAGACACAAACAATAGCAAAAACAGATAGATGCAATAACAGTCGTCATCCAGTTGTTTATAACTAACAGCGGAAAAAAGGACCGAACCGAACTATAAAAGAAACAGAAAACAACTGGTCCTGAGAATGGGAAAAAAACTGGAAAAAAATACTGAGATTTCTCACTTACCAATTTAAAATTAAGGTCCTTTTAATTTTAGTCAGATTGGTGTGAAGAAGAAGAAGAAGAAGGAAAAGAAGAATAATTAAGAACAAAAAGAAGAAGAAGAAGTAGAAATTTAAAAGAAGAAGAAGAAGAACTGGCGACGAAGACGTAGAACTGAAAAGGGTTGAAAAAGAAGCAAGAAGTAAATCAAAAAGTGAATAGTAAAGAAGAACAAGAATACCAACAAAGAAAAAGACGAAGAAGAAAGAAGAATAGGAACAAGAAGAAGAAAGAGAAGAAGAAAAAGATTCAACTAAACAAGAACAAAACAAAAAAAGAAGAAGAACAAGACGAACAAGACGAATACAAATTACAAACACGATCAAGAAGAAAGAACAAGAAGTTCTGAGAAAACTGCGAAAACTGTAGAACTCAAGAACTGAAGAAGAAAAAAAGACAAACAAGAAAGGAGAATAGAAAGAAGAAGAAGGAGGAGGAGAAGAAGATTTAGTGCTAAACAAGAAAAACAAAAAGAAATAGAAAGGATCAAGAAGTAAAAAGAACAAGAAGACGAAGAAGAAAAAAAGACAAAGAAGAAACAAGTTTAGCAAAAACAAAAAGAAAAGAGAAAAAGAAAAAGAAAAAGAAGGATCGAAGGAAAAGGGCAAGGACAAGAATTAAAAAGGAGAAGAAGAATAAAAAGAAGACCAGGAACACTTAAGAAGGAGTGACAAGAAAAAAAAAGAAGAAGAAGGATCAAGAAGTGAAGACTGAAGAACAAAAAGAATAAGGGAAAAATAAATAAATAAAAATAAAAGAGGCCAAGACTGAAGAAAGAACAACAAAGAAGCAAAATAAGGACGAGAGAGGAAGGATAATGTTACAACAAGAGAACATACATAATACTTACCAATAATGCCAAGAAGAACCAAAAATTTCTCGGATTTCTTAGTAGTTTCTTTCAGATATATTCTCCGTGAAACTCGATCTCCAGAACGTTAGTGTTCGCCGGCAGTATGCAACCGAACAACATGGGCTACAATAAGTGGCTATTTAGCTCTTGTTTTGTAGATCAATGTGATGAAACTTCTCATCAAGCGGTCATCAAAGGAAGTGGAAAGAGAACGAACAAGAAGATGAACATGAAATAACTCGATATTCTTAAATTAAACTGCACAACAAATGGTTTTGTTTGTTGAAAATAGATGAGAAGTCATAACAAGCCGCGAGCAAGTTTAGTCCGCACAGCGAGTTACGCGTTTCCATGACGACAATAGCAAAGCGGAAATTTTTGATATAGTTTATGATCGGAATAATATCGCAAATTTGCACTTACTAGATAATACTTACTATAATAGTTCAATGACGAGAACAAAAAAAATATAGTCGCTAAATTACGAGCGAGCTGGCTAGCTTAACAATGTTGTACTGCTGTTGGGCGGGTTGCCTGAGATGGCACAACGAAAGCATTCCATTTTCACACACACAAAAAAAATCATCTCTCATATTTTGAAACCTGAAAAAGCAAAGAATAAAGCCTCTCAGAATTATATCAGGATGAGGATAGTCTTTTTTTACATATAGCTAGGACAACATAAAGGTCTAACTGATACAGGAAAACAAAGACGCGCAAAAATATATATATACTGCCGTCTTTTTGCTTGATTTCTCCATTGGCTTTTGCTATCACCCCACCAACAACGTGTGGCGTGTAGGGCTCTTGCTAGAGAAGACACCGTTTTTTTCTGATTTATTTTTCACCTACCACTTTCATCTAAATTCATTTCCCTCTGGTACAGGTGTATGGGTAAGGGAGCCGAATAAGTTGTGTCTGATAATGGCTACTAGTTGGGACTGCGTTGGTCTGTTGAATAGAACAAGTGAATTCGAATCAGGATGAGGATAGTCTTTTTTTACATATAGCTAAGACAACATAAAGGTCTAACTGATACGGGAAAACAAAGACGCGCGAAAAAAAAATATATTGCACTACCGTCTTTTTGCTTGATTTCTGCATTGGCTTTTGCTATCACCCCACCACCTTCATCCTCAACGCCTATGTGGCGTGTAGGGCTTTTGCTATAGAAAACACTGTTTTTTTCTGATTTATTTTTCCATCTATCACTTTTACTGATCTAAATTCATTTCCTTCTGGTACAGGTGTATGGTTAGGGAGCCGAATGAGTTGTGTCTGATAATGGCTACTAGTTGGGACTGCGTGGGTCTGTTGAATAGAACAAGTGAATTCGAATAAGAAGGAAATGTAAACACCGGACGAGTAAAAACGTTTAGAACTGTACTGAAGTGTCGTACTTTTGTCCTTCGTCGGCCAGTGAGTAAAAGAGAATTGGTTTGGTGGATGAAAGACAATCTCATCCTTTCTTATATAAATACAACTGTGCAGGGAAAAAAAAAATTTTTTAGATTAAACAGTTCACAAAAAAGGAGGAACATGGAGTTTTATTTGGAGTTTTATACACCGCTGTGCTTCAACTTTCAGCCCAAATAAAATAACATATTGATTATTATAATAAACCCCAAAGTTACTGCGTAGCATGGAGGTTTAATCAATGATGTTATAAGATATTAACTTATTCTGTTTTCTCAATGTACTAATAAAATTATTGTGTTTTAAAATGACTTCGTAATTTGAAGCAATTGTATATATATTTTGCTACTATTTTTTGCAGTTTGCAGGGAGGATAATGTCCTTGTATTCACCAAAGGAGATCCATTAAATATGAATTATCTTAACAGCATTCCTTATCGAGATCGTCTCATTAAGTTCAATTTACTTCCAATTTCGTATTGGCACGAGTTTAAGGACTTGTTGTTATATTTTAAATGTCGTGTTGGTCATTTTAATATTTACCATTGATCGCTTTGTTAAGCCTCGATCTAATTATAGAATTAATCGCCACAGCTCCATGTATGATGTGCTAATTCCTAGATGCCGAACAAAACTCTTCCAATCCTGTTATTTTAACCGCTTGCCTAAACTTTGGAATGATCTACCGTGCTCGGTACGCTCTTCTCCTTCTATTAATCAGTTTAAATCTTATCTTCTTAAGTATTATAACATAGAAGATATATTACATGGGTACGCGAAGATACGAATTTTATCTTTGAGTGTTGAAAAGATCTCTCACGAGTGAGCGCAGCGAAAGCGTTAGAGATTTTCAACACGAGAAGATAAAATTCGTATCTCCGCGTACCCATGTAACATTCTGTTTATTATATAATTATCAATGAAAAAGAAAAGAAAGTTTTTTTGAGCTTGTTTTCTGCTATAAGAAGTATGTTACCATAGTGATGATATCTTCACATGTGAAAATAACATGTTATTTTCACATGTGAAAATATCAGATTTTTGAAATAGAGAAATAGAGGTATTTCATTGATAATCATATAATAAAATGCACTATCTAATGCTTATAATCCTGATAACTTTAACACTTGGAAATCGATCTGTCCTAAGTGTTGTTCAACGCGTAACCTTCTTTCTTCTAATCGCTGTTGCTACTAACTTATGACCACGTATTATATATGATATACTTATAGATAACATATATTATATTTATTAGCTTCAAATTATCATTATGTTTTTATTTTATTTTATTTTTTTTTTACGGGTGTACTTTATTTGGAGCCTCGCTCTGTTGTGCTGTCCCTCACCTTTTATATTTTTGTTTTATGATTATTATATATCTTCCTTGTATTATTTATTTATATTCTTGATTCATATTTTATTATTTAGATTTTATATATTTTTAAGGTGGAAGTTATGTAAATAAATAAATAAATAAATGCCCCCTCCCCCACATTCATTGATCTGTTACTACCTTTTTCGGTCAATGTTGGGTAAAGATTCATGTTTTTTGTTTTGATATTTTTCCAAGATATCAGTAGATAAAGCATATTCCATATTCTTTTTGTTGCTTTAACTATTCCAACAACTTTGAGAAATTTTCATGATAGTTTTGTTTTGAAAGAAAAATAATTCAGTTTCTAAACCTATATTTACATAGTTATCATAACAAATTGATATCTGGAAACATACCATGACTCATTCACTACGGAGTTAATATTCCTTGCATTTTGGTTTAGTATTTAAGAACTTTAAACACGGAATCTCTAGCTTTTTGGGGGATTTTTAATAATTAGGACAAATCACAGGGAGCCCAATTTAGATAAAAGTAAAAGGTGATTCATCTATGATACAAACGAGCAAAAAAAAATTCATAAAAAATGCACTAGAACATATATTGACACAAATCGATGTAGGATACTATCGATAGGGGAATTATAAAATAAATAATAAATTAATCAAATAATAAAAATAAATAAATAAATGAGAATTAACAGTGGGATCCACCGAGTGGCTCTTCCTCCACTGCATGAAATACCATCAGCGAATTAGAACTGTGCACAGTTTCAAACAATAATGATAATTGTTTGCAGAGTTATAAGCATTTAAATGTGCCAAAAACATGAACTGAAACTCGGGTCGCCTTGGTGAGAGGCAAGCGCTGAAATATATTAGAATTACATAGGAAAACAAAGGCGCGCGCGAAAACAAATGTTCTAGTGCATTTTTTGCTGATTTTAATTTTGCCCGTTTGTATTATAGAGAACATTATTTTATTTTGATAATAATAATAATAATAATAATAATGATAATAATAATAATAATAATAATAATAATAATGATAATAATAATAATAATAATAATAATAATAATAATAATGATAATAATAATAATAATAATAATAATAATAATGATAATAATGATAATAATAATAATAATAATAATAATGATAATAATAATAATAATAATAATAATAATAATAATAATAATGATGATGATGATGATGATGATGATGATGATAATAATAATAATAATAATAATGTAGAGTTTTTGAAACGCATCTAACTAAAGTCTCGATGCAAAAGAAGCAGACAGACAGCAGGTTACGATAAATAATTGGTAAATGAAAAATATAGTTCAAAAACTCCTGTTAAACAGGAAAGTCTTGAGTGCAGATTTAAGGAACAAAGTCAGAGTACTTTACAGCATCAGGCAGATTATTCCAAAACTTGGGCTCCCTCGAGCTCTAGATCTTGACTTCTCTCTTGGTTTACGAAGGTTGAACAACACACATCAATTAATGCTAATTATTTAGAGGTTTTCAATCATCTCTAAAATAGATAAATAGGCCTTTTTCGTATCCAAAAATAACGCTTTGTTCCTCAACTACAGACCCGTTTCCATGACGACCACCGCAAAGCGGAAATTTTTGATAGTTTATGATCGGAATAATGTAAATCTGTAGATCTGTAAAATGAACATGAATGATATAATGAGATATTACACATATTACGATAACCTAAAATTAATACTTAAAGGTAAAGCGTTCCAGTCATTAATGAAAAGAAAGTCAGATTTGTCTTGCCCCCAATTCGTTCTGAATAGCGGTGGCCTTATAGCTGTTGCTTGCCTTGTGTTGTGGGTATGAAGTTGACTGCCATAGTTTATATTGAATTTGAAGTCAACTAAGTTATTAGCTGCCTTGTACTTAAAGGTACAACGATGGCAAAGTCTTCTCTTTCGTAGTGGATGCCACTGCAGTGATTTTAGAGCGTCAGTAGCAGAAGACCATGGAGGCACGTTGAGGACCAGCTAGGCAGCTTTGTTGTGGCAGGTTTGCAGGGAATTCATGAGACTTGAGTTGTGGCGGTCGCCCCATAATATGTCTCCGTAGTCGAGCAGAGGAAGGACTGTTGTTTTAACTACTAAGTCTCTGGTTTTTGTTGGCAATAAGTGTTTTAGAATTTTAGTTGTGAAATGAATGTGAGGTTTGGAGTCTTCAACCTAATATTCGGATAATGAAATCAGTAATGGAGTCTAGGCAAGAGAGAATAAATAAGAGAGGAAAACTTCTTAATACCGCGTGCGCCATGTGAATTCCCGGTTGGGCTATTTTTAGCATCCGCGTACAAACAATTTTCGCCATACCCTACTCCTGTGCGTCACAAATTGTGTGCTTCATCCAAACCTGGAAGTAGTGAAAACAGGTAAAGACGTATGAGGAAAACATCAATTTCGCGTCTTTTTGAGTGTTCCACAGCCTAAGTCGTGCTTTATCTAATAGATTTTGCCAAAAAAGTGAGAAAAACCATGCCGGATAATAAATTGACTGGTCCCTTTATCCATAATAACCCTTCGATGACTGGGACGCTTGAGAGATACGAATGAACGAATGAACAAATGAATTTTATTCTAATCACTGATTCTACCAGTGGCTGTGGGCTCCCTGTGCATCCCTCAGGATAAATAGTGATGAGAGATATTAAGACTAAATATCCCTCATTAATATAATCATGAGGCATGGTCCCTCACATGACGATCACCGGGACCATGGCTGGGTAGCACTTACCCAATCTACGTTTTTGAGCAATGACACTGCACTAGACATTATTCAACACCCCAGCACTTGTGGGACCCATTGTGTAATCTTTGCGCATGCGTTGACTAGATCGGAAATTTTTCTTACTATTTGTGACGTAATCAAGACGGTTTGAAAACACTGTCATTATTACCGTTCTAGGCCAACCAAAGTGAATTAGGATAAAGCACCACGAATGAATGAAGTAATATTTCAAAAACGAGTACGAGTGTTTCATTAGGGTTTCTAAACACGAGAAAACATTTGAAAGCACGAGGCCGCAGGCCTCGTACTTTTATTGCTTTCGAGTGTTTGGAAACCCTAATGAAACACGAAGCACGAGTTTTTGGAATGACTTCTCAATCGAGAAAATAATTCATTATGCAGGAATAGAGATAGTTCTTTATACTATAGTACGTCAGTCATTATGTTGCCTGGGATTATGAGAGTTCTTTTGAATTCCTCTCGTGCGGAATTTAGTTGATCTCGAAATACTGGGGAGGGACTTCAACTCCAAGGGTCGCATGTTCGAGACTCGGTAACGTCGAGAAAAGAAATTTTTTTTTAATGTGAATTAGGTAGTTAGATAGACAGAAAGATAGAGGAAAGCGTAGGGGAAATACAGAGGGAGGTTGGTAACTAGGGTATAGTAAGGGGATAATTCTTTTGAGATTTCCCACCACTATGTAGATTTAGAAGCATTTTCATCACTAGTGATATATTTCAAACACCGGCCAACCTATAATCGTGTTTCATTGGGGTTTCAAACCCATACACGTGGTACGAATGGTGCGCTCACATTGGTTGATTAGTTCATGAATTATTAATGAGTTTGAAAATGCTGGTTCAATTCGCCATTGTCGCGTTTAACAAAGGCAAATTCCCTAAGTATGCCGCATATCAACAGCTTTGTAAAACTTTGTAATTTATGCATCGTACGAAAGCTAACATATTTCCTAAGAGCAGTTTTATTCCTCGGTAATCATAATATTACAAACTAATAGCATGACATTTCGGGTGATTAGTGATTAAATGACCCCTCAAGCCTCGGGAGGTTTAGTTAAAGTCCCTCCGTCGGGACTTCAACAAAACCTTCCTCGGTTTTCGGGGACATTTAATCGCTAATCACCCTCAAGTTATGCTATACTTACTTATAATTATTAAATTGAAAGAATCCGGACTCCAAAATGGGTATTTTCCGATCATGTGATTTCTGATTTAACTTTTTTTCCAAAATGGCTTTCACTGTACATTTATAGTAGCCAGTCTATCACCGTCTTTCGAGAAACGACGTGAAAAAAGAAAACGATGGCAGCGAAAGTATGAGATCAGAAGGATTACAGCCAAACTGTTACAGTCAGCTTGATGGTAACTTCTTTTCCAGGGTGGGTCAAGGGAACCCTAGGGAACCCCCCCCCCCCCCCCCCCACCGTCTCCCCTCCCCCCATGCCCCTGGTCCATGCACCCGGCCAGTGTACCCTGCGACTGATGAAAAAATGACCCTTATATCCCAGGTTGTAGCGTTGCTATGGTAACATGCAATTTTTCCTTCCCTGGTCTTATAGAAAGTGCACGGAGAAAAATTTACTCTGAATCATCTTATTTGAATATGATTATGCTTTAATTCTATTTCAAACTACACATTTTCATTATATAAGGGCTATGCAATCCTATGTTATTATTTTTATTATTATAACTACGAGTTCTCATGGCCAAGATCCTTTCAAGATCAACTGAACTTGACTGATATTGGTTTCATTCTCTACTTGGTCCAAGATCTTTGTATGGGATTTCAGGTTCATCTTCGGGTGCATCGCGCTTTCCACAAACCCTGAAACAATTACTCCAGCAGCGGTAGTGACATTCGTACTTACGATTACAACTCTTGCTGCATATACGCCCTTTGCACACGATGCGGCAGTTTATGCGGCGTCGTCGTCGTCCCCAGCGCCCGGCATCGATATCAGGCATCAAGATCAAGAAGATCAGACAGAGAAGCAAGAGGAACTTAAAATTCATGGTGTTGACCTAGAAACAAAAAGTAGCAAAAACAGATGCAATAACAGTCATTATCCATGCAGGTATTGATAACTAGCGGGGAAAAAAGGACCGAACTGAAAGAAATAAAGGAAACTCCGAGGAAAAAGAAAAACAGAGCAAAACTGAAAAAAATTAAAACTATACATGAAGCAGAAAAAGAACTGATAACAAGTAGAAGAAGAACGTAAGAAGTAAGGGACTGTGCAATAATTAGCAGGAGAGGGGGGTTCTAAAATGGGATGGGGGGGCAACGTCAGTAAATAATGAACCTGAAGAGGGGGGGGGAGGTAATGTCTTAATTTCTTACTGGAAAGAAAAAAGGAAAGTTGTTGTCTTTTGATACTAAGTCAGTACAATAAGCAGGGGCGGATCCAGGGGAGGGGTACAGTGGGTGCGCACCCCCCGGATCCACTTTGCTCCCCTACTTTGAAGATAACCAATATAATACAAAATAATGATTTTTTCCCCTTTGATTCTAAGATTCTAAGATTGTTATTTCTCATCTATATTAATGATTTTCCGAAATGTTCAAATCTTACGATACCTGGGATGTTTGCTGATGACACTTATATAACAGCATCAAGCAGACAGACCCAAGATATCGAGGAAATGTTAAACACTGCAAATTAGCTAATGTGAGTAACTGGCTAAAAACAAACAAATTAAATCGTAACTCAAAGAAGACTTATTATATGATTCTAGGATCTAGACGAAATTTAGAAAAAAAGGATAATATGGCTTTAGTTATGGATAAGACCATTGAACAAAAACAAAGCACCAAACTTTTGGGAGTATATATTGACGAATGTATGCTTTGGGATGACCATATTAATAATATTATTTCAAAAGTATCCAATGGGTTGCGCATGTTATATAAAACAAGAAATATGACTGAAGATATAGACACATTGAAATCTGTTTCTAATTCTTTAGTGCTGTCATATTTTGATTACTGCAGCATTGCCTGGGGAAACGGCTGTAAAAATCGCATGGACTGTTTGCAAAAACGGCAAAATAGAGCAGCCCGAATTATAACCAGAGAAGACTATTCAGTCAGGTCTTGTGATATTCGAAATAGACTAAATTGGTTAGACTTAAATGAGAGACAAAAAATTCAATTACAGATCAAGATGTTTAAAGTTTACACCATAAAACAAGCTCCAAATTATCTCAATTGATTATTCCAACCGAAGAAGAAGATGAAAAAGGAGAAGGAGAAGGAGAACAAGGAGAACAAGGAGAACAAGATCAGCTTCACAATTCCCACTTTTTGTCCCCTGACTTTTTTTTTCCTGAAACCTCAATAATTTCTTTATTTTAGGCTCAATTAATGAGAAATTGCATGTGCTGTTGGATATTTTAAAGTAAAAACTGCTCCAAAGTTTTTAACGATTTAGTGTAACGTTTGGTAGCTTTTTTTCCAAAAAATCCCATTTTTAAGGGACATTTTCCAAATTGTCGCTTAACATTTGTATTTTTTTCGAAAATTCCCGAAACTTTCAGGATATCTTGTACACTTAAAGAACAACTATTACTCATTGAGCTGGCCGTGGAGCAGTCGATTTAAGCCGCGGGACAAAAGCTTTTAAAATGTCGAGTAAAACCCTGACTATGTCATGTAACTTTGTAAGACCTGCAGCAAAATCAAGGTTTTCAAAGTTTGGAAAAAAAGTTCACATGTCTAAAAACTCCACTAAATTGTATTTTATGATACTTCTTTCGATCTTATGTCCATTATTGACTTTCTTACTGTTATTCGTAGTAGTATCAACCTTCAGCAACGCAGATTTCACGCTTTTTAACGTCTTTTCGGTTTGCGGCCCGACTTAACGTCAAAAATGGGAATTGTCCCTTCGCGGATTTTTCCATAATAACCTTCCCAAAACACAAGCAATCTTGAATCCGTTTTCAGATAACCTTAACTTCAACATGTGTAACATGATTATGAGTTTTTCTCTTTGAATGCGATATTTACTATTTTTTTTTTTTTTTCTGTTTGCGCGAAGGGACAAATCCCGCTTTAATAAAATTGAAATATCTCAATAAAAAATAAAAAGGAGAAGATGAAACTTGGCAAACAGACAGATGTTGACGTCCTTATTAACATATCATGATTGTATGAAATAAGAGACATGTGAAATGAGAAAGAGGACAACCTTAATTTTGAAAATACGCGTTGTCATGGCAACCCCTTAATAGCCTCTAAGAGCAACAATTTTTTTACCTACTATAATGGATGCCAAAGGGTCTACGTTGGTGAAATTTATATGGCTCCGGACTCAGTTTTGAAAGATTTATGATTTTTTCAATTTCCAGCGAAAGTGGCTTAACGCATGGTTATGGTGGCGCGTGACCGTCCTCTAAAAATGTTTTATTCTTCCAAATCAAATTTTATCTGGCCAAATGAAAGTCAAGATGATTAAATATCATACTATGTACTTTGTTTAACGATCAAGCCCATGTGGGGCTATTTAGAGGGTATTCAATGTTGCCATGGCAACGACCTACTTTTATATCAAATTCAATATTTTTGTGTTCCTTGCGTTGCACTGTCAAATATATGCTAATTTTTTTCGGAAAAAATATATTTAGTGAAGGTTATTAGTCGAAATTTAAGTTTATCCTAGTGCGATTGATCCATAAGTTCCGACATTCCACTGTTCCAATTTCACCTTCTTTCTATTTGGAAACAGTTGTGATCAGGTAAGCAAAGTGCATTTTAAGTGTTGGAAATTTGCTAGATTTGCATTCTTATTGATATTTGAATGTCACCAATGATTACATATTGCTCTCTAGTGAAGTGAATTGTAATTACTTCAACCTTAATGTCTACAATTTGCAGCTTTTCTCATAGTGAGCTAGACTAGTGACTCTAGAAATGTTACCAGATAACAAAACGAAGTTAACTTATAGTTCACCAATATTTAAGGTTGATTTTGTTTCGATCACAGCTGGAAGACATGGATTACGCAAAAAAAGACCATATAAATGACCAGTTTTTACACCTCCCAGCCGACTTTGTTGTAGATACTATTCCTGAATAAAATCCTGGATCCGCCCCTGACAATGAGAAAGAGCGTCGTCTATCTTAAACCCCCGGATGGAAAGCAGCCCTATAGCTAAGTCAATTCTAAGAAAGAGAGAATGCTGACAAGAAGACTGAGAAGTATAACTTAAGACTTCAGCTCCACGAAGTTTAGCATGCTAAAATCCAAGTCTGGCCAAGGAGACAAATCATTAATTATGAATGCTACTCAGTCGTTCATTTTAACAATCCAGGAGCACAACCAAGCACGATATTACTTGATATTTATGCTAGTCCACAGCAACGCGCAACGATCAGGAATAAGTAAAGGCCTACTGGTGTCAGAATTCCAAAGTGCAGAACGGAGAGAAGAAGATAAGTGGTATGTGATTTGGGTCAGTGACCAAAAGAATAGCGTGCATGGCACAGCCCCGCAATCATGGAAAAAGACTATACCAATTGATTCAGAAGTACTACAACCTTTTCCGTCCTATTGCTGTTGTAGAAAATGGTGGCCAAGAGTGCAGCGCTATCTTTCTAACTCGAACTGGCAGCCAGTACAACAGGCTAGTACGAGCGTATCTAAAATCTTCAACGCCGTCGGAAAAAGAAATATGGGAGAGTAGAAGAAGGCCGGCTTTTTCCTATAAAATTTCGCTAGACGGCTGTAACTTCCTTCAAAAGAGAGCCATAACAAAAGCGAGAAGACCTATCAAAACTGGTGACTCATCGATTATTATACCCGAAGAGAAAGAAAAGAAAGTAAAGGGTACAGAGGAGGATCCAGCCTCACAACTGCCAGAAAGTGTTCTAGATCTCAAAATTTAATATTTTAGCAGAAAATTAACGATATAAAAAAAGAATTTCTGATATTATTGCTGCCCTCGATAATCACCAACCTTTCCAAAAGAATTATGAATAAAAACGACAAAAAAGCCTTGAAAAAAAAAAAAAGAGACAATTCCCGGTCAAGGGGAAAATCCCGGGGACATTTCCCTGTCCCGTGGGACAAATCCCGGTCAAGGGACAAATCCCAGGGGACATTTCCCTGTCCCGTGGGACAAATCCCGGTCAAGGGACAAATCCCGGGGGAAATTTCCCTGTCCCGTGGGACAATTCCCGGTCAAGGGACAAATCCCGGGGACAAATCCCATTCTGCGGGACAGTTCCCACTTTTGATGACGTCAAAACGGGAAATGTCCCGGGATATGTCCCCTCTGGCGGGACAAATCCCGCTTACATATGAACAAGAAGAACGAGAAGAACAACAAAAAGAACAACAAGAAGAACAATTAGAACAAGAAAAAGAAAAGTTGAGAAAAAGAGGGGCTGAGTAGAAAAAAAGAACAAGAAGACGAAGAAGAAAACTGAATACAAAGCGGATTACAGGAAGAAAAAGAAAAAGGACTGAGTATAGAAGGTTTGCAACAAGAACAAAGACAAAGAAAAAGAACAAAACGAACCCACACGGATACGAACACAAACAAGAAATCGAAGAACAAGAAAGAAAGACAAAGAAGACAAATTTAATAAAAAGAAAAAGAAAAGGCTGAGAACAAAAAGAACAAAGAAAGGAAGCAAAAAAAAAAACAAAAAGAAAACAAAAGCAAAAGCAAAAGCATTATGAGTTCTTGCTAGAGACAACTTTACATTTATTTGTTTTATAGCTTTTATCTCGCTCTTGTAAACAAGTAAATCAATATTGTCTTTCAGTTACTGAAGACACGATTGTTGAGGGGATTTTTTTGGAGGGGGGGGGGGGGGGTAAGGATAATGATCACCTGAGGGCACAGCACGAAGGGGGGTTTGAAGAAATTGATAAATTCAGTGTTTTGAGGAGCATTTGCAAGAGCATAAATTTATGTGACTCTCCCTTTTTCACTGCCTATTTTTTCATGACCCTCCCTTTTCAGGGGCTCAAAAAGGTATGACCCTCCTCCCCCTTTTTCCACCCCCCCTCCCCTCTGCTAATTTCAGACCAGTCCCTTATTCCAGTTTTTTTTTTTTGACGTAGCGTTGCTATGGTTACACTTTTTTTCCTTTTTTTCCTTTTCCCTGATCTTTTAGAAAGCTAGGTGCAAGGTAAAAACTACTCTGAATCACCTTATTTGAATATGATAATGCTTTAATTCTATTTTAAATTACACATTTCGTTATTATATACGGGCTTTATAATTTTTTCATATTATTATCATCATCATCATCATCATCATCATCATCATCATTATTATTATTATTATTATTATTATTACTACTTCTCATGGCCAAGATCTTTTCAAAATCATCTGAACTTGATCCTTTCATTTTCTACTTGGTCCAAGATCTTTGTATGGGATTTCAGGCTCATCTTTGGGTGCATCGCGCTTTCCATGGTTACAAACCCTGTAACATCGCCTCCAACAGCGGTGGTAACATCTATGCGGAGTACACCTCAAGCCGCAATGTAACCTGCAAACGATGTGGCAGCTGGGTGGATAGACTGGGTGACGGCGCCGGCGTCGTCGTCGTCGTCTCCAGCCCTCGGCATCAGGCATCAAGATCAAGAAGATCAGACAGAGAAGCAAGAGGAACTTAAAATTCATGGTGTTGACCTATACACAAACAATAGCAAAAACAGATAGATGTAATAACAGTCGTCATCCAGTTGTTTATAACTAACAGCGGGAAAAAAGACCGAACTGAACTATAAAAGAAACAGAAAACAACTGGTCCTGAGAATGGGAAAAAAACTGAAAAAAAAATACTGAGATTTCTCACTTACCAATTTAAAGTTAAGGTCATTTTAATTTTAGATTGCTGTGAAGAAGAAGAAGAAGAAGAAGTAGAAGTAGATATTTAAAAGAAGAAGAACTGGCGACGAAGACGTAGAACTGAAAAGGATTGAAAAAGAAGCAAGAAGTAAATAAAAAAGTGAATAGTAAAGAAGAACAAGAAGACCAACAAAGAAAAAGACGAAGAAGAATAGGAACAAGAAGAAGAAAGAGAAGAAGAAGAAAAAGATTCAACTAAACAAGAACAACAACAACAAAAGAAGAAGAAGAACAAGACGAACAAGACGAACAAGACGAACAAGACGAACAAGACGAACAAGACGAACAAGACGAACAAGACGAACAAGACGAATACAAATTACAAACACGATCAAGAAGAAAGAACAAGAAGTTCTGAGAAAACTGAGAAAACTGTAGAACTCAAGAACTGAAGAAGAAAGGAGAATAGAAAGAAGAAGAAGAAGAAGAAGGATCAAGAAGTGAAGACTGAAGAACAAAAAGAGTAACGAAAAAAATAAATAAATAAAAATAAAAGAGGCCAAGACTGAAGAAAGAAAAACAAAGAAGCAAAATAAGGACGAGAGAGGAAAGATAATGTTACAACAAGAGAACATACATAATACTTACCAATAATACCAAGAAGAACCAAAAATTTCTCGGGTTTCTTAGTAGTTTCTTTCAGATATATTCTCCGTGAAACTCTCCAGAACGTTAGTGTTCGCCGGCAGTATGCAACTGAACAACATGGGCTACAATAAGTGGCTATTTATGTACTCTTGTTTTGTAGATCAATGTGACGAAACTTCTCATCAAGCGGTCATCAAAGGAAGTGGAAAGAAAACGAACAAGAAGATGAACATGTCATAACTCGATATTCTTAAATTAAACTGCACAACAATAAACGATTATTGGATGAGCTTACGGCTTTGGCAGATAACACGGTCTTGATGATTTACGATATCATGCGAAAACCGATTTCAATAATTTTTATATTATACATTTTTACTAACAATAAACATTTAATTCTGCTTTCGAAAAAATAGCAAACGTATTTCCATTTTCATAATTGTAAACTTTGAACTCGACATGATAAATGTATTATCTGTAGGTTTTCGCATGATATCGTAAATTATCAAGACCAAGGCCGTGTTATCTGCCGAAGCCGTAGGCTCATCCAATAATTGTTTTGTTTTTTAAAAATTTTAAATCGCTTGCGTTTCCATGACGACAATAGCAAAGCGGAAATTTTTGATATAGTTTATGATCGGAATAATAGCGCAAATTTGCACTTACTAGATAATACTTACTATAAAAGTTCAATGAAGAGAACAAAATAATATAGTCGCTAAATTACGGGCGAGCTGCCTAGCTTAACAATGTTGTACTGCTGTTGGGCGGGTTGCCTGAGATGGCACAACGAAAGCATTCCATTTTCACACAAAAAAAAAACTCATCTCTCATATTTCGAAACCTGAAAAAGCAAAGAATAAAGCCTCTCAGAATTAAATCAGGATGAGGATAGTCTTTTATTACATATAGCTAGGACAACATCAAGGTCTAACTGATACGGGAAAACAAAGACGCGCGAAAAAATATATATTGCACTGCCGTCTTTTTGCTTGATTTCTGCATTGGCTTTTGCTATCACCCCACCACCATCATCCTCAACGCCTATGTGGCGTGTAGGGCTTTTGCTATAGAAAACACTGTTTTTTCTGATTTATTTCATCTATCACTTTTATCTAAATTCATTTCCCTCTGGTACAGGTGTATGGGTTAGGGAGCCGAATGAGTTGTGTCTGATAATGGCTACTAGTTGGGACTGCGTGGGTCTGTTGAATAGAACATGTGAATTCGAATAAGAAGGAAACGTAAACACCGGACGAGTAAAAACGTTTAGAACTGTACTGAAGTGTCGTACTTTTGTCCTTCGTCGGCCAGTGAGTAAAAGAGAATTGGTTTAGTGGATGAAAGACAATCTCATCCTTTCTTATATAGATTCAACTGTGCAGAAAAAATATTTTTTAGA
Organism: Anthopleura xanthogrammica; assembly: GCA_964019055.1. Classification (NCBI taxonomy): domain Eukaryota; kingdom Metazoa; phylum Cnidaria; class Anthozoa; order Actiniaria; family Actiniidae; genus Anthopleura; species Anthopleura xanthogrammica. Next base: position 26,387,050 of record OZ025206.1, on the reverse strand, counting down.
TTAAACAGTTCACAAAAAAGGAGGAACTTGGAGTTTTATTTGGAGTTTTATACTATCGCTGTACTTCAACGTTTAGCCCAAATAAAATATTATATTGATTATTATAATAAACCCCAAAGTTACTGCGTAGCCTGGAGGTTTAATCAATGATGTTATAAGATATTAACTTATTCTGTTTTGTCAATGTACTAATAAAATATATCATATTGATTATTATAATAAACCCCAAAGTTACTGCGTAGCATGGAGTTTTAATCAATGATGTTATAAGATATTAACTTATTCTGTTTTCTCAATGTACTAATAAAATTATTGTGTTTTAAAATGACTTCGTAATTTGAAGCAATTGTATATATATTTTGCTACTATTTTTTGCAGTTTCCAGGGAGGATAATGTCCTTGTATTCCACAAAGGAGAGCCATTAAATATGAATTATCTTAACAGCATTCCTTATCGAGATCGTCTCATTAAGTTCAATTTACTTCCAATTTCGTATTGGCACGAGTTTAAGGATTTGTTATTCTATTTTAAATGACGTGTTGGTCATTTCAATATTTACCATTGATCGCTTTGTTAAGCCTCGATCTAATTATAGAATTACTCGCCACAGCTCCATGTATGATGTGCTTATTCCTAGATGCCGTACAAAACTCTTCCAATCGAGTTATTTTAACCGCTTGCCTAAACTACCGTGCTCGGTACGCTCTTCTCCTTCTATTAATCAGTTTAAATCTTAGCTTCTTAAGTATTATATCAATGCACTATCTAATGCGTATAATCCTGATAAACTTTAGCACTTGGAAATCGATCTGTGCTAAGTGTTGTTCAACGCGTAACCTTCTTTCTTCTAATCGCTGTTGCTACTAACTTATGACCACGTATTATATATGATATACTTATAGATAACATATATTATATTTATTAGCTACAAATTATCATTATGTTTTTATTTATTTATTTTTTTTTACGGGTGCACTTTATTTGGAGCCTTGCTCTGATCTGTTGTGCTGTCCCTCACCTTTTAGATTTTTGTTTTATGATTATTATATATCTTCCTTGTATTATTGTCTTTATTTATATTTTCGATTCATATTTTATTATTTAGATTTTATATATTTTTAAGGTGGAAGTTATGTAAATAAATAAATAAATAAATGCCCCCCCTCCCCCTCCCTCCCTCCCCCTCCCTCCCTCCCCCTCCCCCACATTCATTGATCTGTTACTACCTTTTTCGGTCAATGTTGGGTAAAGATTCATGTTTTTTGTTTTGATATTTTTCCAAGATATCAGTAGATAAAGCATATTCCATATTCTTTTTGTTGCTTTAACTATTCCAACAACTTTGAGAAATTTTCATGATAGTTTTGTTTTGAAAGAAAAATAATTCAGTTTCTAAACCTATATTTACATAGTTATCATAACAAATTGATATCTGGAAATATACCATGACTCATTCACTCAGATACCGAGTTAATATTCCTTGCATTTTGGTTTATTAATTAAGAACTTTAAACACGGAATCTCTAGCTTTTTGGGGGATTTTTAATAATTAGGATACATCACAGGGAGCCCAATTTATATAAAAGTAAAAGGTGATTCATCTATGATACAAACGACCTAAACAAAATTCATAAAAAATGCACAAATCGACATAGGAAACCATCGATAGGGGAATTATATAGGAAAACAAAGGCGCGCGCAAAAAAATGTTCTAGTGCATTTTTTGCCGATTTTGATTTTGCTCGTTTGTATTATAGAGGACATTATTTTATTTTCACAAAACTTGGGCTCCCTCGAGCTCTAGACATTGACTTCTCTCTTGGTTTACTAAGGTTAACAACAAACATCAATTAATGCTAATTATTTAGAGTTTTCAATCATCTCTAAAATAGATAAATAGGCCTTTTTCGTATCCAAAAATAACGCTGCATTCCTAAATTGCAGACCCATTTCCATGACGACAACCGCAAAGCGGAATTTTTTTAAAGTTTATGTAGTTTATGATCGGAATAATCGTGCCTATAAACAATGGCGATAAAATCTGTACTTTCTTGATAATAATTTTTACCATAAAAGTTCAACGAGAACAGAAATATAGAGTCGCAGAATTCGAATTACGGACGAGCCACCTTAAAAATGTTGTACTGCTTTCGGTTGGGTTGCCGGCAACGAAAGGATTCTATTTTCGCAAAAATTACCTATCAGTTGTTGAATTGAAAGAGTTAAATTCAGTTAAATTAAAAGAGCATGCAATTAAGATTATAGTCTCTCAGAATTAGCGCAGGATGCATGAAGGTAGTCTTATTCTCTTTCGTATTTCTGTCAAAGGAAAACAAAGGCGCGCATTTATTTTTCTCCTTTCACTTTTATCTAATTATCAATTGGCTTCCCTCTCGTACGGGTAGCTCTGGTTATAGCGAGATAATTGATGTCTGATAACGACTAGCGCCTGGGAATTCGAAGCCGAGTTTGGTTTGGACAGTAGCGTTGTCGACGGAATAACAAGTAAATGTTAACACTAATTTTTTTAGTACTGTATTGACATGTCGGACGCGGCAGGTTGCAGATGAAAAACAATTTCATCCTAGTTTTTGGATACAAATGTGTATCCAAATATATTCTATATATACTATCATCATCATTCCTAATCACGCCAGTTACCCTGCTGGGTAGAGGTTTCCTTATTTGTCTCGTCTAACGACAAAGAAGGAAAGAAAACCTCTGCACGGATCTGCTAAAAGCCGTCCAAAACTCTGGACGAATTAATTAACTCACAACCGGTTTTAAACCAGTTAAAACCAGTTTGAATTTTCACGCATGTCATGATATAAACTGATTGAATAAGCCCCACTGACTGTTAACGAACCCGCTGATTTTATCCGCTGTCTGAGTTACAGGTAGCCCAAGCTGGGTTTCTGTGGTGTCATATTATAAGAAAATGTATGGGGAACTCTTAACCGTGGAGAAAAAAATGCTAAAACTGGCTTAATCCGAATTCTAACCAGGCAGGGCGATAGAGGTATAACTTCTCAAAGGTCAGCTAAGATTTCTTTACTTTATTTCACATTTTGACGATTTTATTAAAGTTTTTTATAGTTCCCCATACATTTTCTTATAATACGACACCACAGAAACCCAGCTTGGGCTACCTGTGTCTGAGTCTGCGTTGCCACTTCACCGGAAGTGATGTTCTGATGACGTTGAATTTTCGCGCATGCTCGACAGAATATCGAGCAGATCCGTGCAGAGGTTTTCTGTCCTTCTCGTTAGTAGCCTGAGTATCAGGCTCTCGTTAGAGGAGAGAAATTAGGAAACCTCTGCCAAGCAGGGTACAGGCCAGTAGGTGTATAAGGTCATTCATAAGTTCATAAGCCCCAGTTCAAATGTACATATTCTCATGACAAACTGTATTTTTTTTCAAGATATCAATATATAAAGGCCATAAATGAAGCACAACACACAAAAAAAACATACTTGATTACTGATCCCAATTAGACTTTTATTTCCATTTTGTTTTCTGTTACATTCAAAACCCGCGTTTATTGATAATAGTATTTAGTGACATGAGAATGGAATAAATGGCATGAGAATTAATTGTTATCCTGTAAATGGTTATATTTAACAATTAGAAGACGAACTCGAGATTTCTATCGGTTGATAGTTGACGAGGGGCTCCGGCCCCGAGTCAACTATCAAAGCCGATAGAAATCGAGAGTGAGTCTTCTAATTGTTTTAGTAAAAATCTCAACTAAACTATACTATACTAAACTAAACTAAACTTCACAAAAGCGCGAAGGAAAAGCCGCCATTTTTTCAAAACAAGTCCGGCTTTCTCTACCCACTATCTATCGGCTGATAGATAGTGAGTACGTTAGCCAATCAGAATGCAGGATTTGCAATAGTATAGTAGTAGAATTTTACTAACAATGGTTATAGTCGTAGTTTCCTATGCTGACTATTGCTAGCTATGGTTGACTATAGATGCCAAGGTGCAATCAATCGAGAATCGCCTTTAGTGAGACCATGTAAGGGAACTACCTAATGGAACACCTTTGCACTTGATAGATGGATATGCAGTATTGCTTCCCCAATGAAACACTGACGATCCCGAGCCACTGAAGCATCCCATGGAATACCAGCCCCATTTAGAGCAGCTACTTCCTGTACCACAAGCCAAGGCTTCACAGCAAACCAAGGTGTTCCCAAGTACGTCTACTGAGTACTTTATACGCGCGTTAGAGCTTCCCCATATGGCTGTGTCGGACCGACATGGGGAGCCGTAGAAGAGAGGAGGGGCAACGCATGTTCCATAGTAGCCGAACGATACTCCAACCAAAGAAAAGACGAGGGCGAGGCACAGTAGAGACATCTAAATCAGGAAAACATTCACTAATCATGATATAATATAAGATCTGGGCTGATGGCCGAGTCAGGGCACGAACTGAATCTCTGCATGGGCTGATCTAAGTCAAGGCACGGCTAACTCAAAGATAGAACCCTAATACGACCTCTGGGCTCATCTAAGCGGCAGGTACCTTTAACTCAAAAGGTTACCTTCGACAAGGACAAGAAGAAGACGACTATACGTACGTAAATGTAAGACTGATATACACAGAAGAAGACCGACGACGAGGAATTAATGATGACTACAAGTGAGGACAACAACTAGTAGGAAAACTGAAAATACGATTAAAATCAAAACACAAAAAGCTAGAACCAGAAAGCCGAAGAAGAAGAAGACTGAAGAAGGACAAGAAGAAGAACAAGAAGAACAAGAAGAAGAACAAGGAGAACTGAGACGAAGAATTGAGAAAATCTAGACGAAAGAAAAGAATCTCCGGAAGTGAAGAAGGAGTTCTCCTTCTGAGAAGATTTGCGAAGAAATGAGACTGACGAACAAGAATAAGAACTTTGCCGGATATGAAGAAGAACAAGAAGAACAAGAATAAGAACAAGAAGAAATATGAACTGAAAACGAGAATTCGAGTGCAGCTGTGTGCAGTGGACGGATCGATCCACGCAATATCATACATATTTTCGGGAAATCACCTCAGTTGAGCTGAAAAGGTTGCTTGTTTCTTTCTCGGGTATTCTTCAGGAAAGTCTTTAGAATGTTAAGTGCTCGCCTGTAGTAGCTCTGTTATGAGACAGAGATACGGTGAATATTCTTTTATATCAGTCTTGTTGATAGTATCTTGTTGTGATGCATGAGACGAGCTTAGACGTGCACAACAAAAATACAGTCATCCAATCATGTGAACTTGCAGAACTCTAATTTTAGCCGTCATGGGATAAAACTTCAGCCGTGCCAGGATATAGAATCTATCATAGATTAAGTTACCTTTGATTCCATTTACCCGTTAGCGCAGGTACAAAAAACATGTTTCGTCGCGCTGGCAAACTCCAAAGTTTTAATTGCAAAGTTAAAAGGTTTTCTCACTCGAGGACTTCCAAGATCTATTACCAAACGAAGAATAATTTTTTGCATGAAGCGACAAAGATTTGCTTGTATATGCCAACACATTGAGAAAACATTCTGTACGTACTTCACAACAAAATTAAAGTTTTCTCCGGCTGTGAAGATAAAATTTGTCATAGGAAAAAATGTCGCGTTACAAGAGGGTCCTGAAGGGGTAAAATGGGAGGTTGAATTCGCCTTTTTTCCCTGGCTGGATAAATGGGATTTCATGCACTGGGACCGGCTGACATTTAGTCATTACTGGGATTGGAATTTTTTTCAAAATCTCTAACTCTAATTCCATAACTCTGACTGAGATTTTGCATCGGACTGAGGATTTTGCAAAATGACGGGTCTTGAAAAGTGTTGGACTGGGAAGTGTGATTAGGACCCTTTTCTCCAGGAACCCCTTACAAGTATGATAGACGCGACAGGTATTTATTTTTATTTTTTTTTATTTTTAATTTTTATTTAATAACTTGACAAAATGACGGGTCTTGAAAAGTGTTGGACTGGGAAGTGTGATTAGGACCCTTTTCTCCAGGAACCCCTTACAAGTATGATAGACGCGACAGGTATTAATTTTAATTTTTTTTAATTTTTAATTTTTATTTAATAACTTGACACAAGCTGAGAAAAGACTCGAAGTCCAAGCAAGCTCAGTCTGAGACAAAATACACATATAAACTACAAATTGAACAAAAAACATTAAAGTATAAATTGAAATAAGTCAAAATTAAGTCAAAATTTTAAAGTCAAAATTATTAGACAAATTTTATAATTAGATTTTCATGGTTTATATCAGCTAGGTTTTGTATTTTAGTTCATTATTGATTATTATTAATGTAATAGGTTTTGAAAAGCCTTGTTTGGAAAGCCTAATAAAGTATGTATGTATGTAATAAGCTAATAATATATACAGTACTATATACTAAAAGCGTTAGCGACAACACACAACAGTAATATTAGTGGATCGGCATTTGGAGCAAACAGTTTTATAAGTTCTGATACGATCAGGGTCAAAAGTAGAATGCAAGAAAGAAAAATAGTGAGAGCGTAGCAGTGTTTTAAAAGACGAAACTGAGTTAACAGACTTAATCTTAGAGGGCAGTGAGTTCCACAAGACAACAATGCGATTGAAAAAGGAATCCCTGTAAGTAGAAGTTTTGCATGAATTAAGCCTGTAGTCGGTACTATTAGTGCTTCTTGTGGATCTGGATGAAAGAGAGCACGGAGTTACATAACTAGATAGATCAACAGTGTTAAGCCTAAGGCGACACTTGAAAAAATATAAGAGATCTAAGTATTCAAGCCTGTAAGACAGTGGAAGTAAGTTAAGTTTGACAAGCCTGTCTTTATAGGATAGATTTGGTTGGTACCTGAGAATAAATTTAGTGGCGCGGCGCTGAACCCGTTCGAGGAGTAAAATATCCTGCAATTGAAACTGAAATTGAACTAATTGAAACTTTTAACCGTTAAAGGTTTTAATTACCCGTGTCGCGTCTATTATTTGTAACGCGAGTGGCACGTGAATGTTTGACGTTTGCCAGCGCGACAAAACATGTTTTTGTACATGCACTAACGGGTAGATGAAATCGACGGTAGCCTTCATGCACCTTCAGTCAAAACGGCTCAAACGAACCCCCCCCCAGAATCCATTAATGAATTCATTATTCGAATATTGAGTTCATTATTCACTCCGACTCCAAACTTGAAAATAAATTATCTACTTGATCTTTGATTGGATTCTTCAACAAGTGCCATGCCAAGGTAGAAAAACTCCACAATAGAAACTTTGCGAATTGCGAACAAAACTTGGGTTACAGATGATCGTAATCAACTAGGTATAATATTCAAGGGCTATTCCAGGAGTATTCAACAACTTTTCTATTTTCAAGGGCTTTTCAATTCCACTTAAAAATGGGTTTTGAATTCCAGGGCTTTTCAAGGATTACAAGGAGTAGCACGTCAAACCCTGTTGATAGTTATAATAGACGACCCTAAAAACGGCTGCGGGCCGGGGACTTTTATTTCCATTTTGTTTTCTGTTACATTCAAAACCCGTGTTTATTGATAATAGTATTTAGTGACATGAGAATGGAATAAATGGCATGAGAATTAATTGTTATTCTGTAAATGGTTATAACAATGGTTATAGTCGTAGTTTCCTATGCTGACTATGCTAGCTATGTTTGACTATAGATGCCAAGGTGCAATCGATCGAGAATCGCCTTTAGTGAGACCATGTAAGGGCGCTCCCTAATGGAACACCTTTGCACTTGATAGACGGAGTTGCAAGATTGTTTCCCCAATGGAACACTGACGATCCCGAGCCACTGAAGCATGGCATGGAATACCAGCCCCATTTAGAGCAGCTACTTCCTATACCACAAGCCAAGGCTTGACAGCAAACCGAGGTGTTCCGAAGTACGTCTACTGAGTACTGTATACGCGCGTTAGGGTTTCCAAATATTGCTGTGTTGGACCTACAGGCGGGGCCGTAGACGAGAGGAGGAGCATAGCATGATCCATGGAAGCCGAACGATACTCCAACCAAAGAAAAGACGAGGGCGAGGCACAGTAGAGACATCTAAATCAGGAAAACATACACTAATCATGATATATTATAAGATCTGGGCTGATGGCCGAGTCAGGGCACGAACTGAATCTCTGCATGAGCTGATCTAAGTCAAGGCAAGGCTAACTCAAAGATAGAACCCTAATACGACCTCTGGGCTCATCTAAGCGGCAGGTACCTTTAACTCAAAAGGTCACCTTCGACAAGGACAAGAAGAAGACGACTATACGTACGTAAATGTAAGACTGATATACACAGAAGAAGACCGACGACGAGGAATTAATGATGACTACAAGTGAGGACAACAACTAGTAGGAAAACTGGAAATACGATTAAAATCAAAACACAAAAAGCTAGAACCAGAAAGCCGAAGAAGAAGAAGACTGAAGAAGAACAAGAACAAGAAAAAGAACAAGAACAAGAGGAAGAACAAGAAGAACAAGAATAAGAACAAGAAGAAATATGAACTGAAAACGAGAATTCGAGTGCAGCTGTGTGCAGTGGACGGATCGATCCACGCGATATCATACATATTTTCGGGAATTCACCTCAGTTGAGCTGAAAAGGTTGCTTGTTTCTTTCTCGGGTATTCTTCAGGAAAGTCTTTAGAATGTTAAGTGCTCGCCTGTAGTAGCTCTGTTATGAGACAGAGATACGGTGAATATTCTTTTATATCAGTCTTGTTGATAGTATCTTGTTGTGATGCATGAGACGAGCTTAGACGTGCACAACAAAAATACAGTCATCCAATCATGTGAACTTGCAGAACTCTAATTTTAGCCGTCATGGGATAAAACTTCAGCCGTGTCAGGATATAGAATCTATCATAGATTAAGTTACCTTTGATTCCATTTACCCGTTAGCGCAGGTACAAAAAACATGTTTCGTCGCGCTGGCAAACTCCAAAGTTTCATATGTCAAAGTTAAAAGTTTTTCTCACTCGAGGACTTCCAAGATCGATGACCAAACGAAAAAGGTTTTTTTGCATGAAGCGACAAAGATTGTATATGTATACTTGTATATGCCAGCACATTGAGAAAACATTCTGTACGTACTACACAACAAAATTAAAGTTTTCTCCGGCTGTGAAGATAAAATTTGTCATAGGAAAAAAAGTCGCGTTACAAGAGGGTCCTGAAGGGGTAAAATGGGAGGTTGAATTCGTCTTTTTTCCCCGGCTGGATAAATGGGATTTCATGCACTGGGACCGGCTGACATTTAGTCATTACTGGGATTGGAATTTTTTTCAAAATCTCTAACTCTAATTCCATAACTCTGACTGAGATTTTGCATCGGACTGAGGATTTTGCAAAATGACGGGTCTTGAAAAGTGTTGGACTGGGAAGTGTGATTAGGACCCTTTTCTCCAGGAACCCCTTACAAGTATGATAGACGCGACAGGTATTAATAGACCATTTTCGAGATGCGCGAGCGCTTTCAAAAATATCGCAGGCGCAGACATGAAAAAGAGGCATTTTCGGGCAAGATCACGCGCGCTATTGTCTCTGCCCGAAAATGCCTCGAGATCATGTACGCGCCTGCGATATTTTTGAAAGCGCTCGCGTATCTCGAAAGTGGTCTATTGAAACTTTTAACCGTTAAAGGTTTTAATTATCCGTGGTGCGTCTGTTACTCGTAACGCGAGTGGCACGTGAATGTTTGACGTTTGCCAGCGCGACAAAAATGTTTTTGTATATGCACTAACGGGTAGATGCAATCGATGGTAGCCTTATAGCCAGGGATCTAGAACACAATGATAACATCAGCCTTTTCAGTACTTTTCTTAGCATGATTCATGAAGCAGTTGGTATAACAGAAGGCGATGAAGATTTATCAATATCGGCCCTTAATTATACTGTAGTTGGTGTTAGGAAAATTCGAATTCAAAGCTTGCTCCATTGGTTGAATTGCTATTGGAGCTATAGATATCAAAGAGCACAACATGAATACAAACACGCCATTTCATTTCTTGAAGAGGCTGAGGTGGCTGCTGCAGCAACACAAGGGAATGGCAGTGTTCGATTTAAGTTACTATTATGGTCATGTAAGTACGGGATCTCGGAGATGTATGTTTTACTCGGGCAATACGATAAAGGAGTGCAGTATCAACAAGAAGCACTAGATGTCGCACGCAAAGACGGTACAAAGTCCAATCAGGCAAGGTCCCATTTTAGCCTTGGAGAAGTCTATTATAAACTTAAGCAATTTGAGAAGGCAGTGAAGTCATTCAAAGAATCCTTAAAGTGCTATGAATTGATATTTGATGGTCTTAAGCAAAACGATCGATTCAAAATAGCTTTTGTTGATAAACACAAAAAGGCTTACAAGATGCTTTTGAAGGTTCTTATTGAAACAAATAAGAAAGAAGAGGCTCTGGTTTTGTCGGACCATTATCGTGCAAAAGCCCTGAAAGATCTACTTGTTTCAAGCTATGGAATGAAGAAAGAACAAGTTGCTAAAGAAGGTTTACAGTACGTTGATGTTCAGTCTCTTTTCTCCGGTGTATTTCTATGGCGGACGCTAATTTGTTTACGTTGATCAAGAGCGCGAGCGATACTACTATTATTTCTAAACAACAAAATCACAAAAGATTCGCACATTTTTTGTTCCAACAGCACGAGACATCCAAGATGTCGAAGATGTTCGTTATAGTAAAAACGTCTATTGCAGTGATTCAATTGCAACCTCAAAGCGCCCTTGTAAATGGTCTGCGATTTATGTGGCGATTTCACTGTGACTTGATAAAAATAATAAGCAAAAATCTCTCTTCCTCTAGACTCCAACTTACTCTTTTTGTACTTTTTTTGTCAACATACTTTCATTTGAAACCGCCATGTTTACAAACACAAGCGCAATTTCCTTCGAAGCGGGTAGTGGACACGGTAGCATAAAAGACGAAATAATCAAAATATCCAAAATCGCTCACACCCTTTTTTAATCAATACTTCTCCATGCTTCTTGCCAAAGGTCATTGACATTGAACAAAACCACTTACCCTATTAATTCATTTAAAGAGAGGGAATTGTAGTAAAAACGATCATAGAGATTTTAAGCTTTTTTAAAGGTTTGGGAGAGTTTCACACCTCGTTAAGACGTCTGTCAACATAGTGATACCGCCAGCCAACCAAAAAACAAGGAACAACGGGACCAAAGGAGTGTTGACAAACACTTCGAACTACGCGGAAAATGATCTAAAAATCGAACACTTCGCGCAACGATCGTTTCTCCGGTAAACTTTTAATAAAGACACAAGAAGAATGTAGAATTCCCAAAAGTATCGAAAGTATAGTGTATTCAAGACGCAAACGAAATCAGAAAGCGCCAGAGTTTCGAAGCGTGGTAGGATACGAATTTCATCACGCGGGAAAATCCAAAGAGTAACCGACTCAAGTATAATAGGATTAACGAGGGTCACGACGCCTTCGGTTTAGATTTATTTTCCCTTCAAAGAGTCTGAGTAACTGTCGAGAGTCGAGAGTCGAGAGTACCAGGTCGAGAGTCGAGAGTACCAGGTCGAGAGTCGAGAGTACCAGGTCGAGAGTCGAGAGTACCAAGTCGAATTTAAATTACAAATATTATTGATGTACATATATTATATGATATTTTTATATTATATTATCCCGGGTATATTATATTTTCATTTTGTTACTGTTCTTACGCAATTATTTTACTCCATAAATACATTCTGTAAAATGATTACATTAATATTAGTTTCAAGTAATACCATGTAAAATTTGGCAATACTGTAATAAATTGTATTGTATTGTATTCAGGTATTCGGGTGATGTCAACTAATTTAGTGAAAGCGGGCCCTCCCACGGTCGTTCAAACATTACATTTATGAACAGATATAACAGAGATTTCCGTCAACGGTTTTCAACGGTTGGTGACAAATCAGTCTCGACTCTCGACTTGGTACTCTCGACTCTCGACCTGGTACTCTCGACTCTCGACTCTCGACAGTTACTCAGACTCCCCTCCAAATCACGTTTTTTAAAATGACTAGCGAACTTTTAAACATTTCGAGAGAAAAAATGTTCAAAAAGAAAGATTAACGTAGAAACTTTTAATTAGTGAAATATTTTTTTTTTAGAAACATTTTACCCGCGAAGGTCTCCAGTAACCTTAAGACCATATATGCATTTATTTTGAAACGTCTGAAGTTGTTGAACCTGATCGAGGCAGCGGACACTTCTTTCGTTATGTTCATGCAAGAATAGTGACATGAAACATTCAACAAGAAGAGAAGAGAAAAGAGAACTTCTTGGATGTAATAGAATGAAAAATATTATTCATCGTGAAGAAAAATTATCATAAAGAAATGATACTTATTCGTTTGTCTCACGATTGAGGGTCATTCGTAGTGAACCGCGACCTATAAGGGTCGAGACCCCCATTGGTATACACGCAGAGTCAAGGAAGCCAATCAGATCCGAGTCCACCCTAATAATATAGAAATCCCCGAAGTGTGGATGCCGACAATTAGGGGTTTTCATTTTCAATAGGCCGCTACGCAAAACCATATAAAAAAGTTGAAGACAGAATATGTCCAATATGCAACATGGAAGGTGAAGATGAAGCTCACTTCTTATTAAAGTGCACCTAAACCCTGATACGATACTTTCAGTATTGATTCTACATGTAGTGAATAGTTGAATGTTGAAATATTTCTTCATTTGAGTGTTGCGTCTTTAAGTTATAAAGGTTTATACTTCCAATATGTTAATGACTGTGACGTCATCGCAGACTTTGGCTATATTTGTTTTACATATAATACTAAACACTGGCCATTATGAGACATCAAATTTACAGTAAACATTGTGGGAAACAAGATCATAATGATGATGCTTTTTAAATACTGTTTGTGTGAACCTGTTAAAGTTTGCATATTTAATGAAGCCTGCGATGATGTCACAGTCATTAACATATTGGAAATATAAACCTTCATAACTTAAAGACACAACCTCAAAAGAAGAAATATTTCACCATTCAACTATTCACTTCATGTAGCATAAATACTGAAAGTATCGTATCAGGGTTTAGGTACACTTTAAAATGTCTACTGTACGAAGAAAAAAGAAGAGAGCTTTACGTAAAGATAGAGAAAGAGATCGCTGTCACAACTATCAAAGGTCTGATGACGATCTCTTTTTCCTGTTAATAAATCCCCCTAATGTAACAAGTGCACACAAAATAATTGCAAAACATATATATGAAAACATAGTGTTACGAAAGTGAAAAATAACAGAAATTAGATAAAAAATATAATATAATATAAACACGTTATAATGGGCATATAGCTTGATTATGAAGGTAAAAACGAGAAATGACAACATGATGATCTTTTGGTTTTGAATCCTTACTGAATATTTCGATGACTGTCCAGTGCTCATCATCACCATTATGAGTGACATGAACTGTGAACTTCTATATTTGCATATATCACATGAATCTAATTAAACAGTTCAACTTTAAATGAACAAGGACAGTCCGTCCCCTTGAGATTGTTTAATTAGATTCATGTGATATATGCAAATATATAAGTTTGGGTAATATTTGGAAAAAGACAACATATGATTCCCCCCCCCCCCCCCCCCCCTTTACACTAATAAATGAAAGCCCCTAAGAAAACACTCTGGGCGGAGGCTTAACAACAAAACAGCCAATCACAACACGAACCGACCATCCAACCACAGCACAGATGATCCGACGAGCGGTATATAAGAGACGCACCATCCAGTCTACACCATCGCCTGATGAAGACTAGCAGCTTGCAGTTGAAACGTCGCGGTCCTCTACAAATGACCCTCAGTCGTGAGACAAACGAAGTGTCATTTCTTTCTTGGATGTCGTACAACTCACTTGGTCTTGATTCCTTTTCCCTCTCAAGGTAAGTCTCAGAGAAATTTGATCTTTAGGTTCAAAAACTTCACTCCTATGACCTCGTCGTTTTGCTATCCACGAGTTAAGATAATGCGATTTTTGATTTATAAATTTTTCTAAAAATTGTTAACAGCTTGTTTTTGAGGAGCACAGAAAAAAATCAATAATAAGAATTGGAAAATTTGATTCTAATTTTTTCTAAAAATTGGCAGATAGACCGAATGCCAATATGGCCGCCATTGATCTTCAGAAACAAAAACCTAATCTTAAAAAATAAGCAACATCATCAGAAAGTGCAAGCACAAATATGTATTTTCGTAAAGTTTCATTGCTATAAATATAATTCAAGTGAAGCTATTTCGAATCAAAATTACAGAGATTTGTATGTGTTATTTATTTATTTATTTATTTATTTATAACAATGTTTAATTAAGCAGGAGGCTCACATCACCGAGGTGTTTTTCAGAGAGGTCCTGCTATAATAATATGCTATATAAATGTATAATATAATAATCTAAATAAATCTAAATAATCTAAATATAAAAATATAAATATATATTAAAACTAGAAACAAAGCTATCGAAATACGCATAAAATATATCTAAGTATCACTAAAAGTATATAAAAAATAAATTTAAATTAAAAACGATTTGAAAACATTAAGGCTAGATGCCTGTCGGACAGCAATATCTAAGTTGTTCCAGTCACCAGCCGCATGAAATATAAAACGCTGTTTGCCCCAATTAGTACGCGCACGTGGCAAGTGTAAATCCTGACGACGGCGTGTATCATAATTATGAATACTACAATTACTAGTAAAATTAAAATCAAAATCTATGATATTGTTAAGGCATTTATATACAGCTATACAGCGATGGCGGCGGCGGTGGATAGCTAAAGGTTCCCAATTCAACTGACTAAGGGCTTGGGTCGCAGAAAAGTACTTAGGTTGGTCTAAGATCAATCTTGCAGCATTATTTTGCAATATTTGAAGGTGCTGCATGAGAACTTCATTGTTTTTATCACCCCAAACTAAATCGGCATAATTAAAAAGCGGTAATATAAGGCTATTGTAAAGTGTTAGGCGAGCGTTCAGCGGTAGTAAATGCTTTATGCGACGCAAAATGCCGAGCCTCTGACAGACCTTTGAGCTTAAGGCATCTATATGGTCAAACCAGGTCATATTTTCATTAAGTGTAACACCTAAATATTTAAACGATTCTTTGCGCTCAAGTGGATGACCATTAACCTCTAATGAGATATTATTGAAAGAGCTAAGCTTACGTGCGCTACCAAATAATAAAAATTTACATTTGTCTATATTTAAAGTCAAAAGATTGTCATTAAACCACTTGCATAAGTGTTTAAGGTCAGCGTTCAGATTTTCTTCAAGATCCCTTATATTGGATGAAGAGCAATATATAACTGTATCATCTGCGTATAAAGACACCTCACAGGACTTGATACATGAGGGCATATCATTCACATAAATTAGGAAAAGCAGCGGCCCTAACACGCTCCCTTGGGGCACACCAACGGATACAGACTTTGCGGTAGAGACAGAACTGCCAATCACCGTGACTTGATTTCTTTGCGACAAGTATGATCTGAACCAGTCCACGACAACGTTACTGAGACCAGATTTGGAAAGTTTGTTGAACAGGATCGAGTGATCGACGGTGTCGAAAGCTTTCGACAAATCCAGAAAAACAGCACCAGTAACTAAGGTTTTGTCCATGTTCTGAAGAACCAAATCAGTGAAGTTTACGAGAGCAACTTCTGTAGATAGTTTTGGTCTGAAACCAAACTGTCGAGGAGTTAGGAATTTCTTTTCAAGAAGATAGTTGTATACTTGAGAGTGAACAGCCTTTTCTAGAATCTTACTCACTGTGGGAAGTATAGTTATCGGTCTGTAGTTGTTAGGATTGCATCTATCACCAGACTTGAATAAAGCAGAAACTTTACCAGATCTCCAAATAGAAGGGAATGTTGAAGACAGGAGTGAACGGTTGAATAGACTTGTGAGAACCGGAGCTAGAACAGGAGCTGAGTCTTTCAAAAGGCGAGCACTGATCTTGTCAAGGCCGATGGCTTTATTGGTCTTCAGACAGTTAAGATGTTTGCATACAAAAGATTCCTCAACTGGATGGAATACAAAACATTCCGAGTTCGAATTTGGATTGACAGAACATGACAAACAGCTTTGCCAGACATAATTCAAGCCTGATTTTATCTTGCTAGCTAATTTGGATCCAATAGATGAGAAGTGGCTGTTCAAAACTTCAGCGATCGATTTAGTATTGGTATAAGAGACACCGTCAGCCTCAATACAGGATACAGAGGGAGTAGACTTGCGCTGAGTGATATCATTTAGTGTTTTCCATAGAGCACTAGAGTTCCCTTTGTTCTTATTTATCAGATCAAGATAATAATCAGCTTTGCACTTCTTTAGTTGTTTATTAACAAAGGCTTTTGTTTTCTTGTACAAACTCCATTGGTGTTCAGAATTTGTTTTGACCGCCTTTCTATGGTGATAATCACGGTCACGCATAGCACTCTTCAGTTCTGAAGTCATCCAAGGTACCTGAATTCCTTTGATGCGGGCCTTCTTTATTGGAGCATGGATATTAGCGACATCCGAAAATAAACAGTCCCAAGTTTCAACAACTGAATTGAAGTCGTCGTTTTTTTCCAAGATGTTCCAATTGATTGCTTTCAGGTCACGGACAAAAGACTTCTTATCGTAATTACGATAGGATCGATATTCGATTGATTTAGGTGCGGCTTTGGGAACACCAGATTTTATAGTACAATAGACAATGTGATGGTCACTAATCGTCGAGGGAATTACACCATTCTCGACTACACGATGATTGTTGTTAACAAAGACAAGATCAATAGCTGTGCTTGATTGGCTACAGACCCTGGTAGAGGTGCTGATCAACTGTTCCAAATCGTTGGTCCTTGCAAATCTCTGAAGCTTCTGTTTTAAATTATATGTCGAATCCTTCTTCTTCGATAAGACGTCAACATTAAAATCACCAAGCAGAGCAATTTCAGAATCGACAGGCAACTTGGCAAGAGAGGCATTTAGATGATCAATAAATGTGTCACAGCAAAAGTCAGGAGCTCTATAAGCACAACAGACAAACATTTTCTTGCATTTTGCGCGATTTATTTCCACCCAGCATGTTTCAACATTTCCATCCGACAAGTCTGTACGGTGTTTATAAGGAATCCCATCACGCACAAATATAGCTGTGCCACCTCCACGCTTGTGTTTACGGTCTTGTCGAACTAAAGTATAGCCGGAAAGACTAACTTCAGAGTCCAAAATACTAGGAGTAAGCCAAGTTTCAGAGACTGTAAAAATGTCAAACGGCTTGCTTTGAATTAGTAGTCGAATTTCATCCATCTTGTTTACCATACTTCTTACATTCAAATGACTCACTCTAAAGCCAGTGATCTGTTTCCTTGCTAGCCTCGTTGTGGTGTTTTCACATTCTTAAAATTCTCATAACTTCTCAAGAATTTATCATTTTTGTCTCAGACTTTCTAACTTTGTTGATGTCATTCTAATCTATAATTTTAATGTAGTGGTCAACTAAAATATCAATTTAAAAAATTATGAAGTGGCGGCCATATTGGCATTCGGTCAATAGCTTGTTTTTTTAGTAGTACATAAGAAAACAATAATAAAAACTGGGGGTCACGATGCTCGTTTGGATGCTATGGTAGCTCAAAAACTTGCCAATTTGATAATTTTGATAATTTTTTCTAAAAATTGGCACATCTTGTTTTTGAGTATAGTACATAAGAAAACTATAATAAAAACTTGGGGTCACTGTGCTCGTTGGATGCTATATGGTGGCCACAAAACTTGCAAAATATAGAATTTTCGAACGAAAACAACACGTGGTTAGATTTGAAAGTGCGACCTCCATCGTACTGAAAGTGTTTGTTATGATCAAAGTCAAACTTTCAGTTACGGGATGCATAAGTAAACAGAGTATCGTGGAAACCAATCTATATTCACATATTTGACTGTTAGGCTTTGTCATCAAATCTAAAAGATAAAAATCAGTCTTACTTTACTCCGCTGTTAATATAGAGGATTTTAAAAACAAGTTATAGTTAGCTATTTTATATGTCATACACATATTCTCGAATAAATAAAATAAAATTCAAAAGTAAATAAAGCAAATTATTTATATCGTATAGTCTTACAAACTACCGAGATTTTCACAAGAAAATATTCGAGCTCAAATAATCGCCTTGGATGTTCTGGGATTATAAGACATGAAATTAAAATCCTACTCCACTTAATTGGAAACAGAATCCTGGAGGAAAATAGGCTTGTCAAATAATCGAATAAAAGATCAATGTGATGAGAAGAAACTTTAGCCGCAAACAGCCGGAATAATTGAGTGGTTAGTAATTCTAAACTACGGTTTCAAGCAATTGCCAAATACTAGAAGTTGAGAGAGCAATAGCAATTTATTAAAACTTATTTTATTAGTGTGTCGGCAAGAAAACTCATCTTTTTTTTAATTAAGAAAGCTGCTTTTCTTCTTGTAAAATTATCAAAACTTGAAGAACCAGAATCTGAAAGCCCTGCAAGTGTCACCAGATTTTAGGTAAATTTTTCGCGTTTATTTACTGATAACTAATTGGCAAAAATTTGAAAAACAATGCAAGAAAAAAATGCGAAATATGAAAAGGAAATAGCAGAGAATGGAATGCGAAATACGAAAAGGAAATAGAAGAGAATAGAATGCGAAATATGAAAAGGAAAAAGAAGAGAATAGAATGCGAAATATGAAAAGGAAATAGAATAGGATAGAATGCGAAATATCAAAAGGAAATAGAAGAGAAGCCAAAAAAATAAATCAAATAAAAAGTTACCCTTCTGTTCTGATCAATAAAATGTCTTTTATCTCGCTGGTTTGTCAAAACTAACGCGTCAATTCAACCGGATTTTTCATATGTTGCAATTTGACTCATTTCTCCTAAATCTTTAACTGACATTTTACTTTATTTTCATATTTTCTATAAGCCTATGACGGCGGAAATACAAACAATATGATGTTTTTAGCTTTTCAGTGGCTTTTTTGTCCTCATCCTCGGGTACGATTTTTTTTTTGAAATTTTCAGAATCTCATCACCTATTACAGATAGAATATTTTGGTTTATATAACGACTAAAACTAGTTATAGAATAAGCCACTTCACGGTTTCGTCCCGCGCCATCTTGGAATTTGGACAAACAAGGCAAAATTGTAAACAAACAACTTAAACGGAAAGTCGTTTTAGAAAGTACAATGAGTGAAAAGAAAAATTTAAACCTGAAAAAAAACTGGAGCATATTTGGAGCATAGAATGGGTTCCGTCTATGGACAGCAAGGGCATAGCTAAAGAGAATAGTCCTTCATGGCCTCTTGATATTGATCATTTATTTGTATGCCAACTTTTATCTCACCAATATTCCACCTTGACAAGCTTAATTTTTAATACAAGAAGGTACAGTACATGCAGTGTATTTGCATGATCATCATCATTATATACTTCGACATTTATCTGAGCAAAGTGGTTTCAACACTATACACTTTTCCTTGTCAAATATTGCTGAAAGGACTACGTTAGCTGCTACGAAGGCAAACTCAAAGAAATCTTCAATATGATTCTTTATATCTCAAAAAGTACTGGGGATCGTTTACACCACATGATGTGCGGTAGTTTCAATACGAGATCCCTTTTATTTCAAGAGTATAAACGAGTATATAGTGTGAAGCAAGCAGTTTCAGGCAACGAATGAGAATAAAATTAATCATAAGCAAGACTTTGATATATAATATAATATAACATGCACTTTAATCCTAAAAAAATTCATCCTAAAAAAAAAACACAAAAAGATACTATAAAGTTTACTAATTTTAGCACTTGTTTTCTCACTTTTCAATCTCTCGAAATAGAGGCTTATTGGTCAGTTTTCACTACCATGATTCTTTGCGCGCCGTGTCCAACCTCCGGTCAGCCATATTGAAATATTTGAAACACAGGAAGCCCAGCCAAATTTTAGGCACTAGCACGCACACGAAAACGTGCGCATAACTGATGCGAACAAAAGCGCGAGCGCATTTCCTTAAAAAAAATTGCCTTTCAACTTTCAACTTAGAGGGGAAAATAATTTTGAAATTTTAAATCCGATGATTCAATTGATGTGAAAAGTTTTTCTCTTTTTCCAGTTTATATATCGATCTCTGATTTCCCTTTGCTGATCTTTGAAGAGGAGTATCTGAGGGGAACCCTCTTTATGCTTGGTGAGATATGACGTCAACAATGGTGAGACATGAGTGAGGTAATCAAAACAAGTTCGTTCGACCTTCCTGTGAACCAGACAAAAAGGGGACGAAATTTCCCATGTATATACAAGGGTCTCGCAATCAAAGTTAACTAGAAATTATAGCTCAAACATGATAAAATAACTACAAGCCGTCTGAATGAAAATAAGGACCATTTAAATATATGTTTATGCAAACCGGGTACTTATCAGTATTACAGACTCTATTCAGTGCCCCATGAATATCCCTGATCTATACATACTTAGGTAGTCTGATCAGCTGCAAAACGGGATAAACATAACGATGAGTGACACTACGAGTACCGACAGCATCATTAGAAAGAGGGAAAGAGCACTAGCATGGTTTACGGCTGCTTCTGCAACCTATTTGGACCTTGGACTGACTACACAACAACGGATCTGTCTGTACGGAGAGTGCTTAGGGATAGCCCAGGAACAAAGTAATTTAAGGCTCCATTTTCTTTGTGCTGATGCTTTCGTTACGTTAGCTAAACCCGTGATGGATGATGAGATGATGGAGTACTCGATGTTAGCCTATTCCCTTTTGTACAAAGAAGAGTATGATGATGCTATAATATACAGTGAAAAATGTCTTTCCATCGCACAGGAATCTGGTCATAAAGTGGCTGAGATGAATGCGTATACAACGTTAGGGAATGCCCATAACGAGAAAGAAGAATATGACGAAGCTATATCATACAGTGAAAAATGTCTTACCATTGCACAAGAATCTGGTCATAAAGTGGCTGAGATGAATGCGTACACGGCGTTAGGGAATGCCCACTTCAAAAAAGAAGAATATGACGATGCTATATTATACAGTGAAAAATGTCTTGCCATCGCACACGAATCTGATGATAAAGTGGATGAGATGAATGCGTACATCACGTTAGGGAATGCCCACTTCAAGAAAGAAGAATATGACGAAGCTATATCACACAGTGAAAAATGTCTTACCATCGCACAAGAATCTGGTCATAAAGTGGCTGAGATGAATGCGTACACGGCGTTAGGGAATGCCCACTTCAACAAAGAAGAATATGATGATGCTCATTCATGGTTAACAGAAGGCATGACAATAGCTAGGGATCTAGAAGACAATGATAGCATCAAACGTTTCAGTATTTATCTGAGCATGATTCATAAAGCAGTTGGTATAACAGAAGAAGAAGACTTCGATTTATCAAGAGCGGCCCTTAAGCATACGGCAGTTGGTGTTAGGAAAATTCAATTTCAAAGCTTCCTCCATTGGTTTAATTACTATTGGAGCTATAGACATTATAGAGCACAACATGAATACGAACACGCCATTTCATGTCTTGAAGAGGCTGAGGTGGCTGCTGCAGTAACACAGGGAAATGGCAGTATTCGATTTCGTCTACTTTTATGGTTATGTAAGTACGAAATCTCTGAGATGTACGTTTTACTCGGACAATGCAATAAAGGAGTGCAGTATCAACAAGAAGCACTAGATATCGCACGCAAATACGGTACAAAGTCCAATCAGGCAAGGTCCCATTTTAGCCTTGGAGAGGTCTATTATAAACTTAAGCAATTTGAGAATGCGGAGAAGTCATTCAAAGAATCCTTAAAGTGCTATGAATTGATATTTGATGGTCTTAAGCAAAACGATCGATTCAAAATAGCTTTTGTTGATAAACACAGAAAGGCTTACAAGATGCTTCTGAAGGTTCTTATTGAAACAAATAAGAAAGAAGAGGCTCTGGTTTTGTCGGACCATTATCGTGCAAAAGCCCTGAAAGATCTACTTGTTTCAAGCTATAGAATGAAGAAAGAACAAGTTGCTAAAGAAGGTTTACAGTACGTTGATGTTCAGTCTCTTTTCTCCAACAGTAGCTACACTCTTCTGTTTTATTCAACGTGTTTTGAGGAGTTGTGCTCGTTTCTAGTCGAAGCAGGAAACGAGCTTGAATTTTCAGCCCAGCATTTCAACTGTGACACATGCCTAGAGACGCTTGTTGATAAAACATTTGACGATATGAAAGTGCGTCAAGCAGTCAACTTTGCCGAGGACAGATCATTAGACGTCATGGACGACTCTGAAGAAAACAAGAATCCCAAGAAAGATGAATTAACACAATTGTTGACGCGACAGAAAGAGGAAAGGTTGTCAGAACAATGCCGTTCTACGTGTGGAAGCAGAGGAAATCCGTCAGTTAACAGCGATGAGAGCAGCCTGACCAGCGGCCTGGAAATATTGTACCACAAGTTAATACACAATATCAAGTGTTTGATTAAACAAGACGAAATTGTCATCATTCCTGATGGTCCGTTGTGCAAAGTACCGTTTGCTGCCCTACGGGACCCAGACACGGGACATTATTTGTCAGAGACAAAGCGAATTAGAATGGCTCCTTCGATGGCATCTTTAAAGCTTCTCCAAGAGTACCCAGAGGAGCATCACTCCTGTAAAGATGCATTGATTATTGGCGCTGGTGTAGTTGGTCGAGTCATATTGAATGGAGTTGAAACAGAAATACCGACGCTAATAGGTGTTCTAGAAGAAGCGATCGGCATTTCTGACATACTTGGAGTTAAACCGTTATTGGGAGCTATGGCTACAAAGCCTGTGGTCATAAAGAGACTTCAAGAAGGAGCGTCTGTTGTTCACATTACAGGACACGGTAACCTAGAAAAAGCCACCATCGTACTTGCTCCTTCTCCTGAAATAAAAGCGGCAGAAAAGATACCAGACGAAGAAGATTACATGCTGACCATGGCTGATGTACAGCAGGCTCAAGTACGTGCACAACTAGTTGTGTTAAGCTACTGTCACAGTGGACGTGGTGAAATCAAAGCTGAAGGAGTAGTTGGTATGTGTCGAGCCTTTCTCGCCTCAGGAGCTCGTGCAGTGGTGGGATCCCTGTGGGCTTTGGATGACGACGCTACTTGGATGTTTATGGAAACGTTTTACACGTATTTGAAGGACGGCAAGAGCGCAAGTACAAGCCTGCATCTGACGATGAACGACATAAGAAGAAACCCACAATACAGTGAACCGATGTACTGGGCTCCTTTCTTTTTGATGGGTGATGACGTGACGATCAAGTTTGAAGATTAGCACAGTGAAGATGAGATTGAGACATGTATCGAGGAAATGTTCCTCTGGACATTATTTCCATAAACAGTGAGTAACATATGACAATTATCCAGTTTAGAGATTCAAGGACTAACAGTATGTACTCACAGAGTTTAGTGCAAAACCTATTTTAGTTGGGAGGGGGGTATATACGTAGGGCAAGACCACGAAAGCGAGGTCAGATTGGCACAGAAAATATAATATACAATACTTTTGCATTACTATTATTTTCTTCCTGTGTTATTTTGATGTCAGTGCTTCACAGCAAAAAGTGTTTTGCCAAAGTATACAGCTATTACAAAGAAGGTTGGTAAAGGTTTTGTTTCATGTTCAATGTTGCATATCAAGCTCGAATTGCACTATGGGCAGTGTGAATGCAATTAGCAAAAGACACAACAAAGTGGAATTTTCCAAAACCTTGTCTGCAGGTTTTTCCAGCATAATTTCTTCTGTGCTGACATTATTTACATATAAATATAATGCATTTCAAGCTTAGCTCACACATGTCCAATACACACGACCTGATACGAGTGGTGAGCAACAAGCATCACACAACATGCAACATGCAACATGCAACATGCAACATGCAACATGCAACATGCAACATGCAACATGCAACATGCAACATGCAACATGCAACATGCAACATGCAACATGCAACATGCAACATGCAACATGCAACATGCAACATGCAACATGCAACATGCAACATGCAACATGCAACATGCAACATGCAACATGCAACATGCAACATGCAACATGCAACATGCAACATGCAACATGCAACATGCAACATGCAACATGCAACATGCAACATGCAACATGCAACATGCAACATGCAACATGCAACATGCAACATGCAACATGCAACATGCAACATGCAACATGCAACATGCAACATGCAACATGCAACATGCAACATGCAACATGCAACATGCAACATGCAACATGCAACATGCAACATGCAACATGCAACATGCAACATGCATCACACAACATGCAACATGCAACATGCAACAAAACCTTCACCAACCTTTCTTGAAATAGTTGTATATTAAATATTCAGTGCATTTTAAGGTATCAGGATATGTTTAGGACCCCTATACGCGCTACTTCAAATTTCGCACGGGCTTTACAATATTTTGCCATAAAATTATACATTTTCTGAAAGCTAAATAAATGTAGTTTAGGAATATGTATTTATAATTGACTATTTTGGAACAATAACAAGTTATTGGGTTCAAAGTTACATTCTACCGCACTTCGTTTGACAACTTCCGGCAGGATCAGAATTTCCGCTATGATTGCAAAATAGACAAAAACCTTTGATTGAAAAAAACATTTCAAACATCTGAGACACTGTTTATTAGATCGTGTTTTTTAGATCGTGTTGTAATTTATCATAATCCAAAGTTTCAGTTCGATCTGATTTAATCCGAATGAGCTACAATGTTTAAAAAAAGTTATTTTGGTCACTCAAAAACTACAGGAAAACTCAATAACATTTTTTGTGTCTCAAAACAGAAAATTCCAAATTAATTTTTGAAAACTATGTTTATTTAGCTTTCAGACAATGTATACTTTTATATCGTGATATTGAAGAGGCAGCGTAAAAAAGGCTCACGCGTAAAGTAGTCTCGAAGGCCTCAAACGTATCCTGATACTAGTGAAATGAAATGCGTTCGGTGTGAATAATAGAATAAAGAATTAAGAGAAAAATATCTCATGCCCTTGGCAGGACTCGAACCCACGGTTTCGGTATACTAAGAAGAGTCCGACGTGTTAACCACTACACTACAAGGACCAACCACGCTGGTTACGCAGCCAGGCAATGTTGTATATGTGGCAACTGTGGGGGTCCAGGGCGATATTAATGTCATGGTGTTCATCGGTGTTCAGCTTACCCATGAGATTAATATCGCCCTGGACCCCCACAGCTGCCACATATACAACATTGCCTGGCTGCGTAACCAGCGTGGTTGGTCCTTGTAGTGTAGTGGTTAACACGTCGGACTCTTCTTAGTATACCGAAACCGTGGGTTCGAGTCCTGCCAAGGGCATATGATATTTTTCTCTTAATTCCGTATCCTGATACCTTAAGTAAGAGCCACATATAGCACCTAGTCTAGGACACCGACGTTGATATCAAGAATTAACTGACAGGATCACCCTACTTTCATATAATCGGTATTCGGGATGCACGGGTGGCGTGTAGTAGCGATGAGGTTCGCTCCAGTTTCACATTCGATGCAAACCGCTTTGGGGTTTACATTGGTATTATTCAACTCGTACGTTCTTTACATAACAGTTGAATTTTGCGAATCATTAGCAACAGCCAACTATACTGTAAAGAATGTGCAAGATGAATGATACAAATCCCACGGACATTTAATGGTGTCTTTCAATAGCTGACTTTTAAACGAGGTTACGCCTGTGCAAATGAGTCTGTGGTCTTCAAAAACAGCGGTTATATCGAATGCGAAGCTGGAGTATTGGAGAGGCGAACCTGGCCCCGCAGTGAACCATTCATCCGCTAAAGACCTGAAAATAATCTTCCGATACACCCAAACACTCAAAACAAAGGTCCAAAAGCCCCAATGCCTAAGATTAGAAACCCAAGACTAAACAAGTGGGAGTTAAAAGGAGAGTCACTGCTGTGAAAGATGAGAACTAAGCTTTGTACTGACATCCCCTGAGCCACTTCAAACAAGCAAAACTGAAATCACCTTACTGATAACCCGGGACGGAGAAAATGAATACACATGGACGGATCTAAGTTTGAAGAGAATCCAGGCTAATAATGAATACAGATCAGAGCAAACATGACCACGAGGCTCAGGGGATGGTCTTCAGTATACGGGTGATATTTGCAGCGCGATTGCTTTTGCAACCTCAAATCCTCCTTGTAAACGCGGTCTAGCTGCGATTTGTGCGGCATTTTCAGTGCGACTTGATGAAAAAAAAATTTAACAGTGTTTTCGCTAATAAGCATGTAACTCTTCTTCCTCTAGACTCCAACTTACCGTATATTCTTTTTTTTTTTTGTTTGTACATTTTTTGTCGACATACTTTCGTTTGAAACCACCATGTACAAACAAAAGCGCAATTTCCTTGGAAGCGGGAAGTGAACACGGTAGCTTTGGTACTTTTCAAGCAAAAATCGCCGTGAAGTAGCACTACATCTTGCATGGGCATGTTCGAATTACTGGCGATATTGTTGTTTGCTATACTAGTTTGAAGCTCTGAATTATTAGTACTTTTTACCTGAACATACTCAACTTATATCGATCATATACAACTATTTCAAAAAAGGTTGGTGAAGGCTTTGTTGCATGCTGCATGTTGCAAGCCCGAAATTCAGTATTGGTGATGTGAATTCAAACAACAAAAGGTCATTCCCTCAGATTTTGTCTGCAGTTTTTGCAGCATATTTTCTTCTGTGCCGACATTATTTGCATATGAATATAATACATTTCAAGCTTGGTAAGCGACATGTAACAAGAAACGTACAACATACAACAAAACCTTCACCAACCTTTTTTGAAATACCCGGGTCTTTATTCATTATGATTATATATTCTTATACTCTGAATTATACACGCATCAAGCATTCCGCGCTACTGCTCTAAGCGCATGCTCAGGGGATTAAAAAGTGGGATAATATTTTGTAAAATATGTATTTTTTTGGTATATTTGACTCAAAATTCGCTTAACGGTACGTGATCTTGAATATTTAATGAAAATTGTGTTTGACAAGGAAAATACAACTAAAATATAACATGTTTTATAAAATATTATCCCACTTTTTAATCCCCTGAGCATGCGCTTAGAGCAGTAGCGCGGAATGCCTGATGCGTGTATTGTAATGCACAAATAAAAATTCGTGATGCCATTGATATTTGCGCAATATAAATGAATAAATAGTTATTATGTCAGTACCGTACTCTGTTCTTAGTGGTGTGATTTTTCAAGATGGTATGAAATTTCTATCTTGGCACAAGCTGACCGGCTATCGTGCAGACATTCTCAACCGTGCGATAACATTGATACAATGCCATACGATGCCACGGTCATCATTTTTCTGAGAATGTTTTGAATGACATGACGTGAATATCCGGCCTTATTCAATATAGATATAAAAGAACGATGGAATTGCCTTCCAAAAAACCTTCAAATTTTATCGATAGTCTGAAACAACCTCTGGGCTGATCTAAGTCAGGGCACGGCTAACTCACAGATCGAACCCGGAAACAACCTCTGGGCTGATCAAAGTCAGGGCACGGCTAACTCACGGATCGAACCCTGGAACAACCTCTGGGCTGATCTAAGTCAGGGCATGGCTAACTCAAAGATCGAACCCTGAAACAACCTCTGGGCTGATCTAAGTCAGGGCGCGGCTAACTCACGGATCGAACCCTGAGACAACCTCTGGGCTGATCTAAGTCAGGGCGCGGCTTTACTCACGGATCGAATGGGCATTCTTAGCGTGTTGGATTTTGCGGAGGTAGGAGAGTCGGAGAACGCAAGGGAAATCCCTGAAATCAGGGGAGAGAGCCAACAACCTCTACTCGCAAGTGATGCTGACTGAGTACAGGAATCTGTCCCTGCCCCAAAGGTGAGAGGCACTGAGGTGAAATACCACCACATCACCCTTGATGTGAAACATCATTGGTTCTCGGCTTGGGGTATTTTTAGAGGGGCCGTTGTTTAACCGAAAAGCGGCTCAAAGTCCTTTTCTGCTTAAGACCATATATGCATTTATTTTGAAATGTCTGAAGTTGTTGAACCTGATCGAGGCAGCGGACACTTCTTTCGTTATGTTCATGCAAGAATAGTGACATGAAACATTCAAGAAGAAGAGAAGAGAAAAGAGAACTTCTTGGATGTAATAGAATGAAAAATATTATTCATCGTGAAGAAATAATAAAGAAAAATTATCATAAAGAAATGATACTTATTCGTTTGTCTCACGATTGTGGGTCATTTGTAGTGAACCGCGGCCTATAAGGGTCGAGACACCCAGTGGTATACACGCAGAGTTAGGGAAGCCAATCAGATCCGAGTTCCCTAATAATATAGAAATCCCCGAAGTGTCAGGATGCCGACAGTTAGCTATATGATACAAGAAAATGTAACTAGCCAATCAGCGCGAAGCTAACAAGCTCAAGTTGTTAGCATAGCCCATGACAGGAAAAAATTGCGCACCAAAACCTGCCTCAGTAGAGTAGGGTACGAATGATTTTTTTCGGTCAGAAAAATAGAAACTAAAACTCAAAAAACTTTTATCAAAAAACAATTATCGTCAATGAAATAAAATCATTTTTGAAAATGTAAAGCCGTTAAAACCAGTTTGAATTTTCACGCATGTCAGGATATAAACTGAATAGCCACTGACTGTTACAGTCAAACTAAGAAAACCGTGAACACCTAAAATATGTCTGGAATGTTTATGTGTTTGATCATAGCGCGGTCACGCAAAGTTTTTTCCCGTTTAAAAGTTTCAAACTTCATATTTTAGTTTTATTTCTGGTGAAATTAGAGATTTCTATTCGAGACAGACGGATACAAGCTCTTTTCATTGTGGTGGGAAAAATCTTTTTTACAAGCAACGTTCTAATAAACATTCCAGACATATTTTAGGTGTTCACGGTTTTCTTAGTTTGACTGTAACGAACCCGCTGATTTTATCCGCTGGCATGGTCTGAGTCTGCGTTGCCACTTCACCGGAAGTGATGTTCTGATGACGTTGAATTTTCGCGCATGCTCGACAGAATATCGAGCAGATCCGTGCAGAGGTTTCCTTTCCTTCTCGTTAGAGAGAAGTTAGGAAACCTCTGCAAAGCAGGGTACAGGCCAGTAGGTGCATAAGGTCATTCATAAGTTCATAAGCCCCAGTTCAAAAGTAGATATTCTCATGACAAACTGTATTTTTTCTTCAAGATATCAATATATGAAGGCCATAAATGAAGCACAACACACAAAAAAAACATACTTGATTACTGATCCCAATTAGACTTTTATTTCCATTTTGTTTTCTGTTACATTCAAAACCCGCGTTTATTGATAATAGTATTTAGTGACATGAGAATGGAATAAATGGCATGAGAATTAATTGTTATTCTGTAAATGGTTATAACAATGGTTATAGTCGTAGTTTCCTATGTTTACTATGATAGCTATGTTTGACTATAGATGCCAAGGTGCAATCGATCGAGAATCGCCTTTAGTGAGACCATCTAAGGGCGCTGCCTAATGGAACACCTTTGCACTTGATAGACGGATTTGCAAGATTGTTTCCCCAATGAAACACTGACGATCCCGAGCTACTGAAGCATCCCATGGAATACCAGCCCCATGTAGAGCAGTTACTTCCTGTACCACAAGCCAAGGCTTCACAGCAAACCGAGGTGTTCCCAAGTACGTCTACTGAGTACCTTTATACGCGCGTTAGGGTTTCCCCATATTGCTCTGCCCTTACAGGCGGGGCCGTAGAAGAGAGGAGGAGCATAGCATGATCCAAGGAAGCCGAACGATACTCCAACCTAAGAAAAGACGAGGGCGAGGCACAGTAGAGACATCTAAATCAGGAAAACATACACTAATCATGATATAACATCTGAGCTGATGGCCGAGTCAGGGCACGACGAAGTCACCGATCGAACCTTGAAAGGAGAACTGAGAAGAAGAATTAAGAAAATATCTAGAAGAAGAAAAAAATTATATATAAGAGGAAGAAGGAGAAGAAGACTGAGAAGAACTGATAAGAAGAAGAACAAGAAAAAAATTATATATGACTGACGCAATATCCTACATATTTTCGAAATACACCAGTTTCATATTCGATGGAAACCGCTGTTTTTTAAGACCACAGACTCATTTGCACAGGCTTAGCCTCGTTTATAAGTCAGCTATTCAACGACGTTATTAAAAGTCCGTGGGATTTCAAAACATTGGTATTGTTCAACTTACACATTCTTTACATTACGGTTGACTTTTGCAAATCATTAGCAACAGCCAACTGTAATGTAAAGAATGTGCAAGTTAAATAATACCAATCCCACGGACTTTTAATGGTGTATTTGAATAGATGACTTATAAACGAGGCTAAGCCTGTGCAAATGAGTCTGTGTTCTTCAAAAACAGCGGTTTCCACCGAATGTGAAACTGGAGTATTCACCTTGATCGAGCTGACAAGCTTTTGATACTTGATTCTTTCTCGGGTAAAGTCTTCAGAATGTTAAGTGCTCGTCGGTGAATATTCTTTTATCAGTTTTGTTGGTATCTTATTATGATGAGACGAGCTTAGACGTGCACAGCAAAAATACAGTCATGCTATATACATAGTTCTATCCTTCCGTGGTGTACAATTTTAGCCCTCGATAGACATTTTAGCAGCGACAATAAATTATTTTCGTTTCCATGGCGACAAGAGGGCGGAAATGTTTGAATCCCGGGCGTAGACCGATACTCCAGCAAATATATGAAGATTTTCACGGTATCTTAAATTAAATTGGCATTTCACCTAATACCAGTACTTAGTGCTGTGCATATATCTTTAGATATCTTTCGGTTTATGGCGATTTGTTGGAAAAAATGTTGATAAAATGTAAAGCTCTAATCTCCCATACATTTACTGTAAATTTGGAGCTTTGTTTGTCCAATAGCGTGACATCTATTTTTAGTAAGGCCGCGCTGCGCTATTGCCATAACGTCTACAAAAAATGGCGATAAAAATCTGTATTTATAGACAATACCTTCTGTTTACAACAAGAACAAAAATATAGACTCACAGAATTACTGGGCCATTCCCCTCCCCCTTGATCTGTCACTACTATTTTTCAGTCAATATTGTGTAGATTCATTTTTCTGTTTTGACCCCTATAAAACACTATAATTATTTAAGATATCAATAAATGAAGCATCTTTATTTTTTTGTTGCTTTAATTATTCCAACTTTGAGAAATTTTGAAGATTTTTTTTATCAACCTATATTTACATGGTTTGATAGCTGGCAACATTCCATAACTCACTCATATACCTAAATATTCTTCTTAGTCAAAGAGCTTAACCAAGAATCTATAGCTTTTTTGGGGGTTGGAGGAAATATATTTTTAAGGAGACACCTGCAATGCTTGAGAGGACAGCTGAGGACAATCAAAAATATTTTTTAACTCAGAGTAATTGAGAAGCATTTATTTTATATCAATTGCATTCTGCAGTTTTGTGATGAAACACCCAAAATGTTAGAATTGTAAAGGAAGAGTACCAAAAGTCTCTTTTCAAATATATCAATATTAGAAATCCACATAGATAACCTCCAACTCCTCCAACTCCCTAAAATAAAATGTAAAGACTTTCTTCTTGAAGTAAGTTTTTTTTTTAGAAGAAGCTGGATTGCTTAACTAATAAGCATACATGTATAACCCTTAATTTTTCATTCATCCAGCTACCAAAAGATTCCTATTTTCCTTTTGACTGTTGTGAGGCCAGTAGTGAAGGTATTGGAAATATACTAGGCAATTTGCTGTAATCTTATTACTGCAAGCAGCAAAAGTTTCATATGGTACACAAAAAGTTCCTCCTCTGGAAAAATTCCTCACTCAACAATTGCAATTGAAAAAAAAATCATGAAATTTGGAGAAAAAGATGGTAAGAGATCGATGTCTCAGTGGACTTTATCTGAAATATGATCTTTTGAAAAAGACTTATTATTTTGATGTATTCCTTATGCTGTGCCTCTTAACAGTTCTCTAAGGGTCACTACTTCATATAAGAAGGAATACATCTTCTTTCACTATCATTGTTATTTGCCAAGCATTTTAGTCATCGCTTTTGTAGGACACCATTGTGTCAACCTTGTGGATTGTTGTACTGAAACAACGAAGACGAACCTCCTCAGAGTTGTTAATGATACGAGGTCCAGATTCCTCCCACATTTCTGGCACATTGAGGTCTTTGTCAGTGTAAACAAGTAGATCAAAAGCACCTGGAAAGAAAGAATCGAGATTCAAGGTGTCATAATTTGCAATTGTGCACTTTCAAAGACTTCCTTGCTAGCAGAGTATCACCTTTTCCCCAACAGTGAAGAAAATTTTAGACTCTGTTCACATGGAATTACAAATTTATTTTAATAAAATTGTTATTGAATTATCCAGTATAACAAAAAAAGTTTGTCTTACATCCCCAAATTGACCATATTAAATAAGTGCCAATACTAAGGGCCAATGAACTAAAATATTGCATAACATACATTTCCCTGCTAGCAGAGAGTCCTTATCTGCCAGGATTCATCTACACGGCAGGGAAAACATACATTTACACAATTATTTGATTATTAAACTAGCTGGCACATAAATGTCTAGATAAGAACTCAAAATGTTGAACAGTCAGTACCTGTTGGAATACACAGTATTTTGGGGGGGGGGGGGGGAATAATGCGTAACTGAAGGAAAATTGTGGGATGTGGAAAATATGAAACTAGAAAATATATCAATCAATAGCCTGCTTTGCAGACTTGATTCTTTTACGCTCTAAATGTTTGGCAAAAAATATTTTTTACCAAATATTTTTTGAGCATAAAAAAATTGAGGCTGCAAAGCAGGATAATGTATATATCAAGTGACTTTTGGGATATTCTACCATTTGAGACTATCGTATCGTATAACTAGAATATTATAGCTAGTAAAACCAGATACTGTATACTGTCAGTAGGTTTTATTAACTAATGTATTAGTATGTCAGCAACCAAAACATAATTCATTATGATTTGTAGTACATACAAGGACCATCCAGCAATGGAAGAAAGGTGACGCTGGCTGTGATTTGACGCATGACATCACGGATCTCTTTTTTTATTTCTTTAAGAGACTTCTCTCTTGGTTTACTAAGGGGTATACAACACACATCAATTAATGGTTTTTTTTTATTTTTTTTTTAACCAACCTAAAACAGGGATTGAAATAATGAACAGTTAGTTTCCAGTCATGATTTCTGGCCAACTTAGTTTTAGCTCGATCATAGCCTTGTTTCTGGCTCAATGTTACTGTTCAAAATGACCAACGAGGCAAAGATTTGACTGGACAAGTTCCAATTCTGTCCGCACATTGTCCGATGACGAGCCGTTATTTCAAGCCCTGTAAAGTAGACCTTTTTCATTGCATTTTTTAATTACAGACTGATATTACTCAGGGTTAGACTTATTCATCAAGTATTCACTGTAAATACCAAAGGTAAAGTAAAGAATACACCACTTCAAATTATAAGAAAAACATTAAAATTCATGAATATTCATAAAAACACATAAATATTCTATGTGAAGTCAGAGAGTGGCTACCCCTGGGTATTAAACAGAGAATTAAAGGTAAAGGCCTTATTTACTGGCAGTGAGTGTTCCTTCAGCTAGTAGCTGGTCTACCAGGAGCTGACATTGCACACTTTACCCCTTTCTCAATCAGTGCTCATTTTAAGAGTATTCAAGGCTGAAGCTACAAGAACAGAACAGAGAGAAGTCAAAACAGACGTGGAGATCCTGAGGATCAAACCGTTGAAGTCTAGCACCGAAGGCCGTGCACTAACCAACAGAACTACGCCTGCTCCAGCCTATAAATTTGAAACTGTAGCATTAATGACTTTAACTCAAATATGATGTATTTTTATCAATATATTTTACCTGTCCTCGGTCATGCTTTTGTCACATTCAATATCAAACTGCCATCTCTCAAGGACTTCTGATGAATCAACATTACTGATGACAAGAACTATTCTCTGAATTGTCTTATTTTGTAACCAATCTGCAAGGAAAAAGACAAAGGTATGAAGTGCAGAAACAAATGACAGCCTGTGCATTGTAGTTGAATACTGTATCAGCCGAATTACTTTCAACTGGTAAATCAATCAATCAATCAATCAATCAATCAATCAATCAATCAATCAATCAATCCACAAATAGGGGTTAACTGTAGATTCCACAGAGTGGCTCTTCTTCCACTGGATTCCAATTGGGATTTAGAAGTTGATTTTTGCTGAGGGAGGAAAAACTGAAAAACTCAGAGAAAACACCCTCGCAGCACAGGAGAGAAGTAACAAGCAACTCTACTCACAGGTGACATTGAGACTGGGAATTAAACCCAGGTCACCTTGGTGAGAGGTGGGCACTCTCACAGCTACGCCACCCGTGCTTCCTCTGGTAAGTTGTTCATGCTTCTTTGGAATAATAATGTCACTGGTAGGTGTGGGGTCCTTATTTGTTGAAAGATGAATATATTTAGGGGATCAAGGGTGGTATGACAGTACTGCACTTGCCTCTCACCTCTGGGATCTCAGGTTTGATTCCTGGACTCAGCATTATATGAGAGTAAAGTTTATTAGGTCAATCCTTGATTCAAGGGTTTTTCACCAGGTTCTACAGTTTTACTCCCTCCACAAAACTAACAAACTAAATTCAAATTCAATTCAACTTTGTGAATTAGTCATGCCTTGACTTTGATCAGCCCAAAGTTTGTTTCAGGGTATATCAATACAATAGGTAATGTCCATGAGCTCCAATTTCTAGCTAGCACAAAGCATGATGGGAAAGTGAGTCCTTATGCTTTTGCGGCTCCTCTAAAATTCATCTGACAATTTTTCCATTGATATTTTTTATGGGAATGTCAGTTACATTTCAATAGATGAAAATAACAGAGTAATGTTTTTGACATTTCCTTGGATTTCACTATTCCATTTTTACAGGAATCAGTTCCCCAGAGTGCTTCATAGGGGCCTAATTGGAAATAAGTCTAAACTTTATTAGCGACCCAATAAAGACATTTATTATTATTATTATTATCATTATTATTATTATATATTAAATATTTTACCATGAGTGTTTTACCTTTCACTTGTTTGAGGACATTTGTTATATATTCTTTCAAAAGTGGTTCATCTGTGACAAACAATGTCAAGCCATATTGCTCTACACGCTTGAAGTTCTCTGCAGGGTAAACACCACGCTGGTAAAGAATACTGAAAAACAAATATTGGATAAATTTTTCTGCATCTTACAGGAAGCATGGAAATGGAGGGGCTGTGACAGTTATAGCCCCCACTTTTTTCTTGTATATCCTCTAAATTTTAAAGTCTCAGCCACATTTTTAGACTTATGTACAGTAGTCTCCTATATTTTCTAGCCTAACCCATGGCACTCTTATGGTGCTCTAGTTTAGAGAGAAAAAGTTGAAATATGTGATGTTTAAAAAATTAAAGCAAACATATGCTATAATCTCTCCATTATGACATCCCCATCTCCTTGAATTCCACTGAATGTATAACTTTTAAAACCGGGGCGAGGACACTTGAATTACAACAACCCTTTTTGTGCAGGGACTGAGGAGACTGTGGGGCTATAGCCTCCTACTTTCCCAACACACACACACTTTTTATAGTGCTACGTATGCGTGGTACTTGTCGTGCCTTTTGTTTTCCATACCTTCAAGCAGTTCTGTCGCGCAGTTCTCGACAGATATAAACTCAACAAGGAAACAAGAAGGAAATAAACACAGTGTAAGAAAGTTTGGAGCTGTACTGACATTTTGTACATTCTGACGTGTGAGTCCTTCGTCGAAAATATGTGTTTAGCTTAGCTTAGAGTTAAACTCTCAGGAAAAACATATCATGCAAAAAAAAAAAACAAAAAAAAAAACAGATTTATAATCCTCATGAGCCTTCAGTCAAAGGACTTCTAATGCAATCTTCAAAATATTTATCGGATTTTAAGGATGCTGTCGATTTCATGCTATGCAACCAACAACTACTGTACCTCTCGTGTCAAAGATTATCTTACCTGTTGATTCCAAACCCTAAAAACACACACAAAAAAACACAAGTCAGATATATCATTCAAAAGTTAACGATCGAGCTTTAGAGAAGTTCAATTTACCAAAAAATTCCGTCACATTTTCAGTGCTTCCTTTCAAAGTGATGGCATTATTTGTCTGGGTTGCCGCCATTTTTCAAAGCATGAGTCTCGAAGTGTTGCCCAGACCCTCTCATATTTAGATGCTTTGCTCATTTGCATAATGAGCAGAAGACTGGAGCGGAGCTGGTAGCGCGTTGAAATAAATATCAAGTGAAAAAAAAAAAAAAATCAGGGTGAGAATGACAGTTATTTTTTATTATCACTGGTTGCCTTATTTAAGTGGTCCGGGGGATATGGAGTATACTTCATATAGTGGGCTATTTTCACCGCTAAAACAGCCATGAAACGAGTACGCGCGGAATCTTTTTTAGGTGTGATACCAACGTGGGAAGCACTTCGCATACCTCCGGGTCGGTAGTTGGATATTTAATCTAAAAAATCTAAGGTTTCGGCCTCATTTTGCTAAGTTACGTCGTACCAGTCAGTGCTAGACGGAATTTGGACACGACCCACCTCCAAGAATAACAGTTCAGTCCAGCGGTTTAATCACAGCCTCGGCAAAATTCTTGCCTCCCTGATAACTTAACTGCGCTTATGAGGTGAATGGCTGTTTTGGTGGCGAAAATGATATACTATACGGGGATACTCCGCCCGAAAGGGGTACTTCAGTTTCAGCTAGGCTGCAGGTATATAGAAATAAAAAGGGTTGAGATTTTGTGAGGTTTGGTATAGAAAAAGAATTCGCAAGTTTAGGTAGGGTGAAAATTTATTTATGACCCATCCCGTCACAGGGAGCCCAATTTAGATAAAAGTAAAAGGTGAAAATAAAATCGGAAAAAAATCGCGTTTAATTATTTTTTTTAATTCGTCGTCAAGATAATGTCCTCTATAATACGATCGAGCAAAAAAAATCCGTAAAAAATGCACCAGAACATTTTTTCGCGCGCGCCTTTGTTTTCCAATGTAATTTCCCTATGGTATCCTACGTGTGGATTTATGTCAATATAATTTAACAAGGGAGGAAAGTGAAGCCGCCATCTTGAACAACACAACACACTTTAAACCACGATTTCACCGTCTTTTAAACCACAAACTCCCAAAAAAACTTGACCAAAATGTTCCCTAGGATGGGGGATTCATTTTTTTTAATTAAACGCGATTTTTTTCCGATTTTATTAAAACCTTTTACTTTTATCTAAATTTAATTTTTGGCCCACCCCTGTATGAACTTTATGTAAGATGTGACTCTCTTGTATAAACATAGCTCACATTGTATTGTAACAGTTTATTTAAAACCACTCTAGATAATCACTGAAAGAGATAATAGCGGCTACTATTTCAAAATTGAAACCAAGTTCTATTCTAATTTGTTATTTCAGTATTTCTTTCTTTTATTTATTAAACTTCCACTGAGTAAATAAAAACGTACAAAACAGTTGAAAATTAACAAGAAAAACTAATTAAGAAACGAGAATAATAACGGGGGGAAAATCTTAGCCCCCCTCTCATCAGTGAAAGTTAATTACTTACCTCCCAGGGTAGTGAGTGGTTGATCTTGTCATATCCAGCATACACCTCAAGCTGATCTGAGTAAAAATATTAGCCAATCAGAATCGAGAAAATTTGCAAAACTGAGGTGTCATGCTTAGCAGCCCAGTGACTCAGCCCAGAAACGGTTATTTCTTTATTATATTTAGTTTCCTACTCAATAATGAATATCATAGGAAATGTATACAAAATAGCAAAAACCTCCCCTGAATTAAGAATTATTTCAGATATAAACTAAAGTCTATTTTCACAGGCTTCATGACACCTCAGTTTTGCAGTGACGTCATTCCCACGTCACTATTTCAGATCAGCTGGCTATTCCAATAAAAGTGGTCGCTGCCGAAAGCAACAAGCGATAAGCCATGCAAGACCACCTGCAAACAGTGCCTTTTGTAGCCCAACATTACAAAACGACTAAAATAATCGCGTCTAAATGATGAATAAGGCCAGTACAGTAAAATACAGATGTTCTTTGTCATCTTGTGTTGTTGCTTGTTGCTTTCAGCTGCGACAACCTTTTTTGAAATAGGTGTATATATTACAAGAGCCGGATCAAGACCGGACATCACATTCATTGGGTTCATGTATGGCCAAGCAATATCGCAATGAAATAGTAGCTGAAATACCAATCATAAGCTCCCACCTCCCGGTATGAGCCTATAACACCGTACCGCCAGCCCGATGCTCAGTTGGTTGAGCATCGGACTGTACTGTTGTGGGGAGACCCTTGGTTCTAGCCCATGCGACAGTCAGCCCAAGCCGGACCAACACTCTGGGTCTTTTAAAAAAGAACTGAGGAGAAAGTGCTTCCTCTAAAGTGGCTCGGATGACCACTTTAAATGGCGGTCCCGTATCTCCACACCTCATAATTACCAGCCAATATCGAAGGGACATAAAAAAAACACTGATTGAGGACGTAATACGAAAACTACCCGCAGTGACTACTCCTCAAAAACCTTACAAATTATTCCAGAAACGGGATTTGACTGTATGAGTAATAATTTTCAAAAAATGCATTCATTTTATACACACCATTCAAATTTTAGAACCTGTAATTCGTCAGGAACCCCAAACAATATTTCTTTACCTGCTATTGAGAGGTGTGAATCATCAGTGTCCACATCTGGATGGGTTAGCTATATATAGCATTAACCAGTTGGCAAAGAAATGAAAATTAACTTAAACAATAACGATTTACTTCTAAGACATTTAAAGAAATTCATTTGAACATACTGGTCGAGTTTTGAATAAGGCTCTCGATCAACGTTTTTTTTTCTTTCTTTCTTTTTTTTTTGAGAAATGAGGCCTTTTGGCTGATCGAGCGTATGTGTGAATCAATATTTTGCCTTTAGATTCAACATCTGTCAAAAAAAAAAAGAATACATTTATTGAAGCAACGGTGTAATATTCATTTCCTTCGCGACTCAAGTCGTCAAGGCAACTACATATATGACGTAAAAGAGGAAGAACTCAAATCGCTCCTGAAACCAACAGCTTGAGAAATCAAGTCTTGAAAGACTTCCTCGTTTGTTGAGTCGACACTTAAAAACCTCATCATGACGGACAAGCCACCGCCATATCCAGATTCCCAACAACCGTATCAACAACAGCCAGGTTATCCACAACAGCCAGGTTATCCACAACAGCCAGGTTATCCCCAACAACCTGGTTATCCCAATCAACCTGCCGGTTATCCCCAACAACAAGGATATGCTCCTCAGGCTGGGTATCCTGTAGGCTATCCACAACAACCAGGTTATCCTGTCACCACTACTACCGTAGTTCAACAGCCTACTACTGTCGTTATCGCTCCGACAGCCTTCCATGAGGTGCCGGTATCTATGTGCTGCCCTACCTGTAAAGCGACTATAGTCACTGCTACAGAGTATGTGACCGGTACATTAACTTGGCTGGCTTGTTTTGGACTCTGTATTATCGGGTACGTAAATAAATCTAAGGTGATCTCGTATATTGATTGCTTATTGAACCGTAAAAACTACAGTCTTCGTTCAGGGAGAATTCCGGGTTATGAATTAAGTGCGAAAAGGGTTTTAAATAATCGAAAAACGCTCCAAGGAAAATGCAAGTGTTCGAGTTCGAGCGGCCATTTGTTTATGAATATGCTGAAAACAGTCGATTCGAACCGTTCTTTATTAATGACTTTTCTTTGACTTTATCATCTTTTATCAAACTTAGTTGATAATAAACATATTTTTTCTAAAGTTATTTATTAATTTTCTAAAGTCATGAAGTAAATTTTTTGAACTGGAAGGAGGATTTCAAGTATCATGTCACCAGTATACGTACGTGTAAACAATCATGGTAATAATCATACCCAGATGTGGTGAAATAAGGCAATACGAATGTAATACCATATGGGTTTAAGGAAATTGGAAAAATTTATTCAAAATCGTAAAAGTACAGAAATATTTTCGAAGACAATATTTCAAGAAGAATTTCAGACGAAGGTTCGGTAAGCGCTGTAAAAATAAAAGAGGAAAAGTGTATTGCGAAGCTGAAAAAGGCCTCTCAAAGTTTGCTTTTTTGTCGAGCGGAATCCAAATAAAGTCAATGCTAATATTTTACGAAATCAATACTAAAACTACCCTTAATCCTATCTTACATTTTTCATTAATTCATTTGATTTTCTCTCTGTTTTAGTTAGAGTATAAAGATACCTAACTAGATTTTGTTTTTTTAAGGAAGTTCCATTTCTGTATGAATAATTAATTTTGAATTTTAACAATAGTGTTCTAGTGGTTTCATTATGAAGGGAGACAGATGTTCCTGTCAATCTTGAAGGATTATTGTCTCTGTTTATCGTTTCACCCCTGCCTCTCATGATCACAGTTATATTGATCATAAATTAATTGTGAGGGGGGTGAGGGTGGGGAGATGGATGTTCTTATCTTGAAAAAAAAAATTGAATAAGAAAGAAAATTTGCAAAGCGTTTTGGTAGTGTTAGTAAAATGACACCATCGTGCAAACTGCTGATTTGGGAGGGGGTTGGTGTGTGTGTGTGTTGGGGGGGGGGGGGGGGGGGGAGGGGGAAGGTGGGTGTAGACTTTAATCAAAGGGAAGTGTCTATTGTTGATAAGCTTAAAATATGTTTTGCCATAATGGCCATGTGTTAGCACATATTTGTTGGTTAACCATTAACTTTTAAGCTCAATTTATTTAATGCACGAGATAAGTAAGTTCCATTTTTTTTATTATAAATAATTCAATTTTGACATTAGATATGTTGTAAGAGCATTCCTGTTATACCACTATTACTACATGTCTGATTTGTTAATTCATGTGCCGATGAAAATGAATGTTGATATTGGCGCAATATAAGTTAATAAAAAAATAATAAAAATATATAAAATATTATTATATTATATTAATTCAAAGGCTGAGCAGAAAACTGTGGATGAGTCTAGTCGAAAGACTACACAGGGTGGTGAAGGGGGGGGGGGGGTATCAATGAGGAAATCACAGACAATTTTGTCATAAATTCACGAATCATGAAAAAATGATTGATGAATAACCTTGATACCAAGATTAAGGGAAACTAATGCAAAATCACGAATCAGTCTTCAAGATAAGCAGATCTCGCATCACAGAGGGACTGAAATTCACAAATCATGGACTTTTTTGAATTTCATGAATCATGGTCCACAAAAAGGCTGAACCATGGACCATGGGAAACATCTTCACCTCCCTGCCTACACTTGCTTATAAAAATGAAAAATATATGAATAATGATAAAATGAGAACAAAAATAAAATAGAGAAAATCTTTAAAAAAAATATGAAAAATATAAAAAAATGAAAACGTGAAAAAGAAAAAAAAAAAGAAAAAATATTTACAGATGAATAAAGGTACCTTCATTTTAATGATAAATATTTTTTATTCCATTGTATATTTTAGGTGTGATGGTGGCTGCTGCCTTATTCCATTTTGTCTTGATTCAATGAAGGATGTTGTCCATACCTGTCCAAACTGTCGCTCTCAAGTGGGTGTTTTCCGTCGCATGTAGAAAAAGCTAGAGAAATGTAACATATAAATATCATATTCATTTGTTTTATATTTATTTGACCTATAACAAACATAACATAGAAAGAAAATAATTAAATGAATCCCAGCTAAAATTTATAAAGTATATTGTAGCTAGCAGGACTTACAAATATGCAATAATAATGATAAAATTAGAGTAATTTTTTAAAATTTATTTTTGTGGATCAGTACCATGATCCAAATCTATAAACAGTAATTATTGGAAAAAAAAATTGTATCCGATATTTTGCGATTTTAGTTTTTTTGAGAATTAATGCATACAAATAATCTTCTTTAAAGAAATTTTGCTTTTGAGGTAATCAAATGATGTAATGGCTCTTAAATGGCTTTTGGACAGCTAGTTAATTAATAACACACATATTTATTTTATTTATTTACATCATTTAATTGGACTTAATGCAACCACAAAGATATTTAATAGAGTTACTTTCACAGTTTGTGTGCCATCTTGAAAGGTATATAGCAGTGCATTTGCATTGAAGCCTGCAATGATAAACGCATGTGCAATATTGTAGTAAAAAAAGGTCTCTATCATTGCAAGCTCACCATTCATCTTGCTTGGATGCAATTAAAGGCACATGGCTACCTTTCAAGATGCACACTGGGAACTGTGAAAGGAGCTATGTAATAGACCCTTTTCGAATATGGTGTCTATGACGTCAAACAAGGAGTCCTAGAATGTCCCGGATGTTATGAGTAATAATGATTGTGTTTTGAAATCAAGGGCATTCTAGTCCGGATGGTGGTAGTGGAAATCATGGGCTTTCGAGATCCGGGACATTCTCATTCTCCTCGTTTGACATCAGAGACGCCATATTCGAAAAGGGTCTATTGTATTTCATAAACACCATACCCAATAATGAAACAGTATGCACATACTATATATAGCTTAATATAGCACTATTTATAGACCAGTTGTCAATGTTTACAATTTTATGAGAGCATTTTGCCTATATATGGGGATGCGCAGTAGGATGCAACTATAAGATGAAACAAATGAAAACAGCACTAATAGATGAAACAATTGAAAACAAATGACATTAATTGAACTCTTTTGTTCTATTTAGTGCAAAAAAAAAAAAAACTAGTACTGTACTTTCACGGATTAGTAGTCAACAGGTTTTTAGACATAGGTTTTTACCTGTTTTGATCGATATCACAATTATAAACCTGTGTGTATATGAAATAACTTATCAGTCCCCTACCCCTTGAAGTGATATTTAAAGAAATGGGTACAACTACAGAATACCCCACATTCCTCACATTATAATGTAATGAGCATAATTTTAGACTTAAAGAGTTGCGCTCGCTGTGATTGGTCGAGTGAACAGTAATTAATAATGATCATAATATGCACTGCTTGAGTAGTGATTATAAGGTTTACCAAAGTTTGCCGGAGCAGGTCTAAGTACTAAAACATTTTCTTATCCTGGATTTTGTCAATTTTTCTGATATTCAAGTTTAAATAAATAAATAAGCAATCATAATAAAATGATTATTTACATTTAGGCTCAGTGAATAATTGTTAAATAACAATGACTTTTATCATTCAAATTATTTTTTCCATCATTTTGATTGACCGAGAGAACTGCAAATAACTGCCTACAAATAACGGTCTGCTCATGCACATTACGATGCAAAGCCATCTTACTGCAAATAACGGTCTACTCATGCGCATTACGGTGCAAAGCCATTTTGCTGCAAATAACGGTCTACTCATGCGCATTACGGTGCAAAGCCATCTTACTGCAAATAACGGTCTACTCATGCGCATTACGGTGCAAAGCCATTTTGCTGCAAATAACGGTCTGTTCATGCGCAGTAACGTTGCATTTGACAATGGCTTGCTTCCCTGAAAAAATGAACTGACTCCTTTGTTATTGTTTGACTTGTGTGCACTGCCCCTCAAAGATTAGAAAAAATAATTTGAATGATAAAACAATTATTGAAATTGGTTATTGTATAATATCGAGATTTGTTAGTGTCATGCACTAGCAAATCACAATATTTTGCTCAACCTCATCCAATAATTGCTTAATATTTGTTAATTTGTATTGCTCTATCTATACAAAGATTTACAAACCAACAGCACATGATTTGTGCATAGTATTCTGCATTTGCTTAAATAAGGTTTACTCATATCCACTAAGTAAACACATATCATATATGTGATGTCATGCATAAATTAATTGCAAATAAAGTATTAAAAAATAATATGCCAAATGGTATAGGTGTTGTTTAAATAAATGAGAATAAATAAATAAATGAGAATTAACAGTGGAATCCACCGAGTGGCTCTTCCTCCACTGCATTCCAATTGGAATTTAGAAGTTGATTTTTGAGGAGGGAGGAAAAGCCGGAGAACCCAAAACAACTCTACTCACATACGACACCGAGCCCAGTGGGGCTCAAACTCAGGTCACCTTGGTGAGAGGCAAGCGTTAAAAATAGGAAATATGCGACGAGCCAAAGTATGACCACTTTTAATGTATTCACATACTTCCATGCACAGGCTTTTTGCTGCCAACAAGCTTTACATGCCTTATTTGGTAAAGCCAGACAGCTTCAGATTGAAATTGGTCGGTTTAACATATAGACGCCTGTGCATAGAAGTATGCAAATAATTAAAAGTGGTCATAGTGGTCTCTCTGTAAAGCATCGTCAACTAAAATAGTTGAAGATATGCTTATGGTGGATGCATTTTTATTTTCAAAGAATATGATGGGGAGGGGGGGTTGGTATGGTATTATATATCTCTCGACAGACCTCTCATTTCAGAGCATGTGTCATTCCCTTGAGTATCATTTCTTTGTTTAATGGTTATGCATGAGAAAACACATGAATATGGATAAAACTCAAACAAAGAATCTTATTCACAAGAGAGTGACAATGGTATAAAATATATGGGAAAACATTAATTACACCCAAACTAAAAAGATCTTTGGCGTGCTATCTCTTCTTGTTATTACCAACCCCAACCCAG
Source organism: Anthopleura xanthogrammica (assembly GCA_964019055.1). Taxonomy (NCBI): domain Eukaryota; kingdom Metazoa; phylum Cnidaria; class Anthozoa; order Actiniaria; family Actiniidae; genus Anthopleura; species Anthopleura xanthogrammica. The sequence continues at coordinate 26,342,184 of OZ025206.1, read as the reverse complement.
GTCTTTCCATAAAAAATAAGAGTCCAAATGGTGAAATACTGTCACCCATTATCACCCTGTTCGTTGAGCTCACTTACCTTTCATTCACACACACATAAAATCATTGGAAAAACTAATCGGTGGGCTCAAACAAAGCTGTCTTGAGTCATGATGCATGAACCGATGTGAGTTTGACCCAGAGAGCTGGGGTGGTCTAGCTGTGGGATACTAGGTCGAGATAGCCTGGTAATCAAGTGACGTGTACTAAAATCAAAATGGCTGACAAACCGGTTTAGAAAAATTTGTACAAAAAGACATTGTTTTTTCAATTTTTTTGGGCGTTCAAATCTCTGGAATTTCGACGCTGAGATGGAGCAGCTATATCAGCAAACAAACAGGTAAAAATTTTATTATTTTGTTAAATTAGAAGTACGTTTTACGAAGGAAACTTAACTGTGCTCAGAGCGTTCGTCTGGGCAAAAGTTCGTACTATCATAATGAACTCTTGCATGAACTCCATTAAAGGACGTTTACATGTTAAAATCATTGAGCCACGAGTTTATCATTGCTTAAAGACGATAAGTTTAGTTTAGTTAACCTTGAAGCTAATTTTCCATATAGCTATGCAAATATTTTACGAGCAGCATTCCAATTCACCATCAGGGCTATATAGAAACGAAAGTAAGGTTATACTTTTTCAGCTGGGAAGAATTGTTCCCCATTTCAAACCTCATACCATTCCCCTGAGAATCGTTTGTTTGTTTATGCTCAAGTCAGTTGTTTCCCCTGCCCTCTGAGCCCTAGGGATTGCTGGGGAAATTACAAATTCATCATAATGATTGCATGTAAAATAGTCGTTAGACTTGCTCCAAGCCGACCTCTCTGAGACTCGCACAAAGTCACAAGCGAAGGAAAGAGGGGAAAATAAGCAGTGTTGAAGTCACAAGAGGTCAACTTGTTCCTCTTGCAGGATTTTCATTTGCGTTTTGAGCCAAAAATGGCATATATTTCTGTAGCGCATGCTAAAGTATTTTTGTACACTGACAAAGAGCACAAGCATAATTTGGTCACCCATTTTTGGGTGGCTAAAATTGGTGGGAAACAAGTTGCAAAGTCCTTTGTCCAGTGCAAAGTTCCAGCATGTGTAATCCTGGTTGGGCTGCCTGTGCTTAATTGACGGCACGTGTGATCAATCTTGTCAATCTTGATTGGGAGTGATCTCATAGTTTTACCCTACTGTCTTTAAGATGCAGAAGCAATACAATTTTTCATGCAAAAATTAGAGATCGCACCATTTAATTACCACACCTGCAATGTTATACATGTTAGTTCCACTTTTGCAGTGTTGTGCATGAAACCTCTCAACATGAGTGAACAACTGGTTGTCACCAGTGCCGATATATTTTTTTCTAATGTCTGGTGCAATTACATTGCATGAAAAATCGTATTATATGTCCACACCATTATTTGTTTGCAGTTAGTGTGTTATTTACTGCTTAAATTTTATCAGACTTATTTTGCAAGTCCAAGGGCAGCTTAACAAGCTCGGCACTGTGACTGTAGACGATTTAATAGGTAAGAACTATTGGAAGCACAGCACAATTAAAACTCTAAAAATAACTGTTTGCTGATTTAGCTACATTCTTCTGCAAAAACAAAGTGCCACTTTCCCCCTTTCCCCCTTAAGGTATCAGGATATGATGAGGACCCCTATACGCGCTACCTCAAATTTTGCATGGGCTTTACGATATTTTGCCATAAAAGTATACATTTTCTGAAAGCTAAATAAATGTAGTTTTCGAATATCTATTTATAATTGTCTGTTTTGCCACACAAAAAAAAGTTATTGGGTTCAAAGTGTATTCTACCTCACTTGTCGATCAAAAGTACGTTAGCAGGCTCTGTGGATAATGAGCTTCAAAACGGTGTCTCAGATTTTTGATATCTTTTTTAGATCGTGCGCAATGACGCGTTAAATCCGGAAGTTTGAAATTGCGGTGGTTATGATTGCAAAATAGACAATATCTTTTGAATGAAAAGACATTTCAAAAATCTGAGACACAGTTTTTTAGATCATATTGTTATTTATCATAATCCAAAGTTTCAGTTCGATGCAATGTAATCCGAAAGAGCTAGAATGTTTTTAAAACGATATTTTGGTCACTCAAAAACTGCGGAGAAAACCAATAACTTTTTTAGTGTCGCGAAACAGAAAATTACATATTGATTTTTAAAAACTTCGTTTATTTAGCTTTCAGAAAATATATACTTTTATATAATAATATTGAAAAGGCAGCGAGAAATTTGGCTCACGCGTAAAGTAATCTCGAAAGCCTCAAACGTATCCTGATACCCTAACAATGTTCTATGAAGTTTTCAAGCCCATAAAGTGGTTACCTGATGAAATGCATGTGAGAGAACATTGCTACGGGGGGAAAAAGAGAGGGAACGGTCTTCCAGAATACTAGGTAGCACATTATATTTTGCAGGAGATTGTAGATTTTAGTAATGTTATCTGCATGCTGGCTGCTCAAAGGAGATTTCTGACTGTATAATGGCCATTGTGCGTGATCATCTATGGTACAGAATTGACGAGATACTTTTAACTTGTCACAGTGTTCAGGATCACTGGAATCCAATGATATATGTACGGGAAGCATGGGTGGCATAGCAGTGAGAGTGCTTGCCTCTCCTCTCACCAAGGCGACCTAAGTTCGAGCCTCACTGGGCTCGGTGTCGTATGTGAGTAGAGTTGTTTGTTGGTTCTCTCCTGTGCTTCGAGGGTTTTTCCGGTTTCTCTGGTTTTTCCTCCCTCCTCAAAAATCAACTTCTAAATTCCAATTGGAATGCAGTGGAGGAAGAGCCACTCGGTGGATTCCACTGTTAATTCTCATTTATTTATTTATTTTTTTTATTTATATGCTCAGACATGGAATGTTCAGTCATGTTTAGCATTGAAGCACAACGTACATGTCTGTGCAATAAAAAAAACATCTGAAAAAGATTCTACCTTTCATGATTCGAGTGTCCTCACTGTAACTTTTCTCTGGCCACTATAATCATTTAAATTAATGTTTCTATTTTGCAATTAATGTTCCATATATAGAAATGAGCATCAGTCACATGGCAAATATGATCTTGTACCAAACCTCTCTTATTAGATACATCACTTTTTTCTAGTTTTATGTAATTGAGTTTGTTTTTTTAAAATTTATTTTATTTACATAGCTTTCACCCAACTAGAAATATAACTAAATTAGATAATCAGGAAAAATAATAATGGGCAAGGAACACACAACAGAGCTAGGCTCCAATTACAGTGCGTCCATCAAACTAATAATAATATATTAAAAGAAAAAGAAAAAAAACAGGAATTGAAAATTATAAAAATTTGTATACTAATAATAGAGACTATTAAACACTTCTAATAATAAAAGTATAAAAGTATAAAATCACTTCTATATAGAAATAACTAGATACTGATAATAATAACTTGCTAAAATGTAGATCAATGATCACTCCTAGAATCTATATCTTCTACTCAGTAACAGCAAGCATTAGTCTTTAATACATTGCGGAAGAACAACATTTAAGGCAGATAGATAGATAGAGTTTGATCTTCAACTCTTAATGTGTTCATTTATTTATTTCAGAAGTGGAACAGAGTATTGACAATGTACTACACGAAGTATCATGTAATTGTGACAAACTTAACTTACTGGTCAATAAAGAACCTCCACATAAAAGACAAAGTGCAAAGATGTAAGTGTTAAGAAAGGGTTGCCTTTTTTGAGCCAGTAAAAAAGATTGGATGCCCCAAATTAGCTGTCAACTGTCGACTGAAGATTATGAGGGTTATTTCAACTGAAGATTGGCCTTATTGATTGCATCAAAGATGTAATAAAATAGCATAACCCAGTGATATTGTTCTTTATAAAATAGTTCATGCAGATATAAGGAGTGCTGTGATTGGCTGATAGCAGTGTTTACATGAGGCTATGTAAACACGGCAAGTTTCAATATTTCATAAAATAATAGAAAACGTTTTGCCGTGTTTACATAGCCTGATATAAACACTTGGGGAAAGTTTGGGAGAAGTCTTGAGCTCTGTGTAAACCTCACCTGCGGCTCGGTTTTACACAACAGCTCTCGACTTCTCCCAAACTTCCCTCATGTTTATATCAGGCTATGTAAACACAGCAAACCTTTTCTATTTGTTAAATGTAATTGTCATTCTCTTGACAGGTGTTCTTTTGTTTTCCAGTAATACTTCACAACACAGGCCCTCAGTGATTTTTTCATGTGTATAATTATCATTCAATTCCTTGACAGTTATTCTTTTGTTTTATTTCCACAGCAAAGCAGACCAATTAATCTATGATCTGAGACACTTACAGACAGCTTTTCATAATTACCAGCAAAGAAAGATACAAAGAGTGAGTAACCTAACGACGTGACATACCTGTCTTATTAATAGAAGAAAACACAGCTTTTACAGCATTTTTCCATATTTCTGTGACCAACCAACTCCAAAAAGGGAGCCACTCCTTTCCCTCCTCCCTCCTCCCTTCCCTTTCGCCCTCCTTCCCCCTTCAAAGCCTGTTCGCAGGCTAAAATCATTTATTTCAACTGATTTTCAGGAACGAGAAGAAAGAGAAAGAGATGAATTGCTGAACAGGAAATTTACACCAAATGTTAGTATGAAAGTAGAAATAACTAGTTCTTGGACTTTCATTTATTAGAGCACGAGGGGTGGATACCAGTAGATAAATATTTGGCCAGTCATTCACATACACTACCACTACATTAAATATTCTATGCATACAACTCTCAACTCACCCGTTCGTTTGATGGAAGGAAAAACCAGAGAACATGAAAAAAAACCCACCTTTGTGGCACAGTAGAAAACAACAAATGAACCAAATTCTTCTCACTTGCTGGGCACGCAGGGCTTGAATCACTGACCTTTAGAGTGAAAGTTCCACATTAGTGAGAGCATGATGTACTAGGAGCCGCATTAGGAGCGTATACCCATGATTTTTTTCACCGACTTATTCAACTTTTAGTTTTATCTATAATTCTTGTTCGATATTAATAATATTCAACTTTATTTTATGTCATGTCCATCCACAGAACAGCGGAGAGACATCTGTAATGATAGATCATGCACTACAGCACAATACAGGCCTTCAGAATGCAAGCAGAGGATTAGATGACATGATTAGCAGTGGTTCCAGTATATTAACGGGACTAAGAGATCAACGAAATATACTCAAAGTAAGCTGCGCTATTCACTTGAGTTTGGAATGGGCATATTGTCAAAGCTCTCGGAAATGACCCTCTCAGGAGTCGAAGAAGTGGTCAAAACTAGAGCCAGCCACTTAAATGAGAATGGGCATATGCATATACAGTGATGGTGGTCACAATGAGAGCTTTGACACTGGATTTATTGATAAAATTATGCCTGCTTCGAAAGTATCTTATTTAAATAGTTACTCCAATATATAATATTAATACTCTGAAATTTTTTATTTTGCCCCACAGGGAGCCCAAAAACGTATTCTTGACCTCGCCAACACACTAGGCCTATCAAACACTGTTATGAGGCTTATTGATAAAAGAGGCACACAGGTAAGGGAAAAAATCATTCAAATCAAAAATACAAACCCTAAAGGTGATAGTATACCCTTACAGTTATCACGCACAAAGCAATTCAAGATGAGGCTCCGGGGAAACAATAGAGTAACCTTAATATATTCTTTTATTTCCCCGGTACCTCACCTTGAAATGTTTTGTACTTGATCATTCAACCAGAATATTGAAACTGGACTATCACACTGCAAAAAAGTTTGCCCTTCAGATGATTACTGATTACTGTGCTCCATCATCAAATTTGCATGAACCACTCCCCCCCCCCCCCCCCCCCCCCCGAAAAAAGCTGTTGAACTAAATTGTTCTTCAAGTGTTTAATTATTTAAAAATGTTTTTCCCCAGGACAAATGGATTGTGTTTGTTGGAATAGTGATCACTTGTGCTATCATGTTTTTAGTTGTTAAGTATCTTACATGATAGATCTATATGGAATGAATATGTTAAATTATGCTAATTACAAAGGATACACCATTCTAGCAGCTGTTAGTGCTGAAAAAAAACATTACAGTAACCACAATCAAGTCATCAATCAACTATGTTCAAAGGCAGTGGACCATAAAAAGTAAACTGATCAACTTAATTCAACTCACTCAACCAATATTCCCTTCACAGTTCCCTGGTCATCTTGAAAGGTAGATTGAAATGATAGAGATCTTTGGACAATGCCCTGGACAATTATTCACATGTCTCTATCATTGCAAGGTCACCACATTTCTCGCTTACATGCAAAGGCACAGCTACCTTTTAAGATGGCACAAGGAAAGTTCTGTGAACTCAAGGCAACTATACACCAATTCCGAACATGGCGGACATACGCGGTTTCCCTGGATCGAGGAGGCGAAAAGACATCAGACATTAGACATCACTAAAAACGATTCTTAATGGATGTAAACACCATGTAAACACCATGTAAACACCATGTAACACCAGTAACAAAGATGAAGCTTGCACACAGATAATGAATTACTGACTAGCCTCGTTTTCGCCCCCTCGATCCAGGCCGTCCGTTTGTGTCTGCCATGTTTGGAATTGGTGTCAGTATTGACTTTCCGAATCAGCTCTATTAAATATAAAATTACTCTAGGATCAACCAAAACTGATCAATCTGTTGACCAGAGTCAATCAACTGACACTGGCAGCTGCTAGAATGGCGTACTCTGCAAACCATACCACATGGCTGTAGCTCAACATGAAAAAAGAGTGTACAATAGCCCTTTTTCGAATTCGTAAAATACCGCTGTGTTCATTGACTAGCTACAGACTGGTCAGATTCATTTATGCAGAATTACCCTCAGTTCAATGTCAAAACATTCACAAATACCAAGTGCTCACGAGTGTTGTGTACGACAAGAAAAAGTTGTAGCAAGTTGTAGGGTTGATTTACACGAAGCAATCTGTGATGTAAGCTTGGTATAAGCAGATAGCATGCAACAGTTGTAAGCAAATATTTTATCGTGTAAATCGGCCTTTACCAGGTCCTCCTGACATAGTTAAGTTGAGAATTTTTGCTGTCTTGGACCCACAACAAAAACATAAAAACAACAGCCTAACAACATGAGTAAAAATATTTCTCATATAAAATTTACCAATTTATTAATATGAAATTAGTCAGATCACTGTAATGTACAAAGGATTAGAGATGCTCAAAAATAAATATTGAATATTAATACTGGTGCTAGCTGAAATTCATTCATTTGTTTTCTTTATCTGGTTTGTCATCCAAGGAGTCTAGACTACTGAGATCTTTCAGACTAACTTCTGCAGAGCCTCGTTTAGCAGGTTGTTGCTGTTCAAAAGAAAGAGAAATTAGCAATTTGCCCTGATGTTTTAACCAATGTAGAGAATCAAGGATGGTCTAGCAGTAGTGCTCTCACCTCTGGGGTCTTGAGTTCGATTCCTGGACGTGTTGACTGACAATCAGGTGATTGTTAACCGACACATGTCGGCTGGTCATAAAGTACATGTTAGTAATCGAGGACTTTATGACCAGCTGACATGGGTTGGATGATAATCACACAACTGTCAGTCATACATTGGCCGTGAGTTGGCTGACTAGACCCCTCTCACGTGGCATCAAAGCAGCTCAATTTGGAGGACAAAACAAAAAAGAATGTCAATCTCCTGAGAATTGGAACCTATTGTTTTGTCCTTCAAATTCATTTCAAATTGAGCTGTATTCCAACGTGCTGCAAGGGGTCTAACCTAGGCACCTTGGGTCCAGTTCCCAGGGGTAGGGCCCATCCTGGCTATGCATTTTGTAAATATTTATCATAGCTGCAATTCTGGGTACAATAAAAAAAATTGTTGTAACTTGTTGTTGTTACGCCCCTGCTTATAAGTACTTACTTGAGTCTTGTCTGGCTTCCATCCTATAAAATATAAAATTTCAAATGTAGCTGGAATACTTCCATCTTCCAAACCATACATATCTAGGAGCAAAAAGAAATAAAAACTGGTTGAAAAGTTATTTTCAGACATTCACCAGACTAGTACGAATAGGCCCTAGATTGCAGTATCATTCAATGTATGGAATTACAGTCAAACCTCAAATAAAAGAGGATGTTGTGGAGAGGTTTCAGTTACAGTATATGTACTAAATAAATTGTAACCAGGACAAAATGTTCTGGCCGTTGGGTAGAGGTCATTGAAGGGAGGTGACCATTAGTGGAGGTTTAACTGTAATATGTAGAAAATTTGTGTGGAAGAATTTTATGAATCCACGGTCACCTTTGTAAATAGCTGCTGCTGCCTGGAGTGTGTCTCGATGAATAATATTTTTCCTTTTCTTTGTGGCATTGTTTTCTCCCATTCCTGAAACAGAAAAGACATGGTAATAATTGGGATCGATCGAACCAGGCACATCTCTCATTAATACTCTAATTAATATCTACACTTCTATTTCTTTCATAAAACAATAAGTGGTAGAGTTTTTTCATTTTTTTGTTTCATTCCTGCCCTGCACCTGGCATCCCCCACCCAAAATGAGTAGTCCCATAACCTGATGTGTATATTTACAGAACATCAATACTAATAATCCATGCAAATAATGATAATAGTTTTTCATATTTAGGGTGTCCTTACCTTTAAGGTCATTTAATAACTCAAACATGCTTGGATAACCAATAGTTATTTCATCAGCATCCTTGGTGAAAAGAATTTTTTTTGAACACTCAGTTAAAAATTTGTTCGGTACTGCAAGGCCAACCCTAAGGCAGGTTATTTTTCCATTGTTTTCAGTTATATATCATAATGGCATATATGGCAGTACATTAACTAATTCAGTGGCGGCGGAAAGAACTCAAAGGGGGGGGGGGGGACCAAAATCGCCAAAGCAAAAAAAAAAAAAAAAGAATAGAAAGGCGAAAAAAATAAAAGGGTGTGGCTCTGCTCTAAATTTGCCAAAAAAAAGTGGGGGGGGGGGGGGGACAGTATGCCTTGCGCACTGCTGTCAGTCTGTCTGTCCTTCTGTAAGTCTTTATATATGTATGTTCGTCTGGTACCCAACAGATTTTAGGGGGGGGGGGGGGGGGGGCACATGCCCTTCTTAGCCCCTGCTTCCCCAGCCCCTGTAATTAAAATTAAAAGCACACCAATGTTTTTAAACATGATTAAAGAATATCAGAAGAATACAATTATTTTTATAGTTTCCCAAACTCTTTTTCTCTTCCTAATCCTCTCTAGGGGTGTATACGTAGCTTCCTTTACACAAATAAGCATGTGCGTACTTGAAAAATTCACAAATTTTTCAGATTTGCTTTTTTCCATAATAATCAAATATACCGGTAAGCAAAAACTTTACTTTTGGGGTGGGAGTGTTTGAGGCCATGTGGACCTGTGCGTACTTGCCAAAATGTACAGTTTCATTATATGTGAGAGACTGTTCAGTCACCACATTACAATCATTATGATGAAGTCTAGAGAAGTTCTCAATACTCACAACTGTAGTAAGGGTGAAGCCTGCTCTCGTCAACAAGTTTCCAATATCTCTCATTTGAGTGAAAGGAGAAATATGAGCTGCAAAGCCCTGATGGTAAAAATTTTTGGAGTTGCTTATTACAATACAATCTCATGTGGTCCGATTTGTATCTTTTACAATATTACTTTAAATGACATTATGTATGAAAATATGAAAGCATGGATCTGAAGGACGCGTGAACAGTAGGATGAATGGGATGAATAGATGATAAAAATAAAAAATAATAAAATAAATGAGAATTAACAGTGGAATCCACAGAGTGGCTCTTACTCCACTGCATTCCAATTGGAATTTAGAAGTTGATTTTTGAGGAGGGAGGAAAAACCGGAAAACCCGGAAAAACCCTCGAAGCACAGGAGAGAACCAACAAACAACTCTACTCACATACGACACCGAGCCCAGCAGGGCTCGAACTCGGGTCGCCTTGGTGAGAGGGAAGCGCTCTCACCGCTACACCACCTGTGCTTCCCGATGGTCCGGTCTAGATGACTAAGTAGGATGGTTACGATAGATTGAAGGAATGGATGGATGGATGTTGATTGGAAGGGTGGGTGGATGGATGGATGGATAGAAGGAAGGAAGGATGAAAATATGGATGGTTACGATAGATTGAAGGAATGGATGGATGGATGTTGAATGGAAGGGTGGGTGGATGGATAAATGGATAGAAGGAAGGAAGGATGAAAATATGGATGGTTACGATAGATTGAAGGAATGGATGGATGGATGTTGATTGGAAGGGTGGGTAGATGGATGGATGGATAGAAGGAAGGTAGGATAAATGGATCCATGGATGGATGGGATAGATTGAAGGAATAAATGGATAGTGGATTGATGGATGGATGGAAGGAAGAAAGGTAGGATAAATGGATGGATTGATGGAAGGTTGGAAGGCTAGGTGGGTGGGTGGATGAATGAATGAAGGAAAGATAGATAGGAAGAATGGATGGATGAATGGATGGATGAATGGATGGATCGAATAGATTGAATGGAATAAATGGATAGATAGATTGGATAGATGGATGTGATATAATTATCATAATCTTAGTTTATCCATATTATATTTGACATATTGGATTCTTACCCCTTCCCTTTCCATCTCAGCTAACTGAAGCGCAGATCTGAGTTGGTACAGTGTATCTCCAGCAAAAATAGCTCCTATAAATGCTCCATCTGGTTTGAGACTATATAATACCTACAAGTAGCAGAAAGATATATATTATACATATTAGTACTTGAATAAAATGAAAATGCATTAATTTACAGTTTTAACCCATCAAATATGAATAATATTGGCAATATTAGGAAATCTGAATAAAAGACCAGGACTCAAAATAACGGCCAGTCATACGCTGGTGAAGATGTCTGGCATATGATACCTTAAATAAATTTTTCCAAATATGACTGGTCAACATGTCCATTCAAAACCGTATTTGACCAGTCAAGTACCAAATTTGGCAGGACATTAACCATTGACCGGCCATTATTTTGAGCCCGGTAGACAATAAAAAATCAAGTATATCTGCTCAATATAAGTTGTTGTTTCTTGAGATTCTTACTTGTTGAAATGTTCCAGGAAGATTATTAACCCAATGAAGACTGCAATACAGATTTACAACAGATTAGTATTTAATAGAATGTAATTTTAAAAACATATTTAATTATTTATTTTATTCTAAAGTAACACACATAAATTAGTTCTGAAAAGCCCTTCTGGGAGAATTAATTAATAAAATTGTAATCGTAATTGTAATATTAGTTATCTAATTTCTTAATATTTTAAAAGAAAATTTCCATAATTTAAAACAACCATTTTAGGAAGCGCAGCTGGAGTTAGTAGTGGTAAGAGTACTTGCCTCTCACTAAATAATGCGTCTCGGGTTTGAGTATCATATGTGAGTTGAGTTGCTTATTCATTTGGTTTTCTCTTGTGCTTCGAGGGTTTTTCTCTGGGTTCTCAGGTTTTCTTCCCTCTGCTAAATTCCAAATGAATTTGAATCCAGTGGAGGAAGAAGAGCCACTGACTACCGGTATGACAGTGGAATCCACTGTTTATTCCCAATGATTTATTTTTTCTATTCATCTAAGTTATAAAATTAATCAACACAATCATAATTCACCAGTTCAATATTGGCTTACCTTAAACTGCTAACAATAAGATCAAAAGTTGATTCTTTAAATGACAAAAACTCTTCATCACCATTTATTTTGATTGTAGGAATGTCTTTTATTTCACATTGTTCTAATAATTTTTCTGCTGAATCAAATAATACTAAAGTTCCAACTTGTTCCTGAAAAAAAGAAAAGAAAAGAAAAAAGAAAGATGAAATTATAATAAAAAGACAGCTGAAAAAAATGATCAAAGAATACATGGTCCATGTGTCTCACTTTGCTTATATTTTTTACCATTTTAATAGGCATAATTTTGATAAATATTTGATTTGAAAAATTACCTTTGAAAGATGTTTTCCAATGTGCCCTCTCCCACACCCAAGATCAAGTGCCATCGGAAAGTTTCTATACATAGAGAGGTTATTGTGTTAGTATTCCAAAAACAACTGCAGGGAATAATAACCTGGCAGACAAACATATATTTATAGAGATGATAACTAGCGGTAAGCTAGTGTGGGCTGCTTCAGTGTTTCTAATGAAACAGTTGTGATAAAAAGTTAAATTTTACACCATACGGTGTAAAATTTAACTTTTTATCACATATATTTATAGAAGTATGGATGGAGATTTAACAGTGAGATCACTTGCCATGAGATCAATTCCTGCACTCAATATTGCATTGCCTGTTATTTAATAATATTTTCTTAGATTTTGGAGGCACTTTTCATGTTTCTGCAAATCCAGACAATTCCAGAAGCAGCATGCTTTCTAATTTTTTGAGTTCCATTAATTAAATTCATTAAATTCCGACTAGTATACGGAGGGTTGTGGGTTCCATCACCATCTGGGACTCAGAATTTGTCGAGTCCATTTCAGTATGGTACGTTCATATGTGCGTATCTATTTATTCATATTGTGGAGGGGGGAAATTTTTAATTGCATGGCAGAAGCCAAAAATGCAGATGTCTCATTAGTGGTTGTCGGCTCAAACGTTTATTGTTACTTCGACAACCACACACGCATCTTCTTTTCCTTTTTCGTTTACTCTTTATGATAAATCCTAATTTTCACATTTAAGGTAATTATTAGTTACCATTCTTTCTTTGAGCTAATGCACCTATCAATTTTAAGCCCTCAGGGGGGAGGGGGGAGGTCGGGCTAGGGGTACGGTGGAGACTAGATCAACACTTACTGCGGGGCATTTGCCAGTAATGCTGTTCGTAGGGTGGGGAAATTTGCCAAAACATTGAGCCCGTCCCTAGGGGTTTGCAAAAAAATCTTTCATATTTTTCAAACATTTGACCCCTGAATTTGTCTCCAGGTAGGGATTTTAAGGTGGATTTGACCTAATTCAGAATCCCGAGGGTGGGGTATTTGACAAAAAAAAAGTCTAATCTCCACCCCTAGCCCGGCCTCCCCCCTGGGGGCTTAACATTGATTTAGTGCATAACCAATTACCACAATACAGACCACAATATGATATAAATCCAAGAAAGAATCTATGCATTTGTACTTGAAATAGAAAATCTGTACCTTGAAATATCATTTATTCTGTCAGAAACTCTACTACCAATCTGCAATTGAAAAAAAAGAAGTTCAATAGAATTAATCAAGTCTAATTAAAGGTAAAAAAGGTAGTATGTCAAACTATCTTAGGCTTTTTAAATCGTAAGACCCGTAAAACTTATAGAAATTAAACCAAACTCCATACCTCGTCTTTAACGTAGTCATAAAGAGCCACATCTTCCTTCAAAGCAGCTCTGTTTCTTTGAATTCGTTTGACTTTTCTATCAAATACATCCATAACGTTGTCTTGGTTGCGCATCGAGCTGTACATCCTTCTTAAAGAAAGCCATCTAAATCTAGACGTCATGTTTTTTAAGACCATGGTTTATGTTTTGAGCTCGAAAAGGGCTTTTATCATCTACACTTGAAATTTGTAGTTTCGTCCGCCATCTTGGAAATCGAGGTACCATCAGAGGACTGGGTCGAGGACGTAAGAGAAGAAAGAAAGGAACGGAGTCTGAATGGGAAAATTTAAAAAAAGAATAATTTGCAGCATAAGTGTCTAAGTAGTTCAATATTCATACTGAAATAAATGACTTACTAGTAATAACTCATACCTAATGCAATTTTTTGTAGGTGTATTTTCCTGGGCCTTACTACGGAGCCCTGGAAGGGCCATACAACATATTTTTTAACAATCAAAAATCCCGACTTTTTTTTTGAAATCCCGACTTTTTTTTTTTTGAAATCCCGACTTTTTTTTTTTGAAATCCCGACTTTTTTTAAAATCCCGACTTTTTTTAAAATCCCGACTTTTTTTAAAATCCCGACTTTTTTTTTTTTTTTTTTGAAATCCCGACTTTTTTTTTAGCCTGCGTAGCACGGCGCTTTGGGGGAGGGAAGGTGAGGCGAATTGTTTTGTACAATTTCCGGCTTTGAAATACTTTATATTTTTATTATCGTTAGAAAATAAGATAACTCTGTTTAGATGAGTTATAAGCGATTCTCAGTTGATCAAAAAAAAAAGTCGGGATTTCAAAAAAAAAAGTCGGGATTTCAAAAAAAAAGTCGGGATTTCAAAAAAAAAGTCGGGATTTTTGATTGTTAAAAAATATGTTGTATGGCCCTTCCAGGGCTCCGTACCTTACTCATTCTAAAGCTGTCACCCTGAATCTGATCGATGGCCACACAAATCGGCGACCGTTTACAAGGGCGATTTGAGGTTGCAACCAAATCACCGTAATTGTCGCGCGACAATCGCGCTGCAAATATCGCCCATGTACTAACGCTGAAAACTGTCATTCCTTTATGCTACACAGCTCGTTTTACTATAGTTATTCTGAGTAGTAATTACCTTAACTTATTAAATTTGTTATCTAAAATATTTTACAATTGTAAAGAATTGTAATAAAATATATTACTACCAAAACTGGTAGAGTGACAATCGGGCTCGAGAAAAACCAGTTGTGACTAGCGTTAAAGATATACAATTTTGATAACATTCCTGAGCCCTGAGCGGTGAATTAGCTTTGAACATGCTATCCAAGTAGAAGTAATGGCCAAATTCCACCATGAGCTTCAACTGAAGCTAACTAGCGGCTTGGGGCTAAGGAATGTATCAAAAGTGTCTAGCTTTCACGCTAGTCGCAACTGGTTTTTCTCAAGCCTGATTCTAACTCTACCTGTTTTGATAGAATGGATTGATTCACCGTGGTCATGTTTGACCTGAATTTATTATTAGCCTGGATTCTCTCCAAACTTAGAACCGTCCATGTTATGTTTATTTTCACCGTCCAGTGTTATCCAGACATCAGTAAGGTGACTTCAGTCTTGCTTGTTTTGAAGTGGCTCAGGGGATGTCAGTACAAAGCTTAGTTCTCATCTTTCACAGCAGCGCAGTGACTCCTTGTAACTCCCATTTGTTTTTTGCTGTGAAGCACTGACATCAAGATAACACAGAAAGAAAATAATAGTAATGCAAGAATACCTTGTGCATTATATTTTCTGTGCCAAACTGACCTCGCTTTCGTGGTCTTGACCTACGTATATACCCCCCTCCCAACTAAAATAGGTTTTGCACTAAACTGAGTACATACTGTTAGTCCTTGAATCTTTAAACTGGATAATTGTCATATGTTACTCACTGTTTATGGAAATATTGTTCAGAGGAATATTTCCTCGATACATGTCTCAATCTCATCTTCACTGTGCTAATCTTCAAACTGGATCGTCACGTCATCACCCATCAAAAAGAAAGGAGCCCAGTACTTCGGTTCGCTGTATTGTGGGTTTCTTCTTATGTCGTTCATCGTCAGATGCAGGCTTGTACTTGCGCTCTTGCCGTCCTTCAAATACGTGTAAAACGTTTCCATAAACATCCAAGTAGCGTCGTCATCCACAGCCCACAGGGATCCCACCACTGCACGAGCTCCTGAGGCGAGAAAGGCTCGACACATACCAACTACTCCTTCAGCTTTGATTTCACCACGTCCACTGTCACAGCAGCTTAACACAACTAACTGTGCACGTACTTGAGCCTGCTGTACATCAGCCATGGTCAGCATGTAATCTTCTTCGTCTGGTATCTTTTCTGCCGCTCTTATTTCAGGAGAAGGAGCAAGTACGATGGTGGCTTTTTCTAGGTTACCGTGTCCTGCAATGTGAACAAGAGACGCTCCTTCTTGAAGTCTCTTTATGACCACAGGCTTTGTAGCCATAGCTCCCAATAACGGTTTAACTCCAAGTATGCCAGAAATGCCGATCGCTTCTTCTAGAGCACCTATTAGCGTCGGTATTTCTGTTTCAACTCCATTCAATATGACTCGACCAACTACACCAGCGCCAATAATCAATGCATCTTTACAGGAGTGATGCTCCTCTGGGTACTCTTGGAGAAGCTTTAAAGATGCCATCGAAGGAGCCATTCTAATTCGCTTTGTCTCTGACAAATAATGTCCCGTGTCTGGGTCCCGTAGGACAGCAAACGGTACTTTGCACAACGGACCATCAGGAATAATGACAATTTCGTCTTGTATAATCAAACACTTGATATTGTGCATTAACTTGTGGTACAATATTTCCAGGCCGCCGGTCAGGCTGCTCTCATCGCTGTTAACTGACGGATTTCCTCTACTTCCACACGTAGAACGGCATTGTTCTGACAACCTTTCCTCTTTCTGTCGCGTCAACAATTGTGTTAATTCATCTTTCTTTGGATTCTTGTTTTCTTCAGAGCCGTCCATGACGTCTAATGATCTGTCCTCGGCAAAGTTGACTGCTTGACGCAATTTCATATCGTCAAATGTTTTATCAACAAGCGTCTCTAGGCATGTGTCACAGTATTTGAAATGCTGGACTGAAAATTCAAGCTCGTTTCCTCTTTCGACTATAAACGAGCACAACTCCTCAAAACACACTGAATAAAACAGAAGAGTGTAGCTACTGTTGGAGAAAAGAGACTGAACATCAACGTACTGTAAACCTTCTTTACCAACTTGTTCTTTCTTCATTCCATAGCTTGAAACAAGTAGATCTTTCAGGGCTTTTGCACGATAATGGTCCGACAAAACCAGAGCCTCTTCTTTCTTATTTGTTTCAATAAGAACCTTCAGAAGCATCTTGAAAGCCTTTTTGTGTTTATCAACAAAAACTATTTTGAATCTATCGTTTTGCTTAAGACCATCAAACATCAATTCATAGCACTTTAAGGATTCTTTGAATGACTTCTCCGCATTCTCAAATTGCTCAAGTTTATAATAGACCTCTCCAAGGCTAAAATGAGACCTTGCCTGATTGGACTTTGTACCCTCTTTGCGTGCCACATCTAGTGCTTCTCGTTGATACTGCACTCCTTTATTGTATTGTCCGAGTAAAACATACATCTCAGAGATTTCGTACTTGCATGACCATAAAAGTGGACGACATCGAACACTGCCATCCCCGTGTTTTACTGCAGCAGTCACCTCAGCCTCTTCAAGACATGAAATGGCGTGTTCGTATTCATGTTGTGCTCTATGATATCTATAGCGCTTATAGCAATTAAACCAATGGTCCAAGCTATCAGTTTCAATTTTCATAACAACAACTGCAGTATGCTTAAGGGCCGCTATTGATAAATCGTCTTCTTCTTCTGTTATACCAACTGCTTTATAAATCATGCTCAGATAAACACTGATAAGGTAGATCCCATCATTGTCTTCTAGATCCCTAGCTAATGTCATGCCTTCTGTTAACCATGAATGAGCATCATCATATTCTTCTTTCCTCAAGTGGGTATTCCCTAACGTCGTGTACGTACCCATCTCAGCCACTTTATCACCAGATTCTTGTGCGATGGCAAGATGTTTTTCACTGTATAATATAGCATCGTCATATTCTTCTTTATTCAAGTGGCCATTCCCTAACGTCATGTACGCATTCATCTCAGCCGCTTTATGACCAGATTCTTGTGCGATGGTAAGACATCTTTCACTATATAATATAGCATTGTCATATTCTTCTTTATTCAAGTGGGCATTCCCTAACGTCGTGTACGCACTCATCTCAGCCGCTTTATGACCAGATTCTTGTGCGATGGTAAGACATTTTTCACTGTATAATATAGCATTGTCATATTCTTCTTTTTTCAAGTGGGTATTCCCTAACGTCATGTACGCCCCCATCTCAGCCACTTTATCACCAGATTCTTGTGCGATGGTAAGACATTTTTCACTGTATAATATAGCATCATCATATTCTTCTTTATTCAAGTGGGCTTTCCCTAACGTCGTGTACGCACTCATCTCAGCCGCTTGATGACCAGATTCTTGTGCGATGGTAAGACATTTTTCACTGTATAATATAGCATTGTCATATTCTTCTTTTTTCAAGTGGGTATTCCCTAACGTCATGTACGCACCCATCTAAGACACTTCATCACCAGATTCTTGTGCGATGGTAAGACATTTTTCACTGTATATTATAGCATCATCATATTCTTCTTTATTCAAGTGGGCATTCCCTAACATCGTGTACGCACCCATCTCAGGCACTTTATCACCAGATTCTTGTGCGATGGTAAGACATTTTTTACTGTATAATATAGCATCGTCATATTCTTCTTTTTTCGAGTGGGTATTCCCTAACGTAATGTACGCACCCATCTCAGCCACTTTATCACCAGATTCTTGTGCGATGGCAAGATGTTTTTCACTGTATAATATAGCATCATCATATTCTTCTTTATTCAAGTGGGCATTCCCTAACGTCGTGTACGCACTCATCTCAGCCGCTTTATGACCAGGTTCTTGTGCGATGGTAAGATGTTTTTCACTGTATAATATAGCATTGTCATATTCTTCTTTATTCAAGTGGGCATTCCCTAACCTCATGTACGCACCCATCTCAGCCACTTTATCATTAGATTCTTGTGCGATGGCAAGATGTTTTTCACTGTATAATATAGCATCGTCATATTCTTCTTTATTCAAGTGGGTATTCCCTAACGTCATGTACGCACCCATCTCAGCCACTTTATCACCAGATTCTTGTGCGATGGCAAGATGTTTTTCACGGTATAATATAGCATCGTCATATTCTTCTTTATTCAAGTGGGCTTTCCCTAACGTCGTGTACGCACTCATCTCAGCCGCTTTATGACCAGATTCTTGTGCGATGGTAAGAAATTTTTTACTGTATAATATAGCATTGTCATATTCTTCTTTATTCAAGTGGGCATTCCCTAACGTCATGTACGCATTCATCTCAGCCGCTTTATGACCAGATTCTTGTGCGATGGTAAGACATCTTTCACTGTATAATATAGCATCATCATATTCTTCTTTATTCAAGTGGGCTTTCCCTAACGTCGTGTACGCACTCATCTCAGCCGCTTTATGACCAGATTGTTGTGCGATGGCAAGATGTTTTTCACTGTATAATATAGCATCATCATATTCTTCTTTATTCAAGTGGGCTTTCCCTAACGTCGTGTACGCACTCATCTCAGCCGCTTTATGACCAGATTCTTCTGCGATGGTAAGACATTTTTTACTGTATAATATAGCATTGTCATATTCTTCTTTTTTCAAGTGGGTATTCCCTAACGTCATGTACGCAACCATCTCAGCCACTTTATCACCAGATTCTTGTGCGATGGCGAGATGTTTTTCCCTGTATAATATAGCATCATCATATTCTTCTTTATTCAAGTGGGCATTCCCTAACGTCGTGTACGCACTCATCTCAGCCGCTTGATGACCAGATTCTATTGCGATGGTAAGACATTTTTCACTGTATAATATAGCATTGTCATATTCTTCTTTTTTCAAGTGGGCATTCCCTAACGTCATGTACGCATTCATCTCAGCCGCTTTATGACCAGATTGTTGTGCGATGGCAAGATGTTTTTCACTGTATAATATAGCATCGTCATATTCTTCTTTATTCAAGTGGGTATTCCCTAACGTCATGTACGCTCCCATCTCAGCCACTTTATCACCAGATTCTTGTGCGATGGCAAGATGTTTTTCACTGTATAATATAGCATCGTCATATTCTTCTTTATTCAAGTGGGCATTCTCTAACGTCATGTACGCATTCATCTCAGCCGCTTTATGACCAGATTCTTGTCCCATGGTAAGATGTTTTTCACTGTATAATATAGCATTGTCATATTCTTCTTTATTCAAGTGGGCATTCCCTAACGTTGTGTACGCACTCATCTGAGCCGCTTGATGACCAGATTCTTGTGCGATGGTAAGACATTTTTCACAGTATAATATAGCATTGTCATATTCTTCTTTATTCAAGTGGGCTTTCCCTAACGTCGTGTACGCATTCATCTCAGCCGCTTTATGACCAGATTCTTGTGCGATGGCAAGATGTTTTTCACTGTATAATATAGCATCGTCATATTCTTCTTTATTCAAGTGGGTATTCCCTAACGTCATTTACGCACCCATCTCAGCCACTTTATCACCAGATTCTTGTGCGATGGCAAGATGTTTTTCACTGTATAATATAGCATCGTCATATTCTTCTTTATTCAAGTGGGCTTTCCCTAACGTCGTGTACGCATTCATCTCAGCCGCTTTATGACCAGATTCTTGTGCGATGGCAAGATGTTTTTCACTGTATAATATAGCATCGTCATATTCTTCTTTATTCAAGTGGGTATTCCCTAACGTCATTTACGCACCCATCTCAGCCACTTTATCACCAGATTCTTGTGCGATGGCAAGATGTTTTTCACTGTATAATATAGCATCGTCATATTCTTCTTTATTCAAGTGGGCATTCCCTAACATCGTGTACGCACTCATCTCAGCCGCTTGATGACCAGATTCTTGTGCGATGGTAAGACATTTTTTACTGTATAATATAGCATTGTCATATTATTCTTTATTCAAGTGGGCATTCCCTAACGTCATGTACGCATTCATCTCAGCCGCTTTATGACCAGATTCTTGTGCGATGGTAAGACATCTTTCACTGTATAATATAGCATTATCATATTCTTCTTTATTCAAGTGGGCATTCCCTAACGTCGTGTACGCATTCATCTCAGCCGCTTTATGACCAGATTGTTGTGCGATGGCAAGATGTTTTCCACTATATAATATAGCATCATCATATTCTTCTTTATTCAAGTGGGCTTTCCCTAACGTTGTGTACGCACTCATCTCAGCCGCTTTATGACCAGATTCTTCTGCGATGGTAAGACATTTTTTACTGTATAATATAGCATTGTCATATTCTTCTTTTTTCAAGTGGGTATTCCCTAACGTCATGTACGCAACCATCTCAGCCACTTTATCACCAGATTCTTGTGCGATGGCAAGATGTTTTTCACTGTATAATATAGCATCATCATATTCTTCTTTATTCAAGTTGGCATTCTCTAACGTCATGTCCGCATTCATCTCAGCCGCTTTATGACCAGATTGTTGTGCGATGGTAAGATGTTTTTCACTGTATAATATAGCATTGTCATATTCTTCTTTATTCAAGTGGGCATTCCCTAACGTCGTGTACGCACTCATCTCAGCCGCTTGATGACCAGATTCTTGTGCGATGGTAAGACATCTTTCACTGTATAATATAGCATTATCATATTCTTCTTTATTCAAGTGGGCATTCGCTAACGTCGTGTACGCACTCATCTCAGCCGCTTTATGACCAGATTCTTGTGCGATGGCAAGATGTTTTTCACTGTATAATATAGCATCATCATATTCTTCTTTATTCAAGTGGGCATTCCCTAACGTCGTGTACGCACTCATGTCAGCCGCTTTATGACCAGATTCTTCTGCGATGGTAAGACATTTTTTACTGTATAATATAGCATTGTCATATTCTTCTTTTTTCAAGTGCGTATTCCCTAACGTCATGTACGCAACCATCTCAGCCACTTTATCACCAGATTCTTGTGCGATGGCAAGATGTTTTTTACTGTATAATATAGCATCATCATATTCTTCTTTACTCAAGTGGGCATTCTCTAATGTCATGTACGCATTCATCTCAGCCGCTTTATGACCAGATTCTTGTGCGATGGTAAGATGTTTTTCACTGTATAATATAGCATTGTCATATTCTTCTTTATTCAAGTGGGCATTCCCTAACGTCGTGTACGCACTCATCTCAGCCGCTTGATGACCAGATTCTATTGCGATGGTAAGACATTTTTCACTGTATAATATAGCATTGTCATATTCTTCTTTTTTCAAGTGGGTATTCCCTAACGTCATGTACGCAACCATCTCAGCCACTTTATCACCAGATTCTTGTGCGATGGCAAGATGTTTTTCACTGTATAATATAGCATCATCATATTCTTCTTTATTCAAGTGGGCATTCTCTAACGTCATGTCCGCATTCATCTCAGCCGCTTTATGACCAGATTCTTGTCCCATGGTAAGATGTTTTTCACTGTATAATATAGCATTGTCATATTCTTCTTTATTCAAGTGGGCATTTCCTAACGTCGTGTACGCACTCATCTCAGCCGCTTGATGACCAGATTCTTGTGCGATGGTAAGACATCTTTCACTGTATAATATAGCATTATCGTATTCTT
Organism: Anthopleura xanthogrammica; assembly: GCA_964019055.1. Lineage (NCBI taxonomy): Eukaryota > Metazoa > Cnidaria > Anthozoa > Actiniaria > Actiniidae > Anthopleura > Anthopleura xanthogrammica. The sequence continues at coordinate 26,319,901 of OZ025206.1, read as the reverse complement.
CTTTATTCAAGTGGGCATTCCCTAACGTCGTGTACGCACTCATCTCAGCCGCTTTATGACCAGATTCTTGTGCGATGGCAAGATGTTTTTCACTGTATAATATAGCATCGTCATATTCTTCTTTATTCAAGTGGGTATTCCCTAACGTCATGTACGCACCCATCTCAGCCACTTTATCACCAGATTCTTGTGCGATGGCAAGATGTTTTTCACTGTATAATATAGCATCGTCATATTCTTCTTTATTCAAGTGGGCATTCTCTAACGTCATGTACGCATTCATCTCAGCCGCTTTATGACCAGATTCTTGTCCCATGGTAAGATGTTTTTCACTGTATAATATAGCATTGTCATATTCTTCTTTATTCAAGTGGGCATTCCCTAACGTCGTGTACGCACTCATCTCAGCCGCTTGATGACCAGATTCTTGTGCGATGGTAAGACATTTTTCACTGTATAATATAGCATTGTCATATTCTTCTTTATTCAAGTGGGCTTTCCCTAACGTCGTGTACGCATTCATCTCAGCCGCTTTATGACCAGATTCTTGTGCGATGGCAAGATGTTTTTCACTGTATAATATAGCATCGTCATATTCTTCTTTATTCAAGTGGGTATTCCCTAACGTCATTTACGCACCCATCTCAGCCACTTTATCACCAGATTCTTGTGCGATGGCAAGATGTTTTTCACTGTATAATATAGCATCGTCATATTCTTCTTTATTCAAGTGGGCTTTCCCTAACGTCGTGTACGCATTCATCTCAGCCGCTTTATGACCAGATTCTTGTGCGATGGCAAGATGTTTTTCACTGTATAATATAGCATCGTCATATTCTTCTTTATTCAAGTGGGTATTCCCTAACGTCATTTACGCACCCATCTCAGCCACTTTATCACCAGATTCTTGTGCGATGGCAAGATGTTTTTCACTGTATAATATAGCATCGTCATATTCTTCTTTATTCAAGTGGGCATTCCCTAACGTCGTGTACGCACTCATCTCAGCCGCTTGATGACCAGATTCTTGTGCGATGGTAAGACATTTTTTACTGTATAATATAGCATTGTCATATTATTCTTTATTCAAGTGGGCATTCCCTAACGTCATGTACGCATTCATCTCAGCCGCTTTATGACCAGATTCTTGTGCGATGGTAAGACATCTTTCACTGTATAATATAGCATTATCATATTCTTCTTTATTCAAGTGGGCATTCCCTAACGTCGTGTACGCATTCATCTCAGCCGCTTTATGACCAGATTGTTGTGCGATGGCAAGATGTTTTCCACTATATAATATAGCATCATCATATTCTTCTTTATTCAAGTGGGCTTTCCCTAACGTTGTGTACGCACTCATCTCAGCCGCTTTATGACCAGATTCTTCTGCGATGGTAACACATTTTTTACTGTATAATATAGCATTGTCATATTCTTCTTTTTTCAAGTGGGTATTCCCTAACGTCATGTACGCAACCATCTCAGCCACTTTATCACCAGATTCTTGTGCGATGGCAAGATGTTTTTCACTGTATAATATAGCATCGTCATATTCTTCTTTATTCAAGTGGGCATTCTCTAACGTCATGTACGCATTCATCTCAGCCGCTTTATGACCAGATTCTTGTGCGATGGTAAGATGTTTTTCACTGTATAATATAGCATTGTCATATTCTTCTTTATTCAAGTGGGCATTCCCTAACGTCGTGTACGCACTCATCTCAGCCGCTTGATGACCAGATTCTATTGCGATGGTAAGACATTTTTCACTGCATAATATAGCATTCTCATATTCTTCTTTTTTCAAGTGGGTATTCCCTAACGTCATGTACGCAACCATCTCAGCCACTTTATCACCAGATTCTTGTGCGATGGCAAGATGTTTTTCACTGTATAATATAGCATCATCATATTCTTCTTTATTCAAGTGGGCATTCTCTAACGTCATGTCCGCATTCATCTCAGCCGCTTTATGACCAGATTCTTGTCCCATGGTAAGATGTTTTTCACTGTATAATATAGCATTGTCATATTCTTCTTTGTTCAAGTGGGTATTTCCTAACGTCGTGTACGCACTCATCTCAGCCGCTTGATGACCAGATTCTTGTGCGATGGTAAGACATCTTTCACTGTATAATATAGCATTATCATATTCTTCTTTATTCAAGTGGGCATTCGCTAACGTCGTGTACGCACTCATCTCAGCCGCTTTATGACCAGATTCTTGTGCGATGGCAAGATGTTTTTCACTGTGTAATATAGCATCATCATATTCTTCTTTATTCAAGTGGTCTTTCCCTAACGTCGTGTACGCACTCATCTCAGCCGCTTTATGACCAGATTCTTCTACGATGGTAAGACATTTTTTACTGTATAATATAGCATTGTCATATTCTTCTTTTTTCAAGTGGGTATTCCCTAACGTCATGTACGCAACCATCTCAGCCACTTTATGACCAGATTCTTGTGCGATGGCAAGATGTTTTTCACTGTATAATATAGCATCATCATATTCTTCTTTATTCAAGTGAGCATTCTCTAACGTCATGTACGCATTCATCTCAGCCGCTTTATTACCAGATTCTTGTGCGATGGTAAGATGTTTTCACTGTATAATATAGCATTGTCATATTCTTCTTTATTCAAGTGGGCATTCCCTAACGTCGTGTACGCACTCATCTCAGCCGCTTGATGACCAGATTCTTGTGCGATGGTAAGACATTTTTCACTGTATAATATAGCATTGTCATATTCTTCTTTATTCAAGTGGGTATTCCCTAACGTCATGTACGCACCCATCTCAAACACTTGATCACCAGATTCTTGTGCGATGGTAAGACATTTTTCACTGTATATTATAGCATCATCATATTCTTCTTTATTCAAGTGGGCATTCCCTAACATCGTGTACGCACCCATCTCAGGCACTTTATAACCAGATTCTTGTGCGATGGTAAGACATTTTTCACTGTATATTATAGCATCATCATATTCTTCTTTATTCAAGTGGGCATTCCCTAACGTCGTGTACGCACTCATCTGAGCCGCTTGATGACCAGATTCTTGTGCGATGGTAAGACATTTTTCACTGTATAATATAGCATTGTCATATTCTTCTTTATTCAAGTGGGCTTTCCCTAACGTCGTGTACGCATTCATCTCAGCCGCTTTATGACCAGATTCTTGTGCGATGGCAAGATGTTTTTCACTGTATAATATAGCATCGTCATATTCTTCTTTATTCAAGTGGGCATTCCCTAACGTCGTGTACGCACTCATCTCAGCCGCTTGATGACCAGATTCTTGTGCGATGGTAAGACATTTTTTACTGTATAATATAGCATTGTCATATTATTCTTTATTCAAGTGGGCATTCCCTAACGTCATGTACGCATTTATCTCAGCCGCTTTATGACCAGATTCTTGTGCGATGGTAAGACATCTTTCACTGTATAATATAGCATTATCATATTCTTCTTTATTCAAGTGGGCATTCCCTAACGTCGTGTACGCATTCATCTCAGCCGCTTTATGACCAGATTGTTGTGCGATGGCAAGATGTTTTCCACTGTATAATATAGCATCATCATATTCTTCTTTATTCAAGTGGGCTTTCCCTAACGTTGTGTACGCACTCATCTCAGTCGCTTTATGACCAGATTCTTCTGCGATGGTAACACATTTTTTACTGTATAATATAGCATTGTCATATTCTTCTTTTTTCAAGTGGGTATTCCCTAACGTCATGTACGCAACCATCTCAGCCACTTTATCACCAGATTCTTGTGCGATGGCAAGATGTTTTTCACTGTATAATATAGCATCATCATATTCTTCTTTATTCAAGTGGGCATTCTCTAACGTCATGTACGCATTCATCTCAGCCGCTTTATGACCAGATTCTTGTGCGATGGTAAGATGTTTTTCACTGTATAATATAGCATTGTCATATTCTTCTTTATTCAAGTGGGCATTCCCTAACGTCGTGTACGCACTCATCTCAGCCGCTTTATGACCAGATTCTTCTACGATGGTAAGACATTTTTTACTGTATAATATAGCATTGTCATATTCTTCTTTTTTCAAGTGGGTATTCCCTAACGTCATGTACGCAACCATCTCAGCCACTTTATGACCAGATTCTTGTGCGATGGCAAGATGTTTTTCACTGTATAATATAGCATCATCATATTCTTGTTTATTCAAGTGAGCATTCTCTAACGTCATGTACGCATTCATCTCAGCCGCTTTATTACCAGATTCTTGTGCGATGGTAAGACATTTTTCACTGTATATTATAGCATCATCATATTCTTCTTTATTCAAGTGGGCATTCCCTAACGTCGTGTACGCACTCATCTGAGCCGCTTGATGACCAGATTCTTGTGCGATGGTAAGACATTTTTCACTGTATAATATAGCATTGTCATATTCTTCTTTATTCAAGTGGGCTTTCCCTAACGTCGTGTACGCATTCATCTCAGCCGCTTTATGACCAGATTCTTGTGCGATGGCAAGATGTTTTTCACTGTATAATATAGCATCGTCATATTCTTCTTTATTCAAGTGGGCATTCCCTAACGTCGTGTACGCACTCATCTCAGCCGCTTGATGACCAGATTCTTGTGCGATGGTAAGACATTTTTTACTGTATAATATAGCATTGTCATATTATTCTTTATTCAAGTGGGCATTCCCTAACGTCATGTACGCATTCATCTCAGCCGCTTTATGACCAGATTCTTGTGCGATGGTAAGACATCTTTCACTGTATAATATAGCATTATCATATTCTTCTTTATTCAAGTGGGCATTCCCTAACGTCGTGTACGCATTCATCTCAGCCGCTTTATGACCAGATTGTTGTGCGATGGCAAGATGTTTTCCACTGTATAATATAGCATCATCATATTCTTCTTTATTCAAGTGGGCTTTCCCTAACGTTGTGTACGCACTCATCTCAGTCGCTTTATGACCAGATTCGTCTGCGATGGTAAGACATTTTTTACTGTATAATATAGCATTGTCATATTCTTCTTTTTTCAAGTGGGTATTTCCTAACGTCATGTACGCAACCATCTCAGCCACTTTATCACCAGATTCTTGTGCGATGGCAAGATGTTTTTCACTGTATAATATAGCATCATCATATTCTTCTTTATTCAAGTGGGCATTCTCTAACGTCATGTACGCATTCATCTCAGCCGCTTTATGACCAGATTCTTGTGCGATGGTAAGATGTTTTTCACTGTATAATATAGCATTGTCATATTCTTCTTTATTCAAGTGGGCATTCCCTAACGTCGTGTACGCACTCATCTCAGCCGCCTGATGACCAGATTCTTGTGCGATGGTAAGACATCTTTCACTGTATAATATAGCATTATCATATTCTTCTTTATTCAAGTGGGCATTCGCTAACGTCGTGTACGCACTCATCTCAGCCGCTTTATGACCAGATTCTTGTGCGATGGTAAGATGTTTTTCACTGTATAATATAGCATTGTCATATTCTTCTTTATTCAAGTGGGCATTCCCTAACGTCGTGTACGCACTCATCTCAGCCGCTTGATGACCAGATTCTTGTGCGATGGTAAGACATTTTTCACTGTATAATATAGCATTGTCATATTCTTCTTTATTCAAGTGGGTATTCCCTAACGTCATGCACGCACTCATCTCAAACACTTGATCACCAGATTCTTGTGCGATGGCAAGATGTTTTTCACTGTATAATATAGCATCATCATATTCTTCTTTATTCAAGTGGGCTTTCCCTAACGTCGTGTACGCACTCATCTCAGCCGCTTTATGACCAGGTTTTTGTGCGATGGTAAGACATTTTTCACTGTATAATATAGCATTGTCATATTCTTCTTTATTCAAGTGGGCATTCCCTAACCTCATGTACGCACCCATCTCAGCCACTTTATCACCAGATTCTTGTGCGATGGCAAGATGTTTTTCACTGTATAATATAGCATCGTCATATTCTTCTTTATTCAAGTGGGTAATCCCTAACCTCATGTACGCACCCATCTCAGCCACTTGATCACCAGATTCTTGTGCGATGGCAAGATGTTTTTCACTGTATAATATAGCATCGTCATATTCTTCTTTATTCAAGTGGGCATTCCCTAACGTCGTGTACGCACTCATCTCAGCCGCTTGATGACCAGATTCTTGTGCGATAATAAGACATTTTTTACTGTATAATATAGCATTGTCATATTCTTCTTTTTTCAAGTGGGTATTTCCTAACGTCATGTACGCAACCATCTCAGCCACTTTATAACCAGATTCTTGTGCGATGGCAAGATGTTTTCCACTGTATAATATAGCATCATCATATTCTTCTTTATTCAAGTGGGCTTTCCCTAACGTTGTGTACGCACTCATCTCAGTCGCTTTATGACCAGATTCGTCTGCGATGGTAAGACATTTTTTACTGTATAATATAGCATTGTCATATTCTTCTTTTTTCAAGTGGGTATTTCCTAACGTCATGTACGCAACCATCTCAGCCACTTTATCACCAGATTCTTGTGCGATGGCAAGATGTTTTTCACTGTATAATATAGCATCATCATATTCTTCTTTATTCAAGTGGGCATTCTCTAACGTCATGTACGCATTCATCTCAGCCGCTTTATGACCAGATTCTTGTGCGATGGTAAGATGTTTTTCACTGTATAATATAGCATTGTCATATTCTTCTTTATTCAAGTGGGCATTCCCTAACGTCGTGTACGCACTCATCTCAGCCGCCTGATGACCAGATTCTTGTGCGATGGTAAGACATCTTTCACTGTATAATATAGCATTATCATATTCTTCTTTATTCAAGTGGGCATTCGCTAACGTCGTGTACGCACTCATCTCAGCCGCTTTATGACCAGATTCTTGTGCGATGGTAAGATGTTTTTCACTGTATAATATAGCATTGTCATATTCTTCTTTATTCAAGTGGGCATTCCCTAACGTCGTGTACGCACTCATCTCAGCCGCTTGATGACCAGATTCTTGTGCGATGGTAAGACATTTTTCACTGTATAATATAGCATTGTCATATTCTTCTTTATTCAAGTGGGTATTCCCTAACGTCATGCACGCACTCATCTCAAACACTTGATCACCAGATTCTTGTGCGATGGCAAGATGTTTTTCACTGTATAATATAGCATCATCATATTCTTCTTTATTCAAGTGGGCTTTCCCTAACGTCGTGTACGCACTCATCTCAGCCGCTTTATGACCAGGTTTTTGTGCGATGGTAAGACATTTTTCACTGTATAATATAGCATTGTCATATTCTTCTTTATTCAAGTGGGCATTCCCTAACCTCATGTACGCACCCATCTCAGCCACTTTATCACCAGATTCTTGTGCGATGGCAAGATGTTTTTCACTGTATAATATAGCATCGTCATATTCTTCTTTATTCAAGTGGGTAATCCCTAACCTCATGTACGCACCCATCTCAGCCACTTGATCACCAGATTCTTGTGCGATGGCAAGATGTTTTTCACTGTATAATATAGCATCGTCATATTCTTCTTTATTCAAGTGGGCATTCCCTAACGTCGTGTACGCACTCATCTCAGCCGCTTGATGACCAGATTCTTGTGCGATAATAAGACATTTTTTACTGTATAATATAGCATTGTCATATTCTTCTTTATTCAAGTGGGCATTCCCTAACGTCATGTACGCATTCATCTCAGTCGCTTTATGACCAGATTCTTTTGCGATGGTAAGATGTTTTTCACTGTATAATATAGCATCGTCATATTCTTCTTTATTCAAGTGGGTAATCCCTAACGTCATGTACGCACCCATCTCAGCCACTTTATCACCAGATTCTTGTGCGATGGCAAGATGTTTTTCACTGTATAATATAGCATCATCGTATTCTTCTTTATTCAAGTGGGCTTTCCCTAACGTCGTGTACGCACTCATCTCAGCCGCTTTATGACCAGATTTTTGTGCGATGGTAAGACATTTTTCACTGTATAATATAGCATTGTCATATTCTTCTTTTTTCAAGTGGGTATTCCCTAACGTCATGTACGCAACCATCTCAGCCACTTTTTCACCAGATTCTTGTGCGATGGCAAGATGTTTTTCACTGTATAATATAGCATCATCATATTCTTCTTTATTCAAGTGGGCATTCCCTAACGTCATGTACGCATTAATCTCAGCCGCTTTATGACCAGATTCTTGTGCGATGGCAAGACATTTTTCACTGTATAATGTAGCATCATGATATTCTTCTTTATTCAAGTGGGCTTTCCCTAACGTCGTGTACGCACTCATCTCAGCCGCTTTATGACCAGACTTTTCTGCGATGGTAAGACATTTTTCACTGTATAATATAGCATCATCATACTCTTCTTTGTACATAAGGGAATTAGCTAACATCAAGTACTACATCATCTCATCATCCAACACGGGTTTAGCTAACGTAACGAAAGCATCAGCACAAAGAAAAAGGAGCCTCAAATCACTTTGTTCCTGGGCTATCCCTAAGCACTCTCCGTACAGACAGATCCGTTGTTGTGTAGTCAGTCCAAGGTCCAAATAGGTTGCAGAAGCAGCCGTAAACCATGCTAGGGCTCTTTCCCTCTTTCTAATAATGTTGTCGGTACTCGTAGTGTCACTCATCGTTATGTTTATCCCGTTTTGCAGCTGATCAGACTACCTAAGTATGTATAGATCAGGGATATTCATGGGGCACTGAATAGAGTCTGTAATACTGATAAGTACCCGGTTTGCATAAACATATATTTAAATGGTCCTTATTTTCATTCAGACGGCTTGTAGTTATTCCATCATGTTTGAGCTATAAGTTCTAGTTAACTTTGATTGCGAGACCCTTGTATATACATGGGAAATTTCGTCCCCTTTTTGTCTGGTTCACAGGAAGGTCGAATGAACTTGTTTTGATTACCTCACTCATGTCTCACCATTGTTGACGTCATGTCTCACCAAGCATAAAGAGGGTTCTCCTCAGATACTCCTCTTCCAAGATCAGCGAAGGGTTGGAAATCAGAGATCGATATATAAACTGGAAAAAGAGAAAAAACTTTTCACATCAATTGAATTATCGGATTTAGAATTTCAAAATTCTTTTCCCCTCTAAGTTCAAAGTTGAAAGCCAATTTTTTTAAGGGAATGCGCTTGCGCATTTGTGCGCATCAGTATTGCGCATGTTTTCGTGTGCGCGCTAGTGCCGAAAATTTAGCTGGGCTTCCTGTGTTTCAAAGATTTCAATATGGCGGACAGGAGGTTGGAGACGGTGCGCAAACAATCATGGTAGTGAAAACTGACCAATGAGAACCCTCTACGCTGATGATTCTCAATTGTATGTGGTAATTAACAAAGGTACACAGCACGCTTCGAAAGTTGCTTCATTGGAGCGTTGCCTTATGGATATCAAGGCCTGGACTGTTGAAAATAAGCTTATTCTCAATGACTCTAAAACTGATTTTCTACATCTTCATTCAAATTTCGTCAAGGAACCTTGTCTTATTTCAGAGATATCTGTTGGTGATGTGGCTATAAAGCCCATTAGTAAGGTGCGCAATCTGGGCGTTATGTTTGATCAGCATATGGCGATGAAATGTCATGTAGCGAATATATGCAAGAATGCTTCTTATTCCCTTTACAACATTGGCAAGATCAGAAGGTACTTGGATTCTTCTACCACCGAGCGTCTGGTTCATGCTTTTATTAGTTCTCGTTTGGACTGCTGCAACAGCTTGTTGTATGGCTTGCCCAAGGTTGAAATTGATCGTTTACAACATATTCAAAATTCAGCGGCACGGCTTGTTACAAAGTCCAAGAAGAATGATCACGTGACTCCGCTCCTTAGAGATCTACATTGGTTGAAAGTCAAGAGCAGGATCATATACAAGATCTGTCTTATTATGTATAAAATTTTCAAAGGAATTGCACCAATTTATTTTTCTGTCTTGATGCAGCCATACAAACCTACTCGAAACTTGCGATCGTCAAGCAAGTCCCTTTATGCAGTGCCTGCATCCCGATCAGTTACTTTTGGTGATAGAGCTTTCTCTATAGCAGGACCGAAAATCTGGAACTCATTACCTGAAGAACTGAAAAACTCACAAACTGTTGATATTTTTATTCGAAATTAAAGACATATCTTTTTAATAACTAAAGATTAGATTATAATCATTATCTTAGGCCTTTAGAATGGTTGTTCTTAATTTATTTTTCTCTACCTATTTAACAATTTTTCTCTATATTTTATCTTGGTTACATATTAGTATATATTTAAATTTGTAAAAAGCATTGAGTTTTTGAAATGCGTTTTTAAGAAATAAAGTATTATTATTATTATTATTATTATTATTTCGAGAGAGCGAAAAACCATTATGGATGAGGGAAATGAGAAGACAAGTGCTAAAATCAGTAAACTTTATAATATCTTTTTGTTTGTTTTTAGGATGAAATGTTTTAGGATTAAAGTGCATGTTATATTATATTATATATCAAAGTCTTGCTTATGATTAATTTTATTCTCATTCGTTGCCTGAAACTGCTTGCTTCACACTTTATACTCGTTTATACTCTTAAAATAAAAGGGATCTCGTATTGAAACTACCGCACATCATGTGGTGTAAACGATCCCCAGTACTTTTTGAGATATAAAGAATCATATTGAAGATTTCTTTGAGTTTGTCTTCGTAGCTGCTAACTTAGTTCTTTCAACAATATTTGACATGTACAAGGAAAAGTTTATAGTGTTGAAGCCACTTTGCTCAGATAAATGTCGAAGTATATAATATCACTGAGTTGATGATCATGCAAATACACTGCATGTACTGTACCTTCTTGTATTAAAAATTAAGCTTGTCAAGGTGGAATATTGGTGAGATAAAAGTTGGCCTTACAAATAAATGATCAATATCAAGAGACCATGAAGGACTATTCTCTTTAGCTATGCCCTTGCTGTCCATAGACGGAACCCATTCTATGCTCCAAATATGCTCCAGTTTTTTTTTCAGGTTTAAATTTTTCTTTTCACTCATTGTACTTTCTAAAACGACTTTCCGTTTAAGTTGTTTGTTTACAATTTTGCCGCGTTTGTCCAAATTCCAAGATGGCGGACGAAACCGTGAAGTGGCTTATTCTATAACTAGTTTTAGTCGTTATAAAAACCAAAATATTCTATCTGTAATAGGTGATGAGATTCTGAAAATTCCAAAAAAAAAATCGTACCCGAGAATGAGGACAAAAAAGCCACTGAAAAAGCTAAAAACATCATATTGTTTGTATTTCCGCCGTCATAGGCTTATAGAAAATATGAAAATAAAGTAAAATGTCAGTTAAAGATTTAGGAGAAATGAGTCAAATTGCAACATATGAAAAATCCAGTTGAATTGACGCGTTAGTTTTGACAAATCAGCGAGATAAAAGACATTTTATTGATCAGAACAGAAGGCTAACTTTTTATTTGATTTATTTTTTTGACTTCTCTTTTATTTCCTTTTCATATTTCGCATTCTATTCTATTCTATTTCCTTTTCATATTTCGCATTCTATTCTCTTCTATTTCCTTTTCATATTTCGCATTTTATTCTCTTCTATTTCCTTTTCATATTTCGCATTCTATTCTCTTCTATTTCCTTTTCATATTTCGCATTCTATTCTCTTCTATTTCCTTTTCATATTTCGCATTCTATTCTCTTCTATTTCCTTTTCATATTTCGCATTTTATTCTCTTCTATTTCCTTTTCATAATGATAAGAGTCTTAAAAATTTGGAGGCTACTTTTAATAGTCAACTTCCACTTATCAATGAATGGCTCCATGCTAATAAACTCTCTCTCAACATTGAAAAGTCAAGCTTTATCATCTTTCATCCTTATCAGAAAAAAATCAACCATACCATCCAGCTGTTCTTAAATGGGAAACCCCTTAAGAGGGACCACAGTGTTAATTACCTTGGCATTGTTATTGACTCACATTTAAATTGGAAAGCGCATGTTTCACAGGTGTCAAAGAAAATAAAACGTAACATCGGAGTCCTATCTAAACTACGTCATTTCGTAAATATTGACATTCTTGTTAATTTATACTATTCATTGGTTTATCCTTTTTTGATTTATGGTGCTAATGCCTGGGGTAACACCTACCAATCTTCTCTTCAACCTTTATTCATTCTTCAGAAAAAGGTTGTTCGTCTAATGACTTTTTCTGATTATAGAGCACATACCAATCTTCTTTTCTCAAAGTTGAATATTCTTAAATTTTTTGATCTTATTTTCTTCAGAAATGCATTGTTTATGCATGACTTCTATTCAAACAAATTACCTCAATCTTTTAATACCTATTTTGTTGAAGTAAGTAAAACTCACAAGTATCAGACTAGACTTGCTAGTAAATCCTCCTTCTCTCTTTCAAAGGTGCGAACTAATTTTGGAAAGTTTAATATAAGATATATTGGTGCACAAGTCTGGAATTTAGTTGATGAATCCATTAAAAAGTTAAGCAAAAATGAATTTACATGTAAAAAGAAACTGAAAAGTGATCGACTCAATAATTATTCTCTTTGAGCTCTTATTTAATATTTAATCATTTATTATTTATTGTCTTATACTATTAATAACAATTATAAACCTGTACATTAAGTGCAGTTCTTGATCCTCTTGATCCTTTTGTAATTGTCTATTGTTTTTGATCTTGTTATCTTAATTTATCTATAAAGTTATAATTTGCTTTTTTACCACTTATTATGATTGCTTATATTTTTTCCTTCTCTTTTCATCCTACTTATCCCGACCATTCATTATTCAATATTGTATATAGCTAATTACCTCGATTAGCCTTAAGGTTATTGTAATTAGCTAACAACCAATTTCCAAGTTTTAATTATTTCTTTTTGAATATATTGTAATAATAATTAAGGTTGTAAATAAAATTTTTGTTGTTGTTGTTGTTGTTGTTTCATATTTCGCATTCTATTCTCTTCTATTTCCTTTTCATATTTCGCATTCTATTCTCTTCTATTTCCTTTTCATATTTCGCACTCTATTCTCTTCTATTTCCTTTTCATATTTCGCATTCTATTCTCTTCTATTTCCTTTTCGTATTTCGCATTCCATTCTCTTCTATTTCCTTTTCATATTTCGCATTCCATTCTCTGCTATTTCCTTTTCATATTTCGCATTCCATTCTCTGCTATTTCCTTTTCATATTTCGCATTCTATTCTCTTCTATTTCCTTTTCATATTTCGCATTTTTTTCTTGCATTGTTTTTCAAATTTTTGCCAATTCGTTATCAGTAAATAAACGCGAAAAATTTACCTAAAATCTGGTGACACTTGCAGGGCTTTCAGATTCTGGTTCTTCAAATTTTGATAATTTTACAAGAAGAAAGGCAGCTTTCTTAATTAAAAAAAAGTTGAGTTTTCTTGCCGACACACTAATAAAATAAGTTTTAATAAATTGCTATTGCTCTCTCAACTTTTAGTATTTGGAAATTGCTTGAAACCGTAGTTTAGAAATACTAACCACTCAATTATTCCGGCTGTTTGCTAAAGTTTCTTCTCATCACATTGATCTTTTATTCGATTATTTGACAAACCTATTTTCCTCCAGGATTCTGTTTCCAATTAAGTGGAGGATTTAGTTTCTTTTTAATAGCTGAATCATGTCTTATAATCCCAGAACATCCAAGGCGATTATTTGAGCTGAATATTTTCTTGTGAAAATCTCGGTAGTTTGTAAGACTATACGATATAAATAATTTGCTTTATTTACTTTTGAATTTTATTTTATTTATTCGAGAATATGTGTATGACATATAAAATAGCTAACTATAACTTTGTGGTTCTCCATAAACTTTTGATATTCTCGCGTCCTTTGTTTGTTTACATTACCGGGGAGCTCTTCACTTCTCGACGTCCAGGCGCAAATGAAGGCAATTTGAAGTTTTGCCCCTTGATGCTTCGCGTGCTGTGTGCAACCCCCTCCCCCCTTGGATAATAGACAGGAGTTCGCGATATTCAAAGCCTAATTACAGAAAATATAAACCCGTGACCTATCAATTTTATTTTCGCCTTCAATTTACTTACACATAAGCTACAATATATATATCAAAAACAGAAAAAAGTTAGCGAGCCGTTTTTGAGAAAATTGCGGAAAAATCGTCTATATTAACGTCTGGACAGCGAGTAAAGTAAGACAGATTTTTATCTTTTAGATTTGATGACAAAGCCTAACAGTCAAATATGCCAATATAGATTGGTTTCCACGATACTCTGTTTACTTATGCATCCCGTAACTGAAAGTTTGACTTTGATCATAACAAACACTTTCAGTACGATAGAGGTCGCACTTTCAAATCTAACCACGTGTTGTTTTCGTTCGAAAATTCTAGTTTTTATTATTGCTTTCTTATGTACTACTAAAAAATCAAGCTATTGACCGAGTGCCAATATGGCCGCCACTTGATAACTTTTTAAATTAATACTTTAGTTGACCACTACATTAAAATTATAGATTAGAATGACATCAACAAAGTTAGAAAGTCTGAGAATAATAATAAATTCTTGAGAAGTTATGTGAATTTTAATTAAAAATGTGAAAAACACCACAACGAGGCTAGCAAGGAAACAGATCACTGAACACATACACATCTCTTTAATTTTGATTCCAAATAGCTTCACTTGGATTATATTTATAGCAATGCGGAAACTTTACGAAAATACATATTTCTGCTTGCTCTTTCTGATGATGGTGCTTATTTTTTAAGACTAGGTTTTTGTTTCTGAAGATCAATGGCGGCCATATTGGCATTCGGTCTATCTGCCAATTTTTAGAAAAAATTAGAATCAAATTTTCCAATTCTTATTATTGATTTTTTTCTGTGCTCCTCAAAAACAAGCTGTTAACAATTTTTAGAAAAATTTATAAATCAAAAATCGCATTATCTTAACTCGTGGATAGCAAAACGACGAGGTCATAGGAGTGAAGTTTTGGAACCTAAAGATCAAATTTCTCTGAGACTTACCTTGAGAGGGAAAAGGAATCAAGACCAAGTGAGTTGTTCTACATCCAAGAAAGAAATGACACTTATTCGTTTGTCTCACGGACTGAGGATCATTTGTAGAGGACCGCGACGTTTCAACTGCAAGCTGCTAGTCTTCATCAGGCGATGGTGTAGACTGGATGGTGCGTCTGTTATATACCGCTCGTCGGATCATCTGTGCTGTGGTTGGATGGTCGGTTCGTGTTGTGATTGGCTGTTTTGTTGCTAAGTCTCCGCCCAGAGTGTTTTCTTAGGGGGCTTTCATTTATTAGTGTATGGGGGGGGGGGGGGGGGGGGGGGGTTTTGGCAAAATCATATGTTGTCTTTTTCCAAATATTACCCAAACTTATATATCTGCATATATCACATGAATCTAATTAAACAGTCTCAAGGGGACGGACTGTCCTTGTTCATTAAAGTTGAACTGTTTAATTAGATTCATGTGATATATGCAAATATAGAAGTTCACAGTTCATGTCACTCATAATGGTGATGATGAGCACTGGACAGTGCTCGAAATATTCAGTAAAGATTCAAAACCAAAAGATCATCATGTTGTCACTCGTTTTTACTTTCATAATCAAGCTATATACCCATTATAACGTGTTTATATTATATTATATTATTTATCTAATTTCTGTTATTTATTTTTTACTTTCGTAACACTATGTTTTCATATATATGTTTTGCAATCATTTTTTGTGCACTTTTTACATTAGGGGGATTTTTTAACAGGAAAAAGAGCTATTTATAGCATCCAAAGTCGTTTGGTTTTTAGTTTTTTGATGGCGTGGACGTGTGCGCGCGCACTCAAAAACAAAAATACTTTTCGTCGATTTTATCTATAAGATAAAGCAAAAAGATCAAGATTGGCTATGTTCTATTTTCTGATAAAACACGACTGAGGCTGTTGAACACTCAAAAAGACGAGAAATTTATGTTTTTCCCAAAAAAATCTTTACATGTTTTCGCTACTTCCAGGTTTGGATGAAGTACACAATTTTTGACGCACTGGAGTAGGGTGAGGCGAAAATTGACTTTATGCGAATGCTAAAAATAGCCCAACCGTGAATTCACATGGCGCGCGCCATATTAAGAAGTTTCCCTCTCTTACTTATGCTCTCTTGATGGTTTTGCATATTGAAAAGGAAAGCCCCCTTATTGTCGGCATCCACACCTCGGGGATTTCTATATTATTAGGGTGGACTCGGATCTGATTGGCTTCCTTGACTCTGCGTGTATACCACAAATGACCCACAATCGTGAGACAAACGAATAAGTATCATTTCTTTATAATAATTTTTCTTCACGATGAATAATATTTTTCATTCTATTACATCCAAGAAGTTCTCTTTTTTCTTCTAAAAATACCCCAAGCCGAGAACCAATGATATTTCACATCAATGGTGATGTGGTGGTATTGCACTTCAGTGCCTCTCACCTTTGGGGCAGGGACAGATTCCTGTACTCAGTCAGCATCACTTGCGAGTAGAGGTTGTTGGCTCTCACCCCTGATTTCAGGGATTTCCCTTGCGTTCTCCGGCTCTCCTACCTCCGCAAAATCCAACACGCTAAGAATGCCCATTCGATCCGTGAGTAAGCCGTGCCATGACTTTGATCAGCCCAGAGGTTGTTTCAGGGTTCGATCTGAGACTGAGTTAGCCGTGCCCTGACTTTGATCAGCCCAGAGGTTGTTTCAGGGTTCGACCTGAGAGTTAGCCGTGCCCTGACTTTGATCAGCGGGAAAAAATGGCGGGAAAGTGAACCAACCTCGTTCAAAACTATGCCATCTCAGGGACGGCGGAGCACACGTTAAAGTGGGGGCTAGTATGAATAATATATAGATTTAGGCACTGCCTAAAAGTGGAGCTCCCATAAATAGTATATTTAGTGCTAAAAACGTGACAATTGTGTGACGCGGCATAACGCTGGTTATAGCGTTACCACTTCGTTTGATTTTACCAGAATCCAGGAGTAAAAACTAAAAGAAAAACCATTATTTTAAGCCTTCAAAAGCATTAGAAAACTTTTCAATTCGAAGAAAAATAATCATAGATCGTAGAGCATATGAATACATAATTAACAATTAGTCCTCGAGTCCGAATGGTCTACGAGTCAATAGCTCATGAGGCCGAAGGCCGAATGGGCTATTGACTCGTAGGCCATGAGGGCGAGAGGTCTAATTGTTTTAGTAAAAACCTACTAATCGGTCCAATAAAAGAATGCAAAAAGTTTTGGATTTTGCTTTAAATAATTTTTTTTTGGTTTTCAAAACCGGCGCTTTTCGCTACTAGAGGTCTATCACTAATAGACCCCTAGTAGCTCAGCCAATCACAGGGCTCGATTGGTGATAGACCATTAGTAGGTTTTTTCTAATAACAATTAGAAAAAACCTACTAATGGTCTATCACCAATCGAGCCCTGTGATTGGCTGAGCTACTAGGGGTCTATTAGTGATAGACCTCTAGTAGCGAAAAGCGCCGGTTTTGAAAACCAAAAAATATATATTTAAAGCAAAATCCAAAACTTTTTGCATCCTTTTATTGGACCGATTAGTAGGTTTTTACTAAAACAATTAGACCTCTCGCCCTCATGGCCTACGAGTCAATAGCCCATTCGGCCTTCGGCCTCATGGGCTATTGACTCGTAGACCATTCGGACTCGAGGACTAATTGTTAAATAAGCTTAAGCTTACATTCACTTGAACTTCACATGTAAAAAGAGACATATTCATTAATGCAAGATAATAATTTTCTTTGTTAGTAAGTTGGTTTTTGAAAAGTTCTTTTTCAGATTTATTTTTAACTTTATTATCGAGCGAAATATCTTACAAAAACATAAGCTTATCAATAAAAAAACAAAACAAGCTCATCATTTTTGCGATTGTGTAATAATAATAGCTGGAAAAGCCCGATAAATAGCAAATATTTGGTGTGATATGTATTCCTTTTTCATATTTCATTCAACATTAAAATAAATTATCTATAAAAATGTCAAAATATTCACATGATTATGAAACTGGAATCTTGTTTTGACTTCGCGTGAGGTTCGCTGGCCGTCAAATATATTTTTTCCAAGAACCAAGTCTTTTTACTAAGTCTTAGCCTTTTTTCTTGAAATGGGATCAAAAACAAAAAATCAAAGCTTCAAATATCGCTTTTTTGGTTCACAAGTAATGAAGAAAAAGATGATAAAAATCTAGAATGCAGTAAAAACGACAAACTATCCAAGTTTTTCTGACAATGTTTGCCGAACCAACGTCCTTGGCTTGTCTGAGAGTTTCTCCAGCTAGTTTACACATTTCTTGTCGATTTTTTACGAAATATTAGTTAAAATTAATGAATTTACCTTCTATGAAGTGTTTTCTACGGAACTGAAATATTATTCTTGCAGTATAATCAGGTTTTTCTGGTCTACAGGCCACTTTTTCTCTCACTGAAGTTTCAGTCACGAAACTTCATCGTAAGATTAAGAATCTTCCCTCGCTTTCCCTCGCTAAATCTTCTTTAACAAGTCGCTAAAGTCGTTTTTGTTCACTTTAAGACAGACATGACTTCGATTAAACGTATTTTTCGCATTGCAAAAATAAGAAAAAATACTTCTTGATCCATCTTTGACTACATTATTGCAATTTTTCTGTGCATTTGTGAGTAAGCAAAGCGCGCGGGAACCCTGTGCAAAGTGGTACACGGACGGACGTATGTATGTATGTACGTACGTACGTACGTACGTACGTACGTACGTACGTACGTACGTATGTATGTATGTATGTATGTATGTATGTATGTATGTATGTATGTATGTATGTATGTATGTATGTATGTATGTATGTATGTATGTATGTATGTATGTATGGACAAATCAAGCCATGAAAAATCAACTCGATGGGTTACCATTTTTTCTTAAGTATGGTGCTCCGCGCGGGAGCTCCGCTATACATTAAAGGGAAAAAGTGGAGTGGGCTAAGATTAGAAAATATAAAAGACTAGTATGCAAAAGGAAAAAGTGTGAAAAAACACTAGGATCCGTAAGCAGCTGATAATAATATATTTAGACTTGAACTTCAATCAATCCGGAAACGCCGCCGAGCTCGTGCAGGAGCACGAGCTTTTACGCATGATAGATTACGGGGGGGGGGGGGGGGTACTTCAGGTAGTTTCATACAGGAATGCTCCGCCCGGACTCTCGACGTACCCCTTACCCTTTTATATACCAACTTCAGCAAAAAGGTACATATACCTAAGCGAATTCCCGACCTTTTTCTATGAAACTCACAAATTCCCACCCCTTTTCTATGCCTGTGGCCTGGAAAGGGTACGGAGCATCCCCGCGTATAGTCCATCATAGGGAGTACCCCCCCCCCCCCCCTGATAGATTTTATTTTAGACACTGATACAAGTGGCTGTGGGCTACCTACTATGGATGACATGAGCTAGACAAGTCGGCTCATTCTGAGTTTTGGGTTTAAAATCACAGTATATTCATACCCATCTACATCTTGAACTTTATTTTTAAAGCTGTCTTCGCCAACAGTACAGATAACATATCGTTTTGAAGATTCCGATGCCCGTACGTTCAACCAACCGGAAGAAAACTATGACTAAAACTACCCGCAAATCTCCAAACCACCTGCTAAATTTACACAAGCAAAATATGCCAAATGTGATGTTAATACAGATATAAGAACAAGCTGGTAATTATTAATACCGTAATTTGGAAGCAACTCGTCCTGGGAATATTTTTCTGGATGCAATATTTTTGAAGTGTTACATATATTGGGCTGTCCCAGTCCCTTTGCGTCATGCTTGTCATGATAATAGAGATGTTGTTGACGGCAGTCTCCAACGGCTTCCATATTTACTTCGTGATTTTCTTCTCGTTTTTAGCCTCGGTTGTCTACTTATCTTACCGGCTTCTTCGATTTCCAAAGCCGGGTCCATATGTAGTGAAATCTTTCATTAGAAAAAACACAGAAAACAGAAATTCGCCTGTAATTATCGCCCATCGTGGTTGCGGCCTTGAGGCGCCCGAAAATACTTTAGCAGCGTTTAGAAAAGCCAAAGAAAATGGAGCAACTGCTGTTGAATTTGACTTGGACTTTACCCAAGATGGTGTGCCAGTAATAATTCATGATTCCAGTGTAGACAGAACGACTGATGGATTGGGTAATGTCTGTGAACTGCGGTACCACGAGATACGGGAGTTGAATGCATCTGCGAGACATCCATTGAGGTATAAATTTTGTTCTAGAAATTCTTTCTTGGTCAGAATAATTGCTAAAAGTAAGCTTATATGAACTTAGTTCTAACTTTTGTAGAAATTGAATTATATTAGACCTAAATAAAGCTAGTTTTGCTAGAATAATGTAATGTTCAACCACTCTACATGTATTTTGGTATAAGCTTACGCCTGAACATTTCATCGAGTGTTCATCTAGCATGCTCGGGTGTTCAACCGGCTTGGGTCACGAAAACAGACGTGGCAAACTAGTGAAATGTAAAACTGGGGTTTGTGTAAAACCAGGAATACGGAATACGGAACGGAATTCGGAATCCTGAAAAAATACACGAAATACGAAAACCTGAATAACCAAAAACAAACATTTTACATACTTTTTTTATATTATCTGTTCAAAAATCCTCCCTTCTACTGTATGCCTTACGAGGTCTGTTTTGACACTACGTATTGAAACTAACCCGAGACGTGATAATTAGTTTACCCAGTGTTTACCTTCAATGTCACTACACATTTCATCCCGGCCTATGCAATCGATGAAATGGATGATCGATGAAATGGATGATCGATGAAAATTGATAACAATCAATAATAATCAATATCAGTTAATCAATATATCAATATCATACATTATTATATGAAATAGAGTGTGATATTGAGTGACATCAAAATGATAAAATTGATATCCCCACTCCCACCAGTGGCCAGTGGGGATACGATTTATATCAGCACTGGTGGTGTCAATTTTCGACTTTTTGCTCAGCAAGTCTCAAATTCTCCGTTATTTTTCATTGAAGATTTCATATAATAAAAAGAACATTACATGGCCGCTTGGAGATACGAATTTTATGTTCTCGTGCTGATATTATCTTTCACTCGTTCGCTGCGCTCACTCGTGAGAGATAATATCAACACTTGAAGATAAAATTCGTATATATCAGTTAATCAATTGTTATTGGAAATCGATGATCTGTCGATGAACGGACTTTGTGTGACTATCGATTTCAATCAATTTTCATCGACTTTTATACTACGCATACTATATTTAAATTCAGCTTGGATTCAGTCTCGGATTCAGCAGTGTTCATTTTTAATAGTTGTAGAAGATTAAAGCCAGCAAGAGCAGTATCAGTAGGGGAGACAAAATACGAGACTCCAGTGAAGATGGGCACGCACACTGGCTGATGATCGTCAATCAGTTGATCATAATCAATGTTATCAATTGGTCATAATCAATATTATCAAAGATTTTGTGACTATAAATTCATCGTTGATTGCTAAATATCAATCAATATCAATCAATTAACTATAATCGATTGTTATTGATTGATCGATTGGTTTTCTGATCATCGGATTTCATGCATAACTGAGAATCGAAAATTACTACTTTGAAAAGGATTTTTAAGTATTAAAACTGTTAGGATGGAGTGGAAACTTTCTATAAGGGATATTGTCAAGCTTTTGGGATTCGAGAAATTTTAAGTTGTATTTTTTGGCTGAAATCTGAAATCCAACCTCAAACTTTAACATGAACTGCACAGACTGCATAGCTAGGCATAGCCTGCAGGCTGCACACAGGCTACATAGGGCAAAGAAGGGAAGATTTTTGTACAGATAATATGAAAAACGTATGTAAATTTTGTTGTTGTATAAATAGGGTACATTGCTGGCTTAGAAAATAGCAAAGCTAATCAAGCTAAGTTAAGCTAGGTCATGTGAGTCTGACTCAACAGTAAGCTGGAATATTTTTAATTACTAAATTAACTGAGGAAAAACATAGATCTCTGATCATTAACTAGTGTTCCTGCTTGCCTGATGGCCCACATCAATAATATAATAATATAATAATATAAGATAATCTTTTAAATTTTATGTATCAGAGTTCAAAATAACGGCCAGTCATACGCTGGTCAATATGTTCGGCATATGATACTGTAATTTGACCAACAGGTCAACATGTGGACCATTCAAAACTATATTTGACTGGTCAATTACCAAATTTGGCCGGACATTGACTCTTGACCGGCCATTATTTTGAGCCCTGTGTATATATACATGTAATATCATTAATAATGATTACTATTCACCTATTCAGTCACTCATTCATTTTTTCATATTTTTGCTCATTAACGGTATTTCCTAAAATTTTTCTAATAATTCTTCTACATGTGTATTCACCGATTTTGGTTTACATGGTTTTGCAGAGATGAATTCCCAAATGAAAGAATACCTACCCTTGAAGAAACCATCAATACATGCCTTGAACTTGGCCTTCAAATGTTTATTGATGTCAAGAAGTTTACTGGTGTGAGTCAGGTATGTGCAGAGTTTTTTTTAGATATTTTTAGTTTTGTGTTTTTGTCTGACTTTCATTAAGACACATTCTCACATGCTGCAAGGGGTCTATAAGCCAGTTCAAAGTTTAAGAATGGTTTTCAGATCGCATGTGATTTTATCCCAAATTTCTCACCTTCTTTTGTTTAATCAAAAACAAAAGAAGGTTTAAACAAAAGAAGGTGAGAAATTCGGGATAAAACCGCATGCACCCTGAAAATGATTCTTAAACTTTGAACTGGCTTATACTTGTGGGATATGTCCTAGCACAGAGATAAGAGCTTATAGATATCTTACAAGATCTTATGGATATCTTACAAGATCTTATGGATATCTTACAAGATCTTATGGATATCTTACAAGATCTTATGGATATCTTACAAGATCTTATGGATATCTTACAAGATCTTATGGATATCTTACGAGATCTTATGGATATCTTACAAGATCTTATGGATATCTTACAAGATCTTATGAATATCTTACAAGATCTGAGAATCTTATTACAGTGCAAATCAAAAAACCGTGGGCACCTAGAAATATTCAAGAATGTTTCTTAACCAATCAGAAGCGTTATTGTTATCTTTCCATCATCTTGTGGTTAGAGAGTCATTTCTGATTGGCCAAAGAACAATAGAATATTCCTGGAATATTTATAGGTGCCCATGGTTTTTCAATTTTCACTGTAAAATGAGAATCTCAATCAAAATAGAAGATCTAATGAGATTCCTACAAAAAACGATAATTAAAAAAAAATCACATTACCAATATTATTAACTAAGGATAAAATCATCTGAACTGAGGCTAGGCCTAGTATATCGATATAGTCCTATTGATCATTGACATAATTTACGTTTTTTATAGATTTTATTCAAAATTGCTTAGATTTTATTGAATGATTTAGAATTTTGCATTTTTATTAATTTTATTCATACTATTTTAGTATATTATTATATTTATTCGTTTTAAACTGCTTATCATTAATTTGTATTGAATCGCAAGAGCCATATTATTTTAAATTCCATACGTTCTTATTATTATATTGTATTGTAAAGCGCATTAGATCATATCCAAATGTATAAAGCGCTATATAAGTATTAAATTTATTATTATTATTATTAAATACAATCGACTTGAAGAGTTTGAAATAAATATAAATAAAATTAATAAAGTTTATTAATTTAATCATAAGCTGATGAGAAATAATTGCATTGTTTCCAACAGGCTGCTTCTAAACTGAAGGAGCTTTTCACGAGATACCAGCTTTATGATAAAGCAATTGTATGTTCATTCTATCCAAATGTTATATTTGAGGTACAGTAGGTAATCTATTTGTGGTTGGAGTTTCAACTGTTTCAATCAAAAAGTTAACATCTAATAGTTCTATTTTTGTTGTAGGTGCGTAGGGCAGATAGAAATATCTTGACAGCATTAACATGGCGTAAATGTATAATTTCCAAGAACCAGAATGGTGTTTCACGTTATAAAGAGTTATGGAAACAGATTATAACACCTGTGCTGGATAGAATATGGGAATTACATCTTCATTCATGGGTCTTTGACTTTCTTGGTGTTAGCGTGTTCCTTGTGAATAAAGATTCAGTGTCCAAGTAAGTATATTATCGTCCAAATGATTGTGAATGAATGGATGAATGGATGAATGGATGAATGGATGAATGGATGAATGGATGAATGGATGAATGGATGAATGGATGAATGGATGAATGGATGAATGGATGATAATGATGAATTAAAATAACGGGCGGTAATTGGACAATTTCCAGCCAGTATTGGAACTTGTTTCAGGGCTCAAAACAATGGCTGGTCAATGGTCAATGTCCAGCCAAATTTGGTTCTTGACCGGTCAAATATGATTTGAACGGACACGTTGACTGGTCATGTTTGAAAAAAATAGAATATCATACACCAGACATCTTGACTGGCCAATGACTGGCCATTATTTTGAGCCCTGTTGTCTCGGCAAATCTTTGCCTTGCCGGTCATTTTGACCAGTAACCTTAAGCCCAAAATGAGATATGATTGAGCTAAAACTAATTTGGTTGCTGATCATGACCAGCTGTTGTTATGAGCCCTTGGTTGATGAAGAAATGAATATATGAATGGGTAGAAGGATCAATGGCTGGATGGCTGAAAGAAAGAAAGGATGGATTGCAGAGCTTTCAATAATATTTGGAGTAGACGGTCAATCCAAAAAAGTAGGGGTCCGTATCCCCCAAGGGGCCGTAACTTTATTTGGCAATGAATTATTTTTTTGTCAAAATAGCTGGCAGTTTAAAGTATCCGGCGATAAACCGCCGGTAGCCGCCTTTTATTGAAAGCTCTGGATTGGTGAATGGATACATGTACTGTACGTAGATAACTTAATGGATGTATGAGTAGATAAAAGGCTGGAATATATGGATATTAAAGCAATGTTTCCACCTTTTTGTAGAGTATACATGAATGAGTTAAAAGAACGTGGAATAACACTGGTATTATGGACAGTTAATGACCCAACAGAAAAGAATTATTTTACAAATCACCTCAAACTACCTATAATGACTGACTGTATGTGCAACCCCTCAATAACAGAAGAATGATAAAAAATTCGTAAGTAGCTAAGAAATGTAATCTTAGGGGGATTTTATTTATTACTGTATGGGGGGTCGGCAATATTGGGGGGGTCACATTATTTTCGGGAGCTATATAGGGGGGTTGTTACTAATTGTATGCGGCTTTATAGGAGTTTAGTAATAAACTGGACGAAATATAGGTGGATATTTTTGCCAACCAGGAAAGGGGGTTGGGTAATATTTGTAAAAGACAACAGATGATTTTGCCAACCCCCCGCCCATGCACTAATAAATGAAAGCCCCCTTATCGGACTGACCTATGATCACCATGGCAACCCTGCTACAGTTTGCCCCATGGCACCTGCAACACTGAGTAATCAATGAAATAGGATGTTTGCCTGATGGTGTCATTAGACCACCACTACCAGAATGCTTCATGAATTTTCTTTCACATTCAATTTCTTTCATATTTTCTCATGAGAACAGTAACAATAGCCAATGTGCACAAGCTCGATTTTCTAGCATTACGCTTTTTTGGCTCCTCTAAAAATTCATCTGACAATTTTTCCTCAGACATTTTCTATGGAAATGTAAGTATTTCAACAGACGAAAATAACAGAGTAATTTTTTTCTGATATTTCCTTAGATTTCCCCTGTTTCATTTTTGCAGGGCTCGGTTTCCCAGAGTGCTTTGTGAGCTTTGATGCACATTGTCTATTGGTGCTTATTAACAGAACAAAAGAAAGTGTGCAAGGGATTCTGGTAGAAGAAGTTAATGACGTCATAATGCAAATGTCCTATTTAGGTACCTACCTGACCAGTACTTAACATGGCATCAAAGAGAAGGGATGGGACAAATATTCTTGATCCGCTATGATCTGCTAAGTGCGTGATCAGTAAACAAACTGGGTGAAATGTTAAATGACGTGTCTTTCCAGTCCCTGAAAATCCTTTCGGGTTCCCCCAACTGCCGCTACCTGAGATAAGACAACTGGCCAGCATTGTTTCAATTTTAACCTTCCTAAATTATATATAGCTGCCTCATTTTAAATTCAGTCCTAAATTTTGCATGACTACATTAAAGACAAGATAGGACATTTATTTGTCTCTTTATACATAAATACATTCATTAGTTTTAAAAAAATGTTACAATCATAATTTTAACTTAAATAAAATTAAAAGCCAGGATATAGCGTACTTGTATGTAATAATTATTGATAAAAATGTGATTAGTTAGAAATCTAATACCAAATACATGAATGTCACAGAACCTGTTGTTATGTGGTTGACATAATTATAAACATCACAGAAGTATGTTATAATTATACATCTTGACTCTATTAATACATCTTGCTACATGTACATTATATACTAGTTATACAATGGTTTCTCTTGGCATACCATGGAATATCCCATGAGTCACTTGTAGTTTCTAGTATACACACAAGCCTTTAGGCGAGTGAGTATACAAAGAAAATACAAGTGACGAGTGGGATATCCACAGTATAACAAGAGAAACCATTGTATAACCATTTTATCCCACACCATAGAAAATACAAATGCGTAGATTCAACGCGCAGTGCATGATGGGAAGGAAGAGTGAAATACCGACGAATATACAACGGCTTTCCTGCTTTCTGATTTGCTGTATTTTCTATGGCGTGGGTTAATCATGATTTCTCTGTATTTTTCCAACACACAGGTCAGTGACAAACCCATACACTTATCCATACACTGACCATATCATACACTGACCAGATAGCCACAAAGATTTTTGAAAGTTTCAAGGCCACAGTACTACAAACATTACTAATAATATTGATGACTGGGTAATTGCTAAGGCACACTCTGTTTTTGCATTTTTACACCCGCCTAATTAAGATTTCATGGGTTTTATGATACAAATCGGATAATTTTCCAAAAAAGATATCACTTTGTGGCATTTTGAAAAAGAACACATTTAAAAAATTATTAAAAATATTAAAAATTATTTTCCATGATTTTGACCTTTTTTTCAAAAGAAAGTTAAGATAAAGCCAGTCCAAAACTGTTAGATTTTGGAAATATATGAACTGATTTCATAACGTTATGAATTCTGTGGGTCTCTAGACAGATTGCATAACATTATGATTGGGTCTTTAGATAGCCTGCATAGAGGCGCATTTTGGTGTTTTTTTTGGGGAAGGAGACTACCCAGTCTCCCTCTCTCGCTCCCCACCCACTCCCCCAAAAAAAACAAAAATCCGCCCCTACGCAGGCTAGTCTTTAGACTAGTTTTTATAACATTATGAACAACACTATGGTTCTCCATGGATTTTCCAATTGCCGGCTTTCATCTACGTCATCATCAATTTCAAAAGCATAAATTCGCATTATCATAAAATATCCTGGTCAAGTTTCTAGGCTGTAGGTCATTTGGTTGTGGAATTATGAGCGAGCAAACATGATGCGATTTTTGGTTAAAATGTATGAGCGGCCATATTGGTGTTCCACTCTGGTGCACCAATATGGAGGACGAAACTTCAACAACTGAAAATGATAGAACATTTAATATTTTCGATTAAATTCCACTGAAATAAACTTGAAATAGAGATTATAAACGTACACAAAGCAAAATCCTTCACCTAGGGTAAATTATTTTTGATTTTCATCGTTCTTCAGATACACGTGACAGTATTGCGTGACACAAATTCAACCTTCATAACTCGGGAACCAAACATTAAAATGACTCGAAACTTTTTCCTGTGACTTATATCACTGATTTCTAAAACATATTTTAGAAATGTTATTATGCGATGTATAGTTTAGATTTTGAGTTTTTGATGACGTCACATGAAAGCCAGCAATAGTATGGCTTAAATTGATACTAGCTCTTTTTTTAGAGAGTGCAAAAATGCAAATTAAAACAGAGTGCGCCTTGTTCTCCTACACCAAGTTATAATTTCTACAATTGAATTTAGTAATAAATGATTATTTATTGTATTTAGCTTTAGAATTCCCCCCAAATTTACACCCCGTGCACTACCCAGAATATGTAATTCTAATTATTAAATTGGAAAATTGGAATATTTACTTCTTTTGCCTTAAGAATAAACACAGGAAAAAATATTGAATTTCCAAGTAGGTTAAACTGGGATTTTCTTGGGATTTTTTCCCAATATTGTTTTATGTAGCACACATCCAATATTGGGAAATTCCAAAGGAAACCCAAAGATAACCCAAAAATATCCCAATAATTCCCCATTTTTTCAAACTGAAAATTCAATATTTTTTCCTGTGGGATATCTTTGGGTTATCTTTGGGTTTCCTTTGGAATTTCCCAATATTGGAAAAGTGCTACATAAAACAATATTGGGAAAAAATCCCAAGAAAATCCCAGTTTAACCTACTTGGAAATTCAATTCAATTTTTCCTGTGAAATAGAGTAATGTTAAGAAATCAGTTGTGGTTTGTTAGTAGATGTACTGTTACTGTAGTGATAATCTTCACCCCACATCACATTTTCTGGGTAATGCAACTCTAGTGCTTGTTTGACCTCCAAGCTGTGATCTCTGTCTCTCACCTCCACTACTACTTTTATCTGTGGAATATTACAAAATAGAATAGTTATCTTATTATCAATTGATCAGTAATTTATTCACTTCATTCAAATTTCATTTTCTTCCAATGTGGATTGTAATTAAGCAAACCTGTGTATGCTTACAACCCTTTTCATAATTCTGCGACCTACAGTAACCATCAACTCCAGATGTCTGGCATTTTGGCTTACATCAATCGAACTACTTTGAACCGAGCTCATTCTGGTCACAAGTAATAAACAAACATTCACTCGGAAATAGCTGTCTAGTCCCAGGAATTTCCTTGTGAGTCAATCAGAATGAACTTGGTCCATTGCAGTTGATTGATGGAAGGTAAAATGCAAGACGTCTGGAGTAAGTTAGGTCACAGAATTATGAAAAGGGCTGTAATAGAGGTACCACCGTATGTCAAATAACATCTGAGAGAGACAAAAGAGACTTTTTACCTGAACACTGAATACACTTGAAGTCAGCCATGCTCTTTCATGATAAATATCTTTAACACTGCAAGAAAATACATGGAAATATTTACACTGGGCAAATAAGCATGTTTTTTTTATTTGTCAGCCAAAATTTATAGCAAAATAGAGTGACTCAGTAATATTAAAATAACATAATAAATCAGGAGCATAGCTTCCTTTATGAAGACGTGCTTGAGTTCAATCCGACAGAAAAAATTGCAAGTGAGACTTGGAGCAAGTCTACCCTTATGCAATCCACAAATTTTTCAGATTAATTAATTGCTGCATACTTGCCAAAATCTCCTAGCTATGCCCCAGGAAATCTTATATTAAATTTTGTTACTTCAATCTAAAATCTTAGTTTTGTTCATCATGTTCTTAGGTGTTCCATGCATGTGTGCTGCTGGGTTACATGTGTGCCTTGCCACAACTGTCATGTTTTCTAGATTTTTGATTGGCCGTTTTGTTCTTGCACAATGTGATTGTTTCTGGCACTGTCGTGACTGTGTCCATGCTGTGGTTCAGGCATTTGATTGGATGGAGAGTAGAGAAGATTTCATGCCTTACCAAGACCATGATGTTTTCTAGAATTTTGATTGGCTGATTTCTTGTTATGACCAATTTGTGCTGTGAGCTTTTCACAGTCATATGAAAAACTGCTTTCTTATTGATTGATTATCATTGATTCTAGTCAGTATTATTTATACGTACCTAGCTCCAATCGAACATAGGAGCCTTGTTAAATCTGCAATGCCTCCTGGACGATCACTGACTGTTACAATAAACCTACACAAGCGACCATCAGCTGCAAGACCACGGTCAATACACCTTCCTAATACTGTAGAATCTATGTTACCTCCACATAAAGGCACAACCACTCTAAAACAACAAGAAGAGATAAACAATAAGCATTCATAAGTTGGATTAAGATTAGTGGAGATGATGGAGAATATATAGGAAATGTTACTGCTAAATCTTATTTCCTCCCAAAGTACCATTGCTTACATATTTTAATTTGTTTTCTCCAACATTTCAATTGCTGACACAAGCTAGAAGCCTTAGTCAAAACGTACTCTTTCAAACAAATTAATAATTTGGTCTCTTATGATCATTCACTCCTTTCTTTCTAATTTCTTACATTAATTAAAGGTAAAGTACTGGTATACATGCTATGGAAGCTGATGGTGCACACTTTACCCTACTCTCTCGATCAGTGCTCTGTTTTAAGGGTATTCAAAGCTGAAGCGCTACACGTATTAGAGAGAAGTCGAAATAGACATGGAGATCCTGAGGATCGAACTGTGGACCTCTAGCTCCGAAGGCTGCACACTAACTAACTGAGCTACCCCTGCTCCTATATATTCATGTGCATAGCATTTCTGACCTGCAGACATCCTATTGGACATCATAAGAACTTATAATTGCAAGATGAACTAAGAAATGCAGCACAAATCCAATTTGGATCCCCTAAAATATGCTAGAAATACCGTTTTTGAACTCCTCGACAAAGCCTTCTTAATGATATGTAATTTTATTAATATTTCCACCAAGAATTAAGGCACACTTACTTTTTGCCTTCAAGTTCTGGCAAGAGACCAGCAACCAGAGCAGCAAAAGCAGTCACACCAGCTCCTTCAACTACTGCCTTTTCCTCCTCAAGAAGACGAAGAATGGCAAGTGCAATGAAATCTTCACTGAAATATAGGAAAGCAGCAAAGTATAAGATAACAGGCAAAGAAAAAAATAATACCACCTAAAATCCTACATGGATCATTGACTTGGGCAACAACTATATAAAATTTGTACCATGCCTTGAACATGGTCGTCATGCAAACTTACACATGCATGCGTACACCCACAACAAGGTGTCAGTGACCTTCTATCAAGACTCAAGCTGACGTCAATTATAATTGTCATGTATCAGATAGCATGGGTGACATGGTGGTTAGAGTCCATGCTTCTCACCAACATGACCTGCAATTGATTTAACTTGTCCTCATGCGAAAGCAAAACTATTTGTTGGTTCTCTCTAGCTAGTCTCTCTTGACCTAGCTGTGCTTCGAAGCTCCCTCTTCAAGCATTCCTCTTTTCACAAAACTCAGCAATTCATTTGGAACTGGTGGAACATTTATTAAAAAGCCCTAGTCTGTGGAACCACTGCTAAATTCACCTTTCAATGCTTTTAGCAGATGTTTCATTTTTATTACCTTACGCTGATAACTTTATCTACATAGGGTTTAGCAGTTGCAAAAGCATTATCACCAACTTTCGAAACACAAAGACCTGAAAACATTAAAAGAAACCATAAATATGGTCCCAACTAAGAGTTACACAAAGAAATGATACTCTAGGGAATGACACATGGTCTGAAAAATGGGAAAACATTACGCCAAGCTAACAAGGTCTATATGGGTGAGATTTAAAACCATTAATAATAAATATAATTTACAAACATTTCACGTCAACCAGCTGCATATACATACCATCTGCCAGTGTTGCAGCCTGAATGGCATCGATCTTTACAGGATGGCCAGCTTCTAGTGCAGCTTGGAAGCTTGCACAACGTTCTGATTCAACACCCTGAACAAAAAGACATGATACTATTATAAATATTGAAATAACCACTTTTTAGTGGGATTATAATTTTGCCATAATTTATAGTAAATGCCATTCTTATCTATTTCATAAGGGCTTTCATATCACAAAGGCATCTTGTAGGCATTATAGGTGTACTTTAAGAGAAATTAATTCCACTGCTGTAAAACTGAAATTACGGTAATCATTTTTGGGCATGGTGCCAAATTAAAAGGCATAGCAAGGACCCAAGATCTGGGGGGCACCAAGAATAAAGATGTAAAATTTGGGGAGGGCACCTGTTTGCCCCGTTGCCAGTGGCATTGCCATCATTGCCACTGCATGGTGCTACATCATAAATTAGTCAGCACATGGTCTTCTATTGCTGTGTCAATTTTCATGCTTGTAACCAAGCTTAATTTACAAGCCTTATTTAGTAAAACCTTTGCATCAAATGTGTGTGTTTAACATAACAAAAGCCTGTGCACAGAAGTATGCAAATACATTAAAAGTGGTCATACTTTTGCGGGTCATAGCTGTAATAATTATTGTACTTGGGCCAACAACTATATGTAAATTAACAGAAGATATAAAATTATTCTTACAATGATTTTGATATCAGGATTGAGAGACTTGATTGCAATAGCCATGCCAGCAATCAGACCACCACCACCAACTGGGATCACGACTGCATCAACATCTGGTACATCTTCAATGATTTCAAGACCACACGTA
This sequence comes from Anthopleura xanthogrammica, assembly GCA_964019055.1. Taxonomy (NCBI): domain Eukaryota; kingdom Metazoa; phylum Cnidaria; class Anthozoa; order Actiniaria; family Actiniidae; genus Anthopleura; species Anthopleura xanthogrammica. Next base: position 26,287,345 of record OZ025206.1, on the reverse strand, counting down.
CCTTGACCAGCAAGGATGTGTGGATGGTCATAGCTACAACACAAGAAAGGTTGATGCAGTTATCATCATAATTCTACATGTAGTTTGATATCAACTTATATTACTTAAATATTTTGAGAATCAAGGATGGCCTAGTGGTACACTCGCCTCTGATCACCTCTTGCAATGTAGGGTTCAATTCTTGGATTCCCCCCACCCCCTCCCCCCCCCCCCCCCCTGGCTGTAGCTTTAACACCATTTTCTTTTGGTTTGGTGCTTTGGAGGGGACAAACAAAATGGCAGCTTTCTGGATTTGTGCAACCCCGCCCCCCCTTGCCAATCCTCACTTTGCACCTGTTTTATGAAACAGTAGAGTTTGTTAGATCTCTTTCTTTGAGGTGTTTTCTGTAGATTTTGTAAATTGATCGTAAATGCTAGTTGAACTTATAGTTGGATTCCATCTCATTCAACAGGAGAAGTAATCAGTCCCTGCTTGGAAAATGCTTACCAAAAATAGTTAACCCATAATTCCTCTTGGGGGACACGATCAACTTGGCTAGCCAGGATGCTTAGCTTAAAATACATTTTTTACATACCCATTAATGTAAGCATATCCATTGGCTTTTGCCAACCTTAGAGCAATATCTTTGGCCTGAAAATGAAAAGCAAGGAATGGTACTTACAGAATGGCATATCAAAATGTAACATGCGTAACATGCGTAACATGCGTAACATGCGTAACATGCGTAACATGCGTAACATAGCATGATTGGGTTCAAGCATAGTGTCCTACCCTATTAATAGATATACAGTTCTAGTTATTACCTCAATAATATCAGCACCATTAACATGAACATCAGCTTTATATTTCCGACAGGCAGATATTTTCATTATGGGAGCATTTATAGGCATCACTACAGTAACGTGTATGCCAAGTTCATTGCCGTGATATGATAATGCCAAGGCGTGGTTCCCAGCGGAGGCTGCTATTACCCCCTTTTTTTTTTGTTCCTTTAACACAAATGGAAGAGCAAACAAAATTATTACAAATTTCAACAAAATAATATCTATCATTCAAGGTGAACAAGAGCTAGAGGGCATGAGGGGTTGCATTGGGCACCCACGGCTACCCCATTTTTTGCTCATATCCACCGAATTTCTAACCATGCAGGCAGCTACTCGCATATAATGAAGGGAGATGGCCGGTATATGTAGTCCCATATAATGAAGGGCAGGGATGATCGTATATTTTAGTGGTTGAAATCTTAAGTAGTGACTCCCACCATTGCTTCAAAGTGGCATCTTTTAGCAGTTTTAGGGGTAAAATTAAACCAGGACCACACCCAAACTCTCTCTTTTAGGGGAATTACATTTAGTTTTTTTGACAATAATATCCTCAGGTTTTTCCTGAATTACCACACCTTTAGGTACGAGCTATTTCTGTACATACCTTAGGTAACATGAGAAGTGTGTTGCGAGCACCTCTTTCTTTAAAACTAGAAGAAATGAGGAATAACACTTTCATTATATACATTTATTATATAGCTTATATTTTAGATAGCTAGTATGTGTGCTCTGATTGGTTGAGAACTGTGCTTTATTAGTGAACGTAGCACAGTTATAGTACTGACACTATCCTCACCAGCAGCAAAGTTTGCAAAGAATTTTAAGAAAACAGCATTGAAAACTATTAACCACAGATTTTTCTTTCCATATAATAAAACAATTAAAACAGCTTTCTTTTTCGTGCTGTGTTCAGTAATAAAGCACTTAATAAAGTAGGAAGCACCATACCCCACCCATCCCAACCCCAAACGACAAGGTGAGGCAACCTGACCCAACCCGGCCTATCTCGATCTACATAAACTGACCTGCCAGTTGTTTGAAGATACTCCTTCTTAAAATATAGATCCATATTCAAACTTTCAGACAGTTTAGACCTCTGTTGATGACAAAATTGTAATAATGAAAATGTATCTTGAATAGCCTCATGTGCGAATTAAACAACCTTATGAGCATCATCAGATGCAACCTTTCAATAGGCAATGTGCATCAAAGCTCACAAAGCACTCTGGGAAAATGAGTTCTTTAAAAATGTAATAGGGAAATCAAAGGAACTATCAGTAAAAAATTACTCTGTTATTTTTGTCTACTGAAATCCTTTTATTTCCATAGAAAATGTTGAAGGAAAAATTATCAGATGAATTTTTAGAGGAGCCAAAAAGTGTAAGAACTCAGCTTCCCCATCATGCTTTGTGCTAGAATTTCGAGCTCATGCACATTGGGTATTATTGCCATTAGCCTCCCTCAAAAACAACTTACTTTTCATCAATTTTTCTCACTTTTTTTGACAAAATCTATTAGATAAAGTTAAAAGATCAGGATTGGCTATGTTCTGTTCTCTGATAAAACACGACTGAGGCTGTTGAACACTCAAAAAGACGCAAAATTTATGTTTTTCCCCAAAAATCTTTACATGTTTCCGCTACTTCCAGGTTTGGATGAAGCACACAAGTTTTGACATGCTGGATTAGGGTGCGGCGAAAATAGACTTTATGCGAATGTGAAAAAATAGCCCAACTGGAAATTCACATAGTGCGCATGATATTAAGAAGTTTCCCTCTCTTATTTATGCTCTCTTGCTTGGGGTCATAACTCACAATAAATTTTATTCAAATATTGAAGAAAAATACACTAACATGATAAGGCGTCAGTTCTTAGGAGAAGTAAACTCTCATGTTTCCCAAAACAGGTACTTATCACCTTAATTACAACACCCACCAGCCTCTCCTCCATAGCTCATAAAAATGTACATCCACTACTTCACACTATCTCACTTAGAGAGAATCTGAAGAGCGCATGATTTATGCACTGGCCATGGTGGATAAACAATGCATTCTCGCTGGAAGCTTGTGCTTATAATAAACTGAAGAATGAGTTTGGTAGAGTGCAGACAACAACACAAGAAAAAGTACTAAAAAGTACTAAATAAATAATGCTATATATACAACAATATAAAACACAGTCCCTGATTTGGCACCATTTAAGTAGGAACGAAAATTCCTTTTTTTCAGGGGTATGTAGTCTTCATTCTATAAAATATTAGCGAAGGTAGCACGATGTAAGGCGTTTTAAGAAAGATTACACATTTATTTTTACCGGCATCTGTTTGAAATTCAGTTTGTATACACACTAACGCAACTTCATTAATATTCACGAAAAGTTTCTACGTGATAAATTTGATGTACATTAATTGAAACTTATATATGTACAACAACAACGCATTGTTTCAAAATAAGAATATATAAATTGTAACATATGTATTTCTAAAATGTTGAAGTCCATGCACTTTTAATACTTAAAAGTTAAAATGACCGCCGAAATTACGTAACACGTGCATGGATACGGCTTACTCACGTACGCTATGTTCATTGATGCAGTCGGAGGTCATGTATACGTTATTCTAGCGATCACTCTTAACTATAACTGTTGTATTCTCTATTTTAAATAAACAAGATAAATTTCTTCATCCAATCTTACCTCACATGGAGTTTTCTTGATTCCTTTCTTGATACGAAAAGCAGCAGCGCTAACATCTTCGAATGTTATTTGAATGACTTCCTGACATTCGCCGGTAACTAAATTCATTTTCGCGACTTCTTGTGAAGTCTTGGATGTTCCGTTATTTGTAACGACAGTATCCATGCTTTTATCCAATGTATATAGTACCTTGGATGGTTTGAATTTATAATCTCTAGTTTATGCGCCTAGCTAGGTTTTACGCGTTGCTTGTCGAGATTCCTTCTTGCTAAACTTGTTTTCAAAACAAGTTTAGCGCGCTCGCTGGCAAGCTTCATTGGCCATGCATGCGTGCGATCAATGCGTAAATTCTCATCATATGCATGCCAAAATAAACCATCAAAATATAAAAAAATTGGCCTTCATTTAGTGAGTGTTTAATTCTGATAACAGTTGTAATAAAAATATATTTCATTTTTTTCGTCCCTGTTCAAATGCCGTTCGAATGGAAAAAAAAAAAAAGAGAAAAGGAACGAAAAGATATCGATTGACTTTTCAAAGCTAAATAATCGATATCCATCCGTAGGCGGAAGTTAGCTTCGATCACTGAATCCATCGGAAAGGCCAGCACAGTTTGAAGGACGACTAGCTAGCTATCAAAACACATCGAAAGAGGGAAAATTATCCCCGAAATAAGGCACTAAAACGCAAATAATTGTCTTCGAACCCTTATACTTTCATGGATATTGCTTGTCATGGTGGAAATGTTGAGTCATCTTGTAAAATACGCCGTTGAAAGCGCATTTAGTGACCAAACTAAATTCTACGTCGACGATGACGACGACTGCGAGGAAGACGAAGAACTACTCTTCTGTAAGAACAACGTTTGTGTTCATTCTTCGCTCGAACAAGACAAAATAGCTGGATATTTCACAATTAAATCACGAACTCGAAAGAGCGGTCATATTCGCTTGGTAGTTTCATGGACACCAAACTCTCAACTCGTGAAAGTACGTGAAAATACAGACTCGTCTGACATTAAAGAACCCGGTACTTTGGAAGTTTTTAGTGTTGATCTAAGCGAAATGAAGACGTTAAAGCTATTCTACGATGAAAATGATAAGACCTGTGGTCATTTTATTATTGGAAACCACGAAAACCATTACAAAGTTTTACATTTTCACTGCGGGGGTATTGATAAAATTACCAAAATACTAGAAGAATGGGACTGGTGTGCAAGTCAGAAAATCTCGGGAGATGAAAAGAGGCGCCGACGTTGTTTCTTAGTAACGAGGAGGGTTCCTGTTAAAGAAGATTGTTATGTAGAAGAGGGAAGATTTGATCCTATGCCATATGATGTGTGGAAAACATTGTTCAATGATGCTGGTCAATTAGAAGATGTTACTAATTTTCGCAGGGTATGTGTCTATAATGATTTAATACTAATCTCTAGCTATTGATCAGATTCTGGTTAAAATCAGGGTTGACCCAGGAAATTCTTAAGGGGGCAAAGGGCCAGGGAAGGAAGTTTGCACAAAATAGCGATTATAATGAACTAGTCAATATTGAAACCTCTCCTTCCCCCTCTCTTCCGGATCCCCCTCCCCCTCTCTTTTTGGTGTACTGTTTATTCACCACTTTCACATTCCCATAATACTTTGCGTTTTTGGGGGGCAACAATAGCAAAAATTATTTGAAAATTCAAAATTTTTCGTGCAGATGCTGAGTATGTTTGCAAATATCATTGAAAAATCCAGTATCAGTTTAATCAGAGTTAATTCTACACCCATGGGAAAATGAAATGTTTGGTGTTACAGACAATGTATGGACTTACCAAGAAATGTCATGACTTTTTCTCATAAACCTGTTCAAATTTCTTTCTTTCTGGTTTTTGTGAATTCTGATAGAATCTATCATAGATGCATAAACTTGTGATTTTAGATGCTTTTTCTTCAATTCTTGTTAATCTTCATGCTAATATTAACGATTTTTCTCGTTGTTGCCCCCCAAAAACGCAAAGCATTATGGGAATGTAAAAGTGGTATTCGGTATGTCCAACGATATTTATGGGTTACTATAAAGCATGGTGTTTTAGGGTATTCAGTGTGTGGTCCACCAGCATGACTGACTTCTGGTTAAAGAGATCCTGCATAATAATTAGCTGTGACGTCACATGAAAATGCATAGAATATTGTTATCATACAGGGGAAAAATCTGGTATATTGGTATCTCGGCACCTCCCTGGCAAGGTCTGGCAACTCAATCAGACTATAGCACTCAGCACAGAATTCACAATCCTGGGTTCAAACCATTCAACACTATAATGTTTTTTATATATTCCGTAGGCTGTGTTTTTTGGTGGTCTTAGTCCAGAAGTAAGGAAAGAAGCATGGAAGTTCTTGCTGTTTTACTATTCATTCAATTCTACTTATGAGGAAAGAATGCATTGGAAGTCAAAGAAAGAGTATGAGTACTTGGCATTTCAACGTCAAAGGTAAATTTTAAAATACATAGTCTGCAGCTTGGTCTGTCCCTGGCTTACTCCCTCACTCAATCCCACCCCCCCCCCCCCCCCAAACCCACCACTACCACCATGCACCATTGTTGAAACCCACCAATACCACCATGCACCATTCCAGATAGATATAACGAACCCACCACTACCACCATGCACCATTCCAGATAAATATAACGACTCCTCTGAAGATGAAACATTGTTGAAACATCAGTCACCACCAGCAACAGCCTTTCTCAAGACTACATTAATTTGCCTGGACAATCACAACAACTCATGTACTCTACTGCTACTCCTGGGTTCAAGCTATTTACTCTTATAAAAAGTCCCTAATAATATTGTACATTCACTCTTCCAAAGTTGAAAGGAAGACTGGTAACAACCATGTGGTACATAAGATTGTGAGACTGAATTTTGGGGTAAGATATGTCAAATACAGTCCCATGATCCTGTGTGCCACGAGGTCATTGATAGTCTTCCTTTAATTTTTTGAAAGGCAAGTTATGGTTAAAGTTTTATTTACTAATGTTTAGAGCGTTTTTGAATCATGAGTAGGAAGCATATGGTACTGGTTAAGGCCCAGTTCACACTAGCGGCATAAGCATAAGGAATGGAAATGTTTCCGTTCTCTTATCCTTATGCATACTTACACCTGTATGTTGTTATGTCACTCATGTGAACCAAAGAAACATGTTATGTTGCTAATGTTGCTAGTGTAAACAGTTTAGACTTAATAATAATAATAATAATAATATTTCATACTTATATTGCGCATTTTAACATTTACGCACTTTACCACATGTACATCAGATTACCACATGTACATCAGATTACCACAGTACATGTCATGACATGTCATAAGAGCCACTCAGTGGATTCCACTGTTAATTCTCATTTATTTATTTATAACAGTGAAATGGCTTCCCATTGTCTTCCAGTAATTCATGATCTGCCATATCGTTTCCCACTCCTACGAAAACCACTCTAAAATATACTCAAAATAATAGTATATTTTTATTGATATCCTTTTATTATTGTGTAGGCTTTGTATGAGTGAAGAAGAACAAGACCAGTTCTGGAAATCTGTTCAATGCACTGTAGACAAGGATGTTCCAAGGACGGACAGATCACATCCATATTTTGCTGGCAATGATAACCCTAATACAGAAATCATGAGGTATGTAGTTACTACTGCTAAATGGTGAGAAAAATACACTTTTGAAGACAATTATGTACCAATGTGAAAAATAGACCATAGGCCTTACATGCATACAACAGGCCAATGTGGACTGATCCAACCAGCACTGTCATTCAATCAGAATTCTCTGTTTCCTGCATTACTAAAATCCTCTTTGAATTCCTTTTCTTATTGAAGTGTTTTATTTGTTTTTGAGACTCATAGTATACTTGTATCCTGTCATTTCCAGCGTGTAACCCATAATTTCCTGGTACCTTGTAATTTCCTGGTACCTTGTGATTTCCTGGTACCCTATAATTTCCTGGTACCTTGTAATTTCCTGGTACCTTGTAATTTCCTGGTACTCTATAATTTCCTGGTACCCTATAATTTCCTGGTACCTTGTAATTTCCTGGTACTATATAATTTCCTGGTACCCTATAATTTCCTGGTACCCTATAATTTCCTGGTACCCTATAATTTCCTGGTACCTTGTAATTTCCTGGTACCTTGTAATTTCCTGGTACCTTGTAATTTCCTGGTACCCTATAATTTCCTGGTACCTTGTAAATTCCTGGTACCCTATAATTTCCTGGTACCTTATAATTTCCTTGTACCTTGTAATTTTCTGGTACCTTGTACGGATTGATTATCATAATTATATTTTCCATCATAACAGGAGTATTCTCCTTAATTATGCTGTCCATAACCCTACCGTGGGATACAATCAAGGCATGTCAGATCTACTGGCACCAGTATTAGCTGTAGTTCAAGATGAAGTGGATGCCTTCTGGTGCTTTGCTGGTCTGATGGAAGCCAGTGTCTTCGTTACATCACCCAAAGATGATGTCATGGACAGACAACTGGTAAGACTTTTTTTAGAAAGAAGGAAATGAAACCTGAGCTGAGTTGACCTTCATAAGGTCAATGTCAACCAATCAGATTGATAGATATTTATGATGCAAATTTATACTCTTGCATCCTTCACAGGCACCTCTCTTTGCTTTGGAAATTTTCGTTGTATTTGTTTCTTTGATGGGTGTCCTGTGGTGTACTTTATATTAATCTGACACTATCACACAGGGATCCCAAGCACCAAAGAAAGTAAAAAGAGAGACATTTTGGGAGAAGTCTACAAACACTCAATAACTGTAATAGTTATGTTGGGCTGTTGCTAATGATTTGCAACAGCCAACTGTAATATAAAGAATGTGAAAGTTGAATAATACCAATCTCACACACTCTTAATGGTGTCTGTGAATAGCTGACTTATAAACAAGGCTAAGCCTGTGCAAATGATCAGTCTGTGCACAGGTAGCCCAAGCTATGGTTCTGAATATATATAGAATGAATGTATGGCAGATCAAAACATTTCTTTAAAATAAAATAAATTTCATATTTTATTGTTTCTTTACCAGTATATCAATGTTTTATTGCATGTTTTGTGGTTTCCTGATGGTTTGGTTGGATTTTAAGGCGATTTTAGGAAATTTTATCTCCTCTCTAAAGACGTCTGTGGTCTGTGGTCTTCAAAAAACAGTGGATTGAATAATGCGAAACTCTTGTCTAGTCTTATGCAGACTGGGTGGCTTAGATAGGCCAAAATAATTGTTATTCAGTCCTATACTAATATGATAATATTCTTGTTAACTAAGGTATATCTACGAGAACTAGTCAAGCTGCTGGAGCCCCGTTTCTATGCCCACCTGTTGATAAATGAAGGTGGTTTGGACATGTTGTTTTGTCATCGTTGGCTCTTACTATGCTTCAAGCGAGAGTTTTTTAATGCTGAGGTGCTTCTGATGTGGGAGGCTTGTTGGTCACGTTACCAGACGGAGTACTTCCATATATTCCTGTGTGTGGCTATGATACAGGAGTATGGTGAAGAGGTAAAATGATTGAATATTATTGCGACTTACTAACCAACCAACGAATGAAATGAAATTAATTAAGAATGCAGTAACTCTCAAGTGACTTCCCCGTGTGTACACCTACCGTATTTACTCAAACAAGGCCGTCCCGAATAAGCGCCGCATTTGGAACAAAAAGTTTAAATGAGCGCCGCCCCCGAATAAGCGCCGGGGTCCCGAAAAAAAGTTTTGTTAGCTACTGTAAAATTGGTCGTTTCTTTTGCGGATCGAATACATAATAGCATTGTATCGTACTGCTCTTATCAGAGCAAATTCCGCATGCTCTAGATTAAAGTTTGTATAACTGGAAGACGGCTGCATAAATTCTGGGACCGGTACCGTCACGGTCATGGCACGGCACGTCATGTCCGTACCATAAGTTTTTCACAGCTGTGGAAAATTATTTACTTCAACATGCTTTGACGCAACTGTTCATGATTTGCCGTGTCATGCTGTGCTGTGCTGTGCTGTGCTGTGCTGTGCTGTGCTGTGCTGTGCTGTGCTGTGCTGTGCTGTGCTGTGCTGTGCTGTGCTGTGCTGTGCTGTGCTGTGCTGTGCTGTGCTGTGCTGTGCTGTGCTGTGCTGTGCTGTGCTGTGCTGTGCTGTGCTGTGCTGTGCTGTGCTGTGCTGTGCTGTGCTGTGCTGTGCTGTGCTGTGCTGTGCTGTGCTGTGTCCAAGGAAAACTGGAGAAACTGGAAAAAAGCTTGAAGCACAGCGAAGAACCAACAAGTAGCTTTGCTCATACACATGACATTGAGTCTGGATATCGAACCAATGACCACAGCGATGAGAGAAGGTGTATAGCATCGCACACCAGCCGGGCATGCTTCCCAAATCTATTCTCCAACGCTGTGACTGCTTTTGTCATCAGCGGCGGAACAGCATTTACTACATGTTAAAATACACCTTTGATCATTTTCCCAGGTCATTCAAGAAGACATGCAATCTGATGACATGCTCCAATACTTCACTGATCTCTCGATGAAAATGGACGGCAGTAAAGTGTTAAAAAAAGCGCGTCAACTACTCCTAAAGTTTCGCCAGCTCCCCTTCATCCCTTGCTCTCTCCGTGGACTACTATCAGGACCTGGAATCTGGGACAGCGCTCCTCTACCAAACATTGAATGCCACTGCCATGGATTATGTTCCTCTGCCAGGAGAAATTCGGGCTCTTTGACTGATACTGACGTTGATATCATTATGAAAAGCAAAGGCAAGATAGATCTTGTGAGAGAAGAGAAAGCTGCGAGTCAAGAAATCCCCAATGACGAATTGAGTTCATCTACCAGCATCTACTCTAACTACATTAAAGAGGATGATGTGAATTGTACCGAAAATGAGGAGAGTGAACCTGATAGAAAAAAGGCTGAAAATCAAGAAATTCCTGAAGAGGAATTGAGTTCACTTGCAAGCCAACAATCCAGTTGCAGTACAAACTCTGATGCAAATCGTACGGAAAATAACGAGTGTGAACTTGGTAAAGAAGAGAAACCCGAAAATCAAGAAGTTCCCAACGAAGCATCTACTAGTAACAAATCAAACATCATTATCGACTCTGATGTAAAAAAGAAAGACTATATGACAGATCTTATAATAAAAGAAAAATCTGGAATGGGAGATATTTCTAAGGAGGAATTAAACTCGTCTTATAGTAAAAATGCCGATATTGATGATAATGAAGTGAAAAACAAAGACACGGTAAATATGAACACAGAGGAATTGCCCTCCTCAAACACAAGGCATGCCAAATCTAGTGGAGAGGAGAATGATGGAGTCATAGAGGACTTGTCATCCAATAGTAAACAACCTAGTTCAATCACTACTGAAGAATATCCTGAACATCTAGATATGCCTATAGAGGAAAGGGCAGAAAGAGAAACCAAGAATGAAACAAGTAATGAAGACAATATGGTTAGGACCACTAATGCAAAGGAATTTTCAGAAGATAATACTGAACAAGACACGATGGAGGAGAAGGAGAAGACCCTTGAGAGTGACAACATTAAGCATGTTAAAGACCTCATGAATGAATCTTCAAAAACGAGTATCATACAAGCAGAGGGCACGGCTGAACTTGCAAGCGAGGCTACTAATTGAGATTTGCCTGTGCATCTCAAACTCTTAGCATTGTTGTAACAAACAGTTTGAAATCGATGAGGCAAATTCTCTGGAAAACAAAATTGTTGCACTTTGGAAAAAATACTCCAAGCAAGGGCATGGTGACGTCATCTTTGATTTCAAATAAAATTGATAAACACTAGAATATATTTTTACTAAAAAATAACCATTTAGAATAGGAATTTGACAGGGGGGAATTTCAAAAAAAAATCTTTAGTAAACAATTTTTAGTATTACTGGGGGGAGGGGTGGTTGGTGTCCCTCATACACAATAATCAGTACGTAAAGAAAGAGTGACCAGAATGTCATCAATTTACTCAACATGAAATACGAATCACATTCATGAATTTATCATAATATATTTCTATTCCTTGATTTATTTTTCTACTTGAAATAGGTTTTTGATATATATCATAATGGATATGGTAGTGGTCAGTGTGATATATTACTGTAATAGTGCATGTAATCAGGTAGAATTTGGTGACATAAAGTACGTGGAAAAGAATGGAAATAACAAATTAAAAGTAATAATTAGCAAGGCTTTGTAATCTTGGTTAAAACAATGTGTGTCACCAGTTTTGAGATGGTATGCACCCTGCCACAGAGCCCAGACACAATAATCCCCTTCACAGTTCCCTGTGCAATCTTGTAATGAAACTGCCCCTTTTCATCAAGAAGCAAGACAAGCGACAATCCCTGCCAAAAAGTGTTGGCACACTACAAATATTTCACAACAATAATCCTAATTCCCCCTCTTAAAAAAAAACAAACATTACTAAACCCCCCCCCCATTAATTCAATGTTGAGGTGTTGGCTGGGTTGCCTTGTCCCCTGCCACTCCAAAACTTTTCAAAAGAGATAGATCTTTATCCCCCAACATTGAACTGGAGGGGTTGTGTTCTCATGGTTAGGTGCTGCATCTTTGCATAAAAAGACGTTATCGTGCCAAGACTTTTGTCAACGATCGTAGGTGATCTTGCCCCCAGGGGGGACTCCCATATGTTGAAGGGCGGGATGCTCACCCCCCCCCCCCTATCACATGGGAGCCCCCCTCCCCCAAGGGACCTTGCCGTGTGTCCACAGCAGTGGGCAAGGAGCCCATGGTCAGGTACAAGGGCACAACGTACCAACTTGGCTGACTTATTGCCATTGCCTCCCATTGTGTGTGCATTTGTAATTTTGTGCTGAAGCACTCAATCACACCCTAGGGCCTTTTTCTAGTCCTCCCCCTCCCATTTTCAAATATAATCTGCATCCCTGATATAAGCATAAAGAGGGAGGGGAGCTTAGTCAAAAAAAAACAAAATCACCGGGGGAAAAAAATAGTCGACTTGTGGCAAGTCTAGGAGGGGTCATGTGCTATATATCAAAGGCATTGCCCAGCCTAAAATTTCATGATAAAATTATCAATGTAAATGGTCAATTTTGGAGTCCATTTTGGGAATTTTATGTCCCATATATCCATTGACCTAAATGGCCAGTTTAGCCTAATTTTCCATCGAAAAAAAGCCCGGCCCTTTCCATTCGGGTCATAATTTGGGCTCCCTGTGGTTTTCTCTGCACGTTAGGAGACTGTGTCCTTCAGTACCGGGAAATACAATTTTTCCATTTCAGCTCAAACTTTTCAGCTGATTTTCGCTTATTTTTCTTTCTCTTTGTTGATCCAAATGTTTGCAGATAAGATCACTGAGCTGCGATCTTTCATAATAGATCGAACTGGTCATAGATGTGTGCCTCATTGGAACTGGTTGTGTGTCAAACTCTTGTCCCTTTTGTCGAAATATCCTTCAGGAATCACAAAAACTATCATCCTAGCAGAAGTACAAAATTCCTGGGCCAATGTAAACCAGCTACAAGGCCACAATCAGGGCTTCAAGAAGAGAAAGATAAGTTTAGATTCTGTGATTGAGATGAGACATATTGGACACGACGCCATCGTTGAAGTCAGAGTGGAAGCCATCAAAAATGTCCCAGGAACTCATACTAAACTTGCTGTTTTGAAAAATGCTGGACCTAATCACTCAAAACACCAAGGAAGGAATTCTGTTGAGATGTATTTGCATCAAAAACTATACGATATTGAGAATGTGATTTTGAAGAATGGTTTGCATTTGAGGTTTACTGGATGTCGTCTTTGGAAAGGCGGGAATGTCAAGTCACCTCGTCTTCTTCCCTCAGAAAATGTTGTAATTTTACTTCAAGGTAATGAAGAGTCGTCTTTTAAGACCAAGTTTACGTCTTTGAAGGATATACTCCACGAAGGAATGCAGCCACATTATGGAAAGAATGTAAGAGTAGAAGTGACAGACATAGGGGAAGAAGAGGTCGTGCATCTGCAGAATGGAGAGACCAGTGTTAAACGAACAGTGTATGTAGTTGACTGTGATGACATACATGCTAAATTTTGCCTATGGGATGAACAACTGCCCCTTGGAAACCTCTTTAAAGAAGGAGATATTTTAGCTATATGGCAGCCATTTGTTGTCCCAGAGCAGAATGAGGGCTATACTCTTGAGTATGGACCAGCCACTTTAGTATATTGCATCTTGCAAGATACTGGGCACGAGTATGTATTGAGTCAAGTTTCAAAAAGTGCCCCAGTTTCTGTTGCAAAAGACAGCCACGGCATGCTGGATTATTCAAGTTACCCAGAGAGAATCTACATCGCAGACTTCAGATCAGACATGGCCAACGTCACCATTTTAGCCAAAATTGTTAAAGTGGATCCTAAGGAGAATTTTGAAGATGATCAACATTGTGGTCATCATTTTCTTGTGGAAGTGAATGACGGCACTGAGTCATGTGACATCTACATCTATGATCATACTCAGTCTTATCATAATATGCTTTACCCAGGGCAGTGTGTAGCTTTCGAGCGACTTTGCTTTTCAGGTATGTTCAGTTAAAACCAGAAACTTATAAGGAGGTTAACCCCTGATAAGTTTATAACTTATAAGTTTCCGTTAAAAACCAATAAACCTTTAAGTTTGGGAGAACTTTTTTCCCATTTCAGACCATGTCATTCCCTTAATAATAAGATTTTTTGTTCGAGTTGTATCCATATTCATTTGTCTTGTCATAGACATTCGTTAAACAATTAAGAAATAGTGCTCTAGGGAACAACAAATGGTCTGAAATGGGAAAAAAGTTCTCCCAAACTTAAAGGTTTGCCTTTGTTGTCATGGTTGTGCAACTCCCCAGTGACAGTAGTGTATTGAGGTTCAAATCAAAAGACCCCTTTCACGTGACGTCAAAGCAGCTCAATTTGGAGGTTAAAACAAAAGAATTTCAATCTCCTGAGAATTGGAACCTATTGTTTTGTCCTCCAAATTGAGCTGCATTCCAATGTGCTTCAAGGGGTCTTTATGTTCAAACCTACATTGTATAGTCAAATTGTACTGAAGACAGTGTTATCTATTGCAGGAGGACCAGGCATCAATGCAAAGCTTATCCTTAGAACATGGTCTGGAGGCAAGATCTGGAATGCAAGTAGTTTGTCTGGATGGCTAGCAACAAAATATCTTGCCTCTACCCTTGTCAATCTAGACAGTATAGCTGACTATGAGAACTGCATGTGTAAAGCTGTCATTACAAAAGTAGTTGGTGATAGTGGTGGTGAGGACAGTACAAAGTATACCAAGAGAGTTCACTGTTCCTGCTTGAAAGAACTTGAAAACTGTGCAGAACAATTCCTTCATTGCAAGACTTGTGATGTGTCTCACCTGAACGAGTTTATAGCCTCCAAGGCTAAGGTTAGTAGAGACCTTCTATTTAAATTTATACCCATTAACTTTGCATGGGAAGCACAGGTGGCATAGTAGCTAGAGCACTCACCTCTCACCAATGCAACTCGGGTTCGAGTCCCACTGGGATCAGTGTCATATGTGAGTTGAGTTTTTGTTGGTTCTTTCCTGTGCTTCGGGGGGTTTTCTCCAGGTTTCCTCCCTCTAATTTAAAGGTAAAGGTAAAAGGTTGACTTTATTTAACGTTGGTAACTCATGACAGTTAACTTAAGTGTTACTGATAAACTTGAGGCAGACAATGTGCCCCTCCCCCTCCATCAGTGCTCTGTTTCACTGGTATTTAAAGCTAATTAAAGCTACACGGAAAGAAGAAAAAGTCGATGTGAGATCACTGGGAATCGAACTCAGGACCTCTCACACCGAAGGCCGCACACTAGCCAACTGTGCCATCCTTGCTTTTGTAACACATTTCAATCCAATCCAGTGGAGGAAGAAGAGCCACTCTGACTTTGGAATCCACTCTTAATTTTTTATTCTTATTTAATTTTATGTTCTGACATGTAGACATCCCATAGTTACTACTGGCGATACAATCTGTTACTAGATCTTCATGATTCTAACACATGTATCAGAGTAAAACTAACAGAACAGACAGCACAGCAGCTCTTCCAAGTACCATCCAACCAATTTGCTTCACAGCCTTTAGTGCAAAGAGACAAAATCCTAGAATCTGTCTTAGCACAGGAGTACTACTTTGGTTTATCATGCTTTGAAGATCAGATTCAAGTGGACTCAATTTCACCATCCATTTAAAGTTTATAATTAACCTCTTTAGCTTGAGTGTAATTGTTTTCCCATTCAAACCGTGCGTCCAATCAAGGGAGCACGGCAGAAATAAATTTATTTGATTGGTCTTCCTGAGGTACTGACATGTGCTGACGAATGCCGTTTTCCACAAAAATATAGCACTGGCTCACGTAAATATCCAAGATGGCGCTTACATGATGTCAATAATATATAACGTCCGAACGTCTGCCATATTTGTTTACATATGAGCCAGCATGCTTTTTTAAGAACTGCGTACACGTCATTATCACAGGAAGCCTGCACGCTTAGAAAAGCTACACGTTAATACCACAGGAAGACCAATCAATAATTAAAATTTATTTCTGCCGTGCTCCCTTGGTCCAATTAGGTACTAAGTTTTTGCATCAGAAGTTTGAGTAGTTCTGGGAATGAAGGTTTCATGAAGTGTCCTTTATTGGTATATTGTTGAAATTCAGCATTGGTCCCATTGGCTACTTGTTTCTGTTCATCAAATGGAATAAAAGGGTCGTCTGTAGACCCATACTGTACAATCCAATGAGTATTGTCTTTCATTTTGGACCATTCCCATGGCCGATTGTAATAACCTGTTGAAGATTATAGGTTATATTATTAAATCAGTCACCAAGAAGAAGTCTGTAAATCGGGTACCAAATCGTCCTCATTTGCATTCAACTTTAACATGGATTTCTTAGTCTCCCCTGCAGCCGTTTTTAGGGTCATCACACAACACTCTCTCTATGCTAGTGGGGAGAGAGCATTGTGTGATGACCCAAAAAACGGCTGTGGGGGAGACTAGGATTTTCTCAGTCTATGGATTTTCTCAGTCAACTCAGTCAATCTCTAATCTCTAAAATTTTAGTAAAACACTAAACTATACTCCAAGACATTTGATAAGCAGCATATGATATTTGAACCCTTTGCATGGTTGTGCGACTCCCCAGTGACAGTAGTGTATTGAGGTTCAAAGCAATAGACCCCTTTCACATGACGTCAAAGCAGCTCAATTTGGAGATCAAAGCAAAATAATTTCAGTCTCCTGAGAATTGGAACCTATTTGTTTGTCCTCTAAATTGAGCTGCATTCCGACGTGCTGCAAGGGGGTCTATACATTTTTCCTTGTGCCATTTACATACCACTGGCTGCCTCGTTAGGATCTCCAAGATCTGTAAAACATGCTGATACTAAAATTATACCATGAACTTTGTGTTTTTCTGCAAACCTGAATAAAAAAATTGTAATTATTGTTAAGCTATGAATGAAGCTTGGTAATCTATATTTATTCTCCTGGAACATCTTAGTATTTTGTTTATTTTTGATTTAATGAAATCACCAAATAGATTTAAATTAGGAAAGTGTGAAAACAAAATAACAACAGAACTGTCTAGTAAACTTGCATCAGAAGATAAGAACTGAACTGTCATTAAACTTAACACTACCCCTCTCAGTAAACCTGTACTATATTTTTCTTCCTATAAATGTATTTATAAATAAATGTATATTTAGTAGCCTTGTAGTAATGATGTGTAAGGCCTCTTCTGCATATACAATGTTTAATTTTTGACCAAGCTTTCAGCCATAGTGGCTATCTTCAGGGTCGTGAAAGTACACAAATTATAGAATGTACAGCTAATTGCAAGAACGTTGTCATATAAAAATAACAAATAGGAATTAATTAGTTTTGCAAAACAGGTGTAATTATTTCACTGTTTTGAAGGTATAGACCGAATGCCAATATGGCCGCCATTGACTTTCAGAAATAAAAACCTAATCTTAAAAAATAAGCACCATCATCAGAAAGAGCAAGCAGAAATATGTATTTTTGGAAAGTTTCATTGCTATAAATAGAATTCAAGTGAAGCTATTTGGAATCAAAATTACAGAGATTTGTATGTGTTCAGTGATCTAGCTGTTTCCTTGCTAGCATTGTGGTGTTTTTCGCATTTTTAAAATCCTCATAGCTTCTCAAGAATTTAATATTTTTGTCTCACATTTTCTTACTTTGTTGGTGTCATTCTAATCTATAATTTTATTGTAGTGGTCAACTAAAATATGAATTTAAAAAATTATGATTATAATGAAGTGGCGGCCATATTGGCATTCGGTCAATACACTGACATTTTTTTAGACTATCTGGTTGGTTTATACTAAAACAGTGATATCAGTTCTCATCAATCTAGGGGGCTTTAGAATCGAAATATAGAAATATTTGTAATTAATTCCTATTTGTTATTTTCAATTGTTATTTTTTATTTTTATATGACAACATTCTTGCAATTAGATGTACACTGTATATAATTATAATGTACATAAAAAATACCTTGTTGCTGATGACCAAAATGAAATGAAGTTTTTACTATTTTAGAGACTATTCAAATGGTTGTACCTCATGGCTGCTACAGCACCTGAACTGTGTCCAACAATGATAGTATCCTCGCCACACAACAATTCTTTCTCCATGAATGGCAGCCATACACTCTCTCTGGCAACAACTTGGAAAAAAATGTAATAAATTGATACTAGGAGATCATTGGTTATCTATTTTCTATCTTTATCATATATACACTACCTTCCACTCTTATTCTCTCTTTTACTCCGACGAAGGACTATAGCGTCCGAAACATCAGTAAGTGATCTCTCTTATTTTTTACGGTGTAAAATTTAACTTTTTATCCATACTGATACTAGGATAATTTAGGGATTTGTGATGATAATTTTTCAATGTTAGAAATATATTACATACGGCAAGTTTTAAATACAGTCATCGTAAATTTACAGGGTCTAGATTATATAATGATTCCTTTTTCTTAGATAATTAATGTATTTCATCTATAAATAATTTTATTCTATTTACATTTACATTTTATTTCACTCGGTTTAATTTTTTCCTTCCTTATAGATTTATATATTATGTAGTTTTATAATTCGAGGGCCAACTGAAAATTATCTTTGATAAATTGTACACCTAATCGTTAAATAAAGATTATTATTATTATTATTATTATTATTATTATTATTATAATGGATAATTTTGAAAAAAGGAGTCATAATTGCTCACTTAGGATATGAAAGGACATTGGGCCTTAGTTTGAGCTTCAGAATTACAAACCAGCTATATATATAGGAGCTAGTGTAATAGTCCACCCCCAACCCCCCACACATACATATCAGCCACTGCCTTTTCTCATATGTAAGTATATGTGATAAATGATATATGCTAGCGCTATTGCTTTATCTATTACAGTGAGGACACTCGAATCATGAACACTTGATATTTTTATATATTTTATTTACCTAATGAACTTTCTACTGCTTCAAACCTTCTGAAAATGAAGCACTGAACTCAAATAATCTTATTATTCAAAATAAATAATATTTCCAAGCGATTCACACAAGGGATAAAGGAGAAAAAAAATTATGAAAAAACCTCAAAGTGTTCACGGTTCGAGTGTCCTCACTGTTATAAAATCCCTTATTTGGAATACTTACTTGGATCAGGCATGTTTTTAAGCAAGCACTCTACCTTATTCTGCAAAGCAAAGACAATTAAACTTAAAATACTGCACACAAAAGTTAAAGCTTCTGAAACACGCTTCAATTTTTCTTGCACTGGCAATGCAATTTCAATTTTTTGTTGCACTAGCTGCCAGCATTTGACTCAATTTGTGTATCATGTGTATTATTTGTGTACAGCGTGTATTATTCCCCGCAGCGTTAACAGCAACAAGCTCTCTCAACGCAAAAAAAATGTTGCAGAAAATCAAAAACTTTTCTCTGCAACATTTTGAGAACTGCATGCCTTAAAATAGCTAAAACTGAAAGTTGCAGCGTCTATCATCCATGTTTACTTGCAATGCAATAAGCCTATTCAGACTATACTAGCCAAACAGGATTTAATATTGATTTTGACCCAGAAACTTTCTTCATATGATAGACGTTGCAATATTTTGCTGCAACAAAAATTCAAAATTGCGTTTCCAGTGCGACAAAAAATTGCAGCATGTATCAACAGCTTTACAATAGTTATATTGAAGAAATAGAAAATGAAAATGCTCACGCGTGCTATGTGCAGATATATAGCACGCAGGATTTGGCAGAATACAAGAGAAGTGTTTTTCAAACCCTTCTAGCATGGGTGTTCTCCCAATCCCCAAATCAGTGCTTTATAACTTCACACAGCACAGCAAGGAAGTTCTTTATTTCTTTTTTAAAAAACAAATAAGAGTAGCCATTATTTTTATTATAATTTCATTTTGCAATAGAATGTGTGTGCTGTGTGGTCTCATAAAGCATGCACACCCAACCAATCAGAACACCCTATAACAGCTGTGTTATAACTAAACATTTTGAAACCATTTTCCTCCAGTAGAGTGATGTTTCATTATTATCATAATGTTTATTTAAGACTCAACTGTATTAGACAAGGCATTTAATATTTGTAGGGGTTGAGGGTGGAGATGATGCATGAGGATGGGTTAGAAATTGAAAGGGCCCAATAAGAGTCCTGGACCCGCGGTTGTACGAAGGGTGAATAAGCGCTATCCGATGGATAAATCCTTATCCAGTGGATACCTAGTCGATGCTGTTATCCAATAAATTTATATACTGGATAAGATTTACCTGTCGGATAGCGCTATTCACCCTTCG
The DNA here is from genome assembly GCA_964019055.1 of Anthopleura xanthogrammica. Taxonomy (NCBI): domain Eukaryota; kingdom Metazoa; phylum Cnidaria; class Anthozoa; order Actiniaria; family Actiniidae; genus Anthopleura; species Anthopleura xanthogrammica. The sequence continues at coordinate 26,266,912 of OZ025206.1, read as the reverse complement.
TACAACAGGGTCCTGCATTTTAAGCTATTGAAGAAGGATTTGAGATGTTGTGATAAATTAAGCTTAAACTGAGGTGTTCTCAAAATTGTGAGAGTGCATGTCTTAAATTTATCTTCAGCTTATTCACAGCTAAAAAGTCATTCAAGGCTTCATACATTAGAAACTATTCTCTGTTCATAAGCCTACATTCACATACCTCTGTTAGTTTTCCTCGAAGCCAGCCATACCAGTTACTTTCTTCGACATCGCCACTACCGTTACCTGGAACAATAACTACCTTCATTTCGTTCGATCTTCAGGCAGTAGGAGAATACTTCGTGTAAGAATATTCAGTGAAACTAACTGCGAAGGAACACTATACTGAATCATTATCTTTGGCACTACATGAAGTACTAACCTCAGTCGTTCAGTCGACAAAATACACAGGGAGCCCAAACTGACATACGTATACAGCTACTTGCTTTTATCTGCGGCGGCCATATTGGGTAGTAAATTTGAGTCGTTTCCGAACGTTCCAAAAAAAGGTTTTTGATTTCATTGGAATAAACATGAACATGGTCGCCGTGTGATAAAAGCCCATTTCAAAAAGGGTTGGTGCAGGCTTTTGAAAATGTTTTATATTCTCATGTACTGATAGCCTGCGTGCAGCCGAACGAAAACCCAGGTTGCACGCAGGCTAAAATTCTACTGTGTTTTCTTTGAAGAATGGCTGCAAAGTTATCTGAAGGGCTTGGTGAACAGGTCACGTGTCCAATCTGTTTGGAACACTACTCGGACCCACGCCTTCTCCCCTGTCTACATACCTACTGTAGAAAGTGCTTACAAGATCTCCTGGCTAAAGGAGAAAGGAAGGTGTCTGTTGTATGTCGAGAATGCCGAGAAGACGTCCAGGTAAGGTTGTTTTGGAATAACGTGATTTTCAATAGCAAATTTTCCTCAGCTGCCACTTTTATTTGTCACAGATAATATCTGGTGATGTTACGAAGCTCAAAGTCAACTTCTGGGTCAACAACCTTCTGTCACTTCTGGCCATCCACTCGACCGAGGAACAAGATGGCGGCAAAACCGAGTTGACGTGCGAAAACTGTGACATGAAAGAGATAGCTACTCGTCATCGCCAACTATTCCGGTCTTGTGCGCCCGTTTTGGGTCAGCGGAATGTCCTGTTTTTTACATATTCTAGGCTGTTAATATCTTCATCTTTTAAAGCATTCTGGAGCTTGGTAAGATCTAAATTTGTCAAGAAATCCGACATGAAGAAGGCAGTGTTGTTTTGAAAAAAATAAATTTTCCCGCAAACGTCTCTGAATTTCGCGGGCATTTTCACCGGAAGTAAAATTGTCACAGGTTTAACTGCTGACAACATAATTCGCTTTGCAGTAATCCAAGAATGAATTGCGGCATTGGAAAGCTGAATTTCTGATGTGACTTTTGGTAACAAGATTGTCCTAGTTTTCTTGTTTTTTCGGGTAAAAAATCGCTCATGATTTCGGACTGTGACGTGAACAAGAGACAGCGGAGACTGATGATGAACCAGGTTTAGGACTTTTCAATTTTTATGCGTTTTTAGACGAAAAAACGAAAAGTAAATATTCTTGTTTTGAGCTTCAAAATTTGGTATTTGGTTGGCAAACGGGTCTAGTTTATTGATCCGGTCCGGCAAATGAAATTCCAATCCTTGAAGTATACTTACCAGACTTGGTTTTTCCTCATTTTCATCAAATTTCACTATAAGCACAAAGGAATGTATGGGATGAAAGGCCTTCGTGAAGACAAGTTGAAACGAAAAGTAAAATGTTAACATTACAACTGAATTTTTATGATTCTGAGACCATCTCATGTTGCTTAATAATATTTCACTCCGGCAAACTGCAGGTATTTATTATTTATATTCTTATTTGCGATATTAGTTATGATCTCCATACATTTCCTTACAAAATTCAGTAGCCATTTTGTAAAGCATTTATTATGATTACCGCTGACGCATCGCGGGCGCATGGCCGGAATAGTTGGCGATGAGATGTGCCAACTGCTGCTTGTTCCTGTGTGACTTTTGTTCAACGGCCCATCAGCGTTTTGTAGCAACCAAAGGCCATCAACTGATGACACTGGATCAGATAAAGAACACAGGTTTCCCAGTCATGGAAAAACAATTGTATTGCACCAAGCACAAAGGAGAAGTCAAGAAGCTTTTCTGCAATACTTGCCAAGAATTGATTTGTCGTGACTGTACAATTATTGACCACCGTGATCATCAGTTCAGCTTCGTTGAAGACATCACTAAGACATCGCTATTCAACACAAACAACTCTTTAAAACAGAAAAAGAAAGAGCAAGTAACATCAAGAACAAGATCGAAGCAGTTCTGAAGTCAGTCCAGAAGATGAAAGAAAATGTAAAGAACACATCAAAAGCCACTGAAAAAGACGTCGATGATTTTATTGATCAACAGATCAAAGTCTTGGAAGAAAAACGAATCGTGCTTAAACAAGAAACGCAGAAGATTGCAGCAACAAAAATAAAAGGGCTTGCAGCACAAGAAGATGGTCTTGCAGTGCACCTGACTTGCTTGAAGAGCGCCATTGAATTTACAGAGAAAGTGTTGACAAATGGCAGTAACAAATGGCAGTGATGTCCTGTCAATATCCAAACAACTGACGTCTCGTTTGTCACAACTTTGTGAAAGACAGTTCAACGAAAGACCACTTCAGCAGGAAGCCATGGGGCTTCAATCTGATGGAAAAATATTCAGGGATTGGATAGAACAGCAAGTTAGTGTTGTGGATTCTAGTCATCCTGATCCCAATCAGTGCTTAGTCACACGGTCAATAAATGGCCGTTTTGTTAAGAATCAGGATAGTCTTCCTGATCCCAAGCAGTGCTTAGTCACACAGTCAATAAATGGCCGTTTTGTGCAGAATCAGGGTCCCATCACGGCTACACACGACCAGGTTCTGAACTTTGTGATTTGTGTAAACAATGTGTTTACATTGTGTTTACAAAATATACCTTTACATGAGCAGAAAGTTCGTCCATCAAAGATGGGCGGTATGTTCCGTTCGGGAGTCCATGCGACACAAACTCAGGCAGTCGGTTCTAGGACAGGCGGGATATTGGGCGCATCGCAACGGACTCGAGCCGGTTTTGCATTTGGTGCCCCCAGTTTAGTACAACCAGAATCAAATGATGAAACAACTCAGATACGAGATATACAATGCCATGAAGATAACACTTACAGTTTTGATTTTTGCTTTGATCATGGCTTGTCACAAGCAGAAATAAATGTCACAGTCGACGGGATACAAATTCAAGCATGTCCTTTTCGAATTACTTATGGAACGGGAACCGGAACAAACCAGAATAATGTACTATACTCTGACTGGTAATAAAAAAGGGAGTACTTACGGGTTCTAAAATGCAAGAATCTGCAAATGACATTTTAGTCCGAGAGATAGTGTCACTGAAACAATGGTCCAAAATAAGGACCCACTTCTATTGATGTAGGTGGTGGGCAATGGTAAATAACCCTCACTCTCAGAGAGCTGTTGATATGCTCGATGCTGGGTGTCTATATAGTGAAAATCAATACGTTGTTTGTTTAGAATACTTGCAAACAAGCAGCTAGTATTTTATTTCTGCGATTTGACTACTTTTAGTTTTAGACTTCCAGAGGTGGTGGGTATTGGGTAACCTTCCTTTCCCCCTTTAAGTCGGGTCCCGGAACGGATGCCAATTGTTTTGATATCCCTATGTTGCAGCAATGATATTGATTAACTTTTTAAAAATATTGGAAAACTTTTAAGATTTGTCAGTTCAAACATCTAATGCAGAGTAAGATAAACGATTGTGTCATTAACAAGGGAGATGGGAGCCTCCCTGATGCATTAACTGATATCAACGATTTTTTTGATTATTCACCTGAGTGAGTCTGGGCGCAATGCATCTTGGTCCGTATACACGGCCCAGAGGACTGGTTTCTAGGGTGACTACTAGATATTTTAAATCACTTTTTAGCTGGTATTAATAATATTGAAGATAGTTTTAATAGTATTTTACAAAGTTTTTAAGCTAGGGCAGAAGCCATTATGAAGCAAAATTAAGTTCATGTACGTAATGAAGTACATGGTTAGACCAGCAATACTACTTGTAACATCAATATCACAGTGAATTCGGTTCATTCTTGGATCGAGTCAAGTTCATTATACATAGGAAAGGATTTCTCAGGAGTAATATTCTTTCTTCAGGACTAGTATCTTGATACTTATCATCGGTTTCCCGTTCTCCTTCTTGGCTCGAGTCAACGGCATGAAATTGTACAGACATACTCTAACTATAATACTAAAGTCGAAAAGATTAAAAGAAAAGTAAGAAACTGACGAGTCTTATCTTTTCAAAATACATGAGATCGTGTTAACATCGCAAGTTATAAATCCGCTTTGATTTTCATTCCTTTACACGTTATTTGAAGCAACGAGAAGAATGCATGAATCAACTTGTAACTACCTGAACGATAGTCTAGATGCACCACAGACATTTACAGCTTTAGGTTTTTTTTCGTTTGAAAAAAGAGTAAAAGCTAAATATTTAAAGTTTCTTAAATAAATTTTTAGCTTTTCTAAAGCTTTCTTGTCTTAATTTTAAATTGTACATGTTTGTTTCAGTCTGTTTGTTTTATTGCTTATTTGTAAGCTCGCTTGATTTTGTGCCCGCAAAGCCACATGGGTGTCTGCGATCTTTTAGTGAAACATTTGCTCGTTGAACAAATTCATTCCCAGTATCCCTTGCGGCTCCGCTGAAAACATGAACAGAAGTGGCAGGCATCAATCTCGTACCCAGAGCCCACGTTCCTCATGGTCAGCACCGAGAAACGTTGTGCTGACCAAGGGGAACGTGGGCTCTGGGTGACGAGATTGTGGCAGTCGTATATATTTTTCAGTAAGAGTATGTGTTGTTTAGACACGTTTTGCTATCTGGTTGACCCACTACCGCAGAACATTATGGTCTATGGAAGATTAGAAAAAACCTACTAATGGTCTATCACCAATCGAGCCCTGTGATTGGCTGAGCTACTAGGGGTCTATTAGTGATAGACCTCTAGTAGCGAAAAGCGCCGTTTTGAAAACCAAAAAAATATATTTAAAGCAAAATCCAAAACTTTTTGCATCCTTTTATTGGACCGATTAGTAGGTTTTTACTAAAACAATTAGACCTCTCGCCCTCATGGCCTACGAGTCAATAGCCCATTCGGCCTTCGGCCTCATGGGCTATTGACTCGTAGACCATTCGGACTCGAGGACTAATTGTTAATTATTTTAATTTGTTTCTTTTATTGATTAAAATATGTTGAGAAGAAGTTCAGGTATAAGATTGAGTACTATCATTTTAAAATTCAATTAATATCATGGGCCTAAGAACTTTGACTTAACCGGCTAAGACTAAGGTCAGTAATGCAAGTATTCAAAGAAAAATTCATATTGCGTCTGAGAACCATGCGCAAGTCATCTTTATGACATAAAATGAAATAATCAACAATTACATTGCGAATGTCTGAAGCTTGATATGAATACTCCTACGAAAGATAAGCACTGACAAACGTTTCACTTACCCTCACCCCCCCCCCCCCCCCTCCCCCGGTCAAATTTCCATGGGTGAACTGAATGCAGTCCCGTTAAACGTTTACAGTCCTTTCCTGTTTTGATCTATATACCCCTTTCACTAATTCCCAACCTGGGGGAGAAATTAATGAAAGAATATTAACATCAAATGATTTCGATCCTCAAGAGAATGAGTTCTTTTGTTTTAACCCCCAGATTGGGAATTGGTGCAAGGGGGTCTACATGAACCTTTTTTATCGAAAGTTCAAAAGTCGAAACTGATATCGTCGTCAAGGCAGCACTGCTAGGATATGACGTCACTGATAATTATATAATGACCGCAATGCATCATGGGTTATATCCAAGCGAACCACCCGACTTGAGTGAAGGAGAAGAAGGAATACAAAGACCGGCATTATCGCTTATAAGAGGACACAGGTAAACCTATTACTGACTAAAGTTATTGTATATATTTCTATAGTAAATATTTCATTATGTTTTGGAAATTTCGTACAAAAAGATTGGAGTATTTTCGTAAAATCCATCTCTTCTTTGAACAAATATTGACTCAGTGAAAGCGTTTGGATTTAGCGCCTAACATGTCTACCAAGAGTTTCTCGGCAACATTATCAGCGTTTCAGTTTATACCTTGCATTATTAACTTTGCAAGTACTTTATACATTCTCATGTATTATTTTGCAACGTTCTTTCGAGGCGGATTGACTGAATCCAAACCGTTCTAAATCATGGATGGTGATGTATAGTGATGTTTTGCTTCATTGTTAGAAATTTGCATGAGATTATTATCATGTTCTTGTGGCTGTATTGAGACGTTCCCGATTCCTCTATCGCATGAAACTGTTTGAAAAAAATGTAAAAGTGTTTTATTCGCATTCTTCCGTAAAGATAAGACACTGGCAGGGTTTATAGCCAGATGAAAATGAAAATCCATATTGATTCAAGAAAGCGAAATCAGAGTATAGAATGACTTGTCATTTTAACCGCGGCATCGTGTGCCCTCGTGTGACGTAGATTTTACGGTTTGCTAAGATTCTCAGGGTGAACTGAATTAGCAAATGGTTTCAAGTATCTTCTCTTACTTTTCTCGTTTCTTCTTGCTTCATACACGCTTCCCGCATGTTTTTCCTTGCTTTTTAAGTCTTAGTTTTTTTATTTTTCACATATTTTATTTTATTTTTTACGAGTTTTTACCGAGTGAGACATTTTTAGTTTAGTTGGTTTGTTTGTTGTTATTGGTTGTTTGTTTGTTTGTTTGTTTTTCCTGAAAACACGCTATAAAAACCTGGCTTTAGTGTGTAGGAATTGAACTAACTTCTTTTTCCCCCTTCTTCTTTTCATCTAGAGTGTCTGATTCTTTTACACCAAGAATGGCTGCAAAGTTATCTGAAGGGCTTGGTGAACAGGTCACGTGTCCAATCTGTTTGGAACACTACTCGGACCCACGCCTTCTCCCCTGTCTACATACCTACTGTGGACAGTGCTTACAAGATCTCCTGGCTAAAGGAGAAAGGAATGCGTCTGTTGTCTGTCCAGAATGCCGAGAAGAAGTCCAGGTAAGGTTGTTTTGGAATAACGTGATTTTCAATAGAAAAACGTCCTCAGCGGTCTTTTATACAATGAAGTATACACATTAATTTTTCACAGATAATATCTGGTGATGTTACGAAGCTCAAAGTGAACTTCTGGATCAACAATCTTCTGTCACTTCTGGCCATCCACTCGACCGAGGAAAAAAATGGCGGCAAAACCGAGTTGACGTGCGAAAACTGTGACATGAAAGAGACAGCTACTCGTAGATGTGCCAACTGCTGCATGTTCATGTGTGACTTTTGTTCAACGGCCCATCAGCGTTTTGTAGCAACCAAAGGCCATCAACTGATGACACTGGATCAGATAAAGAACACAGGTATCCCAGTCATGGAAAAACAACTGTTTTGTGGGAAGCACAAAGGAGAAGTCAAGAAGCTTTTCTGTAATACTTGCCAAGAATTGATTTGTCGTGACTGTACCATTATTGACCACCGTGATCATCAGTTCAGCTTCGTTGAAGACGTCGCTAATCAACACAAACAACTCTTTAAAACAGAAGTAGAAAGAGCAAGCAACACCAAGAACAAGATCGAAGCAGTTCTGAAGTCAGTCCAGGAAATGAAAGAAAACGTAGAGAAAACATCAAAAGCCACTGAAAAAGACGTCGATGATTTTATTGATCAACAGATCAAAGTCTTGGAAGAAAAACGAATCGTGCTTAAACAAGAAACGCAGAAGATTGCAGCAACAAAAATAAAAGGGCTTGCAGCACAAGAAAATGGTCTTGCAGTGCACCTGACTGGCTTGAAGAGCGCCATTGAATTTACAGAGAAAGTGTTGACAAATGGCAGTAACAGTGATGTCCTGTCAATATCTAAACAACTGACGTCTCGTTTGTCACAACTTTGTGAAAAACAGTTCAACGTAAAACCACTTCAGCAGGAAGCCATGGGGCTTCAATCTGATGGGAAAATATTCAGGGGTTGGATAGAACAGCAAGTTAGTGTTGTGGATTCTAGTCATCCTGATCCCAAGCAGTGCTTAGTCACACAGTCAATAAATGGCCGTTTTGTGCAGAATCAGGGTCCCATCACGGCTACACACGGCCAGGTTCTGAACTTTGTTATTTGTGTAAACAATGTGTTTGGGGATAAACTTAGATTCATGGAGGACAGGATTGACGTGAGGGTCTGTGGCACTCCTTTGAATTATGATACAGGACATCCTATGCGTAGCATGCGCCGAGTCGGAAGAAGAGCAGATGAAAATATACCTATACATCAGCAGAAAGTTCGTCCATCACAGATGGGCGGTATGTTCTGTTCGGGAGTCCATGCGCCAGAGATTCCGGCAGTCGGTTCTAGGACAGGCGGGATATTCGGCGTATCGCAACCGACTCTGGGCGGTTTTAAATTTGGTGCCCCCAGTTCAGTACAATCAAAATCAAATGATGTAACAACTCAGATACGAGATATACAATGCCATGAAGATAACACTTACAGTTTTGATTTTTGCTTTGATCATGGCTTGTCACAAGCAGAAATAAATGTCACAGTCGACGGGATACAAATTCAAGCATGTCCTTTTCGAATTACTTATGGAACGGGAACCGGAACAAACCAGAATAATGTACTATACTCTGACTGGTAATAAAAAAGGGAGTACTTACGGGTTCTAAAATGCAAGAATCTGCAAATGATATTTTAGTCCGAGAGATAGTGTCACCGAAACAATGGTCCAAAATAAGGACCCACTTCTATTGATGTAGATGGTGGGCAATGGTAAATAACCCTCACTCTCAGAGAGCTGTTGATATGCTCGATGCTGGGTGTCTATATAGTGAAAATCAATACGTTGTTTGTTTAGAATACTTGCAAACAAGCAGCTAGTATTTTATTTCTGCGATTTGACTACTTTTAGTTTTAGACTTCCAGAGGTGGTGGGTATTGGGTAACCTTCCTTTCCCCCTTTAAGTCGGGTCCCGGAACGGATGCCAATTGTTTTGATATCCCTATGTTGCAGCAATGATATTGATTAACTTTTTAAAAATATTGGAAAACTTTTAAGATTTGTCAGTTCAAACATCTAATGCAGAGTAAGATAAACGATTGTGTCATTAACAAGGGAGATGGGAGCCTCCCTGATGCATTAACTGATATCAACGATTTTTTTGATTATTCACCTGAGTGAGTCTGGGCGCAATGCATCTTGGTCCGTATACACGGCCCAGAGGACTGGTTTCTAGGGTGACTACTAGATATTTTAAATCACTTTTTAGCTGGTATTAATAATATTGTAGATAGTTTTAATAGTATTTTACAAAGTTTTTAAGCTAGGGCAGAAGCCATTATGAAACAAGTTTAAGTTTATGTACGTAATGAAGTAATAATTTAATAATAATAATTTATTTACTTAATATAGCGCTTTTTAACATTAAAATGATCAAGAGCGCTTTACATGAATAAGTTAATAGAATATAAATATATAACATATGAATATTTACTATGAATATTAATCTATAAAAAATCCAATACAAAAAAACGAAATACTAAGTTCTAAATGGAAATATTCTAAATAAATACCAAATAACTAAGTTAAAGTAACTAAAAACTACTTGTTACGTATCGATAAGCTATATTAAAAAGATGTGTCTTGAGCTGTTTCTTAAAAATGCTAAGTGATTTTATTTCCCGAATTTGTACAGGAAGGCTGTTCCGGCCACAGTGTGGGGGCAGCTGCATAGAAAGAACGAGCCCCTAGTGTCGATAGCATATGCCCCTTAGGACGATCCAAGACTAAAGTGTTGTTAGACCTTAATGAATATGCAGAACAGGACCTATTATAATAGACACCAAATCACTTATATAGCTAGGCGAAATGTTATATATAGCCTTGAATGTATTTATTAAAATCTTAAACTGAATACGATAAAAGACAGGTAGCCAATGAAGGTTGTAAAGTACAGGCGTGATGTGGTCAAGTACATGGTTAGACCAGCAAAGACAATACTACTTGTAACATCAATGTCACACTGAATTCAGTTCATTATTGGATCGAGTCAAGTTCATTATACATAGGAAAGGATTTCTCAGTAGTAATATTCTTTCTTCAGGACTAGTATCTTGATACTTACAGGGGCGGATCCCGGGGGGGGAGGTGGATTGGGTGGCTAGCCACCCCCCTCTTTGCAGGGCTTAAAACAGGAAAAATAGGTGCACGTACAGTGGAACCCCTATCTTACAGACATTCAAGGGCTGGGGGAAAGTCCGTAATATACCAGAGGTGTCAGAGTTATCGAGTTATTTTTACATATAATAAATGTATGATATGAATTTTGCATTGCCTGGACCTAAAGAGTTGTCTGCAACCGTAGACCTATCCTTTTAAAAAAATTTTAGTTAGTTTTTGAGTTAGCCACCCCCCTTTGTAAAATCCGGGATCCGCCCCTGACTTATCGGTTTTCTACTCTTTCTTGGCTCGAGTCAACGGCATGAAATTGTACAGACATACTCTAACTATAATACTAAAGTCGAAAAGATTAAAAGGAAAGTAAGAAACTGACGTGTCACCATTAACTGCGAATCTTATCTTTTCAAAATACATGAGATCGTGTTAACATCGAAAGTTATAAATCCGCTTTGGTTTTCATTCCTTTACACGTTATTTGAAGCAACGAGAAGAATGCATGAATCAACTTGTAACTACCTGAACGATAGTCTAGATGCACCACAGACATTTACAGCTTTAGGTTTTTTTCGTTTGAAAAAAGAGTAAAAGCTAAATATTTAGAGTTTCTTAAATAAATTTTTAGCTTTTCTAAAGCTTTCTTGTCGGAATATCACGATATCATGAACAAGTTTTCCATTTTTATTCTGTTTTGGTCGAGTCTGGCTGCCACCTGCGAGAAAAAAATTTACATAAAAAGACCGTATTTTTTCAATGGATCCAGACTGAATCATATTAAAAAACAGGCAATTTTGAAGTTGTTCTAGACTGAGAAATACAAAATAATTGAGTATTTCAACTTATCTTTGTATATTTTTCAACCAAAATTTTTACCAAGATCTTTTATTGAAAATCTCAAACAATACATAATACAGCGGTTGCTAGAGTGACATTTCCTGTTTTTCTCAGAAACGATCTAGTAAAAAGCACAAAGAATGGCGGTGTTTTGCAAAAAAATTGCAAGGGAATTCATATTTCTTCGAGCCATTGATAGCGATCATAAGAGCAATTTTTTTTAAATTTCCAAATAGTAAGGCATTTAATTTTCTTCTTAATATATATTTCGACCCTTTCTGACCGTTGCGTTTTACCTTCAGTTGACAGCAAACGTTGCGTGATTATTGTGTGACAATCTATGCGTGATTGGCTTTATTTATGTATAACTCATAAAGGCGGACTGAAAAGGATAAGAAACCAGTTCCTAGAGTGCCATTCTTTGTCTTTATACATATCTAGTTTGAAGATAACAAAAGAAATTCTATAGCCTGCGTGCAGCCGAACGAAAACCCAGGTTATGTCCGTCTGCGAATCAGCGACACAAATCGTGTTCTAGACCCCCAGCAGTGTACCGAGATATGTGTACTAGATACTGATTGGTTACTTCAATTCTAATTCTTACGCGTGCTCTCATTGGCTGTATCCTACTCGTACCAGGCCGACTCATGTGTCATGGCTTGTTTTGGCTTTTCCCGGCAAAAAAATTTCGCATGGAATTCGAAAAGTGTTGTATTCTTTGTTCTCGAGATATTTTAGAACACAGCGAGAGGTATTTAGTGGAGGGAAAAGGAAGTTTCAAGGTTAAAGAAGAGCTTAAGAACCTTTCCTTTTCTTTTTCGCGATCAAGCGACTATATTTGCAAAACTTGTATAGAACTATTGAAGAAACGTCGTGGTGTGATTGAGCAACAAGAGAGACTTTATAGCCTTATACAAGAACGATTCAACTTATCCAAATCTCCTCAGAATTCTCAACTGAAGAGAATTGTTCCTGAAGATGTGTTCTCCACGCCTAAGAGAGTTTGCGTAGATTCCGACGAGTCAATTAAAGTGCCTTCTTCAAGTTTATGTCCGACACCCGTTCGAACAAGAGCACCGCCGCGTGAAACATGCACAGTATCTCCTATTAAAATCGGAAACCTTCCGATTTCGACGGAAAAAAATAGTGTAGATGTAAAAGTTGGGATACAATGGCCCTCCAAAGAAAAAAAAAGGAAGTTACCAGAGGATTAAAAGTCACTAGATACAGCCAATGAGAGCGCGCGTAAGAATTGGAATTGAAGTAACCAATCAGTATCTAGTACACATATCTCGGTACACTGCTGGGGGTTTAGAACACGATTTGTGTCGCTGATTCGCAGACGGACATAACCTGGGTTTTCGTTCGGCTGCACGCAGGCTAATGTACTGATAAATCAGCACAGAAGAGAAAATACGTACTCGATGAGTACAAGTGTCTAGTGCTCATAGAAACATGAAAATTATGAACAGGGGCGTAGCCAGGGGGCCCCCTCCTCAATCGTGCAGGCCCTTTTTTTGTGTGGCTGGGCGATTTTTTGGGCGTTTTTTGCTTTACTTTCTACTTCCCCTCCCCCTCGTCAATCGTGGCGGCCTTTATTTTAAGGTTGGCGTTTTTCTTTTTGGTTGGCTGTTTTTTATGAGGTTGGTGTTGCCATTTCTTTGGTTCATGTTCTGAAAACGGGTTTTGGGCCCCCTATGCCAAAATCCTGGCTACGCCCATGAAGAATATGTATTAGTAGGTTATGAAAAGGGATAATTGATAGGTGATGTGCAGTTGATAGTTTATGAAGCTGACGCTAGTGAAACGGCATCCATAACATGTAAAGCTTAAATGATATTATGCCATTGTAAAATTGGTTCAGCAGTGGTCGTTCATGTAGATATCGATCGAGGACGATAAGAAACTTGACGATGTTGACACGCTTCCTGTAGCATGCACAAAATACGCTAATTTATCAAGTTGTCGTTTTTTTGAGAAAAAAAAAATCTTTGACAATCTTGGGCTCCCTGTGGAAAGTACATTCAGAGAGTATTTTAATAAAAACACCGGACACATTCGATGAATCCTGCCGGGGGGGGGGGGGGGACTCCGGGGGTAAAGTATCGGGTATGCTCGTCGGAAATTTCCAAAAATACCCCTAAAGGATACCGGAAGTTTTTTCAAAAGGGCGTGGCTGGGTAAATTTTAACCCCTAAAAGATACCATAAAAATAATACTATCAAAAAATAAAGGTTTTTGAAATGTTTTTCCTTGAGTAATATTCCGAGTTTACGCAGGAATACATATTGCGTTATTATGCGATGGGCTAGTTCCTTTTTCAACACCCTAAAAGATAACAGAAAGTGCTAATTTGCTAAACCTCAAATTTAAGACCCTAAAAGATACCAAATCGCTGATTTTTACCCCTAAGAGATACGACGAGCAATACCCGATACTTTACGATCGGAGTCCCCCCCCCCCCCCCCCGGGGAATCCTGTGCCTAGCTTGTTGTAAAAAAAAAAACAGATAAAATTCATAACAAACATGGCTTACCAAAACGGAGGTTAATTCCACCACATTGCTGCAGTGGGATAATACGTAGGTCAAACGTTCCATCGATAAAATGTCCCCGATAAAAAGTCGCAAGCAGTCGAGAAGCACTCGATGAAATAGTCGAGAATTTCAGCCAGTGACAGAGCAGTGACAGTGAAAAAAAGCTTTTCGGTTAGCATGTAAACAATTTGTTAGTCCATGACTTTCGCTGATTCCATTCGCATTACCAATAGTGCATTTCGGGCTTAGTATACGTCAAGTATACATATATAATGGGATGATGAAACACGAACAACACCAGGTAGACGCAGAGGCCCATTACCCGGAGCATACAACTCATGTATCTACCTTAGGAATTATCGTTTTCCCAGACCGTCTATATTTAGAACAGCTTTCCTGCCAAGTTATGTCGCCTTTTCCAATCAACGAAGCTCGAGTACGGGCATAACTTCGTGCAGAAGACACTAGAGGACTAACACAGTGTGCGTACAGTTCAACACAAACCTATTGTATTCTTTGTTAGCCTCGTTCTATCGTATAACACGACGTCTTTTGTTGTGGCACTTAATTTTACGCGGGAAATATGATACTAAAAAAAAAAAACAATCTGAGAAAACGATAACTCGAGATAGGGGTACCAGTTGTACCCTCCAGGTAATTAAAGGGCTCCAGGTAGAGAATAGACTGTGAGCGAAGGTTAGAACCGTAGTAGATGGCCGGGATTTTCGATTTGGGAAAAAGAACTGGGTGAAGTCGAGTTATGAAATGGAAAACTTAATTGGGCAGCCAATGGACAGATGGACTTCAGAACTATTGGTGGAAGACCTTCAAGTCCGCATATGGAACTGAGCCCTTCTCCCTGTAATGGAGGATTGGGTGAAAGTCAACTCAAAGACTAGATACCTTTGGGAAGGAGTAATCAACCCAGTAAAGTGACCATAACCACGAGTCTCCCTGTAGCTCAGTGGTAGAGCATCCAACCGGTATCCGGAAGGTAACGGGTTCGATTCCTGTCAGGTGGATTGCATTTTTTCCAAAATAATTCCTCAAAGTATTGTATCTGACTATTGGTACAACATGAAACCAGAAAACAAAATACACAGACAACCTCCAACATTCTCCAAGCCGGTTAGAACGGAGATACTACCGGAAGTGACGTCTATTGATATTAAGCAATTCATAGCTCGGAATTTTTAAACTGCATGTGCCGTTGACAACAAAGCAGGAAGAAGCAAAGGACTCTGGTTACGAGATTGGGCTAGATTGTATTTACAGGGACGATTTTCTAAATCCAATAACTCGCAAACGTTAATTTGTCGATTAAACGAAAACTGTACTAAAAGAGGGTATCAGTGGGGTTTACAGTTAAATTGACAATTGGCATAAAATTCAATAGTTAACTGACAAATAACCTAAGAATTAACAGTTACCTGACAAATGAAAATTAATAATTAACTAAAATTTCTGTTATTTTGCTTAAAATATTATGGCCAGCGCTTGTAAAATTAGTTAGTAGTTAACTGACAAGTGGCCAAAATGTTAGTATGTAACTGACAATCGGGTACACGCCTTGACACCCACCTATAAGAACTTGCTTACATTATCCATTATGTCTCAGTTGTACCTAGAAACTTTTAACCCAACGAAAAGGGGGCGGGGGAAATTCTGAAAATGACCCCTAAAAGGGACCGGTATTTTGAGATGATGGGCGTGGCAGTGATGAAATTTCACCCCTAAGAGGGAACAATCAATAACGTATCATTTTGGTTCGGTTTCTCGATTTTATTTGTATTTTGATACTAGCATCAAACGCCGTCTGCTCGTATGAGTTTATGACGACGTCGTCATATACAAATCGTTTGCCTTTTTTGTAATTTATATTTTATAAAATAATACATTGTTTTTCAATCCAATTATATCATTGATTTTTGCATGATTTTTGATTCGATTGAAATCAGTAGTACGGAAATGGGATTAAAATAATAATCAATCTTTGAAAAGAAGCATTGTTGTTGATCTTATACCCTAAGCGGGACCACAAAACTCAGCTGGTGGGCATTCTCGTCATTATTACCCTAAGCAGGACCAAAACACTGATTTCAAACCCTAAAAGGGACGACGAGGACCCCCGCCCCCTTTTATAAGGGAGTCCCCCTCCCCCCGGGGTGTTAAGTTTCTCGTCGGATGAACTGTTATCATAAGACAACGTTCATCATGTGAATTCCTAAAAACTGAATAGCCGCGTGAGCCTAGAAACTAATTGTGCAGAACAAAATTTGAAGTTTAGGAGACTCCGTCGAATAATGTTATTGAATATATATATGCTTTTAAGCATATTTCAAAATATTTTTTCGGGATTTACAACTTAAACTAGTGTTCCATTCAGCATGAGACGCAGGTCTCGCAAGGCAAAACCTTCCCAACATCAATCTGTCTTCACAGTGCTCTCTCAGAAGCTTCTCGGTGGAAATTCCTTGTAAACCTGCAACAACTTGACCCACAGAGAGTCCAAGTTGCATCAGACCCAGGGCTGTACCTTTATCACTGGCACTGGAAAACTCGCTCGCGCAATTTGCTGCAATGTTAACTAATGTTATACTGTCAATAATCCCTTGGGTAAAACACATCACCAACACCACGGTGACATTAGGAAGAAACCGGTACCATGAGGCGAAGACGAAAAACACCAAGTGAATGACATTCAACAGAGCAAGAGCCCAAGTCTTTCGAATTCTGAAGAAGTCAGTCCATTTGGCGTCCAAACATGAGAACAGGAGACTGAAAGTCCCTCCAAATGAAATTCCAAAGTTGTTGATTAACCTGTAGTACTGAAAATGATCACGAGGTTGAAATGGAGAAGATTCAAACGTCAATGTTGTTAAGACGGCTGTCATGATGAGATGTGTACAGAAGTTTGTCAAAAATGCATATCCCATGAAAGGGAAAGCCTTGAAAATGAACCAGGCTTTCGAATTTTGCTTGGAGCTTGGCGTAGCTGCTTCGTCATCGTCTGTGCTAGCTTCGTCATTCACAGCAGTGTACTGGACAGACTGACGGTCTGTTGTTTTCTTCAAGTGATCTACCAAAGGTTCCTTGTCTAGAAGGAAGTAGAAGACAAGTGGCAAGAGACAAAACGGGATGCAAACAGCTATAGCAATGCGTGGTGCTAAACAGGTCCATGTTGTCAATCCTAAAAATTGGGAAATAAAAAAAAAAATTTTTTTTTTTTTTGCCAGAAAATATATTTTTTTATAAGTAATAGCATGACTTGAGGGTGATTAGTGATTGAATGTCCCCGAAAGCCGAGGAAGGTTTGGTGGACTTTAACTAAACCTCCCGAGGCTTGAGGGGACATTTAATCACTAATCACCCGAAATTTCATGCTATTAGTTTGTAATATTATGATTACCGAGGAATAAAACTGCTCTTAGGAAATATGTTAGCTTTCGTACGATGCATAAATTACAAAGTTTTACAAAGCTGTTGATATGCAGCATACTTTAGGGAATTTGCCTTTGTTAAATGCGACAATGGCGAATTGAACCAGCATTCATTCATTCGTGGTGCTTTATTCTAATTCACTTTGGTTGGCCTAGAGCGGTAATAATTATAATAATAACAATGTTTTCAAACCGTCTTGATTACGTCACAAATTGGTCAATGCGACCCAGCCATGGTCCCAGTGATTGTCATACGAGGGACCTTGTCTCATGAATAGTGATGAGGGATATTTAGACTAGAAAAGAAATGTAAAAATTGTATAACCTGTATACGCCAACGATGCAGCCAAGGGCGCGGTATTGGAGCCGTTTTGAAAGGCATTAACATGTAGATGTGCATGCTCGTAATAAGACAGCATCCTCACGCAAGTTATTTGGCCAAATCCATAAGCGACTCCAAGCACACCAACTCCTACCATTCGAATCCTAACATCATCGATGATCACCAGCAAAACATTAGAACCAACGAGAAACAAGGTGAGTAAAACGAATGCTGAACGAAAAGATATCCTTTTGATAATGTATGAACTAAACGCTTTGGTTATGATATCCGGGATGGAGAACACAACGAGTACTACTGTCGAGGACCAAAGCGTTCCAGCCAGGATATCTTCAACGGCTATCCATGAGACGATAACTGGTGTAAAAATGCTCCACAATCCCAGTGAAAAGAAGTATAATATCCTTAATTGATATTTACGCTCTCCCATGATATTAGAGGTTGCAGCTTTTGGGTGATCAAAGGACTGGAACTGATACCGATTATTTGTGTGGTTTACTTGAATCACTATTCTAAATGCAATCATGCGTAACATTAGTATAAATGTATGAGATCTGAATAACTCGTGGTCAGTTGGTTAAGCTCAGCCGTCGGTGAAGTTCTAGAGAATCTATGGCAGACCAAATACCTAACGATGATGTACACGTGGTCGCCCTTCCAGCAGAAGTGGCTCCGCCGCCACAGGAGCAAGAAATTCAAGCAGAAGTGCAAGCAGAGGCTAACAACAACGAGGTAAATTTTATTTATTTCTATTCGCGGTGTCTCTGTTTCGGTCGGGGCCGAAATCACTTAGTCGTTCTTTCTCTGTTCAATTAGGCTCGAGTTTTAGGGCACTTCAGTTTATCGTTCGTTTATAGTTAATTTTATTAGTTCTTTACCAGTTTTTATAGCTTTCGGTTTAGCCCTAGTCAGCATTTATTTTGTGACTTTTCAGTACGTTGCTTTTAAGCGCTATTCTGTATACTTGCACGGCATTTCATTTATTTATATCGGTGGAGGCCGAGAAAGCAGTATATTTAGGACCGTTGTACAAAGCGTTTTTCATCGCTATTCCCTTTTTGTCCTGCAATTTATTATGGGCGACGGTTGAGGCCGAGATAGCTATGCTTATAGCTCTCGCCTACGGTTTTCTTATCTTCGGTCGAGGCCGAGGCACCTCCCATTTCTATGGATTTAGTTTTGGGTGCTTATAATTGTGCTAT
This sequence comes from Anthopleura xanthogrammica, assembly GCA_964019055.1. Taxonomy (NCBI): domain Eukaryota; kingdom Metazoa; phylum Cnidaria; class Anthozoa; order Actiniaria; family Actiniidae; genus Anthopleura; species Anthopleura xanthogrammica. The sequence continues at coordinate 26,248,229 of OZ025206.1, read as the reverse complement.
TGCGTTTGGGATATGTGCATAACGGTTTATACACCTCGGTTGAGGCCGGGATAACGTTGAAGTTTACAGTCTTTATTACGGTTTGTAGCGTTGAATTATATTCGTTGTTCTAAGCGTTTGTCTTTACTATCCCATTGCAGTTCTACCGTTATTCTATTATTGATCTCGGTGGAGGCCGAGATAACGTTGAATTGTTTGTTATTTTCATTTGCCAAATTTAGCTCGTCCTTACGCAAATTTATTAGCATTTTCAGTCTTTATTTCTTTCTTTTGTGGTTTTGTTTGCAAAATTGGTATATTTCAACAATACTCCGTCACGTAATGCAAACAATTACCGTCGTTTTGCACATCCCCAGGGTATTTATTATGCAAATATACGGTCTCATTTGGTTTTCTTTGTTTCCTATTTTACCTAGCGTTTACATTTGTTTTCTTTACGTACGGATTTAGCCAGGTTTATTTTTAAGTCGTTTAATTTTCTTAGAATTTTATTTTGTTGTTGTTTCGCGTAATTTTACTTTACTTTATTTATAATATATATATATTTTTGTTTTTTGTTTTTTGTTTTTGTTAAAATTGAAAATTTTAATTTATTGATTTTATTTTCCCCGTTTTTATTATCTTGATTTATTTTATTTATTTACTCACTTATCCCCCTCTCGACTTCTATAGATTGCTACCCAGCTTAAAGCCCTACAAGATGAGCTCACAGCTCTAAAGGCAAATCAAAAAACCGTAGGGGGGGTTGCTGCCGCCCTTCAATCGGTCAGACAGTTGGCCGCTGCGCCTGCAAGACTGAGGGACCCCCTGATGTTGGCCGCCGCCCTGCAAACACTCGCTGACGAGGCGCGGGTGGCTAACGACACAAAGGCGGCGGAATACGAGGCCATTCTTCGCCAAGCCAGGCCGTTCATGTATCGTCCGGAGTTCGGCGATATAATAACGAGGTTATTGGGTACCAAGGAGGAAGCGGCCGTGGCGTCAACCATTGCTAAATTGGTTAGGAGATCGGCCGCACCCTTACCTTTTCAGCACCCCTACCGGCGCCCTACTGCTGGAGGTTCTCCCGGGGCGAGGGGCGGGGGATTCCGCCAGAACCGGCAGCTAGGGAAAGCAAGATGCTTCTCCTGTGGGCGCTATGGGCATTTCCAGCGTCATTGCCCAAATGGCAACAATGGCAATACCATGTAGTGTAAAAATATTACATTAAATAAATGAACAAATTAAAAAGATTGCATGCTGTGTGTGTCTATTTCTCCTTCAGTACTTTTTAAATTAAAAAAATAATAATAATAATAATAAAATATATATATATATATATATAAATAATAAATAAATAAATAAATAAATAAATAAATAAATATAAGACTGGAAGTTATTAATTTTCTCCCTGTATACTTTTCATAGGTATACTGTAAGGGTTTTGTCGTGGAACACATATCGCATGGGTTCTATAATGCCTATTTATCTCGCTGCTTTATAGTTTCATAAGTTCATCAGCTTCATAGCTTTATAAGTTTATCAACAAAGGCAGTTTCATGTACAGTAGAACTGCGCTTTAGGCTGTTTCTTCATCACCTAAAAATCGTTTTTACGTTTAAGTTATTTACATAGCCCTATTCCTCCACATACTAGAATGTTTTTGTTTTCAGTTTTTTGTTTTGTTTTTGTTTTTCGCTAGCCAATCATGTTGCTGTACCTAGGTGCGGGCGTCTAATGCCTCTTATGCCCTTAGGGGTTGCCTAGGGCCAGCAATACGGTGGGCTTTCTTTTGCTTTGTTATTTCGTTTTCTTTAGTAGCATTTTCGTTCCTTATGTCGTGATAGTATATTTCTCCCTTCCATCTCAGGTCTTGCCTAGAGTCAAACGCTTTAAGGCACAGGACTCTCGGCTCAGTGAGAGCTGGTGCAATTGGAAGGGTTTTCCCACCGTGTTTGCTGGCCCTAGGCCTCCTCCAACAATGGTTTCCAAAGGGCGGTTCCTTGCTAGCCCCAAAGAAGTGATCTTTAGGGACCCAAATGCATTTTGCCCGGGTGGACTTCACAACCATCTTTCCTCTTGGGAGCAAATCGTTCCTGGTAATGATGCGAGAAACGTCCTGTCTTTTATCAGAGACGGGGTGGACGTTTGGTCGTTTATTGTACCATTTAAGGGAACCTTCGCAGGACAGCCCTACGATTCAGCGTATCCTCCCGCACGTGAGTTCCCAAATAGTCAGTCGTGTCTGGAGTTCAAGGACTTCATTGAAACCACTATTCAAGACAGGGTACGCAACGGATCCCTTATATTTCTCGGTCACGCAGGGCAAGTGCAGCCACCGCATTTAGTGATGCCTATAACGGTTGAGCCTAGCAAGCCGCGTATGTGCCATGACGAGAGGTTTCTAAACTTATGGATCCGCGATCTTCCATTTTCACTTGATTATATTTCTGACCTTCCTCGCTATGTCGGCCAAGGACACTTTCAAACCGTCTGTGACGACAAAAGTGGATACGACCATCTGTTGTTGACCTTGGACAGTAGAACCTTGTTTGGGTTGCGCTGGAACAATTCTTACTACGTTTACGCCTCATTACCGTTCGGCTGGAAAGCCAGCGCTTATGTGTATCATTCTACTGGTCTGGTCGCCACGAGTTACATTCGCTCGTTAAATGTCCCATGCAGTCAGTATATCGATGATCGCCACATTGGTCAACTAGTAACCCCTCAAGGCTGCAGTTGGTCCAACTTCCAGAAAGCAGAGGCGGCGGCGTATATTACAGCGTCCGTGCTTACGTCATTAGGGTATACGTTAGCCCTCTCGAAGTCATGTTTGGAGCCAAAGCAATGTATTCGTTTCCTGGGCTATCTGTGTGACTCTCAACGTATGGCGTTTGTTCTGCCCGATGACAAAAAGGAGAAGTTTCGTGTGTTAAGAGAAGCCATTCTAGCTGCAAAGGAGGTGGGCCTTCAGTTACTGCAACGTTTCGCCGGGAAGACCACGTCATTTGCTATTGCAGTTCCGGCTGCTCGCCTGTTCACGCGCGTAGTGTATCGCGCCATTGGAGCCAACACGAGGAAATCTCACAAGTCTATTAAGATCTCTAGGGATCTTTTCGAGGAGATCGCTTATTGGAGATTCCTTGAAAACTGGAAAGGCCATTTACCTTGGTTCGAGGAAAGGCACCGAATCATCAAGATCTACACTGACGCTTCCAACTCTGGCTGGGGTGGGGTGCTGTTCTCCTCTAAGGGGGAGCCTAGCAAGCTGCGTGACTATTGGACCTCAGAAGAGATGTCCAAGCCCATTGTAATTAAAGAGGCTCTCGCACTTCAGAACAGCCTATCTGCCGTAGCTGAGTCTGTACGGAACTGCCGTTTGGACGTTCATACCGATAGCCTCCCTCTGGTGCAGTCATGGAAGAAGCAGGGTGGTAAAAGCACTGAGCTTACGGCGGTGATTAAATCGGTCTATAGAATTTCACTGCAAGGTAATTGCTCTTTAACTTTGCACCACGTTCCATCCAAAGAAAATCTGGCAGACCCCCCTTCTAGGGTGCTGGCGGCGGCAGACTGCATGCTGGCCAAACAGCCATGGGGCCAGTTGGAGAATCGGTGGGGGCCTCACTCGATCGATTTGATGTCTTTAGATGTTAACGCGCAGTGCGACCGGCACGGCGTACCGCTCCGCCATTTTACTCCATGGCCTACGCCCCACTCCTCTGGGATCAACGTTTTTCCCCAGATTATCCTCCCAACGGAGAACGCCTACGTCTTTCCCCCTCTAGTACTGGTTGGACCAATCCTGCGTTTCATGCTCTCATCCAACTGCAGTTTTACCGCTGTTGTTCCAGACGTATTCCCGAGGCGTTTCTGGTGGCCTTTACTATGCGGTCGTTCGTCCGACTCAATTCAGTTAGGAGTCAAGGGCCAAGATGGTATACTCCTATACCCTTCACGTCAGGGAACATTCGTGCCAAAGGCTTTGCTTTGGGATTTATGGGCTTTCAGGATGTCAGCTAACAATTCTTCATAATAAACACGTGATAAAATAAAATTTGCTTTATTTATTAGTGTTGTTTATTTTATTTTATTTTTCTGCTATAGTGTGTTCCGCGTGTGTGGCGCCCAGCAAAATCCTGTCGAGAATGTCGCTACCCAAATGACAACTGCGCGAAGTTCTGCCAGCAATGTGGGAGCGGCCAAGGCGTTCAGGATTCCGGGGTTTTTCCCTCTCAGGCTAAAAGAGTAAAATTAGACCTACAGTTTATAGATGAACGGATCAATAACCTCAAGAAAACAAGGTTGTCCACAAGCTATGGGAAACAAAAATCGCATCTAGAGTCGGAAGTGGCACAATTTCTTAGCGCATTGGATCCCCCCAAGACCCTTCTCTCATGTGTCCCCATCGATATAGTAAGATTCCTTGTTTGGAAGGATCAGAAAGGGAGAACAAAGGTCCATGCTAGTGAGTGTAGTTTCATAGGTTCTAAAGACCGTGGCCTTTGTAACTGCCCTCATCGATTGGCGGCGGGTACGGTTGACTCCACTATTGGGAAGTTGCGTGCTATATTTAATAGTATGGAGCGATCAGGGGAATGGGACGACCGTTTGGGTTGGGGAAACCCCGCCACCCATCACTCGGTAAAGCAGTATCTCCAGTCCATCAAGGCAGAGCAAGCCGGTGCTAGAGTCACCCCAAAGCAGGCTACACCCGTTCTTTTTGGAAAATTCCAAAAGCTTCTCTTCCATCTGCGTTCGATGCTTATATCTCCCTCCACATCACCAATTGATCAGTACATACATGCCCGCGACTTAGCGTTTTTCACCCTGGAGTTCTTTACTGGGCAAAGGGCTACCGATTTAGGGAGATTAAGAACAGTGGATATTCTCCAAAACCCCGATGGAAAGAGTCTTTTGGTCCACCAAAGGGTGGGCAAAACCATTACGGGAGGTGCATCTAGAACGTTTGCGATAAGACAATGTTTGGACCCTTCCCTCTGCCCAGTCCGAAACCTGCAATTCTACAGGGAACTTTCTAAGGCTTTGGGACTTAATTTGGCACCGGGTTTTCTGTTTAGGACAACCAAACGTACGTCGGTAACTAGCTCGCCTTTTTTGGCCTCGGCTGCACAGGCGCGCCTGGTCACATATCTAAAGTCACTCAATATCCACGACAAAGAATCTGTCCACGGTTTCCGGGGTGGCACAGCAGTCCTCCTTAGCCTTTTGGGAGCATCAAAGGAGGAAATTGCTGGGCACATCGGTTGGCGCTCCATTGGCATGGTGGACCATTACGCACAGGTCGATAAGGTTCTCGCCGCAGATGTCGATACTGACCCTGCTGAAAGGCTCAGTGCTAGCATGTTGCCCAGGGACGGCGCAACTCCAGCCGGTGTCCTAGGCAACAAGTTTCGGGACTTGAACAACTTAACTGGGTTCACTCCGTTCTTCTACTAATATCCTTGAGTCTTGGGGAGGGTTTAAGTTACGGGAAAAGGGAGCAACCCCTTGGAGGTTTAGTTACGGGTCTGAGGATTTGGGGTTGGAAGGTCATGGTACGACTTTAGTGACTTGGTCCTGGCGGTAGGAATCCATTTTCCAGTAACTCATCTCTTCCGTATGCCTAAGTTGAGCAGAGTGCAGTTAGAATAGAATACTATTCTAAATGCAATCATGCGTAACATTAGTATAAATGTATGAGATCTGAATAACTCGTGGTCAGTTGGTTAAGCGGGACGCCGGCAGGTAGTTGAGAGGTCGGCTTGCATGTCAACCGCATTAACTCTTCGCATATCTTATTGTTTAGGTATGGGGCAATTTTTCATCCCACCCTTTCCCACCCTATAACGTTTCCTTCACTGTCTCTCTCTCCTTTGGCTTACGGAATCCCTTTTCCCGTAACTCATCTCTTCCGTATGCCTAAGTTGAGCAGAGTGCAGTTAGAATAGAATACTATTCAAACTGGCCAAATAGTCCCACCGCAGGTGATTCAAGTAAAGCCTGCTTCACATTAGCGTCGTAATCTATCACTTAGGTGTGATAAAACGCCAAGTAATGTAAATGAGCAGTACCAAGAGAGCATAAATAATGCTCTCTTGGCAGTACGTTACTGAGTCTGCGTATATGTTGCTTACGATAACAACACTAGTGTGAACCTGGCTTAACGTGCAATTATATCATTCTTAGTTGCCCAAACCAGCGACTAGAGGAACAATATCGAACCTTCAAATTAATTCCAACGGATAAACTACTAACTCCGCTTTTTGGAAGATACGAGCCAAGTGTAGCCCATGGTCAAAGTGTGATATAAGGTTCGTAACAGTATGTGGCATGTTTCATTTATTTGGCTTTTGAATGAGTTCAGCTAGCGTCTAAAATCTTTAGTATTGGTCGCATGCACGACAACACCCAACCTGATAAAACTAACGGGTAGGTGCGGGGGGGGGGGGGGGGGGTTCGGCGCAGTGGACTTTAGTATGGCTCTTGGATACAATCACAAATCAAGGAAGAGAATCGAAAGAAGTGTGAAGGAAGAACTTAATAATACATTCTCTTCACTCTCCAATCCTCCCCTCTTTTCATCTTCACATTGGCCTTTGTCTCTCGGGACTGATCTATTCATCCCTCCACTGGGATAATGAATTTTCATCTTCTGTCATCTTCTGGCTATTAGAGTACAAACGCTAAAAGCTTACAACTTGAATAGTACTAAATAGTTCTAATTTCATTTTTTTTTATTGTTTTATTAGTGCTATTTATTAGTGATATTAAATATTATTATTATTATTTATTATTGAACCAGATCCTCGTAAATGCGTTAATCATTCCCAAACCCTACGATATTTTAAATAATCTCTTTACCGTTGTGTTTTGTTAGATTCCTGCGAGAATATTTGACTTTGTATAATCGGAATTAAATTCTCAGTCTACTTTCCCTTACGTTTTACGTTTGTGCAGTTTTTTACTCTTGTTTTTGCAACAATTTTTTTATTATTTCCATTGTTTGAACTCCATACAGCTCATTTGAATATTAGCAGAACTGATTAGCGTGGAAAAGTGCGATATATGAATTCGCTCTAATATAACCCGTATTTGCGGCTCAAAAGCGCATTAAGTTTTGTATCGCGATTTTCCTATCCTGCGGTAATTCTGAGCCCACAATACGGATTATATATCAGTGGTGGCTCCCTCCCGATCAAACTTATAGGAGAATCGCAATACTTTGTTATATTGTTTCATGGGTTTAGTGCGAACACTCTATGGTGAACCGTGAACACCTAAAATATGTCTGGAGTCAGGGGTAAATTTTTTTCTATGCAAAAGTTATACTAAAGATCGATATCAGATAAAAGTTATATTAAAGATCGATATCACCGAACTTTAGTAGACGCAACATTGTCAAGGTGTAAGTTTGCTTAGATACACAAAAATATTTGCTTTTCTGCACATCTATTTTAAGCAAACATCTATTTTAAGCAAACCAGCTTTGAGATTCAAATATTTTTCGGTATCTTCAAGAGGTAATTTTATTTTATTTTTTTGGACTTTTTTGTTATGGTAACTAGCAACATGCCCTTACTGTAGTAAATTCAAAACTACTATTGGCATTTTTTTTTAATTTCCTGTATATTTACTAAAATATGTAGGCAACATTATGCTAAATTTTTATTTTCATTGAATCATTTTCAAGGCCTTCAAACATGAGCTTGAAATGTGGACAGTTCGGGGCCTGTAAATTTGGCTATCATATTAGAGTACAAACACTAAAAGCTTACAACCTAAATAGTACTAATATATTTGTACCTACAATTTGAGCCCACGATGTGCGCGCGCACAAAAATCGCTCAAAACCGCATAACAACCTTCAAAATGTTATTGAGGAACCATACACGTTTTGAACTTCAACGGGGCAAAAACCCCGAATTTTGCACGGGACTCTATATTTTTCTTTGAATTTCCTAAAACAACAGGTGAAAAACAATCTTTTGAGAAAGTTTGAGAAAAACGTAATTAGTAGAACATATAAAAAAAGCGTTTTATGTGATTTTGTTGCTGTCGTTTGAGTACGATTTTCGGTTGATTGAGCTAACAAGTAGCTGAATTTTTAGTTTATTTTAAAAACTTTCTTCAAATATTTCTAGTTAGTCTTCAGAAATAATGTTTAAAGTAGATGTCCTGAGAAAATTGCTTTCAGAGCTTCTTTAATTTTTGAGAGAGAGAGAGAGAGAGAGAGAGAGAGAGAGAGAGAGAGAGAGAGAGAGAGAGAGAGAGAGAGAGAGAGAGAGTAAAGTAAAGTAAAGTAAAGCTAAGTAAAATAAAGTAAAGTAAAGTAAAGTAAAGCTACCCCTTTTTATACCAAAACTCACACATTTCCAACCCTTGCCTGAGGCCTAAAAAATGTACCCCTTTCAGGCGGAGCATCCCCGTATAGTCCATTATAGGAAGTACCCCCCCCCCCCCCCCCCCCGGGCAAAATTAAAAATGTGAATATTTTCTAGGAATTTGTTTTAATATTTCATTCATTTTTATTTTGGATTTAACAATAATATGGTATATAGTTAATAATTTGTCACGCGCATTGATCCCAAGAGGATAATTCATCTCAATGTAATATTCAAATTCATCGAATAAACCAACTCACTTGAAAATGATGTCAGCGACATCGAAACGTCGTAAAATAAGCGTTCTGTCTTATATTATCAAAATTTGTCCAAAAGCCACTCTTTTGAAAATATAGTATATGGTATTAATAAATTTAAATATAATCACTAATCACTCATTTTACTAAAATCAGGGGGGAAAATATGCCTTAATAATAATATATTATAAAAAACTATATTTTAAAAAATATGTGAGAATATAAATATATCTAAAATCTACTCGAAAAAAAAAATATATATATATATTGCAGAAACGTTGTAGTATACATTTATACATATATACAAATACCTAATGAGATGCAAAAACGGAAAAAGCCCTAAAATATGATCCTGTATATGTTGAAAGTTACCAAAAAGACTTGTATGTCTCGCTTTGATGAAAGACACGTCAAATACATAAGGTTTTGAAGTATCAGATATTAATAAATTATATTTATTTATATATTTTCGCTTTTTAGGCCTAAAAATTCTCTAATATATATTTAATAATATCTGATAGAGCTCAAATCATATTTTTCATGTTCTTTATTGAGAAAACATCTTGAAAAATATTATTTTGTGAGATATGCATCAATGGGTACAGAGTTATCAATTTTTTCATGTTTTTGCATCTCATTAGGTATTTGTATATATGTATAAATGTATACTACAACGTTTCTGCAATCGAGTGTATATATAATATATATATATATACAGAAAGCTAATAATATATTTGTATCTAATTTGTATCACGTTGTTTAACAGATGGCTCCAACTGCAGTTTCTACATCTAAATCTGTTTTTAATATCGCAAAATGTTCTCTTAAGTGTTCTGCCTGTTAGCTGTCTGTCTGTCTATCTGTCTGTCTGTCTGTTAGCTGTCTGTCTATCTATCTGTCTGTCTGTCTGTCTATCTGTTAGCTGTCTGTCTGTCTATCTATATATCTATTCAACCATAAAAAGCTTGACAAAAGCACCATATAAAGGAGTGTCGCGATTCTCCTATAAGTTTGATCGGAAGAGAGCCGCCAATATAAACCAGTATTGTCGGCTCAGAATTGCAATAAGTTAGAACTATTAACCTCAACGATTTATTTTTTAGTGACTGTCGAGTTTCCTATTGCGATAAAATGCTGAATGTAAGGAATATTAAGCAGGGAGGATGTCAAAGAGGGGTGAAGGTCACGCTCGTACAAAGTGTAAGTAAAACTTTCGACTCCTAATATCATCCACAAAACTAACTAACTAATTTTTTCATCAGCCATTTTTGCATGGCAATTTTTTATCGCTCGCAATCAGAATGATCTCGAACCGTCGTATTGAATCCCAGACGCCTGGGGTCGGTTATAGGTATCAGAATAATAAAAAGCGCTGTAAGCCAAACAGTACAAAAAAACTACGGAAAAAGTAAGATTTGCTAAGCTCTTAGAGGGAGAAATTCACTGCAATCTCAGCTAAATGATACCAAGCAGAGTGGACATTGTGCATTTTTGAAATTAAAAAACTGTGCTATCATGATAAAATAATAAACTAAACCTATGTTTTATTCATAAAAGCCTTGGTTTTTATTTTTATTATATGAAATAGAGTGTGATATTGAGTGACATCAAAATGATAAAATTGATATCCCCACTCCCACCAGTGGCCAGTGGGGATATGATTTATATCAACACTGGTGGTGTCAAATTTCGACTTTTTGCTCAGCAAGTCTCAAATTCTCCATTATTTTTCATTGAAGATTTCATATAATAAACAGAACATTACATGGCCGCTTGGAGATACGAATTTTATCTTCTCGTGCTGATATTATCTCTCACTCGTTCGCTGCGCTCACTCGTGAGAGATAATATCAACACTCGAAGATAAAATTCGTATCTCCGTGCGACCATGTAATATCCTAGTTTGCTGTAAAAGTCATAATGCATCTTTTTATCAGATTCGTTGGATGTTTCGAGAGCGTGGATTTCACACCGAAAGACCGACCATTTTTCAAGATTCCAAGTTACCTAGCAAAACGTTTGTTGCAAACCTCGCAGAACTACCTGGGGAATGTCCAGTTTGCTCTTACAATGAGTGGGATCCGCTAGAAGAAGTTATTGTTGGAAGAGCTGAAGGTATTAACTAAACTTAGCGTTAGAAGTTTTGGACAATAATACCATAGAATACGAGCTTTTAGAAACAAAAAACGAGCTTTTGTTGTGCAGCAAAACAGAACTTCAAACAGCCAGGAGCCTTAAACATTCTTATCTGTAGTTATTGCCCTCCATCTTGTAAACTAGTTTATTAAAATATTATACATTAATATAAGTTTTAGTAATAGTATTTTTAAAATGTTGATAGATTAACCGTGCTTAAATAAATTAATATTAAATTAATAACTGATTAACTGATTGGCTCAATCGTTCGTTCATTTCTTCATTGAAATCATCAGATTGAGTATACGTTTGTCGCAGAGCTTTGTCGTCCCATTGATGAATTAAGAATTAATGTGTATCTGTTTGTATGTAATACAATGGAAGTTTACAAATTCTTGACTACAAAATTATTTTTGATTTGCAGGGGCAACTGTGCCACCCTTTTCAGTAGAGGTGAAAGCTAGCACACATCCCCAAAACTGGGCTTTCTTCGAGAAATATGGCGGCCAACCCTTCCCGAAAGAACACATGAAAAAAGCGATCGAAGAAATCGAAGAGTTTTGTAATGTGTTGAGGCATGAAGGAGTGACAGTGAGACGTCCAGAACCTGTGGACTTCTCCCAGGTGATAATGACGGCCAATAAGGAATATTGTTATGATGAAAATGATGATGGTGGTGGTGTTGATAATGATGATGATGATGATGATGATGATGATGATGATGATGATGATGATGATGATGATGATGATGATGATGATGATGACAGCGATGATGATGGTGATAATGATGATGGTGATAATGATGATGATGATGATGATGATGATGATGATGATGATGATGACAGCGATGATGATGGTGATAATGATGATGGTGATAATGATGATGATGATGATGATGATGATGATGATGATGATGACAGCGATGATGATGGTGATAATGATGATGGTGATAATGATGATGATGATGATGATGATGATGATGATGATGATGACAGCGATGATGATGGTGATAATGATGATGGTGATAATGATGATGATGATGATGATGATGATGATGATGATGATGATGATGACAGCGATGATGATGGTGATAATGATGATGGTGATGATGATGATGATGACAGCGATGATGATGACAGCGATGATGATGATGGTGATGACGATGATCATGATCATGATCATGACGATAGAATGGTGGAATGATGGCGATGACTGTAGTGTTTAGTACGGGTCACGTGCCTAAACATATTATAGGATATTATTAGGTTTTAGTAGCTGGTACTGTACGAATAGAGAAAAGCAAAGATCCAATTCCATCTAATTTTAGAATATTACAATGATAATGATGCCGACGATGATGGCGATGATGATGATAGAGTGGTGGAATAATGGCGATGATGATGGTGATCACCAAAGTTGTGATATCCTCCTCTCTCGCTACCCACAGCGTTTGCATCTGAAGCTAACCTATATATTCTATCACTTTGAAAATATTCTTTACCTTGGGTGTAAAGTTTTCCTGTCCCAGACCATGCATGCATTCGTAATTCTGTTGAGAATAAGATTATTTGTTTGAGTTGTAATCCATATTCAATCATGTGTCTTCTCATGTGCAACCATCAAACAAAGAAATGATGCTCTGAGAAATGACACATGGTCTGAAATGGGAAAACATTACGCCTGAGTTAGAGTCGTCTTTTCCGTTTGACAGACTTACAAAACCCCAGACTTCGAATCCAGTGGACTGTATTCAGCCATGCCCCGAGATATCCTGTTAGTGGTTGGCAATGAGATCATCGAGAGTCCCATGGCGTGGCGCAGTAGATTCTTCGAGTATCGTGCCTACAGACCGCTCATCAAGGAGTACTTTAGACAGGGAGCAAAATGGACTACAGCTCCCAAACCACAGATGAGTGATAAACTTTATGATTTGGTAAGCTTATAGAAGACTGTTACTTATCGCGTACCGTATGGAACTGTGAGATAAGCTAGTTAGGGGGCGCCGGCATGGTAGGGGGCGCCGGCATGGTAGGGGCCGCTTGATCTCGTTCCTAACCAACCCAGCAATCTGTTTCTATGATTGGAAACGTGTGCTGCTTTGTAAGGGTAATATTTTAACTTGGTAGCTAAGACTCGCCCGTATGACTTGGGACGTCAACGTTTCAAAAGTGTGCGTTTTCAAATAAAATTTCATTAGTGTGGACGGGGCCTGAGCCCATACAGATAGTGGGAGGGGGGCAAGGGGGGGGATGCCCCCCTAAAATTTGCGGATCGAGCCCTTTTTTGTTTGATGGATGATGGCAATGCCACTGGCGTTGGGAGGGGGCGTGCACCCTCTGCATACAGATGGGGAACGAATATTGTGTATACAGCTTATAAAATGCCTAGGAGAATAACTTCATGTGCTACTAAAACGTTTGAGATTGGAGTGATTTTGACTGAGAAAATCCAATCTCAAAGTTGAATGCAAATGAGAACGATTTGGTATCATGTTTTCGAACCCATGACCACAATGTTAAGAGGAGGAGTATCTCTTGATTTTTACATAATCATTATATAATCATAATTAATAATAATAATAAACATCTCTATTGAGGATGCCAACATCACATAAGTGGTTTACAGAAGGGTCCTCGAAAATAAAGTATATAAACAAATAAGATAAAAACTAATAAACTTAATAAAATAATAACAATAATAGTGATCCAAGGCCCGGCCTATAATTAGTCGAATATTGAATTCTACAGGAATATCCTATGCGAAGCGTTGAAGAAAGGCGCGAATTGGCACATCAGGGGAAATTTGTTACGACTGAGTTTGAACCATGTTTTGACGCAGCGGATTTCATCCGAGCTGGAAAAGATATCTTCGCACAGAGAAGTCAGGTGAGTATTACAGCTGATTTGCCCCCGATCAGTACGGGTAAGTCGTCCGTTACCTTGCCATGTGTCCGAACATACTGATAAGCAGTATTTTAAAAAAATCATCTAGTCTATCTGGTGCGTTTTTTTTTTTGCGACTTTGTGCTAATTTTCCAAACTTATTGATCCAGTGAAAAAATATCATACAATAGGGTTCCTGAGTTATTGTGTGAAGTCCTACGGCAGACTTAGTACCTTGATTCAGGGTCACTTTTTCTCTGGATTTTAAAAATACTCAAATATATTCCTGTCTACCTGTCTACCCTAACGCTTTGCCCGCGCGACAAATTAGTAGTTATTGGACAGATTCAGATTTCCCGGAAACGGCAAACGTGACCAAGTTTTCTTCCTTTTCCAGTATTTCGGTTTACCTTTTGCAAACCTTCTTACCAAAGAGAAACATTCTTCTGTTTATATTTACGACTTGGAGATTTTTGCGATTCCTTTTTACTAATTTTAAAGAACTTATCACTAGTCAACTGACGTTTTACGCTTGCCGTAAACGAGATTCTTAAAATCTCTAGTGTCAAGCTGCTATGGCAACGCGTTTCCCACTTGCTTAACTTGGCTTTAGCATTATCATTTTTATTCATCTAGCTACAAGAGTGTTACTTTTCATGCATGAGATGAAAAGAGTTACTATAATGACCGATGGCACGATCTCAATGTTTATTTCATAGGTTACAAACTACATGGGTATTGAGTGGATGTCCCGTCACCTTGGCAACCAGTACAATGTACATACCATCTCCTTCAAAGATCCTAACCCTATGCATATTGACGCAACCTTCAATATCATTGGCCCAGGGCTTGTTTTGTCTAATCCTGACAGGCCTTGCCGTCAGATAGAAATGTTCCATAAAGCAGGTTGGAAAGTGGTCCACCCACCCACCTCTCTCATACCTGACGATCATCCCCTGTGGTTGGGATCCAAATGGTTGTCCATGAATGTTCTAATGCTTGACCCTAAACGAGTTGTCTGCGACAAGAATGAAACGACTACTATAAAGGTATTGTTTGTCAATAGCCAGTTGTGATGTCCATTGATAGATTCAGAGGTGTGGTCTTTTGACCAATCACAGAGCGTGGTATATCGTAATTCATGCATCCTGCTTTATAACCAATCAGAGAGTAAAATATATACGTAGTAGTGCATCGTGTTCTGTGACCAATCAGAGAGCGTTGTATATGATAATAATAATAATAATAATAATAATAATAATAATAATAATAATAATAATAATAATAATAATAATATAGTATACTAACGATGAATCTTTATTAAACTTTACCAATTATGGTAACTAGTTGTACAACTAGTCTTCTCATCATTTTGTTCTTGATTGTGTTTCAGATGTTCGAGGATCTCGGCATCACTCCTATCCCCGTCAGTATTCGTTATGCTAACTCGCTTGGTGGTGGCTTCCATTGTTGGACTACAGACATACGTCGTAGAGGAACACTAGAATCTTACTTCTGAAACATGCTTGTTTTAGTGAGCAAATAAAATGGACGTAAACACTTCTAGTAGTTTATTTAACAATTATTTACCGAAATCAAGGTTCAATTATCAGTGAATAATTTCAGAGCCGCAATCATTGTTTTAGTATCATTACGCAGGTGATTTATTTTTCAAACTTTTTTTTTTTTTCGTATTTTGAAAGAGGCCCGTATCAACAAACGAAGCGCGCGCAATCCTATATTCACCTGTACGTGATTATAGAGAAAATATTACAAAGTTCTCTACCAATCAGTGCGCGCGATTTTCTATAATCACCTGGGTAATGATACTAATGCACTTTATAACTTCACACTTCAGCTTGTTGTATAAAAATCCTTTCTCTCATCTGGTTTTAACTGGTGGGCGCACATGTACAGGCACCACATACACAGGCAGTAAAGTCCTCTATAAAAAAACTGTTCTAATTCTTGCGTTCTGATTGGCTGGGAGTGGGTGCATTATGAGAGTATACAACACACTTTCTATTTCGTCATACTCTAATATATTTTTTTATAAATGAAATAAACTCCTACTATGCTGTATGATGCTATAAAGCACTTGGGGATTGACAGAACACTCGAGAAGTGCTATGCTTCTCCTAACACCTCCCCTCGTTGTTCATGAGTGATGTAAACGTTTCAAAACATCCTTCTTATCTGTCTTTGAATCTGAGGAGTGAGCAACCGACCTACTAAAACCTTTCGCTACTTCGCCGTAGAAAACTAATGCTTTGAATGGTCGTTCAATCCGCTCTAAAACGGCCAAAAACCACCCAGAATGACACTTAATACTATTAGCAATAACATAGGACCAAGGTATGTTCAAATTTATTTCAACAAAAAATACGTTGTATATCGTCCCATACATTTACTGTAAAAATAGCTAAAAATGGATTGTTTGGGCTGCCTGTGTTTCAATATACGCTCGTGGTTCACACTTGGCAACTTGGTCAAAAATTCATAGTCTTCTGTATCGAGACCAAGCACTTAAGCCATGAAAAAAGCATTTCTTATAGGTGTCTTACTATACTTGCTTTTAAATTTTTATACTATAGTTATGTCACGGCTCTCTGGAAGAGCGTTTTGAGATAAAGTTTATTATTAGACGATAGCGTTCGACACAACCGACTCATCTACAAAGCTTGCACCTTTTCGACTGATGCGTCCAAGAGATCCGAGAACAAAACTTTCAGGAATTGACACAAAGCCTAAACCACAAGACAAAAACTGATCAACAAGCCAGAAGCCCGAGTATGCTGAAGCATAAAGCGAAACAGATCATTGCACGTGATGTCAGAGCAGCTCAATTTGGAGGGCAAAACAAAAGAATTTTAATCTCCTGAGAATTGGAACCTGTTATTTCGCTTTCCAAATTGAGCTGCATTGCGACGTGCTGCAAGGGGTCTTTTTATATTTTGCCGCCGTATCGTCGAAGTAGTCGATTAGAAATTATGTTTACCAGACTTTGATATGTTTTGTTGTTTCTGTGGTTTTTCTATCTTTCTTTTTTGTGGTTTTGACACTATTATGCACATCACATCAGTTAATCATTATTGTATTTCATTTTCGAATCAGACTTGTTTGCCGTACGGTGCTGACAAGGCGCATTTTTGTTAGCCAGGTAATCTCCTCATGACGTACGACAAACAGTGTTGTTCATTTATTATTTCATGTTCGTCATCCCAGATGGAGCACCAATTTTACTGGTCGCTCCTTTTAATCGTCTTCTTGTCTACTCATAAAGTGGGTTCTGTACAAGTCCTTCTTCATTCTTGCCTTCATGATAGCATTGATAACGAAGTTCAGCAGATTACCGTGCACGACCTTGAACATTTACCACGGCCGAATCCAAGTATCTGCTCTTTGTAAGCATTCTCTTGTCATATGTATACCTATCTTATTAGACATTTTAGGGTGCAATACGGATGAACATTTTTTTTCGCGAAAAATGCATAGATTTATTAATTTGATTAAGATATATAGATGTAGAATAGCAGCATGGCCATCTAGCCATGTTACCATGTTGCTTTTAAAGGAAACTCACAAGTCCTCACAAACAAGTCTGGAATAGCTGATTTAAACCAATATATTTTTCGTTTTTTTTATAATAAAAAACGCGATCAAAGGTGGCTTCCCAAGGGGACTACGGTATGAAAGGGGCAGGAATACTCGTCGTACCTTTAAGAGGTTATAATTTACGCTATTTGGTACCTTTTAGGGTGTTCAAACGAAAAACTAATTAAAATGCTGTAAAATTAGGTAATTTGGTACCATTTAGGGATGAAACTGGTTATTGTTATGACTACGAGAAAGAGATTCTTAGCACCTTAATTTTAAGGGGTCATTTTGGAAATTTCCGACGAGCATCCCCGCAACTCTATATATTGGAGACCCCCTCCCCCCGGGGTTGGCTTGTCGGCACGGCAAATATAAAGTCAATTAGCAATTTTTTGGAGTACAGTTTGGTGAACATTTGGGTTGTAAATCCTTGTCCAAGTAACAATAGAACGACAATAGGACATGAATTTATAACCAACATTTGCATTTATTTGAAGAAGGTCTAGATCGGTCATTCTAGTTGATTGGTCGTTGTGTTTTACTTCAATCTACTTTCAGTCTTAGCTCATTTCCACGTTTGACGACTGATAAATTCCTTCGTTGCTTTACCATCGACAACCTGAACAAGGCTGAAACTGCTTGGCTTGTTTTTGTCATGAACACCAATATAGGCAATGTGCATAAAAGCTCTCAAAGCACTCTGGGAAAGTGAGTTCTTTAAAAATGTAACAGGGAAATCAAAGGAAATAACAGAAAAAAATTACTCTGTTATTTTCGTCTGCTGAAATCCTATTATTTCTATAGAAAATGTCGAAGGAAAGATTATCAGATGAATTTTTAGAGGAGCCAAAAAAGCAAAAGAACTCACTTTCCCATCATATATATATCATCTATAAATAAACCTAGTAATGTACACTGACGTCTTTTGACAGATCTTTTGATGAGACTGAAATAAAACGAAAGAGAGTCATCTTTTTATCTCGAATATCGACCTTGAAGCTCTTAAATACAATATACAAAACAAGTCCTTTATCAAATAGTTAACAGCATGTGAATTGAGCTTCATCACACTCGGTCAGTCTGAGATATCATAATTATTTTTTTAAGATTACTGAAGACTTCATTATAGTAGACATTTGAGGAATATATTTTATAGTCGTATTTCTATATCAATATAGGTTCCTTTATGTTAGTATTAAGGCATAATTATTATATTTTCAGAGATACAGGGCAGTTATTTTTGACGAGTAAAGATGCGATTTGTCATGCGGCTTTGCATGACGAATTGTTAAGAATATCGGAGCCAAGTTCCATTCATTTCTTTGACAGGTTTTTCTTGAAAGGTCTACCTTACACAGCCCGGTGACGCATGTCAACATATCAGACTTAGACTATTGACTGTTTCATTCTCATCTCGGAGCTATGATAATCATGGGCAGGTTTTTAATAATGTTCTCAATTACAGTGAACTCGAACCATGAACACTTGATATTTTTATATTTTATGAACTTTCTACTGCTTCAAACCTTCTGAAAATGAAGCACTGAACTCAAATAATCTTATTGTTCAAAATAAATCATATTTCCAATCGATTCACACAAGGTATAAAGGAGAAAAAAATATGGAAAAACCTCAAAGTGTTCACCGTCCGATTGTCCTCACTGTAAATTAACTTTCCTTTTTTCCTTTTTCTGTTAGGGAAATATTCAACAGCAGCACGAGTTTTCTTCATGATGGGTTATTCGTTAATTTTACTGGTTTATTAATCCTGTAAGTAACCTACACTTTGTTCTCGCTCATTGAAAATCTAGGTTATCCACAGGAAGCCCAAGCAATGTAATTGTACGTTATTACGAAGGAATGTGGAATGGAGGCTTCTCAAAATTATGTTGAATGCGAGGCTAACATTGAACACAAAAGAAATGCCACAAATTCCATCAAGAAAAAGTGTGATTTCTTTTGTGTTTCATGTTAGCCTCACATCCAAGATAATTTTGAGAAGGGTCACTTGTGTATCGTAAGAAAAGCTGAAGTAATTCTTGCAATTAGCTTACGAATTTTTGCATTTTGGTTCTACCAGTATTCACTTTAAACATTTGGAAAACCACCACACGATGGCAATAGTGGGGACTAGCGCATGCGCAGTAGACACAAAAACCTTTAGATTTATAGGCAGTGGGGAGTGGGTGAAGTGTACGGTAGGGTTCGCAAGGGAACAAAAACAAGAAAAAATCTTTTTGACGACTAGCTCCTGAAATGAATACTAAATTCACCCACCCGAACTCAATATTAATTGGCGTGTAATTCTGTCTTTTTCAGCTCGTTATACAACAATAATATCCAGAAGATATCAGCCAATGCTTTCTTAGGACTGTCGGCTCTTCGAACACTGTAAGGAATCTTGTGACACTGTTTAATATTTTTAAAACGACCGGCTAGCCGCACACAGCATTTTTTTCTTAAAAGTTAATTTTTACAGTGCGGACACACTAACCGACACTTGATCAAAACTGGCCAATCAGATCACAGCTAAAAACAATGACATTCCAACAAAAACCGTCTGGGCCAATCAACGTTAAGAACTCGAAACTGGTATTTTTACAAAGTTTTCGTGCTAGATCTATAATTTACCAGTATCGTTTGAAATTCGGGATTCTTGGAAGACCAGAAGACAGTAAATATTTCCCAAACGACTTTGGGATAAGTAGGCATAAGTAGACTTTTCGCAGCTGCGTTTTCGACAGAAATTACTCCCTTTTCGAAGCTGCTTTGATATTCTTTTTACACTCTTCACACATTAATTAATGCTAGTAAAGCTTTACTTAGATTTTAGAAGAGATTTGTCTTTGGCCCTATTTTTCGTCGTATAGTTTACACGAAAAGGTAGCGTAAAGCGGCAAAATAACACGTGCACTAAACGGACGGAGATATGTCAAGAAATGCATTTATGTTGGTTGGTTCTTATTTTACAGCAATCTCAGCATGAATCCAATAAAAGAGTGGCAAACATCAAGACTCATTAATCACGTCCCTAATCTAACTACGTTGGACCTGACTGGCACATCACCATGGTTACCAGATAACGGTCTCTTGAGAGTAAAAAAGCTCAGGACCATTCAAGGCGTAAGCTGGGGTCAACACTGCTGGGACTGTTCACTTATCAAATCAAATAACTCCAGCCAACTTAAATTGTTTACTGAAGGTTCTACGAAATACATGAAAGGTTATGCATGCCGTACGAAAACTATTACAGCAACAAGAACAGTTCAAAGGTTTGCGAACTATGGTTTCTTAGCAACATGCGTAGTTGAAAACACAAAGTGCAGTAAGCTAGAGATTCAGGAAGTAGTGAAGGCACCTTGTCGGGACTCTACTTTATCGGTGTTCTACCTGCAGTATCTGCTTGGTCCTTTAGCTATAGTGTTAAACTTATTCGTGATCATAACTACCATTCGCTCCAAACGTCTGCGTAAAAACTTGGACATGCTTCTAGTGTGTAATATCGGGATTGGGGATCTGTTTAACGGCGTGTATTCAGTCCTGATCATATCTGTTCATACATTCAAAACATTTGACCAAATGATGACATTTGCGCACGATTACTGCGCATTCATAGGGTTCTTTTGGGTTCTTGGAATATGTCTTGCAGTAAGCTTTTCATTTGTTTTAACAATAGAGCGATACAAATGTGTAGTGCGCACTCGGCCAGGTCACAGTAAAATGAGTTCCACCACCCTAGTGGTGGCTTCAGCTATATGCTGGCTGTGGGCTCTCACTGGATCTGTTCTCCCCATAGTTGGTGTTGGTAGTTATTCCATTAATACTTATTGTATATCGATTTTTCCTGTTAAATCTAATCCCGTTCAGTTTTATTACAGTACAATTGGGGCAGGACTGTCGGGTCTCATGTACCTTATTACAATACCTATATACATCAGAATGTACATATTTGTACGGAGGTCCAGCAAGAACATGCGAGTACGTGCAGATATCGAGTTAGCCAAGAGGGTATTCATTCTAGTATTGACTAACATGCTGTTTTTTCTTCTTCCAGTCATTTTATCGTTGATTTTCGCCAGTGTTAATCGCGAAACAAACGCTATTTCACGAGAGGTGTCGGAGATACTGAACTCGGCATTCCCTCTTCTATGTTTGACTTTGAATTCAGTTCTTAACCCACTCCTCTATGCATTCAGAAGCAGGCTGTTCAGAACAGAGTTAGTCAGAATGTTATCTTTGCATTGCTCCCTCAACAGGAGGGTAGATCACAAGAACCGTTCTACCAGCCTGAAACTGTATAACGTGCAAGCTGCCAATGCCGTACATTCTCCAAATAATAGTACATCACTAGTTACTCTTTGATATCTTGAAGCCTCGTTCAACTCTAATGCAAGATATAAAAATGTCGGGCAATCGCCTCCCTCGCGCCTTTTTCCGACGCTTGGACAAGAACACACGCAATTGCAAGCTGTTTAGATATTTTTAATGCACGATAGGTATAACTATAAATAAGTAGATACAAGTGGAAGAATGTAAACATGCTTCACCACTTTCTAATTATTGATGATGATCGATGGAGTTCAATCGAAATATTTAGTAAAGATGATTACGCAACTTCTCGTTATCTCGTTTATTATTAACTGCAAGAACCAGTGGAAGAATGTAAACATGCTTCGCCGCTTTACTACTGATGATCAGATAGTTGGAGTTTGAAATATTTAGTAAAGATGATTATGCAGCTTCTCGTTATCTCGTTCATTATTAAGTGCAAGAATAAGTTTATTTCTTGTATGTTTTTTCCCTTAATACACCCAAAACGGTTTAATTACAAGGGAAGTAATAGGGGTTGAACATTGAATGGGAGTTTGAACGTTGATTGGGGGTTGGGGTATTGAACGTTAGGGTTGAACGTTGTTACTTATATGGGGACGATGTTTTTAATTCCAAAATTTACAAAATTTTGACTTCTGGGGCCTTATGGTTTATGGTGCAAAATGCATTTTTTTTGCCGAAAAGAACATGCCGAATATATACCATTAAGATCGACCAAAGATCGATCCTACTAATGGTTTCAGAGCTCCGTCGTACCTGATTATGTTGATCCAATTAGATTTTTTTAAGCCAAGCATTTATGTGTGTAACCAGATGAAGGTCCCCACAACATAGGTGTGTAATCAGATGAAGGTCCCCACAACATAGGTGTGTACCCAGATGAAGGTCCTCACAACATAGGTGTGTAATCAGATGAAGGTCCCCACAACATACGTGTGTAACCAGATGAAGGTCCCCACAACATAGGTGTGTAATCAGATGAAGGTCCCCACAACATAGGTGTGTACCCAGATGAAGGTCCTCACAACATAGGTGTGTAACCAGATGAAGGTCCTCACAACATAGGTGTGTAACCAGATGAAGGTCCTCACAACATAGGTGTGTAACCAGATGAAGGTCCTCACAACATAGGTGTGTAACCAGATGAAGGTCCTCACAACATAGGTGTGTAACCAGATGAAGGTCCTCACAACATAGGTGTGTAACCAGATGAAGGTCCTCACAACATAGGTGTGTACCCAGATGAAGGTCCTCACAACATAGGTGTGTAACCAGATGAAGGTCCTCACAACATAGGTGTGTAACCAGATGAAGGTCCTCACAACATAGGTGTGTAACCAGATGAAGGTCCTCACAACATAGGTGTGTAACCAGATGAAGGTCCTCACAACATAGGTGTGTAACCAGATGAAGGTCCTCACAACATAGGTGTGTAACCAGGTGAAGGTCCTCACAACATAGGTGTGTAACCAGATGAAGGTCCTCACAACATAGGTGTGTAACCAGATGAAGGTCCTCACAACATAGGTGTGTAACCATGCATGCACACATGCAGTCATATTTTATTTCATAAAGCAGGTCATAAGTGGTAGCTATAATAGTTGATGTGAACGTACAACTAAAGTATTCCTCATTTAAAAAACTTTTATAGTCTAAAAATCTACGTCTCGGTAAATATTCCCCGATAATCACCTCACTATCGGTGAATAATTAATAAATATTTTAAAATTAAATAAGTCCCCAAAAAACTAGAAGAAAATTCGATATTAATATAAAATATAAGAATCCTATTTACACCAACACCGTGTAAGAAGTGTATTGTATGGGATGTAGCGACAGCTTCGGGAATTTTTTTTTTTTAAATATATATATTTATTCTCTAGTTTGCCCCAAGCGCAAAACCTCATCAATGGGGCTCACTAGCTTCAGTTGAACGTGACTAAATGTAAGAGAAGTGGCAGAAACGTTTAAATGGATATACTTCATTATATGCTTAATAGTTTCGGTTTCTTCTGGCATCAACACCTTGAAAAATGAACCTGATAATTGGTTTGAATTTCAGGAAGTTTTGAAAATTGATTTGGATAAGAAAACAATGAAGACTAAAGGCTTTCTTTCCAGGCAGAAGCAATTTCCTGGTATACTTATCTAGAGGTTTTTAAAAGGTATTGTTTTCATTTCATTCCATTAAGAATATTTTCGAATCACTTTTTTTTTTTCCCTTCGTTATGCAAATACTGATTCACGGTAAGTCTGCAGTCTTGAACGGCTGAAGTATTTAATTAATTAAAATATCCAATACTGCTTTATCTTATTAGTGATTGATTCGAGGTTGAGGAAAACACTGGGTCGAGTTGGCATTGTAGGACCCTGCATTCTCGTACCTGCTTTCTGACGAAAAATCGTAGGCTCTGGCTGTTGAAAATAGCATAGCAAGGAACTCTGATTGGTTAATAGGATAAACAAACATATCAACGGAAACCAAGCAAGCCAAATCAACTAGAACGGTTATATATCTTCGAATCTTGAATCAAATCCTATTTCCATTTGTCGAACATTTAAATTTTAATTTGCAAATAGAAGTCGATCGTAAACAAGCCAGCCGTTAGAAAGGTCGAGCCGGCAATTCATAGTCATGAGCGATCCTGAGATAGAGCATGCGCTTTGACGAACTGGTCGCAAGATTCTGGCTTCCGGTCACTAGGGTTTCCCAGAGCCTACGATTTGGCTAATGAGTAGGGTCTGTGAACGAGAATAATTGTAGGACATTTCTCCAAGATGGTATCTATGGCTGTTAAAGTACAATGCACTACAAGGCCAACTCGTCCCAGTTTTTCCCTCAATCTTGGAATGGCTTATAATTTTAAAATGGCCTTCCCATACATTTAATTAGCGAAATAACCTTTTAAGTACTTGACAGTAGTCAAAATAACTTCCAGACATGAATAGGAGAGGACCTGCCGTTCATCACGTTCTTCGAATGCTCATTTGGATTAATAGCCTTACGCAGCAGTCGATAGCTGGAATGATTAAGTACCAACCATTGTTTCACAGCTGTGCTCGCGAGATGGATAACGGAATATTCTTGAACGAATAAATAAGTTCTTTTTAACATATAGAGCTGGCAAATTTTGATTACTTTGAATGTCCTTAAAAACATTAAGGCATCATATTCGATTCGGTTGATTTTTGGCCATTTATTTTGAAATATGATATGATTTTTCTGAGATTAACTAGAGACGAGCTTAATTCTTCGGCTCTCAAATGGCTTCCACACTGTGAGCCAATCAAAAAAACGAATGTCTGCCATTCAATCAAGACGATTAAAATCGGAAGTTAATTGATTGTCAGAGTACTGTGTGGTTTCCATTGGTCACTTATGGCCACTTAGACTTTGCTCTAATTTATAAAATATCAATGCATCTGAATATAAACTTATTAATAGTACGTTTTATGCTGAAACATTGTCCTCTTGGGTGCTTAGGTTTCTAACACTGAATAAATATTTAATCTCGAAAAATATTTTTACAATGACGCGCAAAACTAGTACTAGTAGAGAGCCGGCTTTCAACAACAGCCCTTGACTTGACGCAGCACTCAAAACTTCCAAGTACAACTGAATATGATGATTTCGGACAGAATGACTTAGTTTTATCTTGTCTTTCATTTCCTTATCTTGTCTTTTCATGTCTTTTCTCCTGTCATTTTTTTCTCTCTCGTTTTTCTTTTCCGTATGAGCAATTGAAAACCAATGTACTTCATCTCGTTCTCGCTTCTTTCCTTTCTTCTTTCTTTCTTAATTTTCCTTCTTTCTTTCTTTCTTTCTTTCTTTCTTCCTTTCTTAACTTTTATTCATTCATTCATTCATTCATTCATTCAGTCAGTCAGTCAGTCAGTCAGTCAGTCAGTCAGTCAGTCAGTCAGTCAGTCAGTCAGTCAGTCAGTCAGTCAGTCATCCATCCATCCATCCATCCATCCATCCATCCATCCATCCATCCATCCATCCATCCATCCATCCATCCATCCATCCATCCATCCATCCATCCATCCATCCATCCATCCATCCATCCATCCATCCATCCATCCATCCACCCACCCATCCATCCATCCATCCATCCATCCACCCATCCATCCATCCATCCATTCATTCATTCATTCATTCATTCTTTCTTCCCTATTTCAATTTTTCATCCATGCAGCAATTGCGCAGTTAATAAATAGCCTCATTCAAGGTCACCATCTGCCTTCCATTTTTCCAATCATCCCCGCTACAAATAGCTTACTTCAAATATGAAATTAGTTGCATCTTTTTAAACTCAAGGTCCGACAATTAAGTCTCCCCCGCACGTCAAACAATAGTACATGGCAAGCATCTCGGTATATATGTCTCAGTACAGAAAAATGCTATTTGTATTCCAAATATATGAGCTTATTAAATGGCTTTGCGTACAACTTCTTTAGATTGTCAAATCAACAAACAATTTTGTCTTTTCTCTCATAGAATGATAAAAAAAAATTAGAGAAATAGTTGGATGAGTGAACTGTTGTCATTTTAGTGGCAGTTTCATCATACGAACTTCGTCCAAGATCTGTTCTCAGCCTTGTGAGATACAAGGGCTTGCAAATAATCCTTAATAATGTATAGCCAAGCTGGGTGAAAGCCAATCAAACTCTGAAGTATTTTAAAAAAGCGAAGCGCCACGATCGGGAGCTGAATTTTGCAGTTTCTTTTCTGTTTGTTCCTAGGATTGTATTTCATTAAAAAAAATGGATGTTGTCGCAGTTTAAATATATATATCTTTTTTTGAGATTTGAAAAAAGGTCATGATTTTTTTTCTTTTCCACAAATCAAAATTTGTATATGTCAGTAACTTCAAGAAAAAAACGAAAATTAAGCGGGCCAAAATTGAAATCCAAACAAATTTTCAGATTTGCATGTCATTTTAATTTTTTTTGATGTTTAATTCTAGGTTTTCAAGGACCAACGGAAATTTAAAAAAAAGTTTTCAATGGTATTGAATTGTTGAATTACAAATTAATATGAAGAAATACGAGCCCATGACAAACTCTTTGGTTGGCGCTAACGGCTATTTAGAAAAACCCACGCGCATGCAGCTTAAAATGAACACCATTAGAAAGGTTTCTTCGTGATTGATCAACACATTTAGCGCACGTATTGTGATTATTTCAGTCCATTTTCGTTTGCTCATCTTCAATAACTGACAAAGATTGCCTTTATGTCTGAAAGAACATTATCATCGCATCTGCTTACAGTCTGGCCTTGTTCCTGTCAAGGTCTTTAAAGCTGCGTACCTGGACGCTTGACGTATTTTCCCATCAGATACCAAATCTTTTAGCCTACAAGAAATAGTTTTTATCTCTATTTATCTTACTTGGTTTTAGTTTTAATCTCGTGTAGTGTTCAGTGTCTTTAATTTACCGCATGATCATGGCTGGAACAAATCCTACAACACGAGAAGAAAATGCTTTCCCGAGCGAACTGATTGCTTTGCTTCAAGATTTTATTCTGGCAACAGTGAAAGAAGATCCTGAAGATATCATTAGCTATGCTGCCAGTTATTTTCAATTACTCCAAGAAAAGAAAAAAAAGAACGACTCCACAGATGCCTTCGAGCAAACTAATGCTGTCATAAATGAAAGTTCAGCCATTTCCAAGTTGTCTACCTTGAACAGTGCGTCCAGCGATGTCACAAACTCCAGAAATGGCATTTCTAAAAAGTCCTCTTTGAATCGTCTGCTGAAAAGGCGAAATTCGATAGCTGGAGAACCGTATGAACCGTTTGGGAGCTCTCGATGGGAAGGTTGTGAAACAGTTTACCCTAAATGTGTCGAAGCTCGCCAGAGAGTCGAAAAGATTGTCAAAGACATTTTCATTTTCAAGTCCTGTAGTTCAGAACAGTTGCGGAAAATTATTGATGCGATGTATGAGCGAGAAGTGTTTACCGATGAAGTGGTGATTAGACAAGGCGACCAAGGAGACAATTTCTATGTCATCGATCAAGGAAAATTTGTATTTTTATTTGAAGGGGACGGCAGTAAAGAACAGATTGGTTCTATTGAAGGCCCTGGGAGCTTTGGAGAACTGGCGCTGATGTACAACTGCCCGCGTTCAGCAACTGTGAAGGCTGTTGAAAAAGGGGTTGTTTGGGTTCTTGATCGTTTCATTTTTAAACAAATTCTCGTTGATACTACAGAAATGAAACGAAGGTATTATGAAGAACTTTTGGAGGGTGTTCCAATATTGTCTCTTTTAACCGCGTATGAGCGAATGACTTTAGCAGATGCTCTTGAAACAAGGGCATATGAAGATAACAAGTGCATTATCAAGCAAGGATCTAAAGCCGATTGTATGTATTTTATAGAAGAAGGAGTTGTGGAAATAATGCTTGAGAATGACGAGCAGCCGAGTCAAGTCATTTCTAGTGCAACTAGGGGAGATTACTTCGGAGAGCTTGCACTGGTCAATAAGATGGAGCGCAGTGCGTCCGTGTACAGTCGTGGCAAAGTGGTTTGTGCAGCACTTGATGTGGATGCTTTTGAACGGCTTCTTGGACCATGTAAGGATTTGATGAAAAGAAACGTGGAAAAGTATGAAAATCAAAGGAAAATGCTTGGGATAAAAGAACTGCCTCAGCGATAACCTTCAACAAACCTGCAGATTACAAACCGTGAAACAACCGCTACTGGGCTGATCAAAGTCAGGGCACAGCCAATCACTCACAGGTCGAACCCTGAAACAACCTCTGGGCTGGTCTAACTAACTTCAGGGTACGGCGAACCTAAACTGATATAAACAGTAACAATAACTACAATCTTTTCAAACTCTGGGTCTGTTGTTGTGATACAGTTGACAAGTTTAGTGCATTTGGAAGTCACTTTTGTTCAGGCTATTGTAAATACTGACTATGTGTACATATAGTAAACAATATATTATCAGTTTACCTCATGGACGATGAAAATTGAATGTTATTATACAAAAAAAAAAAAAAAAAAAAAAAAAAAAAAAAACCATAAATCTGAGTCTACTAATTTAGTTTTAAAAAGTCATTTTTTCACTTCGTTTGATCAGCAACGACAATTACGCTGTTTAGTAATACATGAACACAGCGAAAATGGTGAATAGTTTATAATCACCGATAGAATGCTCATTCGTTTGCCCATTATCTTGTTAAATTATAAATGCAAGCAGCTGAGATAAAGTATGAAGCTGTCGGTATAAATAGACTAGCTAGTGCCAATACATCAAGTGTGAATCACAAATCAGAGATCGATTGATATATGGATTCATAATGGCTTATATTTTATTTGTAAAAAGAGACAAATAAAAAAAAGAAAATTAATATCAGCGCTGAAAATATTCCGTAAAATAGAACTACCTATCAACTGATTACTCTGTTTTGCATTCACTAGTGAAAGAACCGATGCAGAAAGACAGCTGCAATGCCCGGGGCTGTTCATAATGGCAGCTCTATTTAATTTCTTGTACAGATCATTCGATGTTACCAAAAAATATTTACTTTATACAGCCGATTAAACTCGATCGATAAATTTTGTCGCTAAATTTTAAACAGTTACTTAAAATAATTGCGCTGAAAACGTTTTTGCGTCCTACATCTGACGATAATGGACTCAAGAGCTTGGTAAATATATATATATACATATTTTATAAATCTATGTTTAATTTATATATTGCGAAAATAAAAACAATAAAAAAATATATTAATACGATATATTTACCAGTGAAAAGTTTAAAAACTGTCCTAAAATGAAACGTTGGAGTTTTGTATCGTTATGTAACTTCCTAAAAAATGCCCAAATTTCATAGACTATTCCATAAATATATGCTCCTTCTAGTTTACGAGCTTGTTTTTATTTTTCGGAAATTATTTTCGTCGTCGAGTCGTGGGAACAATACAGTACACTTCCTGATGCGATAATGAACAGCAAATACAATCTGATTCCGTGTGTGTTTTGCAAGTCAATCATTATTGATTGGTTATACAAGGTTATAAGACCTAATCTTGATTTAGAGGCTTGCATGTGTTTTTGAAAGCTTGAAAGCTTTCGAAGCAAAATTGAATGGTAATAGACCATTTCACGGTTGTCGTCGCTCAACCTCAGCCTCGATAGTGTGTAATATATTCTTTAGAATTTGACTACAGCTCACGGTAATTTAAGGAATGAATTTTCGAGATGCACGAGCGCTTTCAAAAATATCTATTGAAACACTTAAAACTTCCACGGGCTTTAGTCAAATTCTAAAGAATAAATTAATAAATAAATTGAAATGGTCTATTAAGGATGGCGTAGTCGTAGTACACTTGCCTAGATCTCAACTCTGGGTACGTCTCGGGCTCCATTCCGATCGAACTGACTCGGTATCCCGTGTGAGCAGATCGAGTTTGTTAGGTCTCTTTTTAACGTCTCGAGGGTTTTTCTTTGTTTTCCGGTTTTCCTCCCTCCACAAAACCTAACAAATAAAGCTAATTGACAATTCAATCTTTGAGTTAGCCGTGCGCTGACTTTGAGGTTGTTTCAGGATTCGGGTAAGATTTGAAGGACTTTGTATTCGCAGATGGAAAACTCTCGAAGCACAGGAGAGCAGATTAAACTGCGGCTGATTATCATATATCTAGTAGGAGCCTGGCTGCTAGAAGGTTTTTTTGATTTTGCGAAAGAGGGCCGGAAAATTGGCGCGAAAATTGAAAATTTGTGGATTTGCGAGATTGGTGCCATTTCAATTCATTTTTCCCAGAGTTCGATAAGATATAACTTTCCTAGGCCTGGGTTAATAATGTTAATATTTGGGCTAATATACACTATCAACCTGCTACAAATAATAGGCGGTGGGAAACCGAGATTTGTAAGTCTCTTTGCCTTAGTTTCTCAGATCAAAAACGAGGGACCAATTCATAGAGTCTGGCTTTGCTGGTTTTCGAGAATTAGTCGGTTGGCAAGCTTTAAGATATCAGAATGAGGTGGAAACCGAGTCAGTGTCATCCTTAAGATTAAGGGACCGTGTTCATTAAATACTTCGCCGTATAATTCACAAACTACTCGTCTAATGTCTATAAAGGTATATATTTTCTTGAAGCTGAATAAACACTGATTTCAACCATGTTGCTCATGACGGAGTTGTCACGACGGAGTTCCAGCCATGTAGGGGAAACTACGAGGTGGTAAAAAGAAGAAACCGCGTAAGCTTACTCCCGATATTGGAGAAGTGCTTAAAGATCGGGAGTGAGGTGCACACGCATGACTGGGGAGCTTACGACAACAAAACCTGCCACAAAAGGTTACAACCCACACAGTTGTCAATCATTCCCTTAACTTCGTGGATCCAGTAACAGGAGTTCACACACTATATATTGAAGCAATATGGAACTCGTTGAAGCAAACAATAAAAGAAATCAAAGGCATGCATAAGTCGGTAGGACGTACAGTCATACTTGGACGAACGGATGATGTGGGGAGAATGGAGGGGGGATTTATTTGCATGTCTTTAATTTGTCACAACTCAGGTTTGCAAAACTATTACCCAGTCACTGCATGCATATCAGCCCCTACGGAAAATGTTGGAATTTTTTTACTTCTATTTTAAATGAAAACAAGCGAGCACTAAACGTATCAGAGAGAAGTGAGGTTTCGTACTGATGTACTCTTGCTTGCTTAAACCTCAAAATATAAAAGTTCTTTCAAAGTCACAGTCAGCACGTAAAACTTACCAAGAAGTTTTTCGTTTTCCTACGAATATCAAATACACATAGGACAAAAAGTCGTGGTGTAATCTAAATTATTTATTTGTCAATAAATTATGGATCCATTCAGTATGAATAAATTGGGAACTGCTCCCGCGTCTCCAGGCAACAGATTGATTTTTATGTTGTCTGCAAAACCACTAGGCTTTAGTACCTCAGTATTGGTCAGTCATCCACGAGCTCTGCTCACAGCTTTCAGCACTTTTAGCTTCCCAAAAGGTAGGTTGACAATAAATCTTGCTGTCAATGTATCTAGATGAATTATTCCGAAGAGAAAACACAGAATTTCAAGGCATTTGTGTTGTATATAAAAAATATTCGCTCGGTGCTCATAGTCAATTCTAGTACTTTTAGAATCGTTGCTAAAGCATATTGAAACATTTTTGAGTGGAATGAAGCTAATATTTGGCAAACTGTTTAGTTAGTTTATCTGTCAATTGTACGAGAAATTTCCGATGGATTCCTGATTTATTTACCGAGTAAAAAACTTTAATGCTTAATGTTGTGTTTGCAAACTTGTTTGGATATCATAATGGAGTTAATGACAATGTATTGTCCATCAAATCCCGAGAACAAAACCTATATTATAATGGACTTAATCTCATAAAACCAGTTTACTTATAAACCTATAGGACTAAGAAACGTTAGCTAAGTCATGCAAAGAATATAAATTTAGGCAAGAAGAAAAAATACCTTAAAAGCAAAGTCAAGTAGGAACTCAAGAATTGGGCCAATAATTAGTCAAATGTCTCCATTTTCACCTATAAAGTCTGCCTTATTTTCCTTACTAGTAAAACCATAGCTAGGTATCAGCTAGGTTTGGTTTTAGAACGGAATTTTTGCAGCCATACGTAGAGTTATAGGAAATATTATCCCATAAATTTTTCCAGAGAAAACTTTGTGACTTTGATACTAAAAGATCAAACTTTGCAAAAGGAAATATCGTCGGAGCCTCTGTCATTTTGCCAACTCACACACTAAATAAGTAGAGTCAGTGTAAAATCTACAGGTTCACTTCATTATCATGCACTTCAGAACAAGTGACAACAAAAGCATAATTATAGCATTCTTTTAGGTTTCATGATAACAGCTCAGAGCAAATATACAGACAAAGCAAAATGGCGGATCTAAGAGTTGGTCAAGGACCTGCAGTCTTTTCAGGACCATCTGGAGTAAAGCTTTTCCATTATTACAAAAAGATAGATCCATCATTTGTTGGCCATACGCGTTTCTCCCCAGAAAGGACCAGTAATGCCTTGCATCTTTTGCGTGGAACACCAAGGACCCCTCACCACCCCTCTAAGGAGCAATGGCTGGGATCGGTTGGCTGGAACGTCTGGTCGTACAATGACTGGAGGCTACTCAAGAGTAACAACCAGATCAAAATGGGCCCGTTTCGAAATGACGTGGAGATACGTACACTAAGCTATTATGGGGTTTATTGATCTGAATAAATCTTTTTTGTGAAATGTTTGATAACTTGGAGTGCTTTATCGACTTATACATCATTTTACAGTCAGGCACGAAGTGTACGACATGTATCTAACATGAGCTAGAATGAAACACGGCTCGGGTTATCCACCACTGTGCCGGCATTACTTGATTACTTTCGTAGGTGATTATCAATGGAACCCATATATACTTTTGTTATATACCAACTGTCAAACTTTCTTTTTTTCGTACTCTGATTGGGCGAGAGGGTATCACGTGAACATGAACAAGTTTCGATGTTTCCCCGGCAACGGCTCTCATCGGGCGATAATATGTTTTATCATATGACCGTATTTCACTGTACGCGTGATTCTAAAAAAAACCTTTGGGAAAATGTCGTCAGCAAAAAAAATACGCTTTTCCGAAAAGTGTAATAATTTCCCGTTCGGACTCGCCGTTCGGACTCGCTGCCGTCAATCATATAAAAACTACGCATTTTGATTCGCATTTATTAAAAACGCTTTGAAATCGATTTTTTATATGTGGTCATATGATAAAATGCTTATTGACTGAGTTAAGGTCGGTCCGAACGGGAAAATATTTGGCTCTCGGTCCTTGGCACGGAACTCGCTGCGCTCGTTCCGTACTTCAGGACCTCGAGCCAAATATTTTCCCGTTCGGACCTCCCACTCAGTCAAGTACATAATCCACCGGGAAATAACAAAACAGGAAGTGATTTCACCGGAAACGTAAGAGTTTTTCTAAGTTTTTAACTGATCAAATAATTAAATAATTCGAATATTTTTTTTTGTGTTCTTTGACAGTTGGTATATAGCAAAACACTTATTGACTGGAACCTCGGGAAAGCAGTGTGTTTTGTGGTCCCTCAACGGCGAGCGTCGTCTCGGGGCCACAAAACACACTGTTTATTTTCCCTCGGTCCCAGTCAATAAATATTCATTGTAGATATGTTGGCCTTTTTGTTTTTCACTTAAAATAAATATACACTGAATAATTGTATCATTGTATTCAGTATCTCTTTATCCGACCGAGGCCCCAGAGGTGAAAGCCGAGTGCACTACTACACCAAACTTGGTCCCCTGTCATCAATGGCAGTCACGGGCCATCTGAAATGCCATAAAGCTGATCTGAGAAAAAATATTAACCAATCAGAATCGATTTGCAAAACTGGCGTGTCATCCTTAGTCCACCAGCTACTCGGGAAACGGTTATTTCTTTACTTTCTTTCCAACTCAATAATGAATATCACAATAAATCTATACAAAATATCAAAAACCTCTCCTGAAAATCTAGATTTATCTCAGATATAAACTTTTATAAGTCAATTTTCGCAGGCTTCATGACACCTCAGTTTTGCAGTGACGTCATTTCTACGTCTCTACAGTATTTCAGATCAGCTGGATGACAAACATATTCTAATTTTTATTCCCATTCCGGTCAATTTTTTCCAGCACAAAAGTAAAACAGAAAAAAAGCCTCAGTTTTATGTTACCCCTTCAAAACCATGATAGACCTGTGCTTTGAGCTAGCCTAGGGTTCCCATTATTCGATTATTGCTAAGGGAGCTTCACGCGCGAGTCATTTTCTTTAGTACTTTTTCTTTGTTTGATCTGGATATAACTCAAACAGACTTCTTCTCGTGCTGAAGATTGAAATGCGAAAACATTTACCACACTCGAAATTATGGTCCACGCTTTAATGATTTACTATTTCTGTCTGTCTGTCTGTCTATTGGTCGTTGAGTCTGTCTGTGTTAGATGCAAGATCGAATGGTGTTTAGTAGTTGACTTTTACAGAGGGAGGAAAACACTTTTCAAAAATATGAATTTGAATTTTTATGCTTTTTATGTATATTTTTTTTTACCTGAAATCAAGCACTTGCCTGTCTGCTGTCTCTATGTCTGTCTGTCTGTCTCCCTGTCTGTCTGTCCTCCAGTGCCCACAATCCTTCAGTCCAGCGGGTTCAGTCCTTCTCTTCCAGTGTTCCTCTGCACGTGTTGTACCAACAAGTCGTGTTTGTGTGTCCAAATATCATCCTCAAATCTCCTCCAAAACACGACTAAACCTTCCTCTAACCTTCATTAACCTTCTTCATTGTGGTTCTCTTCGAACAATTCAATAACTGGTCCTTTAAAGATGGCTGCAGTCGAAGATACATCGGTCAACAAAAACGGAAGCAAAGAAGAAAGCAACTTGACTGAAGTTGAAAAGAAGATTGTCAAGCAAATTGAGGTATAAAAACCACCAAAAACTCCCTAGAAACTCTCCTTTTCCTTCAAAATTTAGTAAATAAGAACTATAAGAAAGTCGTATATTGTTGTTGTGCAACTACGAGCAAGACAGACCTCTGTTACTGAGCGTAAAACAAAGACAACTAATGCTTCTTTTCTCCAACCTTCAGTTTTATTTTGGAGACAAGAACTACCCTCGGGATAAGTTTCTTCGTCTAAAGGCTGATGAAGACGATGGCTGTATCCTTTTTAATGAAACCAGATGATCTTGCGAGCTTTTCTTTATACTGGAATTCATATAAATGCCTAATTAAATTACTAAATCTTGACTCAGTTTTAGTACTGATTGAAAGTTGAATATTATACATGTTGCTTGAAGTGTATTTTTTGAATTTCTCCTTGACGTTATTCTTTTGATATTGTACTAAGGGATAACATTTGAGTGTTTACTTACATTTAGTCGGTTGAAGGTAAGGATTTCATCATCTTTTTCATCAACAATGGCAGATCAATTTGCATTTGTGTATATATATTATATGACCATATAGGATATATATAAATTTTTGGTATGCAATATTACTATCATAATACATCCATAAATGCTATGCATCACATGTCCTGGACCTCCATATGACATGATGTAATGTGGTGTTATATAGTTATGGCACAGCATGTACTGTATGCATGCTGTGGTATACTATTCATTACATGGTTATGGAACATGATAGTACGACATCTCATAATACATGCCAGACCTTGATTTATTGTCACTGATGTAAAATTTATCTATTTTTCCCTTTTAAATGTACTCTGCTTTTTTGAAGGCCCTGTCACTCAATGAGGAAACCATTGTTAACTCTGTGAAAAAATCAAAAAGCGAGTTATTAGAGGTAAGATTGTGTGCGGTAGTTCCAGAAATACTATCAGTAGATGAATAGGGCTTCTATATTTGCTGTGTCATCCAACAGCAATTTTATTGAACCCTGAAACAACCTCAGGGAATTTAGAATATTGGATTACAGAGGGAGTAAAATAGAGAAAGAAGAAACCACAAGGGAATGACCAACAAGCTTTACTTGTGTGATGAGTCCAGGAATCAATTTTAGATTTTTTATTAAATTCAGTGTTACACATTTTTATTGCGTTTGAATTGAATTATTAACTGGTTTACAGTTTTTGATAAGTTATATAGTGTGTATTAGTTACGATATGCAGGGACTGCTGAGGGGGAGGGACGGGGGGGGGGGGGGGGAGGGGGTGCTCAGTGGTCTCATTGGGACCACTTAGTCCATTAGCTGTTCCCTCACTTAGCCTTATGCCAGTCTTGTTTCTTGTTTTGTTTCTTACCGTCGATTGCATCTACCCATTACCACATGTACAAAAAAAAAATGTTTTGTTGTGCCAGCAAACATCAAAGTTTCATGTGCCACAGTTTTAATTACCTGTCGCGTCTATTACTTGTAACTCAACTTTTTTCTCTTTTTTCTACACGGATGAGAAATTTTTTAGTTTTGTTGTGCTGTACAATATCTTTTCTCAATGTGCTGGCATATACAGGCAAATCTTTGTCACTTCATGCAAAAAATCCTTGATACTTCTTCGTTTGATCATCTTGGAAGTCCTTGAATGAACAGGAAAAACTTTTAAAATGTGGCACGTGAAACTTTGAAGTTTGCCGGCACGACAAAACATGTTTTTTTGTACATGGGCTTAAGGGTAGATACATTCTTGAAACCGTATCATTGTTCTAACTTAAATATATTTCCTCATAATCTTATTGTACCTGTTTAAGTGAAAGTTTCTAAATTTATACTGTAAATAAATAGGTTAAACACACTTTTTTAGGGTGCTCTGTGGTCCTTGTTATGTGTGCCAAATAAATCATTGATATCCTAATTTTGATTCTTCTCAGGTTAGTGAGGATGATAAGAAAATCAGAAGGCTGCAGTCAGTCCCTCTTCCAGAAAACACAGTTGAAGTGAAACGAGATGCCAAAGCCAAGACTATTTATTGTGTAGGTATTTCCTAGACGAAAATTCACAAATCATGAAATACAATTAATGAATAACCTTGATACAAGGATTTAGTGTGTAATATGACTTTTCATAGATCACAGTATTCAAAATAAGCAGATAATACATGATCACAGGGAAAAAAATGACTGAATCATGTATAACGCGCAACCCCTGTGCCACCCAGTTTAATTGTTATATATAATATTTTTCATTACAGAAAGGTTTTTCCAAAGAGACAACCCTGGATGAGCTGGAAGAGTTCTTTAGCAAGTTTGGCAAGGTACTGCAAGCAATTTTTTTTGTTATAAATTAATAATAGAGAAAAGTTTTAAAATCATCTCTGGGTTCTCCAGTTTTCCTCCCTAAGTAAAATTTAACATGTGATTTGAGTGTTGTGTGTTGTAAATAGTGAACGTAGTGGTAGTGTGTGCAACCTACAGAAGAGCAACTTAAGAAGAATGATGGTCGTAAAATATAAGTTTTTTTTGTCAATGGTTTTGTATTCCTTTTTGTTTTGTATTCTCTATTCTAGACCTCTATAAGCTGTGATAGTTGCTTATCATAGTCTAAGGACTGATGTGCTCCTGGTCAGTAATTTGCATGGGTGGTATATGCTGCTAACGTGTCGTCTTTCACCACTGTGGTTCCAAGGGTTCAGGTCACTAGTTCCAACCCTGCACACACCATATGTGAATTGAGTTTGAATTGTTTTATGTGCTGTTCTCTCCCTTCCCATGTGGGTTTTTCTCCACGTTATCGATTTTACCTCCCTCTGTAAAAAATCAACATGTGAGTTTTTTTCAACCAAAGATGTTACTGTATTTGCTTGGTTAGATTAAAAAAGAAGAATAAGATGATTGTTGTTTTTTGTTGACCAGGTTGTGTACATCATGATGAGAAAGTTCTTTCAGACCAAAGATTTCAAGGGTTCAGTCTTTGTTGAATTTTCTACTGCCGAAGAAGCAAAGAAGGTCCTGGAAACAGAAGACTTAAAGTACAAAGATCAAGAGCTTATTAAAATGTTGAAGTAAGTGTCTTTTTTTCATTTTCTTATTTATTAATTTAGTTTTAGTTTTATCCAATTCCAAAAAAATCTTTTTAATTTCATTTTGGACTACAATCATGAAATACAATATTAAGACCTTCATGCTAAATTTCTAATCCAATGGAATTGTTTCCCAAATTTGGATCTAAAATTTATTCCCAGATACTATAAAAAACCCTCCCATAATCACTGTTATTTCATCTAATGATTGGCTGCTCCCGAGCGCTCATCCACTCAACATTGTGAGGGGGAGGGGGGTTGAAAGACCAAACTTGCTTGCTATAGGAATTGGGCTTCCTATATTTTAAGGGCCTCAAAAAATTTGTTTTGACCTATTGTAGCTTTCCAAAAAAATGTTATCATAAAAATACTACTTGTCATATTATATCTACCATGTATTTTTTTTCAAATTTCCAATTTCAGTGCTATCCCACTAAGCAAGCAATGCATGTATATATTAGTAGGATAGTGTTCACTGGAAGTTTGACAAAATATATTAGGTCATTTGTTTTTGTTGATTGATTGATTGATTGATTGATTGATTGATTGATTGATTGATTGATTGATTCCAGAGATGACTATTACAAAAAGAAAAATGATGAAAGAACCCAACAGAAAGAGGAGGAGAAAAAGAAAAAGGCCCAGTATGAGATAACACCTTTTAGTATATATTTTACTCACTATCTCATTTCTGATTGGCCAAGAGCCTTCAGCCAATTCTAATATCATGTGAACTCGACATGATAAATGTATTATCTGTAGGTTTTTCTGCAGATATTACATATATCATGTCAAGTTCACTCAAGGTCATGACAGAGATTGAAATATGTTTGCTGTTTTTTCAAAAGCAGAATTAAGTCTTAATTTTTTTTATGATTTCTTAGTTTACAAAATGTATAATAAAACAGTTATAGAATTTGGTTTTCACATCATATCATAAATTATTAAGACCTCAGCTGATTTATCAGCTATTTTTCTTAAAAAAAAGAATTGTTAAATATAAATCCATATGGCTCATGAAACCTAGTTAAAATTCACTAGTCATAAGTCTATCAAAAAAAATTGAATAACATTGATCCCTATTGTTAACTAAGGCCCGGTGTAGACGTCAAATTTCCCATGTGCTGAATCTAATGCAAATGAGCAAAACCTATTGTTTGAGTGCTCTTTTGCATTAGATTTGGCGCATGTGAAATTCGACATGTGAAGACCAGTCCTAACAGTCTACGTATTTTATTTCTCCAACTCAATTGAATTAATTTTTTTTCATCTTCAAATGTTCTGTTACTTCACATGCATCCAAGATGAAATTTAAATCTTCATATTATATAGCTCCTCTTAGGTTTTACAGAAGGTGCCCATTGATCACTGAAGAAAAAATTGATAAAATATCTGTTTTGAATTCCGAAACTTCAAGTAGTAGGCAAAAACTCATTGTGATGAAACCTAAATGCAATTTTTAACTTTTATATTATGTTTAGAAAACTTAGACTTAATTTATAACTACATTATCTTTAGGGAAAGAGGAGAAAAGGAAAAAGAACAAAAAGAAAATGAAGAGGAGGTATGGATTTTATAAAATAATAAAATAATAACTGAAATACAGTAAAAATGAACGAATGAA
The DNA here is from genome assembly GCA_964019055.1 of Anthopleura xanthogrammica. NCBI lineage: Eukaryota > Metazoa > Cnidaria > Anthozoa > Actiniaria > Actiniidae > Anthopleura > Anthopleura xanthogrammica. The sequence goes on along the minus strand of OZ025206.1, from coordinate 26,208,516 downwards.
TGTTGCTAGTTTACTGGGGTGTCCATAGTTTATTAGTAATAATAATAATAAATAAACTTTATTTATTATTATAGCGCTAAATCCACTAGTTGCCCAAAGCATAAAGGATGTTCATTGATTAGCATGCTTCCATTGAGTTTTGGGTGTACACGAGAGGTTCATTACATATCACACGCTTCTCAACCACATCAGTGTGCTGTTCATCAGGTTTTGGATGCATGCTCGCAAATGCTAATTAATCAATCAGGGAACAAGTTATACCGTGGCTATATTATAATAGGGTGTTGGCAGTTTGTGTTGTGTTTTGTTAGTGCATTGATGGGTGTGTTCGTGTGTTCGTGAGTGATCATTCAAGGGTTGTTGATACAAGTAGTAAGACTCATGTAAACTATAGCAAACGATATTCTGTTAATATTTCCATTGTTTATTGATCTTTTGCAGGAGGAAGTTCAATACCCCAATGGTTGTGTTCTTTTCTTTAAAGGTGTTGGTGAACAGACGTCAAGAGAGGATCTCAAGGTTAATAACAGTTCCTTCATGATTGTATTTTTTATGCCAATGCATTTACAGTAAGGACACTCGAACCATGAACACTTGATATTTTTATATTTTTTATTTCAAGAACTTTCTACTGCTTCAAACCTTCTGAAAATGAAGCACTGAACTCAAATAATCTTATTGTTCTAAATAAATCATATTTCCAATCGATTCACACAAGGGATAAAGGAAAAAAAAAGTATGAAAAAACCTCAAAGTGTTCACGGTTCGAGTGTCCACACTGTAATTATCTTATATCATTCCCACACCACACAAATTCTTGAATCAATGTTTTCTGATTTTGAATTCTGACCATGTTTCATTCTCTTGAGAATAAGATTCTTCGATTGAGTTGTGTCCATATTCTTTTCTTCTCATGCACAATCGTTTAACAAAGAAATGATACTCTTGGGAATGACACATGGTCTGAAATGGGCAAATATTATGCCCAAGGTAGAGAGACCTATTTCTACTTTGATACACGTTGTATTGTATATGAACCAGTTAGTCCCCTTCACAGTTCCCTGCAACATCTTGAAAGGTGGCCATGCCATTGCATCGAAGCGAGACATGAGGTGACCTTGCAATGATAGAGACATAATTGTCCAAGGTTTTAAAAAGTCTCTATCATTGCAAGGTCATCTCATGTCTCTCTTCAATGCAAAGACATGGCTACTTTTCAGGATGGCGCAAGGAACTGTGAAGGAGACTATTAGATGTTTTTACAAAGGCAGTATTTCCTTCTCAGTGATTTTAAGACCCTAAGTGTAGGTCTGGCCTAGGATTGAACCCATGATCTCCCAAGATTAAAAACGCCCGGCTCATTTCAAGCATATTTTTTCTTACAGGAATTGTTTGGTGCTCATGAAGAGATTGACTGGGTTGATTACGCACGTGGGGAAACGGAGGTACGTTTGTCTTTTCATTCGCATTATTTTCTATGTGAATAATACTATCAAAACAGGTAGAGTTTCAACTACACCGTTAAAATTTCAAGCCCGCAGGGATGGTTTTTTGATCACGTGACAGTCTAAAACATATTGTAAACACCAACGTTTTAGTCTACATTCCTTTCTCCACACATCGGCATCCTTTAGATAATTGTGGGGAAGTAAGCGGGTCACCGCTACGCCATCTACCCATCATAGAATTTTCCTAACTTTAATTCAATATATTTGTTATCTTTTTACAGGGATATGTTCGCTTTATGTCAGAAGGAGCAGCCCAACGAGCTATCGATGGTGTCAAAGGAGACAACGATGGCAAGGTCGTGATCAGAGATACTGAGACTGAAGTTCGTGTTCTCGAAGGTTAGATATGAATGAGGGAATTACTAGAATTAAAGAGATCAAGTTTGTTTGAAAAAGAAACATTTCCTGCATCATCTTGTTCTTTCGTTCGTTTTTGTTTTGTTTTGTTTCTTTTTTTTTCTCTCGTTTGTTCGCTTATATTTTTCTATGGCGACTTAAAAATTTTGGCGACTTTAATGTTAGAAATTGATGGCGCAATCCCTCTTCTCTCCTGTTTGTTTGTTTGTTTGTTTGTTTGTTTGTTTGTTTGTTTGTTTGTTTGTTTGTTTGTTTGTTTGTTTGTTTGTTTGTTTGTTTGTTTGTTTGTTTGTTTGTTTGTTTGTTTGTTTGTTTGTTTGTTTGTTTGTTTGTTTGTTTGTATATATATATTTTTTCTTATAACGCCTTAAATGTTAAGCCCCTGTTACCGCAATCTTTTTTCGTGCAACTTGAGCAGCGTGCAAAAAAAGTTCAAGTTGCACAAGCGTTTTTTAGCGCGCAACACCCCCTCATGCAACTTATTTTACAAACATTAAAGTTGCATGAAAAGTAAATTTGGTTTCTACTTTCTCAACAAATTTCCGAAAGTTGCAACGACAAAAATACGTGTGACATGCTCGCGTGCAACTTGAATTTTTTTGCGGCTCAAGTTACATGGAAAAAAACGTGTAACAAGGGCTTTAGAGACCGATGATGTAGTTCATTTTCACTCCTGGGCTCAGGGCTTATTAGAAAAAAGAAGAGGCCGATAGAGAAAACACGCTAGATTTTAACTCGCGTAAATATGACTTTCAGGTGATGAAGAAAAAGAGTATTTCGTCAAAGCAAAAGAAGAAAAACTTCAACGACGACAAAGAAAGCAAGGTAACTAAACAGTTTTGGTAGCTAAAATCAGTTTACAAGTAAATCAGACTCTATTCTCGTTAGGTCCCGTCCCTTGCAGCACGTCGGAATGCAGCTCAATCTGGAGGAAAAAATAATAAGTTTCAATTCTCAGAAGAATGAATTTGTTTTGTTTTGTTTTGTCCTCCAAATTGAGCTGTTTTGACGTCACGTGTATAAGGAGCAGACCATTATTTGTAAAAAGGCTTTACACCGTAATGCGCTTCAATTCAATGAGCAGACCATTATTTGTATAGGCAGTTATCAATCTCGTCCCAGAGCCTGCGTTTCAGTGGACGAGATTGGTCAGTTATTCGTAGTTATCTCTTGCAATCAAAACGACGGGAAAATAATTAGTCTGCTTTGCAGCCGTTCTTAGTGTCGGTCTCAAAATCCGTCCCCACTAACGGCTGCTTACTGCAGCCAGACATTCCATTCCAACGGCTCAGCCAATCACGGTTCTAGTTCTAAAATCGAGAACTGAATCATTTGGAATGTTAGAGTAAAGCCGGTGGCTCATGGTTTATTATATTTGGCGAGAAATCAACAGGGCGACCTGTCACGGGCCTGTCTCCTGATTGGCTTAAATCAAACAATTGGAATGGAATGTCTGGCTGCAGTAAGCAGCCGTTAGTGGGAGGGATTTTGAGACCGACACTAAGAACGGCTGCAAAGGAGACTAGAAAATAATTTGAATGATAAATTATCTTGTCATGCAAAAAAATTGCATTGTTCCTGCCCTTAAACATGACTGCCTTGAAAAAACTCTAGTAACAGGTTAACAGGTAAACAGAAAAGGATTTCGAGGCTTTTTCTCCGGTTTTCCTCCCTCCGTAAAAACCAACCCTAATTCGATCTGAGCTGTGCTCCGTGGTCAGACATGAGTCGTATGGCGGCTGCTAAAGGCGCCTTCGTATGCCTTCAACTCGACCACGTTGAGCTGCGTCCTTCGTAATTCAGCTCTTCAGCTGCAAGCAAGGATGATTAGCCCCTCCAATTTCTTTATTTCTAACCAGAGTTGTTCTGTTGTGTCTAGACAAAAGGGGCGGATTTGGTAAGCGTGGTCGTGGAGGTGGACGAGGGCGAGGGCGAGGAAGAGGAAGCTTCAGCTGGAGAGAGAGGAAAAGTGAACGAGACACATCTGATGATAAAACTGAGAAAAAAACCGAGATTAAGACTGAGGCTGCAGGCAAACACACCCGTTTTGACGACGAAGCTGAACCACCTGCTAAACAAGCAAAGACAGAATAAGATTACAACGATTCACCCAACACTGAAGTAACAAAGACGCACGCGCGCACGCACCGACCCTCCCACCCATGAGTGGTAAGCACGCGCTATTAGGATGAGCATATTTCCATATTTTTTCGGTTCTTTAGTTTTAGTTTTTTTAATCCAGTGCAAGATGGCACCAGAGAAGTCGTCATAAAGACTTGTTTCATACTTCATTCCGTTTGGAGTTGGGCTCCCTGTTGTCACAAGAGCGAGAGAGAGAGAGGGAAGCCTGAGAATGAAGGCGAGAACCTAGTAATAGACCCCTTGACGTCAAAGCAGCTCAATCTTGAGGACAAAAAAATTTCAATCGCCTGAGAATACACGCATCAAGAGTTCCGCGCTGCTGCTCAATGCGCATCTTCAGGGGATTAAAAAGTGGGATAAAATTTGTAAAATATGCTATATTTTAGTTGTATCTTTCTTGTCAAGTACAATTTTCACTAAATATTCAAGATCGCGTACCGTTAAGCGAATTCTGAATCAAATATACCGAAAAATTGCATATTATACAAAATATCATCCCACTTTTTAATCCCCTGAGCATGCGCATTGAGCAGCAGCGCGGAACTCTTGATACGTGTATTGGAATGGAACCTATTGTTTGTCCTCCAAATTGAGCTGCATTCCGACGTGCTGCAAGAGGTCTATAAACCTTTCCCAAATTCGCTCAAGCGAAATCGGGAAACATTGCTACGTAGCTGTCAATTGATACAATATCATGTATGCATCAAATTCTTTCTAACAATTGCAATAGTGTGTTATTCGTAATATTTTTATTATTGAACTGAACATGAACTACACAAGTCCTCCTGCAAGAGAAAGACACTCGTTGATTTTTATTTTAAATAACTCAAAAAATGAAGTCAGTGTGATAAATGAATATGTTTTAATAAACTCATTACAGCCAATTTATTTCAACTGTTATTGAGCGTGTTTCGTTGTCTAAAAACAATTATTGGCGAGAAATTCGGTGGTTGATGGGATTGATGCTCTTTCCGTAGTCTTCCCACAATCCCTTATGATTCGAGCGTGAGGTCGATGTCAGGGTAAAATTTGCATATTTTTAATGCATTTTTATGCAAATTTTACCCTGACCTCGACTTCACGCTCGGATCATAAGGGTTTGTGGAAAGACTAACGGAAGGGAGCATTCTATTTCGATCACGGTAATCATGCTTTGCGAGCCGAGCCAGATCGCCTTATGTTTACAAACAAACTCTTTGCTACCGGAATTTCAATACTCCAGTTTCACATTCGATGGAAACCGCTGTTTTTGAAGACCACAGACTCATTTGTACAGGCTTAGCCTCGCTTATAAGTCAGCTATTCAACGACATCATTAAAAGTCCGTGGGATTTCAAAACATTGGTATTGTTCAACTTACACATTCTTTACATTACGGTTGACTTATGCAAATCATTAGCAACAGCCAACTGTAATGTAAAGAATGTGCAAGTTGAATAATACCAATCCCACGGACTTTTAATGGTGCCTTTGAATAGATGACTTATAAACGAGGCTAAGCCTGTACAAATGAGTCTGTGGTCTTCAAAAACAGCGGTTTCCATCGAATGTGAAACTGGAGTATTTGACTCGTAGACTCTGGCTTGGTTTTCGTAAGAAATTGTACAGACCTTTAGTAGCAAGAAGAGATTTCTTTGAGATTTCTGAGATCGGACCGAAACGTCTGTACCGAATTTCATAGAAAAACTAAGCCAGAGTCTACGTGTCAAACAAATTAAAACTACCTTGAAGCCTGGCTGCAACTTTCACATTTTCTTTGCTGTCGTAATATACAGATGTTTGGATAACAAGGAAACAACAAATACGAGGCAACAATTTCTTTGCTTCGTAAAATTGACTGCTCCCCCTCAGTGGCGGATAGAGCCACAGGGGCGTATCTAGGGGAGTACTAGGGTGCCCGTGACCCCCTGTAGATACCTAGAGATGCCGACTTAGTAGAAAAGTAGAAAAAAAATAGCGAAGTGCACAGATGACGTCAGTATTCAGCTTTGTCTTAGAAAATGACTATTTACAAATCCCTCGAGATTCAGTTATGGTTTGTCTGTCTGAGTTCTGGCCTATTTATAGTAACTGTGCGCTTCGCTTTTGATTTGTTGAAAGTTTATCTTCAAGGGAAACTGGTTTCCGAGATTATATTTTGATTGATTGTTTGTTTTAACCAGGACCATACTTCCAGACATCGAGTGCTGAATCCTCGTATGGACTTACGGCTACGCTGGAGATTTCGACCCCAACACCGCTATCCCGGGAGGAATTACAAACTGATCAGGAAGCTCGGCCGAAGCCTAAGGGAGAGGTTAGTCGGCCCCTAGACCGTATATGATTAACCCCTTGCTATGACCAGCAAACCCGGTGTATCGCTTGTGTCGTTGATGACCAGACATCCATTGTCACTCTCTTCCATGTGGGATGTGTTTTGAAAACCCAGTCGCGAGTTATGTTTACACGCCAACTCAGTGCTTCCGTTAGGTACATGTTTGCGCATGACAGTAACCTATTCAAGAATTAAACAAAGTTTTTCATTTAAAAAATGATAACTCAAAAACCGCACGGTGAAAATCGTTTAATAAAATTGGCATATATATTTTAACTTCATGATCCAATCTTTGATTTGAAGTAATATTTAATCAGTAAAGGACGACACTGAGAACTTTACGGGATTTCAAAGTCCGCGCAATCAGTTCTAAGTTTAAGGGTGTATATGAAAAGCTGACTTATAAACGAGGCTAAGACTGTGGTCTTCAAAAACAGCGGTTTTCATTGAATGCGAAATTTGTGTATTCAGCGAAAAGTTTGATATGTGATAGAAGCGGCGGCAATCTTGAATCAAGCTTAACATTCCAAATATGGTATCAAAACTCCTAATTTGCATATCTGAATATTCCGGAGCATTCATTCAATCAAGGCTGTAAGGTGGTTTCAAAGGATTATTCTAATTTGAACTTTGTATCCACTACTGAATGTTTTGTGTTTGCAACGGTGAACAAGTATGTGGAAAATAATTGAAGATGTAAAGCAATGGTCTGATGTAAAACTATTTATTGTCAATATTAGAGTAATATATACATATTTATTTATCCCTAACTATAAGTTATACAGGTGTAACTTCACTGTAATCTCCTTGCAGCACGTCGGAATGCAGCTCAATTTGGAGGATAAAACAATAGGTTCTAATTCCCAGGAGATTGAAATACTTTTGTTTAATCCTCCAATTTGAGCTGCTTTGACGTCATGTGCAAGGGGTCTATAGATGGGTTTCACGACAGCCATATTTTAGAACAAGATATTTTAAATGTGTAACCGTCAATAGTAATGTATCCAAACTGGCCATTGTCCCACGGATCGATGATTAAGAATGGGGAAGGATGAACATCCATTGTTCCAGTGGCGGCACAAGAGACAACGGCCAAGTGAGAACGAAAAGGGAGGGTATGGGGATGAAAAGGGAAAAAAATATGCTATTCCTCCACATTTCTCTTGATCATCTTCCTCGATACGGGATCGTATCCTAGAGCCACACTACAGTCCATTGAGACGGACCCTCCCCCCGCCCACCCTACCCGTGAGTTTATCAGGTTCAATGTTCTTCGTCTCGCTGGTTTGGGCAAACTAACAATGGGTCGATTGCAGGTCATATAGTCTTCATATCATTAAATCATCTCCCGTGGGATTATGTGGCCAGTTTGAATAGGGTGATTAACAAGATATTTTATATTCCCAAGGAGAAAATTCTCTCGTTTTGTCCTACAACATGGCCGACGTGAAACTCCTCTATAATGTCTCGTCCTCAGGTCGAGTTAAAGGGGCCTGTGGCTAGCAATAGATTCCTATAGGTAAAGTGTAGGCAGTGGATAGGAGTGTTCTTGGTTGGGTACGATCCTAACTCGTATACAGCTGATTTATCCAACCTAGAAAAAAGATAATAACGAAGACTATCAGTAAATAAAAGTGACTGTGAGGCCTGTCGTTTCATATTTCGAAATGGCCGTTTTTTTTTGTTTTTTTTTGTTTTGTTTTTTTAAATAGTTTTTTGCTTTTCTAATCGATTCAACTTGACTTAAGAAATGTTGATATTTAGCTAGGAAGAACCACAGAAAAACTCACTTACAAAGGTTTCAGTACGAGGCTCCGTGCTAAATTAAATATATTAATTTCTTCTGTCACGAATCACTGAGTATTATGCAAGAAGCCTCACAGAGAAAACTCACATTGTAGCACATCTCGGAAGTGGGCTATTCACTTATGACAATGAGTTCGAGAATGTATCGTCAAAGATTCTTATGCCCCATACGGACAGGAGCTGTAACGGGCTTGATTAAGTACTGTACTTACTCGCCATGAGGATCGTCTTCGTCCTCTTCTGGGTTACAAATAGCTTTAGCATTCCATAGCTTCACACAATTATCTAAACCACCTGACAAAATAGGACGAATTAAAAACAGTTAGAGAAACAATCAAAGTAGCCTGAGAAAACAAGCGTCCTTTCGCTCCTCGTCGCCCGTTTCGCAGGGGCGAGGAGCTAAAGGACGTCTCACTGTTTTTTCAAGCTACAATCAAAGCAACAAACCAACCAAAATGCAGACAGAACATATGAAGTTAATAAATAAATCGTCCTCGTTTTACGAAGGAAGAATTTTTAAAATAGCTGTGCGTCCAACACACACCTGAGGCCCTCGTTTTAGAAACTGATTTTTGTGGAGGAAATGGCCGAAAAACCCGGAGAAAAACCCTCACCCAAACAGGACAGAACCAACAAGCAACTCTGCCCGCTTACTATGATGTGGGTCCAGGGATCTAACTCTGACACACCACCACAGGTTCGACAGACGGCGCACCCATTTTTCTCATTATCTGAGAGTCAATAATAAAAAGCTGCCAAACATTGGAATAAAAAGGCTGTTTCCGGTCCTTGGACCTTCTCTACCCAGATCCCTGTCGTTTCCTGGTGGTGTGCAAGACGAGCGTGTGGTATACGAACATGTTTGCGCGTATCACACACCGAATCGAAATCTGGCGACCAATTTGAATAACTATTGTTCTGGACTGATGCATGCATGTAAAAACGCTTTTATGTTTCCACGTGAACACGAGGCCAGTCAGCCCAGAACAATAGTTATTCAAATTGGTCGCCAGATTTCGATCTTGTGAACTGATCAAATCATGTGGTCTTATACCTGATGCCAATATATTGCCGTCTCTGCAGAAGCACAACGAGTAAACAGTGTCTTTATGTCCTTTGAGTTGTGTGGTTAATGTGCCTTCAGCCAGGTCCCATACCAAGATGCGTTTGTCCACGCCTGTAATAATGTCAGACATACGTTACTGGCATTACGACATAGGCATTTACCCTGATGTTATCATATCATAGAAACACTTGATTGATGTCCAACAAAACCCTATTTTGACGCGACGTCAAGTTGTACGATTTTGCACGCGCGTTATCAAAACTTCTGAACTTCTGAACTCCAGGTAATGAAGTACACCTTGTGTAACGGTTTGCGAGACGAGTTTCAGAACGAATTGCAACGTGTTACACCACAGCCTGTGAAACTTTCGTCGCGAGAAACTTTCACGAAAAGTAGAACTGCTTTCTACTCATACAACCGAAACTTGTGTGGCGAACAAGTTTCAGAATGAAATTGCGCAGTGTAAAATTCCTGTGAAACTAACGCCGTTGCACACAACTTCCAGCTAAAAGTTTCAACGTGTAACGGCCTTAACTTAAGCGCCAGAACCCGCAAGACGAAATTGTCTACACATCTAAATAACGGTTAAAAGAACTCACCAGAGGAAACAAGGTGCCTGCCACTTCTAGAGAATGCGAGTGCATGGACTGGTCCCTATTAATCAAGAAAACAGGTAAAAAGAAAACTAAGATCAAAGGAATAAGAAAGAGTAAGGGGGCATTTCATAGTGGGGTGTGTCGTCTTACCTTGTGCCCGGTTTAAAACCGTACTGAGGTGCCTGTTTGTATGTCCCATTGTAAAACAACCCTACAGTACAGGGGACAGATAATAGTGGGGTGTGTTGTCTTACCTTGTGCCCGGTTTAAAACCGTACTGAGGTGCCTGTTTGTATGTCCCATAGTCAAACCACCCTACAGTACAGGGGACAGATAATAGTGGGGTGTGTTGTCTTACCTTGTGCCCGGTAAAAAGCCGTACTGAGGTGCCTGTTTGTATGTCCCATAGTCAAACCACCCTACAGTACAGGGGACAGATAATAGTGGGGTGTGTTTTCTTACCTTGTGCCCGGTAAAAAGCCGTACTGAGGTGCCTGTGTGTATGTCCCATAGTCGTACGGTACGATCGCTTGACCCAGAAGCCAGGTAGTTACAGTTGGGATGAAAAGCAATTTTCTGCAAATTCAATGTCGATTGTACTACATTATTTCTCTGGTGATATTTTAGCCGTGTTTCACTGATTTATCGCGATGGCATGATGTTGTGGGGAAACACCATTGAAGGTTCTTAGAAGTAATAGACTTCTTTATCTTGGGCATAATGTTGTCCCATTTCAGACCATGCGTCACTCTCTTGAGAATAAGATACTTTGTTTGAGCTGCAACCATATTCATGTGTCTTCTCGTGTGCAACAGTTAAACAAAGAAATAATGATACTCTAGGGAATGTGTTTGAGAACCATTTGGAGCAGATAATGAGATTTAAAGACTTTTATCAGCTAATTCATAAACCCCTTGCAGCACATCGGAATGCAGCCCAACTTGGAGGACAAAACAATAGGTTTCTAATTCTCAAGAGATTGAAATTCTTTTATTTTGTCCTCTAAATTGAGCTGCTTTGACGTCACGTGCAAGGGGTCTAGAGAAAGGGGGTGTCCCAGTCAGTATCTATAAATAAGAAGCCAGCACGTCAAGTACTTACATTGACATCAGACACGTGACCAGAGAATATTCTGAGTGGCTGTTGATGGTCAGTTGACCAAAGTCTGATCGTTCTGTCATGAGATGATGATGCAAAGTAATGGCCACGTGGACTGAAAAGAAAACACGAATGGGCCCTTAATCTTAAAGAGCTAATCAACAAACCATTCCAGTGCATTTTGCAGAATACCAACAAACGCAGTCTGGCCCAAGGCATAGGGGTCAGTTTTCTTAGCAAAATGTATGACAGAGGCGTAGCCCCCTCCCCCCAATTCCTCGTCCAACTGGGACTCTTTTCACGGCTTTTCATTCAAAATTACGTTACTTTACAATGGATACACAAATACCGCACTTGGGCTTCCTGTGGTATCTTCTTGAAACCCATACTATACTGACTCAACCAAACCATTGCACTAAAAAGGACATACAGACTCACCAAAATTGCACATCCCACACGGGGTAGTTATGTCCCTTGTAGCAGACTAGCGTAGTAAATGTATAAAGACTCCACAGTCTGATGGTCTTGTCCTCAGAACATGACAGAAGATACATATTGTCATGGATAATACTGACAGCGAATACAGGTCCAGAGTGGCCGACCAGGCGACGACAATCTGTAGCTGTTCTGAATATGGGAAAAAATTATATTGAGATGGTAAAGTGCGTTACAAACAAAGACAGGAAATTCCTAATACATGATTCACCGATAGGTAAGAAAAAATGAAGAAAGATAAACCCTAAAATAACGATTTTTTTGTAAAAAAAAAAAAAAAAAACTTCAACTGATAAACTCGTGATCCTCTTTTAACTTCTCTAGTTTATTAGGGACGGGACCGCCATTAACGTGGTCATCCAAGCCACCTGAAGGTTTAACCATTTGCAGATGTAATTACAAAGGCAGCACCTTCTCCTCAGACCCTGAACCACGACCTCCTGCACGAAAAGCCGGTGCTTAACCAACTGAGCCAACAGGGTGGCCATCATTGTATTAGCACAGCCCTCGTACATTGTTCTCGTTCTCTGTACCCTTGTTAAAGGTAAGGTAAAATAACTATATTTAACGTCGGTAGTTCCTTCAGCAACGTGGCTGGTATCAATGGAAGCCGACTGGTGCGCACTTTACCCCCTCTCTCCATCAGTGCTCTGTTTTAAGAGTATTCAAAGCTGAAGCTACACGGATTAGAAAGAAGTCGAAAGTTACTCACTTGTCATCCATTATTCTCTCCATTACATCCTCTGCAAAAAAGGTCAAAAATTCATCGTTTAAGAGAATGTCTACCAGCTACAAATGTAAAAAATCCCAATACTTACCAGCTTCTTTATCAATCTTGTTCAGTTCTGAAGGTGGTTTTAGGCTTCTTAACTTCCTTGGTGTCAAACTCCAAACTCTGACCATACTGTCTTCAAATCCAGCACACAGTAAAGTCGCATCCTCAGAAATGCATGCACAGTTCATTCTGTAATTTGAACATCACATTATTCATAAAACCACAAATATTTTTGAAGAACAATTTTCAAGTTTATGGGATCTTACTCTTCATGTGAATTCAGCTGGGTGTAGAAACAGATGGAAGGTAAGGTTTCAGCATCAAGTTTTAGTCTTTTGGCCTTTTCCCTCAGAACCTGAGCTTTTCGCAGTTTGTCGCTGTCTCTCCTGCAAGAAAATCATTCACCAATCGTATCACTTTCAGTTGACACAACTTTTGGGCTGACTTAAGCCAGGACACACAGGCGTGGATCAAGACCAGCTCACCACAGTTTTTCAAAAAAATGGTCGAGATTTTTAAAGTACCAGCAATATAGCTCATCAAGAGAGTATGAAGTAAGAGAGCACATCTCCCATACATACAGTAGGTCTATCCCCATGAAAATTATTTGAAAATCTTTTTTTAGCACCACTCGCAGCTATTTCTAGCTGCACGTGCAGCCTGAATTGAATCAGGAATTGCATAATAAAAAAATTCAGGCCGCATGTGCAGCTAAAAATAGCTGCACATGGAGCTAAAAACAGATTTTAAAATAATTTTCATCTGGCACGGAGATGTGCTCTCTTACTTCATACTCTCTTGAGCTCATTTATAGCAACAGTTCTTATGAAAGGTACAACAGCCGGTACAGAAAACAGTCAAAAATTAGTATTCAAACCGTTTTTGTATTTTATGAAATGAGAAGAACATTTTTTTCCTCTTTGTGTTTTCCTTTTGATTCGGAGGCCCAGTGTCTTATTTTTCTCAGTTCAGTATAGTTTGGTGTAATTTTTTGTTGGTTCAGCAGTTTTGGGCCTTAATACGACCCAGGAAAACAGCCATTTTTTAGGCTGGATCTGCACCTGGCACACCTATTATATCTAATTGCAGTTGAACACTGAAAATAAGCTGTTTGTTTGTAGAAAATTTTAATACTCACAGCTCAGGGAATGGTATTCTGATGAGAGGAGGTGCATTGGGATTAAATTCAAACTTTTTCCTTCCTGAAAAGAAGAAAAGAAATTTTTTACATATTTTAAGTTTTGTTTAAATATTAAATTGTATGTTTGCAAATTGCCTTACCAGGTCCATTTTCCTTTTTTGGCTTCTTTTTCTGTTGGAATAAAACAATCACACCTTGGCAATTAAAGACAAATAGGAGTTACCAGTACCAAGAGAGTATGAAGAAAGAGAGCACATCTCCCATACAGACATGTACTGTAGGTCTATCCCCATGAAAATTATTTGAAAATATATTTTAAGCTTCTTGCCCAGCTATTTTTAGCTGTGCACGCAGCTTGAACTGAACCAGGAATGCCATGATAAAATATTCCAGGCTGCCAGGCAGCTAAAAATAGCTGGGCACAGAGCTAAAAATAGATTTTCAAATAATTATCATAGGGCACGGAGATGTGCTCTCTTACTTCATATCACTCTCTTGCCAATACATATTTCATTAATTTACAATAGGCTTTATTCGTCTAGTGCAATGTTTTTCCATTACAGACCATGTTTCATTCCCAAGAGAGACGATGTTGTATTTGTCGTGGTGCAATGTTTTCCCATAATTACAGACCCTGTGTCATTCCCAACGGTTGTGCATGAGAAGACACATGAATATGGAGACAACTCAAACAAAGAATCTTATTCTCTAGGGAATGACACATCGTCTAAAATGGGAAAACATTACCCCACAATGAATAAGGCCTATTATAACTGTTCATTGCATAAAAAAATTGTATTTTTAGGACAACAGCAAAGAGTAACGTGAAAACAAAAGCAGGACAGTGTCCGGTCAGAATTAGAACTTGTCCAGTGAAATCTTTGACTTGCTGTTATTTTTAGCCCAGCCTGTGTATATAAATGGATTCTTTTTGATTTTGGATCTTCTAGCAACTAAACCCATTCCTTCCCAGAATACCTTTGGTTTATCTTTGTCTTCATCTTCTTCGTTCTCATCTTCTATTGTGATTCCAAAGTCTGGTTCAGGTTGAAGACCATAAAGAACTTTGGTTTTGTTTGCTGTTGTTACAGAGAAGAATAATGACAAGATTATAGCAGTTATCCAGGGATTCCATTCAAATTTCAAGTAGATGGATGAGTTATTGTACCTTCAAATGTTGCTTCTCCAGTAATCCCTCCTGATGTTGCATCAATTGATGATTTATGACGTGGTCTGCCATCAAAAACTGAAGAAAAATTGACCAATTGACATATTAGACATACAGTTAAGCATGCTTCTGCAAATAACAAATTATATATCCACACATGGAAGAAAAGTATATCAATATATCAACATAGTATAGTCTAGATTAAAGAAGAGACTAGTTCTCTGTTACTCCGAGTTTCATGCTGGCGCACTCATCAGACAGACTTCAATATATCAACATATATTTAACTAGGATTTCCAGTTTGCATGTACCTCAATCAGTTCTCATTCCCTTGGGTGAGGGATGCAGAACGATTCTCATCACTAAGTACTGTATATACATTGTACTTAGATCTTATTTGTTGACATTATTTAGAGAGAATGGCACAGGACCGTGCAATAAACCTAACACAAATGTTGTTCTAAACCTACTAATGGTCAATCACAAATCTTGTGCTCTGATTGGCTGAGCTAATTGATAGACCACTATTAGTGAAAAGTAAAAACCAAAATAAATGGTGGCTAACTCATGTTTTCAACCTAATTTCAAAATCGTTTGTATCCATTTATTTGACCGATTTTTAGTTTAGACAAAAAAAAAAACAATTAGACCTCTCGCCCTCATGGTCTACTGACTCAGACCATTAAAGCTTTGGGACATTATAATTGTTAAATAATAAGTTAAAAACAAGCAAAAAATATTCATTGAAACTGTACCATCAAAGTGTAGATGCTGTTGAATGACAGTTAACAGTGTTTCTTGTTGGGTATCCTAAAAAAGATATTTAAAAAATACTAGAGTAAGATTTATGAAATATCAATATTTATTTTCATAATATATCTAGCTACCTATCCCGTAGCCTCCTTTGCAGACGTTCTTAGGGTCGTCATGTCGTCACGCAATGTTTCTCTCCCGCGTGACGACCCTAAGAGCGTCTGCGTCTGAGATAAAATGGAAGCTTTGATTCACAATTTGTGGGGAGGCTGGGAAAATGGAATTCCATAAACTGGGAAAGGGAATTTACCATTACTGGGATTGGGATTTCTCTAACACTCTTACTCTATAGCTCTATAACTTGAACTGAGATTTTTTGATTTGATTTCAAAACTTTATTTAACAAGGGATAAAATGCATTAACTACAAGAGTTACCTTATATACAGTCCTCAAAAACGAAAAGTTCAAATTAAAAAAAAACAACATTTTGCTGGACTGAGACTCACAGGGATTTTGCCAAATTTTAGGCTCGGAAATGGGATTAGGACCCCCCTCCCCCTTCACGACCCTCTTTGAAGAATGCATTATGTTAACCAACTACTGGAAGACTCAGTAAGGAATGACAGCAGCACAATAATAATACCACAACACCTACCTGGAGGTATTTCTTCAATACTTGGTAGGTATCTCTGGACATCTTTATTACAAATTTGTTACTCCTGCAGATATTGTAAGTTATACACTGTTTTAATCACCTTAATGTTTGCATGGCCACTATGATGTAATCACCTTTATGTTGGCATGGCTATCATCATGTGATAACCTTATGCCGCTATGTGATTGCCTTAGTGTTACTAAGGCTGCCAACATGATTGCCTTAGTATTGCTAAGGCTACCATCATGACTGTGATCACCTTCATGTTGCCATGACTGCCATCATGTGATTGCCTTACCATTGCCATGGCTATCATCGTGTGATCACCTAAATGTTGCCATGGCTACCATCATGTGATTAGCTTATGTTGCCATGGCTCATGTGATTACCTTAGTGTTGCCATGAATTCATTTTTATCCATGTGTTCTCTCCTAGTGATTGACGATAACCGTCTTATGTCTTCTTCATGGTAATCTTCTTGACATTCTCTGAACTTCTTGAAAAATGACTGGGCTAAAAGAAAACAAAAAGAAAAACTGTAATACACGCATCAAGAGTTCCATACTACTGCTCTAAGCGCATGCTCAGGGGATTAAAAAGTGGGATAATATTTTGTAAAGTATGCAACGGTATGCAATCTTGAAAATTTAGTGAAAATTGTGCTTGACAAGAAAGATACAACTAAAATATAGCATATTTTACAAAATATTATCCCAATTTTTAATCCCCTGAGCATGCGCTTAAAGCAGTAGTGCGGAACTCTTGATGAGTGTATAGAGAGGTACTAAAGGGATGAAGTCATAAAAAGTAATTTTCACTCTATCATGTTTTTGGTTCCAATTTTGATACAGTAGACAATCAAAAAAGATGTTTAGACACCAAATTTAAATTGACAATAATCGGTCCAATAGCAGTTGAGATATGGCCATTTGGATATATAATTTCCCAATACAAATCACTGTATTTTCAGCTCTGTTTCAAACTGTGTAAACATCTTTTTGGATTGTCTATCAAAATCGAAAATCAAATTTATATATTTATCAAATAATCTTATCATAATGTCCTTCAGCTTGGGATAACTTAAAATATATAAAATTATATCTTTAGAATCATACTACCAAAACAGGTAGAGTGACAATCGGGCTCGAGAAAAACCAGTTGTGACTAGCATTAAAGATAGACAATTTTGATAACATTCCTGAGCCCTGAGCGGTGAATTAGCTTTGAACATGCTATTCAAGTAGAAGTAATGGCCAAATTCCACCATGAACTTCAAAGCTAACTAGCCGCTTGGGGCTAAGGAATGTATCAAAAGTGTCTAGCTTTAACGCTAGTCGCAACTGGTTTTTTTCAAGCCTGATTGTCACTCTACCTGTTTTGGTAGTAACAATAGTCAAGGCTTACCATTTTTTTCATAACCTTTGTAGACAAGCTCTAAATACATATGAATGAACAATGGATACTGGACCATGGCTAATTCAGGCTGAAAGACAAAAAGTACAAGTTAAATTACACACTTTGTTGCAATAAAAACAAATAAAAGATTTCAAGAAAGGTGTATATGCTAGTAAGAGTACATCATGTAATGATTATAGACTTACTTTATAAACATCTAGTGATTTTTCAACAAACGTTTGGAGACTAAAACGAAGATATAAATATATACTTTTTAAAAACACATTTTTATCATAATATATTAATATATGCTGTAACCTACAAAAACAGCAATGACAACAGTGATGATTACTCATTTATTATTTAATTCACCATCGATACTGTTCTTGACCTTTATCATAATGGCCGCCATCTCATTATTATAAACAATAAAATGAATGTCTACAAATAATCAAACACCCCCATATGAAAGTAGATACTACCGATAAGCAGAACTATGCAGTATTTAAGTGCTGACATTAATCATTAAAGAGTTATTAATGTTTTGAACTTTTTAACATGAAAATGAGGTCACAAAGGCCAAAAGTGTGTTTTCCACACAAATTCTTTAAAATCCAAACCCAAATAACTCTGCAGGAGTTGATGATCTGCATGGGGTTCGTAATAGTTTGCCTAGCTCATCAATGCAAATGCCCATAAATTGAACTGAGGAGTACAGTAAAAAAATCTGTGGTGAGAGTTGGAGGGGAGGGGGGGGGGGGGAGGGACTAAGATTAGAAAATATAGCAGATGAGTATGCATGATCTTTAATAAAAGTTGGGGCTGAGACTTGAAAATATATTAGATATTACCAAAAAGTGGGAAGGCTAAACCCACCAGCCTCTCCCTTCTGTGTGGTTCCTGCTTCTATATAATCAAGACTTTAATATACATGTGTAATAATATAACAGTATACTTTAAGCATTTTTAATAATAGCTTATTATAGTACCCAGTATAGTATTCTTCATATCTTGATGGATCTGCTTCGCTGTAGACAAGATTGAGACAGTGAAATTTAGTTCACATTATGAGCAACCAACTACAAATAATCATTGTACTCTATCATACAGTGTATACATGTATTGTAGTTACAGTAAGAGTATTAAGTCGGTGAAAAACAGTATCTACCTGTTATACGCCGATAAAACAGAGGATATGTCTGTATCTATATCAGATGATGTCTCTAGGTTCAATTCACTGTCATTTCCCACACAATTAGTCTCTTGACGAAAGATTTTCTCTGTTTCCTGAAACAAATGAAAAACAAAACAAACTGTAGTAACCTTCTTATTATCAGAAATTATACGTTGAATATATTCCTGATCACATAAAAAAATATGACAGCTTACAGATAGTTTCTTGTTCTTTAGAAATTGCAGAACAGCTCGTAGTGTTTCTTTGTCTTTGTCGGTTGAGCTGGGTTTAGATGCTGCTGTTGTTGAACTCGTTGTGTTGGACGCCATCTTGAATTCTCTCTCCTTGGTGGACTGGTACCAAGGAATCTTCCCAGTGTGCTTTGCGGAAAGAGCAAAAAAGTATGCGCATGCGCCATTATTGTCCAAGAATGCCGCTGGAAAAATTTAAATCTCACACGAAATGGTCGAGGTTTCAGGGAAAAGTATTTTAACTTTAAAAAAGTTTAATAAAAATAAACCTTAGGCATTGGCTCTAAAGTAGCATGCAGAAACGCTATTTCCCCCTGCCATTGCGCCTTTCGTTGCGCCTTTCCCAAAGTCTAATAGCATCGCAGGCTCATATATTTCAACATGACCACATGAAGAAACGAGGTTTCTACTAAAACCGATCCATTCTTGTCAAACATTAATGACGAAAGGAAATATTTTGAGCGCTATCATTAATGCTTCATGTTTCAACCACTGAAAGCTATTGTTGATAGAAATGAAGCAATTGATAGTTATGTTTAGCCTTGGCTTATTAAGACCACAATGCCATTAGACAAAGTAGCAACGAAAGGCACAATAGGCACTGAAAAGAATGGCGAAAAGAAAGGCGCAACGAAAGGCGAAAAGAAAGGCGCAACGAAAGGCGAAAAGAAAGGCGAAAAGAAAGGCGAAAAGAAAGGCGAAAAGAAAGGCGAAAAGAAAGGCGAAAAGAAAGGCGCAACCAAAGGCGAAAAGAAAGGCGAAAAGAAAGGCGAAAAGAAAGGCGCAACCAAAGGCGAAAAGAAAGGCGCAACGAAAGGCGCAACGAAAGGCGCAACGAAAGGCGAAAAGAAAGGCTCAACGAAAGGCGAAAAGAAAGGCGCAACGAAAGGCGAAAAGAAAGGCGCAACGAAAGGCGAAAAGAAAGGCGCAACGAAAGGCACAAGGAAAGGCACAAGGAAATTGGCAAAAACTAGGAGTTAATGTTTCCTGGTCTAGGGTGGCCGATCTACCTCTCCCTTCGGCTACGCGGGCCGGGTCAAGCTCCCTGACCAATAAGTTTAGCGGTGTCGGGCCCAAAAGTCTCTGGAAAATACGTAAATGCACTGCCATGCCGCGTTTCAGTATTACGTTTGCTAGACAGGGCTCGTATCATCTAGACATTTCCGTTCACTTTCTCTCAGTTCTTTTTGCTCCTCTCGCTCTCAATGGCAGGTCAACAAAATTTACTCCAACCCGGCTTCTGCAGGACTACACTCTTTAGGAACTCAGTTTCTTTAATAGAATTGTTTTTCACTGGAACAACACTTTTCACTCCGTCTTGTAGACATACGTAATACGACATCACATTTATCCTTCAAGCGCCAACTTTACTGTCACTGTCACTGTCACTTTATTGTAATTGTGTATAAGCTCACTTGGTTGTAAAGTTAATTAATAAATACAAATCAATATATACATTGTATTTTGATTCAAAGAGATGCCGCATTGCCCCAGAATTTAACTGCATTTTAAAAATACGTACTTTTACAATACTTTCACTAATCGTGTTTAAACACTGAGTACAAGTGTTTCATAAGCACCTTTTCCACAGGTCCAGCCGGATATAATCGCTCCCATTAATGCTCCAAAACCCACCCCAAATTTGTTTGCATTATTTGATATTGTCTATATTTATTGAAATTGAAATTATAATGTATAGTGTATTCTTTTTAAATATTATAAATATTATTTCTGTACTTTTAATCCAATTTTTATATACCAGCAACAAACTTTCTTTTTATACAGCCTGTAAAGCGTCTTTGAACTAAAGGATATTGGCGCTATATAAACTATCCCTTATTATTATATTATTATTATTATTATTATTATTATTATTATTATTATATTATTATTATTATTATTATTATTATTATTATTATTATTATTATTATAATACCCCTAAGCCCATCGACGGCTCTCTAACCCTCGAATCTTTGATTTCACCAAAGATTACATTAACGTTAAGATATGATAACTAGCGGTAAGCTAGTGTGGGCTGCGTCGGTGTTTCTACTGAATGAAACAGTTGTGATAAAAAGTTAAATTTTACACCGTAAAGTGTAAAGTAAGTAAGTAAGTGTAAGTGATCTCTCTTATTTTTTACGGTGTAAAATTTAACTTTTTATCATTAACGTTAAGATAAATTGCTTCTGCCCAGAAACAATACTTTTACAATACTTTTACTAATCGTGTATAGTTCCTCTCGTCAGACAAGAGCTAGTTTGGTTGATAGTTTGTAAACAGTGTTTCATAAGCACCTTTTCCACAGGTCCAGATATAATCGCTCCCATTAATGCTCCAAAACCCACCCCAGATACCCCTAAGCCCATCGACAGCTCTCTTACCCTCGAATCTTGGATTTCACCAAAGATTACATTAACGTTAAGATAAATTGCTTCTGCCCAGAAACCAAGCGAAAAAACTAGGAATAGTATCACCCAGACATTAGGTACAAATCTAAATAACGAATCGAATATCAATAATAAAACATGAGCTAAAGCGACGAGAACTAAGCTCCACGTGCGTCGAACAAAAAACATGTCCGACAGTCCAGCCTTGATGTACTCAAGCATCCCGAGGTATGAGCGGCCCAGACACAACCCAGCAAATGACATGATAAGATAATATTTATAATGATCTGATGACGAAAACGGCGAGTCAGGAAAGGCAATTGTTGTCGTCACACCACTGAGCACTAGATCATGAAATACGATTCCAAGGAAGATTTGAATGACTTTGGGGAGAATTGTGAGAGCGCTGCGCAGTTTCTCGGTGATTGAAAGATTCTGCTTGAGGTCGTGTTTTTGGTGTTTTTCTTGGGAGTTTTTGTCGATTTTCTGATATTCCCTCATTTTTCCGCGTCGGTTTTCTAACATCAAGTAGCACAACAGGAAAGAAAGTGGGTGCATGATGACGATGATGGAGATGCTTGCGTTGCTGTAGATGTGGAACCAACTGCTCATGGCTATAAACAGAGGAGGCAAAACAGTCGAACAACAGTTAGAGAGCGGTCATTATTTATCGCCTAGGGGTAGGGGGTCGGACGATTTAGGGAGAACCCAGGGGCGGATCCAGGGAGGTACAGCCCCCCTTTAGCTATGATTCTTGAAGTGGAACAGAATATTTTTAAATATCTTTCCAAGTTCTGCAGTGTTATTCGCAACATTCAGTCAAGCCCCTCCTTGTATTTTTGGCTGGATCCGCCCCTGGGATCACATATGTATTATACACAACTGGGGGGGGGGGGGGATTAAAGCTATGTATAGACCTATTGCAGCACGTCCGAATGCAGCTCAATTTGGAGTACAAAACGATGTAGCTCGATTTGGAGCCCGACAACTGAAACAATAGATTCCGAAAGACCAGTTGCCAAAATGGCGGATAAAAATTTAAATGAATCAAAGTCATAAACCAATACCAGCACTGAAAAAAGCTCTTTTACTTTACTACGAAGATAAGATTCACGAACAAAGTAGACCCTTTGTTCTTGCCCCTAATGCAAATCGGGTCTATTAATATTCACCTGTGTAATAAACAGGCCCCATGAAGTATCCAAACCCAGTCCCCACGCAATAATACTTGACCGTTACTGTATCAAAGTAGGCTGTTAACGAGACGCCGGTTATATCAGATAGACTTTGGGTTACTCCAAATAGACCAACAGCAAGGTACTTAAGCCATACGACTTTCCCTAAGAAGAGAGCCAACAAGCCTCCAGTAACGAGGGGAAAGAATGACAGGATGATGAGTAAGGGTGGCAAGCGGTCAAAGAAGTATGGAACAATTGTAGGCACGATTGCGCAAGGTAGTGATGTACATATCCATATCATACCTAAAAGAAAATAGATCAAAATGGAATAGTATCAAAGTAAAATGTGACAATATAGGCCTTTTTTCGCATTTCAATTCTCCCATAAATAGAGGATATTACATTGGCGCGCGGAGATACGAATTTTATCTTCGAGTGTTGAAAAGATCTCTCACGAGTGAGCGCAGCGAAAAAGGGCAGATAAAATTCGTATCTCCAAGCGCCCATGTAATATTCTGTTTATTACATAATTATCAATGAAAGAGAAAAAAAAGCTTGTTCGAGTATGTATGTAGTATGTAACCATAGTGATGATATTTTCACATGTGAAAATAACAAGTTATTTTCACATGTGAAAATATCAAATTTTTGAAATAAAGAAATATAGGTATTTCATTGATAATCATATATAATAATGCTTTTTATTATTTAGACACATTCACAAACAAAAACTACGCAACGCGCGTTAAATTGAGCGGGAAAACATTGGAAGTGACGTCATTGATATCTTCACGTGTGAGGATATGGAAAATATATCACTGAAGGCCCGGATGTAGTGGCGAGTGGCGTATTTCCCAGTAAAACACTAGTATCTACAGCTATTTAAAAAAACGTTGAATACCTAGCTTGAATAATGTATTCCAAGACCGAAATGGATGCTGGGTCTTATGTAATATTGTCGGAAGTGAAATATTTAATAGTTACTTATTTTATTTTTATGGTGTTTTACATCCGAAACAACATATACTAGCTGACATATAGATTTAAATCGCTGTATATTTGCTTTTTAATTCAAATTAATAAGATCCACAATGCCCTTTGGTCTTGGAATTCAGTATTCAGTATTCAGTATTCAGTATTCAGTATTCAGTATTCAGTATTCAGTATTCAGTATTCAGTATTCAGTATTCAGTATTCAGTATTCAGTATTCAGTATTCAGTATTCAGTATTCAGTATTCAGTATTCAGTATTCAGTATTCAGTATTCAGTATTCAGTATTCAGTATTCAGTATTCAGTATTCAGTATTCAGTATTCAGTATTCAGTATTCAGTATTCAGTATTCAGTATTCAGTATTCAGTATTCAGTATTCAGTATTCAGTATTCAGTATTCAGTATTCAGTATTCAGTATTCAGTATTCAGTATTCAGTATTCAGTATTCAGTATTCAGTATTCAGTATTCAGTATTCAGTATTCAGTATTCAGTATTCAGTATTCAGTATTCAGTATTCAGTATTCAGTATTCAGTATTCAGTATTCAGTATTCAGTATTCAGTATTCAGTATTCAGTATTCAGTATTCAGTATTCAGTATTCAGTATTCAGTATTCAGTATTCAGTATTCAGTATTCAGTATTCAGTATTCAGTATTCAGTATTCAGTATTCAGTATTCAGTATTCAGTATTCAGTATTCAGTATTCAGTATTCAGTATTCAGTATTCAGTATTCAGTATTCAGTATTCAGTATTCAGTATTCAGTATTCAGTATTCAGTATTCAGTATTCAGTATTCAGTATTCAGTATTCAGTATTCAGTATTCAGTATTCAGTATTCAGTATTCAGTATTCAGTATTCAGTATTCAGTATTCAGTATTCAGTATTCAGTATTCAGTATTCAGTATTCAGTATTCAGTATTCAGTATTCAGTATTCAGTATTCAGTATTCAGTATTCAGTATTCAGTATTCAGTATTCAGTATTCAGTATTCAGTATTCAGTATTCAGTATTCAGTATTCAGTATTCAGTATTCAGTATTCAGTATTCAGTATTCAGTATTCAGTATTCAGTATTCAGTATTCAGTATTCAGTATTCAGTATTCAGTATTCAGTATTCAGTATTCAGTATTCAGTATTCAGTATTCAGTATTCAGTATTCAGTATTCAGTATTCAGTATTCAGTATTCAGTATTCAGTATTCAGTATTCAGTATTCAGTATTCAGTATTCAGTATTCAGTATTCAGTATTCAGTATTCAGTATTCAGTATTCAGTATTCAGTATTCAGTATTCAGTATTCAGTATTCAGTATTCAGTATTCAGTATTCAGTATTCAGTATTCAGTATTCAGTATTCAGTATTCAGTATTCAGTATTCAGTATTCAGTATTCAGTATTCAGTATTCAGTATTCAGTATTCAGTATTCAGTATTCAGTATTCAGTATTCAGTATTCAGTATTCAGTATTCAGTATTCAGTATTCAGTATTCAGTATTCAGTATTCAGTATTCAGTATTCAGTATTCAGTATTCAGTATTCAGTATTCAGTATTCAGTATTCAGTATTCAGTATTCAGTATTCAGTATTCAGTATTCAGTATTCAGTATTCAGTATTCAGTATTCAGTATTCAGTATTCAGTATTCAGTATTCAGTATTCAGTATTCAGTATTCAGTATTCAGTATTCAGTATTCAGTATTCAGTATTCAGTATTCAGTATTCAGTATTCAGTATTCAGTATTCAGTATTCAGTATTCAGTATTCAGTATTCAGTATTCAGTATTCAGTATTCAGTATTCAGTATTCAGTATTCAGTATTCAGTATTCAGTATTCAGTATTCAGTATTCAGTATTCAGTATTCAGTATTCAGTATTCAGTATTCAGTATTCAGTATTCAGTATTCAGTATTCAGTATTCAGTATTCAGTATTCAGTATTCAGTATTCAGTATTCAGTATTCAGTATTCAGTATTCAGTATTCAGTATTCAGTATTCAGTATTCAGTATTCAGTATTCAGTATTCAGTATTCAGTATTCAGTATTCAGTATTCAGTATTCAGTATTCAGTATTCAGTATTCAGTATTCAGTATTCAGTATTCAGTATTCAGTATTCAGTATTCAGTATTCAGTATTCAGTATTCAGTATTCAGTATTCAGTATTCAGTATTCAGTATTCAGTATTCAGTATTCAGTATTCAGTATTCAGTATTCAGTATTCAGTATTCAGTATTCAGTATTCAGTATTCAGTATTCAGTATTCAGTATTCAGTATTCAGTATTCAGTATTCAGTATTCAGTATTCAGTATTCAGTATTCAGTATTCAGTATTCAGTATTCAGTATTCAGTATTCAGTATTCAGTATTCAGTATTCAGTATTCAGTATTCAGTATTCAGTATTCAGTATTCAGTATTCAGTATTCAGTATTCAGTATTCAGTATTCAGTATTCAGTATTCAGTATTCAGTATTCAGTATTCAGTATTCAGTATTCAGTATTCAGTATTCAGTATTCAGTATTCAGTATTCAGTATTCAGTATTCAGTATTCAGTATTCAGTATTCAGTATTCAGTATTCAGTATTCAGTATTCAGTATTCAGTATTCAGTATTCAGTATTCAGTATTCAGTATTCAGTATTCAGTATTCAGTATTCAGTATTCAGTATTCAGTATTCAGTATTCAGTATTCAGTATTCAGTATTCAGTATTCAGTATTCAGTATTCAGTATTCAGTATTCAGTATTCAGTATTCAGTATTCAGTATTCAGTATTCAGTATTCAGTATTCAGTATTCAGTATTCAGTATTCAGTATTCAGTATTCAGTATTCAGTATTCAGTATTCAGTATTCAGTATTCAGTATTCAGTATTCAGTATTCAGTATTCAGTATTCAGTATTCAGTATTCAGTATTCAGTATTCAGTATTCAGTATTCAGTATTCAGTATTCAGTATTCAGTATTCAGTATTCAGTATTCAGTATTCAGTATTCAGTATTCAGTATTCAGTATTCAGTATTCAGTATTCAGTATTCAGTATTCAGTATTCAGTATTCAGTATTCAGTATTCAGTATTCAGTATTCAGTATTCAGTATTCAGTATTCAGTATTCAGTATTCAGTATTCAGTATTCAGTATTCAGTATTCAGTATTCAGTATTCAGTATTCAGTATTCAGTATTCAGTATTCAGTATTCAGTATTCAGTATTCAGTATTCAGTATTCAGTATTCAGTATTCAGTATTCAGTATTCAGTATTCAGTATTCAGTATTCAGTATTCAGTATTCAGTATTCAGTATTCAGTATTCAGTATTCAGTATTCAGTATTCAGTATTCAGTATTCAGTATTCAGTATTCAGTATTCAGTATTCAGTATTCAGTATTCAGTATTCAGTATTCAGTATTCAGTATTCAGTATTCAGTATTCAGTATTCAGTATTCAGTATTCAGTATTCAGTATTCAGTATTCAGTATTCAGTATTCAGTATTCAGTATTCAGTATTCAGTATTCAGTATTCAGTATTCAGTATTCAGTATTCAGTATTCAGTATTCAGTATTCAGTATTCAGTATTCAGTATTCAGTATTCAGTATTCAGTATTCAGTATTCAGTATTCAGTATTCAGTATTCAGTATTCAGTATTCAGTATTCAGTATTCAGTATTCAGTATTCAGTATTCAGTATTCAGTATTCAGTATTCAGTATTCAGTATTCAGTATTCAGTATTCAGTATTCAGTATTCAGTATTCAGTATTCAGTATTCAGTATTCAGTATTCAGTATTCAGTATTCAGTATTCAGTATTCAGTATTCAGTATTCAGTATTCAGTATTCAGTATTCAGTATTCAGTATTCAGTATTCAGTATTCAGTATTCAGTATTCAGTATTCAGTATTCAGTATTCAGTATTCAGTATTCAGTATTCAGTATTCAGTATTCAGTATTCAGTATTCAGTATTCAGTATTCAGTATTCAGTATTCAGTATTCAGTATTCAGTATTCAGTATTCAGTATTCAGTATTCAGTATTCAGTATTCAGTATTCAGTATTCAGTATTCAGTATTCAGTATTCAGTATTCAGTATTCAGTATTCAGTATTCAGTATTCAGTATTCAGTATTCAGTATTCAGTATTCAGTATTCAGTATTCAGTATTCAGTATTCAGTATTCAGTATTCAGTATTCAGTATTCAGTATTCAGTATTCAGTATTCAGTATTCAGTATTCAGTATTCAGTATTCAGTATTCAGTATTCAGTATTCAGTATTCAGTATTCAGTATTCAGTATTCAGTATTCAGTATTCAGTATTCAGTATTCAGTATTCAGTATTCAGTATTCAGTATTCAGTATTCAGTATTCAGTATTCAGTATTCAGTATTCAGTATTCAGTATTCAGTATTCAGTATTCAGTATTCAGTATGCAGTATGCAGTATGCAGTATGCAGTATGCAGTATGCAGTATGCAGTATGCAGTATGCAGTATGCAGTATGCAGTATGCAGTATGCAGTATGCAGTATGCAGTATGCAGTATGCAGTATGCAGTATTCAGTATTCAGTATGCAGTATTCAGTATGCATCTATTTCAAAAAACGTTGAATACTGAATATGACACCTGAAAACTTAGGGCACAGAAATACGAGCAACAAAATCGTGCAACTTGTCGCGCAACTTTGTTGCGTTGCAAGTTGCATGCAGAGCAAATGTGCAGCAACAAAATTTTGTAGCAGGAAGAAGCTCTTTCTAGTCTGCGGCAAAAAAGAAAATTTGTTGCGCCGGCGCGGCGTAATATACGAGCAGCATTTACTCTGCAACTTGCAAAGCACCAATGTTGCGCAGCAATTAAGGGATGAGTTCAAAACAATTTTCATCAGGCTTACGGTACCCGATTCAGGGGGGAGGGGTGGTGTTACCCGGTACCCACCACCTCTGGAAGTGAAATCCTGGATTTTGTCCTCAAATATTTCCAAAACTAGTCAAATCAAATCACAAAAATGAATGTACTGTCTGTTTGCATGTATTCTAAACAACGTATTTGTGGATAGAAATAGTCTCTATGGACACCCAGTATCGAGCATTTCAACAGGTCTCTGAGGAGAGAGGAGGTATTTACCGGTACCCACCACCTAAATCAATGAAATCGGGTCCCTATTTTGGACAACTGTTTTGACCTTGTCCCTAAGTTGCACGATTTTTTGCTCGCGTATTTGTGCGTTTTTACGGCATTGAATCATTCAAAATAATTCCACACAAGATCGAGAGTAACCCCGAGTAACAGAATTTGAAACTGTTATATTTCGGGCCACATTCCCTTTTCCTAAGAATCATTTATTGTAGAGATATAATGTACTTACTTGGGGTTTCAGGTTTTATTGATTCCCGGACTATAGGTATCGCTTGTGAGTAGACTGTTAAATTGGGACTCGTCAACATTGATTCGGGGTTTTCTCCCACTTACTTTTACAGTAATACTTCAGTTTTTTTTTCAAGCCAACTTTTTGTGTAAAATAAAACATTTACTACACGAAAATTAAAGTTGTGTGATACGATTGATCGCATTTACTTGGCCATAAATTTGTAGTTCATAGCAAAATAGCACAAGAGTTTACGCAACAGAGCTTTATCACCTAACTTTTTGTATCACGTACATAACACCCTTCAACTATGTATCATATTTGTTGTTTCATATTATACATACCGGTTGATGAGGAAAATCCTAACAGCAAGTCTTCAGCACTTGATACTAGTGTACTAAACAGTGCTGACACTACAAAACCGAATGTGAAAAACAGAACCAAAGTTTTTCTGCTTTCAAGCTGATCCTTTGATTGTTGTCTTTCCATCTTGGCAGGATTCTAACTCTACTGAAAGTTAAAATATCGAAATTCGATATAAATTAACCGTTAGCTTTATACGCTTAATCCTTAATATATCTTACTTGTATAATTTTCCTTGTAGCTTTTCTCTTGTAGAAGAATTAAGCCATTAACTACATAATTGAAGTATCGTACTAACTATGGTTAGACCTCTAATAACATTGAAGAAGGACGAAAGCCAACTTAAACTATTGTTTTCAATGTGAAGTACCACGCTTGATGACAAACCTCCAAAAGATCCTTACAATCTAGAAGTTTTTCTCTTCCAATTTTCAAAAACGTACTTCAATTCTCGTTCTGTAGAGCCGTCAAATATATTTCAAACTAAGCTAGAGCGAAAGAAGTGAAGAGAGTTATGTCCTAAGGGCCTTCACCGATAATTTTGGCATTCTATTTTATCACATCATTATTTATCCTTTCTACGTGTTTGCTTCTTGTCATCATTTCTATGGAAATGCGCGGAAACGTTTGTTTATTTTCTTTTTTTGGAAGATGCTCACACTGACTTCCTAAATCTCTCACTTTTAGACAAAAATTTTCTCATTTCAACTTTTGGCAGCAAATTTTTCTTACTAACTCACGATCGTCGGTCGAAATGCCACGAGACGGCATTGTTTACAAAAATGTTTAAGAGTAAGTCTAGTTCTCTCTTAGCTGCCTAACTTGCGTAATATTACTGATTATGCTCTCATTACTCAAAAGATATTGAACATTTAATGGTAAAACTCGACAAGATGCTTCAGTTCAATAATTTCTTAAAAAATTATTATCAAAAAGTCATAAGGTGTCACGTGTCAACCAAAAGTTTTTAGTTCAGTATGAAAATTCAGTGTAGTGTAGTGTAGGCAACCTTCATAACAACCAATCTATTATATGATAAAACAGGTCTCTGGAAAAAGTCGTTAATTTGCATTTTTCAGTTACGCCATGCCAGACGGTTTTAAGATAACATCTTTAACTTTAACAATTTGAAGGGGAAAAGGTTTGAAATTAAGTTCGATAAACTCGAGACGAGTGATTGTATATCCCATGCATACAACATTGTCACGAATATTGTATCTTTCTTATCATATTCATTCTTAATGAAGATAATGATTTCTGACGAATAGATTTTAAAAGCAGTGTTATTTTAGAAACGCAGTGTTATGTTTCTAAGGAGCATGCGTACAATGTTTTCTAATGTCTCGCACACGGCGAGATCTCGTAGGTACCGACACCGCCGAACAGCCAAAAAAACAGCAGGAGTCGTCACGTGAAACGGCAGGTATAAAATGTAGATTGGTAAAATGTAGACTGATAAAATGCAGACTGGGAAATAAAATATAATACAAAGATTAAACAACGTACAATCTCTTATCTCAGTATTATATTTAATATAAAATGGGTTCTTAGAAACAACAGCAAGCAACATGCACGCTTAGCAGGCAAAACTGTACACTGATCAATTTCTGTTACCTTACCTGATAATCTTCACCGTAAATTTCCATAAACACCGTCTCTCAAGGTCCTTAAAACAGATTGATTATTACAGTGAGGACACTCGAACCATGAACACTTGATATTTCAATATTTTTTATTTTATGAACTTTCTACTGCTTCAAACCTTCTGAACATAATCTTATTGTTCAAAATAAATCATGTTTCCAATCGATTCACACAAAAGGGATATAGGAGAAAAAGAGTATGAAAAAATGACCTCAAAGTGTTCGCGGTTCGAGTGTCCTCACTGTAACATGCTCGAGTATTCGCTGAATATCAGTATCAAAGGAAGTTACTCCGCTGACATGGAAATATATTTAATTTTGATATGGTTGTCCTTGAGAAAAGATACCTTGATGCAAAACCTAAAGACATGATACTATCGCCCACGATTTCGCACTTAATGACTGGTCCCGAGGGAAACAGTTAGTTTTGTTTCCCGAGAATCTCAATGTTTCCCGAGGCTCTGGCCGAGGGAAACATTGAGATTCGAGGGAAACGAAACTAACTGATTTCCCGAGGGATCAGTCATTAAGTGTTTTATTATATACTCTAGTCAAACGAAGACAAATTTTCTCTCCATTTTGAAAATTTTTGGATTTATTCCCCTCTCACGCTTTGATCACGTGCATTTATTACCCGCGCGGGAGTTGTTGAGATTTATTTCCCTCCACGTGATGTACTCTCGACCAATAAGAAAACGAGTTTGACTAGGATATATAATAAATCCTTTTAGAAAAAACCTACTAATGGTCTATCACCAATCGAGCCCTGTGATTGGCTGAGCTACTAGGGGTCTATTAGTGATAGACCTCTAGTAGCGAAAAGCGCCGGTTTTGAAAACCAAAAAATATATATTTAAAGCAAAATCCAAAACTTTTTGCATCCTTTTATTGGACCGATTAGTAGGTTTTTACTAAAACAATTAGACCTCTCGCCCTCATGGCCTACAAGTCAATAGCCCATTCGGCCTTCGGCCTCATGGGCTATTGACTCGTAGACCATTCGGACTCGAGGACTAATTGTTAATTAGCCCGCCTCAGATCCAGCTTTAGCATTTCTAGATATACACCTGCATGTTCTATCATGGTTGTCAAGACGTGCATCTTGAGGAGAGGCAATTAGACTGAATTAATTTTTTATATAATTCAAATTCTTTAATCTTCTCGAAACAAAATTTAATTTAATTTAACCTAGAAACGATACTTATTCTAAATCTATACGTCAATGATTTTGCAATTAAATGATCATTACTCTGCTCTGCTCTGCTCTGCTCTGCTCTGCTCTGCTCTGCTCTGCTCTGCTCTGCTCTGCTCTGCTCTGCTCTGCTCTGCTCTGCTCTGCTCTGCTCTGCTCTGCTCTGCTCTGCTCTGCTCTGCTCTGCTCTGCTCTGCTCTGCTCTGCTCTGTTATTCCTCTGCTTCTTTGGCGCTGCTGTGCTTGCGTCTTTCGTGTCTAACTTCCTTCTCAGATTAAATTAATTCTTCTATTATATATACGTTGTATTGTTTGAGGTTAATGTAATCAGTTATGTAATCCTACATATTTGTATTGTTTTAACTCAACATAACTTCGTTATTCTGACAATGGTTCAAGTCAATGGTTTCTCGGCTATATCAGCGAGTGCCACAGCTATTTCAAAAAAGGTTGGTGAAGGTTTAGCTGTTACCTGTTGCTATAGTGTAATATTCCTCCCTGGGTATTGTTATTATAATGAGGTATGGGGAATCGCTCTGCCTGGGACAAGCCAGAAACAGAGCGTGGTTTTCACAAAGTCAAGTCCAAACCCGCCTTCCAGAGTAAGGGTGGGCGGGTGGGATGCTGAATCTTCGAACCGATTGGAGGCAAGTTGGGAGGAGGCATGTGCTCTTTTATATATTTATGATCAATTCCCCAGGGACCATATTACCAATATTCCGATTCAGATAAAATTCGGGATAGCATGGAAACGAGGCTTACTAGCCCCACATACAAGACGAAGCCGAAGTTTGTGACTTAAAACCTGACGATATTCCAGGAACAACGGTAAAAGACCAAGATATTTGAAAGCTTACTGTAAAGAAGTTACAGTTTTGGCTAAAATGCCAAACAATAAAGCAGAAGGGGAATAAAAATAAGCTCGTAGAAAGGTAAACAATGAATCAGCTGATGAGACACGTGTGTTAGTAAATACAAGGTTCGAGTAAATTTTCTGTTGTTGTTTTACATTATCTTCTAGATTCAGTGAACTAAAAGGTTCGCTTTCACGAGAACTGGAGGAAGAATCGAATGATAAACTGAACTGGAATTGATTTGATGTCTCTCGTGCTGTTGATTATATTTCACTTCGTTTGTCGCACATCTTAGGTTTCCATTTGAAAACAGAGTGCACAGACCCCTTTTTAAGCTCTCTTCTATTCCCTGTTAAGCTTATCTTGAAGTCAGAAGGAACAAAATGTTCAGAACATAATTTGTTGTTGAGATTCTTAAATTCCTTCTCCTTTCTTTTCATGGCAACTTCCCATTTCGTTCGTAATTCTTTATCCTTTGCAAATTCATAAAACGATAAATCCGGCAGTTTGTCACTTCTGTTATTACATTCAGCTGCTAAGCAGCACTTATGGCCGATTTTCATCTTTTTTGAGGCAATTTTATCGAAAGGCATTGCTCTATTCTTCGGTGCCTTCTTCCGCCATCTTGGTTTTAGGGCTAGTAAGCCTCGTTTCTATGTTACCCCGAATTTTATCTGAATCGGAGTATTCAAATGGACTTTGAATAGTTGCGTGTTGCATTAAGTTTCACGTATGCAGCACCGACACTATGGAACCAGCTACCTGATGCTCTTCGCCTGGAGACGAACTTTGAACATTTTAAAAAACAATTAAAGACTTATTTATTTTCACGAAGCTATAATTAAAATTTTTTGTTTATTTTATTATTTTTATCTGATAAGCTATTTTTGTTTCACCGAATTCTAAGATTTTTATTTATTTATTTATTTGATATATTTAAGTATTTTATTTGATATATTTAAGTATTTTGTATTTAGCGCCTTAGAGTATTGTATATAAGGCGCTATATAAATCTCTCTTATTATTATTATTATTATTATTATTATTATTATTATTATTATTATTATTATTATTATACCAAGCCCGATATGCAGTATGGACGATGTAAATTCGATCAGCAAAAGGTCACAACGATAGTGCAATTTTCCCAAACTTTGGCGGCAGGTTTTTCCAGCATTTTCTTCTGTGCTGACATTATTTGCATAAGAATATAATACATGTAAGCCTCACCTTTCGAATTCTAAATAACCCTCAGTCGGGGACAAGGTCAAAACAGTTGTCCAAAATAGGGACCCGATTTTATTGATTTAGGTGGTGAGTACCGGTAAATACCCCCTCCCCCCTCAGAGACCTGTTGAAATGCTCGATACTGGGTGTCAGTAGTGACTATATCTATCCACAAATACGTTGTTTAGCTTACATGAAAACATACAGTATATTCATTTCTACGATTTGACTTTTAGTTTTGGAGATGTTTGAGAACAAAATCCAGGATTTCACTTCCAGAGGTGGTGGGTACCGGGTAACACCACCCCTCCCCTCTAAATCGGGTCACGTAAGATGACAATTATTTTGACTTTGTCCCTTAAAGCTCATGCTTATGCGGATGACACCCAACTTTACTAACAAACAACCAGAAACATATGAAAAGAAATAATTTTGAAGAAGTCTATAAATTAAATCTTGATCAGTCATGAGTCAGTACAGTTCTGTAATATTAGTTATAAATTACTTGATGTTTTGAATGTGGGAAAATAACTCACACGCACTGAACTGATAAACAGCAGAGGCTGATCCAAGATTTCAAGGGACAGGGTGTGGCGTTGTAGGGACACCTATCCGAAAAAACGCATAACCCCCAAAAAATCTAACCTTATATAACCTTAGATATTATATATCTTCTACGTTACTTGCAAAGTAAGGGCAGAAAGTAGCCCTTACAATCAAAGGGCAGAAAGCAGCCCTTACAATCAAAGAGAGAAAATCATTACTTTGTATCGGTTATCTTTGAAGTAAATGCAAAACGTCGATTTAGGGGTGCGCACCCTCTGTACCCCTCCTAGATCCGTCCCTGGTCAGTATTTTACAGATAAAAGCAGGTATATTGTACATTCGATTGAAGATCACTTAATTTTATGACACTTCCCAGCGTCCTTTGCGGGTATGGATATAATTTATTCTAGATTGGGTTTCCTGTGTCACACCTGCTTTGGCGCTCGGTCAGGCAAATCTGAAATCTCAAGAAAAGGCTATCGCCTTCACTCTATATACTCGCTACCCGTCTAAAAACTGTACTACTCTCATCTATTATTCATCCTAGTAAGGTCTTTACCGCTAGATACATTTTGTCATAGATGATAGCTTCCATTTAGTGTGGATATGACCGAGGAATAGCCGTATGAGGGATCTAATGTTCGCTGTGAAGGTTGAGATCAACGAGCACCTTGATCTTGTTTTGACTTTTAGACGTCAAAAACAACTACTTTAACCCCGAGAAATCTTGCCACCAGTCAAGAAAAAAAAAGAACTAAAATGTCGTCTGCTGGTTATACTCCTTTAAATGACACAGATGATGAAAATAACTCGAAAGGTAAGGGGAAAATATCTTGAAATCCTACAGACAAACCTGAAATATTTTGTGTACAACTTTGTTGTTTCGCTTGGCGATAGCGATTCTTCGATTGAAGGGGAAAATATTATGATAATCTTATTGTGTAAATATAATAGTTAACTTAAAAACCACGGTATATACGATATCTAGGGTTAAATTTCTTATTCCTTACTTTACTTTTATCATTTTATTTCTGTGAACGCCAACGCAAAGCTCTTTTTTCCTGTTCTCCGATTCGAAGTCTTATATTGAAATTTCCTTAGTTCGTATTTGTATGGCTTGGATTCAAATATTAACCAAAACCCGGAATCTTCATTTGTGGTTTTAAATGTGACCACTTTGAGGTTTTCCTTCCATAGGCTTTGGTAATACTGAGTTTTCAAGACGTCATTTAGTGTATATATATAAGCATATATATTTATTTTTGCGGTTCTCGAGTTGTCATAAATCAGACCATGTTCGAAATATTCCATCGAAGTGGAATTCTAAATCTAAATTCTAATTCTATTATTATAATTTTACTTCTGGGATTTGAGCTAAACAACAGATGCTATAATAAAACACTATTTATATTCATTAACGAAACTACATTTTTTTTTATCTAATCATTGAAATAAAATACTCCTAGACACACCGACATTAAACACAGAATGGATAGATTAATATAATGTTTGTATGTAAATTATGAATATATTTAGAATCTTTTTGAATATTTTAAAAATAATCTCTTGATTCATCTCTTTCCTTGATCGGTCTTTACAGACTTATTTCTAATGAATATTAGGGAAATTCGGTTACTTTTGGCTAATGTTTCTAAATTTAATTTTTTTCATCCGAATGCATGCAATATTTTAATAAAATCTTGACGTTTATATAATTATCTTTGTAATTTCATATTTTTGGTTTTACACAACAACATGCTAATTTTTCAAGATCCTTCAAAATTAAGAAGCAGTTTACAGTGTAATTGTAGCAATTTGTCAGTGAACCTGAGAGTCATCTATTATGTGCTGATCAGCAAAAGCCACCATTACACACGCCATCCATCAGCTAGTGGAATTTCTCGATTTTAATGTTAAAAATTTCCTGCATTTTGGTCAAAAAATTTCTAATAATGATTAGATTGCTAGTTCTATAATACAAATTGTATTAATTAATAATAAAGTCTAATAATTATTGTATTCTATTATCAACGCAAATTATTCCTCCTATTAATCTTCTTGCAGAGGGGAGGCGGAGGAGGGGGAAGGGGACTTTGAAATCAACCTGTTGCAAATAATAACATTCATTTGATGACATTTGAGCAAACGTTTTAGCCCAAGGTGGTGAAAATTTCAAATTAAATACATTTTTCTTATCGAAGTCCTCAGCCCCTCCTATGACGGAATTCCTTAGGTAATATTATAATCAAATGGCCAACCTTTATAAATTGTGTCTGTTTGTCCTGGTTTGAATACAAATAAACTTGTGTTCTATATGCCTCCACCCTACCCACTATCTTCAATATGCAGTATGTACTCATTTGTGTTTATTTATGTTTATAGAAAACAAAGGAAATGAAAGAAAACAGTCACTTCTACAGGTATGAGTTAGTATGTAAAAGTTGTATATATTTTCTGTTAATTAGAATAGAATTCCACTCTCCATTCATGGTAGTAATATATCTTGTTTAATCAGGGCTTGAAATAATGGCCGGTCAGTTGCAGGTCATGATAACCAGTCAAATTAGTTTTAACTTGGTCGTACCCCATTTCTGGCTCAACTTTAATGGTCAAAATGACCGGCAAGGCAAAGATTTGACCAGACAAGTTCCAATAGACCATTTTCAAGATGTGCGAGCACTTTCAAAAACATCGCAGGTGCAGACATGAAAAAGAGGCATTTTCGGGCAAGATCACATGCACTATTTGACTCTACTCTGAAAATGCCTCGAGATCATATCCGCGCCTGCAATATTTTTGAAAGCGCTCGCGCATCTCGATAATGGTCTATTCTGGACAGACATTTTCTGACCATTTCAAGCCCTGTTTTAATAAAATAAATATTAACGAGTTTAAGAGACTTAATTGTAATAGCCATGGATTAATTCCTTTTTAAAGGCAAGAAGATCTGAGAATGGCACTTGTATGGAGTTAATGAAATATGGATGCCGATCTGTTAGTAGTCATGTACTGTAGCTCTTACTAGTACTAAAGGCAGGGTTCCCACAGTCAGGGAAAATTCAATGAATTCTTAAGTTTTTTTCAAGGTCAGGGAATTGTCAGGGAATTTTGATTTTGGTCAGGGAATTTTTATGATTTACCCAAAAGTCAGTGAAAAGTCAGGGAATTTCTATTAGCCTAAGCATAATCATTTTAAATTGAGAATTCTTAGATCAGCTTCCTTTTTTCAAACTACCCTGATTGTAATTATAATTTTGTAGTAAAATAAGTGCATAGTGTGGTCAGTGAAAAATGTTGTTTTGGTCAGGGAAATGTCAGGGAATTTTATTTTTCCAGATGAGTGGGAACCCTGAAAGGAATAACTCATATATAGGCCTGCACATCTGATAAAGATTTATATATGTAATAATAATTTCAGTTTCAAATAGGGTTGATGTTTTGGTTATATTCTAGAATGTATTAGACAAGACTGGGTATCCAACTAGCGTGTGGTTCATCTTAGGAAATGAGTTCTGTGAACGATTCTCTTATTATGGCATGCATGGTGAGTACCTAAAAGGAAGGCTCCCTGGGAGGTATCCATGGCAACCTTACGACTGGTAGACCTTGGCACCTGTCACACTGCACACACTAACTGGGTTTTTCCCCAGGTTCTCTGGTTTTCCTCTCTTCGCAAGAATCATCTTCTAAATTCCAATAATTACTCACAAAGCCCCTGACCACATTTACCTTCAAGTTAAGCTTTTCCTTTTATTAATAACTAAGTTTTAGACACAGTAGATGACATATATGATAGGACGATTTGTTTGTTGCTGACTGAAGCCTGGTTCACACTAGCTAGCATTGTAATCATAACCGTAAAGCCTGATTTTCACTACAACGCAAGCACAAGCACAATGATCAAAAATTTTGATACTTCTGCTCTTGTTTGTGCATGTGCTTTTGCTTGCGTCGTAGTGAAAACAGTATTCCCTGATTGCGTTTGTGTTTGCGTCGCTAGTGAAAACCAAGCTTAAGCAACATATGCAGACTCTATTGTACATGTATTTTAGGTGCGGAAAAGAAACAAGCACTGTTAATGAGCAGTAGGCTACTAAGTCTGTTTATGTTGCTGTATTATGAGACTCGTGTGAACCAGGCTAAACTAAAGCTTGTTTTCTCTCATAGCCATCTTGGTCATCTATCTCACACACATGCTTAAGATGGATGATAATTCTGCAACAGCTGTTTATCATACATTCAACATGCTGTGCTACTTCAGTCCTCTTCTGGGAGCCATCCTAGCAGATAGCTGGCTTGGAAAATACAAGTTCGTATACAATCTTATTAAATTAATTTAAATACTGTATATAATTATATATATTATAATTTAAAATCTCTGACAAGATTTCTATCAGTTATTCTTCCTCTTAGCAATAGACATTGAGCGTAATGTTTTCCCAATTTCTCACCACATGTCATTCCCTTGAGAATAATTTCTTTTTTGAGTTGTATCCATATTCATGTGTCTTCTCATGTGCAACCCTTAAACAAAGAAAGGATACTCTAGGGAATGGCAAATGGTCTGAAATGGAAAAATATTTCATGCAAGTTACAGTGAGGACACTCAAACCATGAACACTTTGAGGTTTTTTCATACTTTTTTTCTCCTTTATCTCTTGAGTGAATCGATTGGAAATATGATTTATTTTGAACAATAAGATTATTTGAGTTCAGTGCTTCATTTTCAGAAGGTTTCAAGCAGTAGAAAATTCATAAAATAAAAATATGTTATATAACTATCAAGTGTTCATGGTTCGAGTGTCCTCACTGTAAAGAGGTCTTTTTTTACTGGCAGCTTATCTAGTGTGAAGAAATAAGGAAGACAGTTGTCCCTACTTTAACTTACCATATGTTTTTTCCCATAGGCACTTGTATTTCATAAAATTCTTTCTGATGTGTATCTAAAAGCATCGTCCTTTTTTCCACAGA
Source organism: Anthopleura xanthogrammica (assembly GCA_964019055.1). Taxonomy (NCBI): domain Eukaryota; kingdom Metazoa; phylum Cnidaria; class Anthozoa; order Actiniaria; family Actiniidae; genus Anthopleura; species Anthopleura xanthogrammica. Next base: position 26,169,117 of record OZ025206.1, on the reverse strand, counting down.
ACTATCTTATATGTTTCTATAATCTATGCTATTGGTAACATTGTAGTAGCTGTCACTTCCATTCCAGCAATATTGGCCAAAGTGAAATTGTAAGTATGGCACGACAAGTACAGTACCTGTCCAGTATTTGTGTTTTTGTGTGATAATCAACTTATAATACTAGATAAATGAATCAATCATGAATAAGCTCAGGGTAATGGGTGTGTGGGGGTCAGTAGAACACCTTGAAGCCTACTTCGATGAACAAATTATGAACTTTCCTGCGGAAGCATTGCATTTTTTGCACTGCAATTCATTGTCAGTGAGCTTATTTGTGAACTCCAGTTCCATTGTATTTCCTAATTTGCATGGAAGCAATGTGTAAGTTCCATACTTCTTATCATATTTCTGCAATCTTACCAACTCCAGACGTCGATCATTTTGGCTTCTGTCAAAAATCAAACTTACAACTGGCAGAGTTCATTCTGATCAAGCGATAAGGAAATTCCCTTCAGCCATTTCCACACAAGAATTTCTTTATCACTCATAATTGCAATGTGACTCAGCTCTTCATAAATCTGATTGACAGGAGCCAAAATGCCAGACACCTGGAGCCGTAGGTTACAGAAATATGAAAAGCACTGTAAATGTTACAGAAAACACCACATGTCCAATATTCATTTGTGTAAAATAAATTTGCCTGTTTCATTGTTTCGATATGTGTGTGTATATATGTGCGTATGTGTTTTTGTATATATAGAATATAGTATATATAGAATATAGTATATATTCCTTTATTTAATATATTTTATCTTTACCTAGGTCTTTCTACTTACTTCGCTATATATTCAATTTATTATTTTCTTTTATCGTAGATTAATAAATTTTACACCGTAGTGAAAATAGGAACTGACGTTTCGGACGTTAGTCCTTCGTCGGAGTCAATCAATTATTTTCTTTGTATTGAAGATGTAGAGCTACTCTGTAGATATGCTTCAATAAACCGTTATTATTATTATTATTATTATTATTATTATTATTATTATTATTATTATTATTATTATTATCATATAATCCTTGGCTGATGATCATCATTTGTTATTGTCTTAGGACTGGTGTAATGATTGGTCTTCTTTTGATTGCTGTTGGTACTGGTGGAATCAAGCCATGTGTGTCGGCATTTGGTGGTGATCAGTTCACTTCAGCACAGGTCAGAAACTATTTAATGTATGTTAGGACCTTTTTGTGAACCACCTACTGGACAGGTGATGTTGGTAGATCCTGATTCAGAGTTCATTTATTTACGTTAAGTAATGGTGAAATTTAATACAAATAGAACTTAGCCGGCCCTGAATGGATCAAAACAATCCAATTAGTGATTATCTACTGTAAGTGGTTGGATTCCTGAAGTTTGAAGTTCTATAAACATTTTTTCCCCTGTCATTATTGATATCAAATGATTACTCTTATTAAAAACACTGCTTGTTTGTATATAATATTATGATTTCACTACTTAAAATTAATTTCTCATTTTTTTACCATATATTAACAGGAAAGACTGCTCCAGAGTTTCTTCTCCATATTTTACTTTGCGATCAACCTTGGAAGTCTCTTGTCCATGATCATCACACCAGTACTAAGAGGTACAGTACAGTACATGTATATATATATAGAATTCAACTATTGTTACATTAGAACAGTTTTTGTACATGACAATATGATTGTGAAAAACTCATTGCACAAATATGCCATGCTATCACCATGATTTAAAGTGATGTGTCATATGCATTCTGATTGGATGACCAGGTCTTCCGGGTCTTCGTTTTCTGGTCTTTGTTTTTCCTGCACTCCAAAAATTTCTTTTGTGCATTCACAAAGACTAAACTCAATTATTAATAGATTTTATGCAAAGAACTCAAAAATATTCAGGGCTTAAAGTAATGGCTGCTCAGTGGCCAAACAAATATACTGTAATATAAATATGATGATCAGCCACAACAAACAATCAAAATGTAATCAGTCGATGTAAAGTAACTGGACACTGTCAGGAGGAACTGCCTAAAAGATCTTTAGACAGGTCAGATGTTGTCCTGGCATTGAATCATTATTTTTAGCCTGATATTCGCAGATCTTTACCATTCCCTGGGGAAATTTCAACTCCATTTTAGACTAAATATTGTTCTAGGATATGTTTGTAATATATCCCCCCAAGACCTCAACCCTCTAAAGTCTAAATCTTAGAGCAGTTTTCGTATAAGTATGAAAAATTTATGGCATGGACGCACCTTGCCGTGACAGTGTCAGTGGTGTGCTATATATGAAAACATTTGACATTTCCTGCTTTGTGCGAGCCGTGCCTTAGTGTAACGTGACTTTTCACACTTGTACAAGATCTACTCTATCTGCTAGCTAATGTCTGTGTAGGGGGTGTGGTGGATGGGGAGGGTTAAGAAGTTGCATATAATTATTCCCAACCTCTTGCCTCTTTCAAACTAATATAACAGTAAGTGTGTCATATTCTATTTCTCATGTTTGTGTGTGTGCATAATTCAGGTGATGTGAATTGTTTTGGTAACAACTGTTATCCATTAGCGTTTGGTGTCCCTGCTCTGCTAATGATCACTTCTGTTGGTGAGTCAGGAATTCCAGTATTTGATAATAAATATAACCGTCGCTGCATAGTGCAACAGGCCTTTTAAAATTCACAGAAGGTTACACTGTGTTCCTTGATTAAAGACTCATTTTCTCAGGGTTAGCCTCATATCAGTGCCAGAATATTCACAAATACAAACGGTAAAGTAAAGAATGCACAACTTCAACAATACAAATTAAACACTTTGAAATTCCACTGAACTTCACTGGAAAATGTGAATATTCTACACAAAGTCAAGGCTAACCCTTAGCAATGGAGAATTCAAGACTGGAGAATTTTGTTTTAAACCAAAAATAGCAAGTTAGAATGATTAACAGTTGGTAATTAATTAGGCAGTTGCAAGTGGTGTTATTTGAGTCTGACACATACTTTACTGAAATAAATGCTTTAATTTGTACCTATAGCTTTGTTTTGGTGCGGTCGCAAGAAGTACAAGAGAGTTCCTCCAGAGGGCAATGTTGTTATGCAGGTCACCTGTGCAGTAGGGGTACGTCAGCACACCTTAGCTATAATTGTAACTAATATGTAACTTATCCTTTGTCAGCCATTCGTGCTGGACCTCAAAGCTGTGACTAACATCCAAAAACATCATTACAGTTCCAAACTTTTTTTTTCTTACGGACATTCGCAGGCATATAAGAAGTAAATGTCAATTTTCAATTGTCAATTGTCAATTGTTAATTTTCTGAAACTTTTCCAGTTGATTCAACAACATAAACAAACAAAATAAGCCCCAAAAAATGTCACCGGGCAATCCTTTGAGTAAAATGATTTAAAAGTCATGTTCAATCATTGCAGAACCTACCTTGAACTACATGATGAGTCATCAAGTAGTGAAAATAGATAAAATTATAAAAGTTTGAAGAAGTGAAAGTCTTGTTTTTGCTCATCAAAACATTTGAATGACCTCATCATGATGAGCGCATGCACATACACCTGTACAATCATGCACATAAAGGTTGCACATTAACAATGCCTGCGAGCATCCTTAAAATACTACTTGTTGTATTCAACACACCCACACAGTCCCAACTAATAACCTCTAACCATTGTTAATAAACTAAGGAGCGTTATATCTTGTTATTGTTTCAGTATGCTATTAGAAAGTGTTTCACCAGAAAAGAGAAAGATGTGAAGAAAGAACATTGGATGGACTGGGCTGAAGATAAATATGGGGTAAGACGTCATGAATCTACCCGTACCCACTTATTGTGGACACCCAATTCTTGGGGTGCAACCATGTGGCTCAAAATCCCTTGAGATATAAATAACAATGAAACAGCCGCCATCTTGGTTGATTTAACAAGAGAATCTTAATGAGGAATCCTTTGTACAGTCAACCAACATGGCGGCTATAACGTAACATGCACCCCAAGAATAAGTACTGTATGGACACCCACTTAGTATAGGCAACCCCACTATATAGCAAACCCTGATTGCATCCATCCACTTACACTGTATCATAGTTTGTTACTAAAAAAAACTTTCCATGGTCCCTTACAAGTCTTGCTGGCTACTAATGAAACCCCTAAATTAATTCCAAGTTCTGCATAATATTAACAGTTTGAAGGGTTACATTTTAGTATTCATTCCCTTTACAGACAAAGATGGTTAGTGATATCAAAGCATTGCTCAAAGTGCTCTTCATGTTCCTACCAATGCCTGTGTTCTGGACTCTATTTGACCAACAAGTAAGTATCTAATTAATAGATAAATGCTTAGGCTGTTATTTGTGGGCCAAATAAGCCCTGCCCACCCCTTTACAAGGACTGCAGAGCACCCCATAAAGTTGGGAGAGGCTAAGATTGGAAAATATAAGGAGACTAGTATGCATAAGGAAAAAAATGTGTGTAGGGGGGGGGGGGTGGCACAGTCATCCCTGCTTTATTGAGGAATAATGTCTTTGTAGGATGGTCTTTTTCAAAGACTGACTTGCACCCCTCTCCCCAGATTTTTAGAATTCCCTGGACCTGCTCCTTCTCAATTTCACTAGATTACTAAACTTCATTTGCAAATGAATTTAGGGATCTCGATGGACTCTACAAGCTGAAGAAATGGATGGAGATATTGTGAGTTACTGTAGCAAAAGTTATTATGCAACAATGCTTTCAAATCACACATGCAAAATCATACAAATTGCTGTCATGACAAAGTTGGTTTTGTGTTTCCACATGAAAGCATTGAAAACTACAACCGATTTTTTTCTTTTTATATAATTGGGCAAATAAAACAGCTTTTTCCAGCTCCTTTCAGTAATACAGTGCTCTCATAAGAACTGCTGAAAGCACTGAAGAAGTGAGTACCCACCTACAGCTTGTGCTTTTCTTCACACTTCTTTCATGCTTACATCACTTCCTGCATGCTTTATTACTGAACAGAGCACAGAAAAAGCTGTTTTGTTAAATAAAGAGCTATATGTATAAGATTGTACATTGATGCATTCCTGTGTTGGTAATGACTTTGAATTTATCTCTTTGTCCTAAAGGGAGCTCTAGGAACACTCAAACCAGACCAAGTGCAGGTAAATGCTTTTAGATTCAGAGACAGTAGAGCCCCCCAGCCCACCCTGCTCCACTGTCACTGATATTATACTAGTAGAAAGATTTCTCCCCATCTCTTTCCTTAGCCAATAGACTTCTCTTGGATTCTTTTTCACCCTTCTCCTTCACCAGTGATTCTCCTGATGTTTTTTTACCCTAATGCTTTTACCTTTATCCTTGGTTTACAGGCACTTAATCCAGTTTTCATTCTCATCCTCATCCCAATATTTGAATACATTGTCTACCCTCTGTTGGCCAAATGCAATCTTCTCGTAAAGTAAGGGCATTTCTCTACATTTTTTAACTACTGGTTTCCAGAGGTTTTACTGTAGTACAGATCGTAGTACAGTACTTACTGTACCGTAGATGTAAGGAGAGCGGAACGCTCCATGGTTCCTAAGAGAAAATGGCTCCTATATCCCAAAAGAAAGAAAACCTCAGGGACTAGTGTACTATAGTACCTTAAAATACCTAAAAAATACCTTCTAGATTACATAACGAATACCTTTTTATATCTCAAGCAATATAGATATTATCTTCTGGGTTTTCATATATTAAGATTACAGTGCAACTTTGCCAACCAAGGCTACCCAAACAAATTTTCATACAAATTAGCAAATCATTTTTGAGTATAAGTTTTAAACAATACATCTACTTTATACGTGTGTACGTGCCGTGAATGATCAGGAGTGAACAAGAACAGTTTAGATTCCAGAATTTGTCATTATCATCATCATCCTCCTTAACATCTATGTGGCGTGTAAGGCCGACAGAATTTGTCCAGAATTTGTCATCCTCCTATTATTCAGCATTAAAAACGCAATTTGTGAATTCTTTTTTAAATTTGTTGGGATGGCTTTGTTTAATGCAATTGCACTGTAAGAGATACTGTTCATTTATAGATCAGCTAGAGGCTAAAGATACGAACAAGATTATTAGACAGATCAGGTAGAGAGATCAGATGAGGTAGAGCAGAGCTAGAGGTAGTTACAGTCTTTAGGCTCGTGATCAATGTGCAGTGCATTCCTCGATTTCTCAGGCAGTTTCAAGTTGCCCTTGCTTAGAGAACCAGATTGCTCCATGCAAGGGAATCCAAAACCCAGGAAATGTTCTTTTTTTGAATCCAGAATTCAAAATTTTTGAATCTAAGATCATAGTTATAGGGATCACTTGTATCCGAAATTCTGACGCACAATTTTAGCCCCCTTAAAATTTATGAATAAACCCTGAAACAAGCTATTGTCAGGGTGCTGCTAACTATAGATATTTGGCCTCTGTCATGCACAAGTTCATGATTATTATTATATTTTTATTCCTCATTTAGGCCTCTTCAAAGAATGTGTGCTGGAATGTTCTTGGCAGCAGTTTCCTTCATATTTGCTGCCTTCTTGCAGTTGGCCATCCAGAACAGCCGTATTCATGTGGTTGAACCACCCAATGGATACGCTAACCTGAAAATTATCAATGCGGCTCAGTGTGACCTGAAAATCGCTGGTACAGGATTAGATACTACAGTATCTGTTGATGAGGTAGTGTATTCATATATTAAAATATATTGCCTTATATTGAGAACTGAGTTGAAGGTATCAGGACAAAAGGAAAAAAGTATCTACTCTAATCATCATCATAACAATGGTCATCATTGAAATCATCACCATCAACATCGTGATCAATGTCACATCATCATCATCATCCCCAAAATCATCATTAACATCATCATCTTCATGATCAACGTCATCATCACCGACAATATCATCACCATCACCATCAACGCCATCATGATCAATATCGATCAACAACATCACCACCATCATGATCAACAGCGCATCGTCATCATCATCACTTTCAATATCATCACCGTCACCATCATCGCCATCATGATCAGTATCGATCATCAACATCACCACCATCATGGATCAACAGCGCATCATCATCATCATCATCATCAACATCACCACCATCATGGATCAACAGCGCATCATCATCATCAACATCATCAACATCACCACCATCATGGATCAACAGCGCATCATCATCATCATCATCATCATCATCATCAGTATCGTCAACATCACCACCATCACCATTTACTTAATACTAACCATCATCGTTGTTCATTCTGCAGGCTTCTACTTACTTTCATGTACCAGTCTCCCTGGACTCACTGAAAGTCGAAAGTCAAAATTGCCCATCCCCTATGAAACAAACATTCCCGCTGAAAATCCAAGAACATGGTGTGGGGACGTTTGTGATTGGAAACCAACAAAAGAACCTTGTTGGACAGAAGGTTAGTTCAATCAGCTGCACCCTGTTCTCAAAGCTCAAACAAAGTATGATGAGCAGTAAATGTGCGATTACGCAGAGCAATTGTCTCTGTAACTTATCTCATAACGGCATTGTGACACAAGTTGCATGGAGCATTGTGGCATGTAACTTACAACTAGTGCAATATATTTGATAAATGTTGCAAAATATGTTGCAGCAATCGTTAAGAAAAGTAGAATTCGTTTCTACTTTTGGCAACGATTTTGTCTCCATCGCACTGTGTAAACCAGGGTTTTCAATAGCAGCTAGAGTAGGCGGGAAAAGTGAATAAGTAGGCAGGAAGCAGCGAACGCCGAATGCGTGAGTTTCCAGAGGGTCCAGTGGCATGCCATCTGGGAAAAATTTTGAAATTTGGACCCTTATAATGCATTTCCTGCATTCTGGAGCAAGAATTGAGGTATTTCGTTTTCATTGACACCACATGGAAATTTGCGCACGCGTTCTGCCACTTTCGAACCCAGACCCCAAGGTTTTGCGCAAATACGAGGCTGCTGAGTACAAACACCATGAACGCTGAAATTACTCGAAATTCAGGCAAGTTTCTTTTGTTTTTCGTGAATAAATCTAAATCGAACCGAGACTCGTGTTCTCTGGCGAATCTTTCTGGCGTTTTCCCTAAATTTAGGAAAAGCTTTCAATCAAAATAGATGGCGAGTTCATGTGAAATACCCGGCGAGTTTCGCCGGCCGCCGGCTGCTATTGAAAACCCTGGTAAACCATCTTGCAAGTTGGTTCGCAATGCCCATGTGAGTCAAGCTGCAGATAAAATTGCTTTGGTTAAGCTTGCCTTAGGTCCAAAATGATAACCACACGAGAATCAATTTTTGGCTCATTTTTTAAATCATCAGTTAGTAGATCCACTCGCTCCTTTGAAAGCTGGAATCGTTAAAGTCAGGTAAGTTTTCTGATGACTGCTAGGAAAGTCAGGGTGCTTGGCCGATGATGGGAGTCTGGGGTAGCATTCTCAAAGCTGTGCATAAAAGTTAGGAAAGGTAGTATTTTTATGATACTAACTCCTTTGTAGTAGATTTAAAATGGTCTTTGCCATTATTCAGGGCAGGGTTCGCTCGGTCAGGGAAAAGTCGGTGAATTCTGAAAAAAAAAATTCAATTTCAGAGAATTGTCAGGGAATTCTGATTATGGTCAGGGAATTTTTGCAGTTGACCCAAAAGTCAGTGAAAAGTCTGAGAATTTCAGCCAGCCTTCAAAAAATCGTTTTAAATTCAGAATACTAAGTTGGGCTTCCTTTGGTTGATCTACCATATAATCTTCGTAAAATAAGTGCACAATGTAGTCAGCGAAAACCGTTTTTTGGTCAAGGAAATGTGGGGGAAAAGTTTTATTTTCCCAAATGAGTGGGAATCCTCTCCTCCCTTCCTCCTCCCTAGAGCAGCTACACAGGCTACCCCTCCATGGAACAGGCATGGTCATAAAATATCGAATATTGTTTATAATAACAATGTATTTTGTTTTGATCAGATTTGTATATGTGGGAGGAGACATTGCTGATAAAGTTGATATTCAACTGAACAAGACCTTGACTTATAATGGAGTATCAGAGTTAATGCCCAACACCAACTATACCAAGATACTATCCAACCAGTAAGTATATGATACTCCTTTATTGGTATCTCAAGATGCACATACAGAAATGGTATTAATATCAAACATGTAAATGAGGCAAGTTGACCAAGACACTACTAGCCTCGTTTTGAGGTTACTATCCCTACTCTTCTAAATATCTTTAAGTAATGAATATGGTATATTTGATAACGGAATTTTGCTTTCCAACGTGGTAAGAATAGACCATTTTCGAGATGCGCGAGCGCTTTCAAAAATATCGCAGGCGCAGACATGATCTCGAGGTATTTTCGGGCAGAGTCAATAGCGCGCGTGATCTTGACCGAAAATGCCCCTTTTTCATGTCTGCGCCTGCGATATTTTTGAAAGCGCTCGCGCATCTCGAAAATGGTCTATTGTGAAGAGTCCACACCATGATAAGTGGGACTGCACCACACCACAGGCAGCCCAAAACACCTGATGGTCTATCATGGAAATTTGTGGCAATTTTTAGTTTCTTTGGACATCGCTCACTCACGCATTTCTTTGGTTTATTTTCACAGTTATAATATACGCATTAAAAAAGCCAACACATCAGATGTACTTCTGAAGGTAAGATTGTTGATTATATATACATGGGTTTCCTGTGGTGGTTTACCACAGGGAGCCCACTTGAAAAGTTAAGAGAAACAATATTGATTCTGTGTCCTTCGCTTTAGAAACAATTGTACTTTGGTAATGGAGGAGTTTTTACTGTAGTTGTACGAGAAGATCCCAAGAAGCCAGGAAAGGTAATTACTATGATAGTTCATGGCGTACATGGTGTATAGCTTCTGATTCCAAAATGGTGAATGCAATTTGCCTTTTCGCCATTCATCCATTCTTCCCAATCCAATGCATCACTACCATCCATTCATTCAATTCCATTCCGTAAAAATCAACATGTGAGTGAGCGTTGTGTGTTTAGAATACTGAATGTAGTGGTATAGTGTGTGTGAGTGAAAAGTGTCCCCAATTAGTGCGAAAGCGCTAGGACGACTAGACACTTAAATAAAGAGATGATGATTCATTCATCCCAGTCCATTCATTCATCAGATCCATCACTCCCATTCATTTATCCCATTCCATCACTTCCATCCATCCATCACTCCCATTCATTTATCCCATTCCATCACTTCCATCCATCCATCCCTTATCATCCATCCTTTATTAAATCCCATCCTATCCATCTAGTCATCTATCCATTGATCTATCCACCCACACGCTCATCCATCTTTCCCGGTCCGTCCGTCCGTCCGTCCATTCAGTTTGTTGTTTTTTAATGATTGCAACCGTGGTTTTACCCATTATTAATGAATTGTTTTTGTATGTTGTTTTCAGCTGGAGATGACCAAGTACACAGATATTCGACCCATGAGTATATCCATGTTCTGGCAGATCCCACAATACGTCACACTAACAAGTGGAGAGGTTCTATTTTCTATCACAGGTCTCGAGTTTGCCTATTCTCAGGTATTTTATTTCACTTGGATATTTGAAGTGCCTCAACGTCAATCGCGCCATCTTTTTTTTCGACCGTCCTTCCTTCCATTCATTCAGCCAGTTTGTTGGATATTTCATTATTTCAAACATGACTTTAGCCACTCTATCCTATTATTATTATTGATAAACCAAATCATCTGTGTTTTTGTCTATGTTCTCATTTCACTTGGTTCTTGTCTCTTCCCTCACTCTTTGTCCCTTCTCTTCTCTTCCCTTCCCTTCTCTTCTCTTCCCTTCCCTTCTCTTCTCTTCCCTTCCCTTCCCTTCCCTTCCATTCCCTTCCATCACTGTCTCTTCCATTCTCTTCCCTTCCCCCTTTTCCCATCCATTCCATCCCCACCTACTCCCTTCCATTCTCTTCTGTCTTTAGACCCCTGTTTATAAGCGTGTTAGAATACCAGGTTTTCAGTGCAGAATAAACCTCTTGAGTAATCTATGAAATTTTTTTCCAGTCTCCTTTGAGCATGAAATCTTGCATCATGGCGGGTTGGCTGTTGACCGTATCCATTGGCAACGCTATCGTCGTGATATTTGCTGAGGCACGCGTGACAGACAACATGGTGAGAATAACAATAGTTACTAACTAAACTCTTTGTATACAAATGCGATTCGGAAGTATTTCCTCCGTGATTTATGGCCTGCATGGGGAGAGAAAGCCCTTGAATTAGAGCAGATTTCGTGTGAAAAGTTCAGTGCCGTGTGCGTGCCTTGCCGCGACCTTGATGTTTTCTAGATTTTTGATTGGCTGACTTTTTGTCGCGACTAAAGCTAAAAATTCAGCATCAGGTTAGGTGAATGAACCGAAAATCGTGGGCTCAAATTTAACGTTCAGAAGTAGTCAGTCACCTTAATTTCGAGCCCAGACCACTACGGTTCAATTTGAAGAGCTAAACGTGAATTGTAATTCTGATGAGAATTACGGGGGGGGGGGGGGGGGGGGGCATGTGGTCGCCCCCTCCCTAGGCTAATGGCATTGAGATTATACATCAAATCCGAAAATTTTCCTACCTCTCGCTACGTCACTGTTTAGGAGATGAAATGATGTACGTACTATACATCTAACAAAGAACGATTTCAATGTAACACTGAAGTACCTTACCTCAGTATACCTCAAATGTTGGGAATGACATAAGTAACTTGAACTCCGTGTGATAAAAAAGGGTATATTGACTGACGTTTCCGAAGTTAGTCCTTTGTCTGGGTAAAGGCGGCAAAGTAAAAAAAAATACTAAGAACTAAGACCTAGGTAAGCATGGCAGATGCGCGCTGCTAACGCGCTGTTACTGACTGCAGTCTCAATGTGGTCTTGGGTTCGATTCCTGGACCCACCATTCACTTGTGAGTAGAGTTGTTTGTTGGTTCTCTTGTATGCTTCGAGGATTTTTCTCCGGTTTTCCTCGCTCCGTAAAAATTAACTCTTAAATTCCAATTCGATGTAGCGTCGAAATTTTAAACATGAGCCTCTGGCTCGTTAGACTGAGCAATCAAGCCCTTGTTCTTCGACGAAAGCTTCCGAACAAGTTGATTCTTAAAGTCTTTTAAGAAGCCTCAAATTTATCAGTAACACTTAAATGTCACGAGTTACCGACGTTAGATAAAGTCGACCTTTTTACCTTTTAAAGAATAACGTTAACCACTAATATCGTATTGTTGTAAGCCCTAAACCTAACCTTTGGCTTGGCTTGGCTAAGGAGGTTTCAAGATAACATGAAAGATGTTGAATTAAACCATTTAAAAATATCTTGTATTTAGGAAAGATCTTCCAGTTTTTTCGCCCAAGGTTTACCATAGTCTATTCAATAACTTTTTATTTGATAAGCGTATCTTCTTGAGATCATCCAGCAAAATGACTGGAATATCATCGAAACACCCATATCACTACGGCTATGGAAACTTTTAACTTTCGAATTTTCACTCATTTTTGTCATTGGCTTTGGAGACTTTAAAGTTATTAAGGCGAAAACGAGATGCGAAGTCCAAAATCGTGGCGAAAATTGATAAAATTAATGCCAACACCGAAAGGGTTTTTTTGAGGAATTAAAACTACCGTTGAAATAACTCAGCCCATACACTTTTTCCGGCTTCTAAAATAAGTATTTTATAAGAAAGATAAACGCGAAAAGTTTTGGACGTTTCGATGACATCCTGTCATCATTTTCAACAACATTTATTATAATAGCGTGAATAAGTATTAATTTTAATCTTAAATTAAAGTCAACATTAAAATGTGTACTTTTTGAAGTCCACAATTTTTTTTTTTAAAGTTTTCTATCTTTTGTGCGGCGTTTCATATATTTTTTTTACAGTATTTGTGTCGTACTGTTTACTCGTACACAATGTTCATCAGATGTTCATTATCCCCTTCTAAAACACCTGTGATAATGACGTGTAAAACCAGTTGGTAGTTTGTATCTAACAATGATACACCAATTAGCGAAATTATTTTTTTTAAACTTAGTGTTCAAAGATTGAGACTTGAGATTGAGATTGAGACAAATTGTCTGTTAAAAATCCTCATTAGATATCTTTATGAGTGACCTAGAAATCTTATTATGATTGAAGATTATAACCTTGCCGCTTGTTAAGAATTTAGCTTTGTACCCTCGAGGGACATTCATCATTGATTTTCGGTATTAACAAGAACAAGCGGTATTAACAACTACTTAAGCTACTTTTACTCACTCAGAATAAACGGGGGGGGGGGGGCGAAATAATAAGCTGAAGATGAACAATTTATAGGTAGTTCAATTCGAAATAACCAGAATTTCAACATGAACAAATGAATAATACAATGAATGGAACAAAATTCAAGAAAAAATTGTAGCAAACGAGCACATTGTGAGTTGAGAGATGTGTGCCAAAGGCCGTCTTATACATTAAAACTTTTAGCTGAAAATTGTGTTCAACGGCGTTGCGAGACAAGTTTCAAAACGAATTGTACCGTGTAACACTCCAGCTTGTGAAACTTTTGTCGTAAAATTGCTTTCTACTTGTGCAACCGAAACTTGTGTCGCGAACAAGTTTCAGGGCGAAATTGCGCCATGTAAAACCCCTTTTCACACAAGTTTCAGCTAAAAGTTTGAAAGTTAACGCATTTGAAACCCGTAGTCTTCATTTATTTAACTTATGAAGAAAGGTTTAGGGAGGCAGAGAAGAGTTCAGTGTGGAAATTGTAAAGTGGTCTTGAGGGAGGGCTGGGGTGCTTATCATTTAAACGAAATTCATCCTGTTGGAATGGTAAGCCATTTTCTAATCTTGATTCTAATCGGGTAAACTTCCGGCATATGGTACACGCGTCTACCGGAAGAACCGAAAAGAGCGGTTGATTACCTCAATCGAAAGACCGAGTTTTCTGGAACTTTCCAATCAGAATGACACATTAACCATTTGTTTTCCAACCGGAGTTACCGGTTTTTCTGGTTAAAATGTAAGCACCAAATCCTTCGTCTCATTTCTTTTTTTCATTTCATTTCAGGCAAACGAGTTTTTCTTCTTCTCTGGTTTATTGGCGATCGTATTGATCATCTTCATTATCATGTCATACTTTTATAAGTACGAATACTACTCAGTGAACGGTGTCAAGCCCGGCCCAGATGATGAATCCCATCCTCTCACAGAAAAAACAGAAGCTGCAGCCCCACCAGACGACAAATAGTAAACATAAACATCAAAATATCGCTAACTAAACCATACAATAGGCCACGTTCGAAGTCTTCACAATTCACACTTATATGTCACGATGATACTTCATGTATGATATACAGACATGGTTCACTAAATATATTACTAGATGTAAAATAATATAACTACTATATGTGATGTTCCTAGCCTTTGCAATATTGCAAAAGTCAATTAACGTTACAACGCTATCTACAGCATTAGATCGGATAAGCGTTACATTCAGATTTGGTTTTATTTTCGTTCAATTTTGAGGTGTCGAACGTGACCTATTGGAATTACACTAAGGGCTGGACCACACTAGCATCGCAAGGGCCACTGCGACGAAAGCAGAAACGCAAGTCTCTTTTTCATGTATATTTTCTCCTCTGAAGGATCATTTGGCATACCCAATTTTAATTTTATCCTTGCCCTGACTTTTATCATGCACCTCAGATGTTGTTTCAGGGTTCTATCTGTGAGTCAGCCCTGCCCTGACTTTGATCAGCCCAGAGGTTGTTTCAAGATTCGATCTGTGAGTTAGCCGTGCCCTGACTTGATCAGCCCAGAGGTTGTTTCAGGGTATCGATAAAATTTGAAGGCTCGAGCCTAAATCTTCCGGACTAGATCCCGAAGAATACGAAAACCTACCCCTTCCAATGAAGTCCGTTCCTTTTATCAATTCCTATCCCTATTTTCATTGTACGCTACTCGTAAGTGAAGTGCCCTTAACGCTTGCGATTCTGATGCTAATGTGAACCTACCCGGAAATCGTTCAAGAAAATTCAATCTAGATCTTTCCAGAGTGCAGACAGAAAACACGTGTAAACGTTTAAAACTAAATGAGTAGTACAAAATTAATTAGTACTTAATTAGTACTTTTTCACAAGTTTTATTGTCTGCACTCTGGTTCATAATAATCATCTCCATAATCAACTCGGGGTTCTAGAAAACGGGGAAAAGAATTAAATAGATAGACTGAGATAAATTAAGACATTTAGTTCAGTATTCTTCGAATTAGTATCGTAACTATGTAAACTTACAGGTTGTAAAAATAATGGAAATTCATTCATCGCTTTAAAAAGTACTAAAATGAAAAACATATTCGTTGAAGTTGGTTGTAAAATTCTTCCAACTGCTTGTGGGGCAATTATTTCTTGTTTTTTTTTTACTTTGAAATAATTATTTAAATATTTAAAAAGTTTGTTGTCAAACTATGAAATAGTTCGTGAATGCCCTCCCGAGGTGTTTTCGATGTAAAAGGACGCTTATATTTCTCTATCATAGCATAAAATAGCATATTATTAGCTAAACTCGAGTGGCCGTAAGAGGTGAAATAATTATAGAAGTCGTTAAAGTGCAAACAAACCCGTGAAAAAGAACTAATTTTAGTGCTAAATAGCACAATTAAAACGATATTTTAAACAAAGGATTTTGCAGTGTTTAGTACTTTACGTTTGGTACTTTTTCACAGGTTCTTTGTAAACATAAAACTCACATCGACCTTCAGTTATTTATATTTATTTTTTTCAATTACCGCTAATGTAAATGGTGTTTAAGCACATATTGAGGTGTTTATAAGTAGGGTTTCAGCACTTCATTCCACGTTCGCAGCAATATTTTAATTTAAGCTTCATTTCAAATCAAAAATTCAAAATTATTTTTGTGAAATATATTGAAGTTGGATAACCAAAAAATAGCAAATAATTTAAGATTATCTTAGTAATATTTCTTCATTTAATCATAAGATATGTTATATTTCCATTTACACTAGTCTGATATATAGGAGTGTGGATAAAAAGTCACCCAAAGTTGTATTTTATCATAACACAGGACAGAAAAATGAGTATTAATTTTCACACTGTTTAATAAGCCAAAATGTCAAATTTGAATTACTAGTTCCAATCACAATTAGTAGTTGTAAGGTATTTGGAATAAGATTCTTTGAATTGTATCCACATATCCGCACCTTCATGTATATCAAAATTCATCTTTTCAAATATCGGTAGAAACTAAAAAAATAATATTCGAGGGAATGATGCCATCACTGAAATAAAATTAAGAGGAAAAAATTATCACAACTGTAAAAGGATTTTATTCCACCCGAGAAATAGTTACTAGTTACTTGCCGAGCCTTAGGTTGTAGTACGTCCAAGTACGACTACGACTTTGAGATTATTGCTTTTAAAGTATTATACTGCAAACTCGTAGTTGTCCTTGCATTGGTTCAACTGTTGTTTTAGAGATGTGTTGTGCCAAAAGGAGGACAACAACGAGTTTGTAGTTCGTACTCGAACTATTAGTCAAATGTAAAGCTCAATATTGTTTTCTTTAGACCATTGTACAATAATTAATAGTTCCTGTTTCACGGGTAGACGTAAAATCGTTCCAGCAGGGGGCCATCCAGTGTTTGAATTATCAATCATCGATTCGTAAACCGTAGAGATTCAAGCCGATAGCTGTTTAATCTACGCCGTCTCGGCGTGCAATAGCATTGAAATGGCTTCCCAGTGGTATGTGCCATTCAAAGTTGCCAGAACATACAGAACCGACATTGAAAATTTATTCAGTCAACTCAAACATCGAAACTTTTTTGAAATCCTACGGTGGATCGATGTTTGAAATTGAAATTCTTTGTTTGATGCTTGATTTATACTTAGTTTTTAAGGAGAAAATAAGAAATTGATGGAAAACATATAAAGGGATGACATAAGTTAATAAATTATAATTTGGGATTCTTTCGTTCTTCTGTTATCATTCTCTCTGTTTCGATCTGTCTCTGTGTTTCTTTTCTTTTCTTTTCTTTTCTTTTCTTTTCTCTTCTTTTCAATTGTTTCAGTTACTGAAAAAATGTTCCTCCCTAAACAGACCTGGCAAACCCCGATCTGTGTAGTGTAGGTTCACAGAGTCACTATTCGACTTTAAAACCCAACGATGAATTTTCGCGCGCTGTTATTGGTTCAAATGTGTCACGTGCAGGACGGGTATCAGGCGATATCCCCCGTCCGAAGTGATATTCGTCCAGCAGAAGGGAAAAACGTAAAAAAAGAAAAGAAAAAACACGGAAAACAAAGAAACTCGGTTTTTACAAACAAGTGAGAGTAAAATACAAAGACTGGTCAGTTGAGAAAACTACTAAAAACCAACAAACAATTCCACAACTAATGTCAAGCAATAGAATATTCAATGTCAAACAGCTTTGAAATACCAAAAATAAGTGCTTTTATATCCAGCTTGTAGAGGAGGATTATTTTTTGAAAACTCTGGAGACGATGAGTCACTGCAGTTTGCCGAATCCATTATCTATTGAAGTCGTTCGGTTATAAAATAAATAAACCCCTCCTGGCTCACTGGAATATCGGCTGATAATATCCTTGGATGAGAAATGGTCCCCAAAATATCACATTTGCCCTCGAAGCTTCGCTTCTCGGTCAAATGTTCTTTTTTCGGACCATTTCTCATCCTCGGACATTATCAGCCGATATCCCAGCCGCCAGAAGGGGTTTATTTACTATATATACTATATATCATTCCCTAACATCTGGTAAAGATAGCCTACTCAAAGGCTCTCATTAAAGCTTTGGTCTTGCTAAACCCGTTAGACCACAAAAGACTCGCAAAGAGTATCAGTTTCTAATCATTTGGCACGAGTTTTGAAATAAAAATAAAAAATTGCTGTGATCTTTATTGAAACTATTTCACCGGGGATTTAGATTGTGATCATGTAAATAGTTAGAGTGACTGAGGGAATGAATGACTGATTTCTCTCTATAATACACAAAGAAAATCAATTAAACTGAAGAACACTAAACCCTAGTTCCATACCGTGCAGTGGTTACTTCCTGATGGACGTCCGAAAATTATAGCCGTACAAACCAACTTTTCCTCCGTTTCCAAAAAAAAAAAGTGAATTAAGGGAGTTTTTTAATTTTCGTGATCTACGATGAGCATGTTCTAAACTTCGTGAATCGTGAGTTTTCGTGAATTTGAACGTTTGATAATTTCCGTGAGCAGTCATCGTCTTTTTTTAAATTTTCGTGAACGTGCCGAGACCCCCCTTGCCGCCCATGATATTAGATCGAGTCAGTTGGTTATCAGCAGGTTTTTGAACGATCAGCTGCATGGAAACTACTAAACGCCACGCTTAATAAGCTACTAAAAAAGCTGCGAAAGTTTCATCAAATTTGATTGCTACACTGAGCCGATTGGTTCAAGATGGCTACTAGAATGTTTAGCAAGTCAGGGAAAAAAAGTTTACTAAAGTCGACAAAACGTTTCAAAATAAACATCTCTTTTGAAAATTGGTCGGGTTTCAATCTAAAGACTATCTTTAGCCCAAAAAAAGTTGAAAAGCAATTTTGAAAAAGCTACAATCTTATTAATGTTGTCGCTGATTGTCTGTCGTTCGTCTTGTCGAACTAATCTCACGAATTAGCTACTCCATGAAAGAGCAAAATTAGCTAGTTAACATCAATGAACTGAAAGTCTAGCATTGATACATTATAATTAAGCCTTTTGAAGGGGAAAAATAGAGCTTTCACCTGCTATTTTGTTCGACTAATTACTTTTTTTATACGTCAAATGCCGGCTGCAGTGAACAATTCTTAACGAAATACTTGTAAACAAATGAATGTCAAAGATCATGGTTTTTGTATATTTTCTCAGTTATACTTTCAGCATATTTAATTTAAAAGATAACACGCACAGAGAACTATTTCTCATTAAACAGGACTTGTAGTAAAGAGTAGTGTTAATTACTGATGAGTTCAAGGAAAACAAAGTAGTTTTCGTACTCTGAATTATATATTGCAAAAATGTCTCACAAACGACAAACTTTTTTAGTTCATTCATGATGCTTTTTCCCTTCTGTTTTTCAGAATTTCTTCTTTTTTACCATTTTTTTCTTACCTGCATTCATTCTTTATTTTGTGTTTCTTCAATTGTCTTCTAATTTTCTTTGTTTTTTGTTTTTTTTGTGAGTAGCTTATTTCTTATTCTTATTCCTTTGAATTTTTCTATAAATCTTTTTTTAAATAGTTTTCTTTGGCTTATTTCTTTGTTTTTTTTCTTCTCTCTTTTCGTTTCTTTTTCTTTCTTTTCTTTCCAATACAGTTAAGTGTGATGTATCATAAATACCTTGAAATCCCAACTTAATTGTTTAGGGCGCTAGCCAATATAAGAATCATCAAGATTTGCACAAAACTAAATCAGTGACGCTATTCATACAGGCTTCACTAGCCCCAGCAATTAAACATTACTTAGAGACTTATTTACAATAACTCAAGTACCAGATGTTCGTGTTTTTTTTTGTTTTTTTTTAATGGTTTTCATTTTTTTATATACACACCAGAACTGACTGATAAAGTAATGATTATTATGTTACAATACATTGGTCACTATTCTTAAATGGCGTGCATAGTATCACTAACTCGGCTATATTTAGGCTTGGTTTCTTTTCGCAGAAGTATCAACTAACATGACGTGCGAGAGAGGGTATAAACACGAAGCAAGCTAAGAATAGAGATACTTTTTTGAGTTAACAAAGTTCTAGTTCGTTTTGTTTTGGAATACGTTTAATTTCAGCATAAACAATCACGAATCAATACCAAAATTTGTCAACAATGTGAAGTACTAAAGTATGAGAGAACTCTCTCGAATACCAGAGGGTATTTTATTGAAACATGGACTATATTATAAAACACATTAAAGAATATCCTATGACGAACAGATGGGTTGGAAGGGATGGGAAAGGACGACGAGACAGATGCAGAATGGAATGAATGGATGAAAAAATGGAAGAATGAAAAAAATGGTAATATTTCAATTAGTAGCGCATCTCTTTACTCTATAGGCGAGTATTCCGTAAAAATACGCATTTCTATAGAAATAATTACAATGAGTATAATATAAATATTATGATTATCTTGCGAATTAACTGAAATTATGCATTTGAGATGTTTTGTAACAATCGAAGTCATGAAAATGGTCGAATAGCAACATCTAAAAAAAAAGGCCCGCGCGAGGCTTGAATTCGTTCTTCACTCGTTGAAGACTTGGTGATATTTTGAAATTTAGAAACGAGATAAATTTCAGTATCAGAATTGGAGAAGTTCATAGTTTCTTGAAATAGCCGAGGGCTTTCTCGCCTTAATGTCTTTGACTGGCTCGAACTTTGGCCTTCAAAGAAACACGATTCGCATATTTCCTCTTCGGCGAAAGCTGCATGATTTTCTACCTAAGATTGTCATGTCCCGATGAACAGTTTTTTATTTACGGCAAAATAAAGCGCAATCGAGAACCGAGAAATAGATCCTTTCCTTTTGATGAAATACTGTAAATACTGTGTTATTCAAGACGTGAATTTATCAGCTTTCCTTCGGATTTTTTCACCAAAATAGAATATGCTATTCTCAGGTGACGTCAAGCACGCCGGTTCAAGATTGACTCAATTTAGGTTCAAATCCGGAATGAGCGCGGCAAGCTGGTAGAGATAAATTGGAAAAAAACATTGGGGGAAAATAAAAAGGAGAGCTAAAATCGGGAAAGAAAAGGAAAGGAAACAAACACGATAAAAACTGTCCAGTCAATCTTTCCTCGCCAATCGCTATTTTTTCGGATTTTTCCATCCGAATTTTAAATTCGGGAAGACATTTTCTTGGGTTATTATTATATTTTTATTCCAGTTACCCCGCCATGCCACTAAAAACGCGGAAGAAACGAAAAGATAAATGAGAAATAACTACCACTCAAGTGTTCGAGTATTTTTTGTGTGTGTGTGTGTGTTTTGACTACAACCATAACAAGTCTTAGTTCATTCCAGCCAGCCATTCAAATGGAGGTTAACTAACTATCTTGTGATGTTATGATATAATGAGCTTCCCATAACAAGTAGTGTCGGTATATCGATATATAGCGGTCTATACAATTTGCTCATACTCCTTGAGGGGTCTATCTAATGATGCAGTTCCCCCACTAAACGTCATACGCTCTTAGGTGACAAATTACTAAGCTTACGTAGAAACTCTAAGGTCCACGTGAGGAAAATTCTCACATTTTTCTTGAAGTTATCGAATTCCTTAAACAAAGAGTACAGAATATTTTGAAAATCTTAAAAATCTTGAAATAATTGGTCGTGTTTTCTTTGAACGCCATGTGTTCGGGATACCTGACGTTTTTTCTTTTATATTAAAGTATGACGTTAACTTGCACGATAATTTTTTTTTAAATTCTACTTGTTTACTACAGACAGAAAGGGTTAATTGTTTAATATATCTAAGCGTATATACACTACCAAATAGTTGATTAGCTGAAATTAGACGTATTGATACACAGTTATTTTTTTCCCTTTAACAACGATAGGAATCTTTTATTATACTTGGAAAACAATTGTGCAAAATTCAAAACAGACACAAAATAATTGAATTGATGAAGTCTTTGAGATGGTTGGTTAAGAGTTCCCAGGAGATACCTTACATAAGGGTTGTTTCACCTTCCGGGCCTCACTACAGCTTACCCGTTCTCCTAGTCACGAGTATCTCACTAGTGTTATACAACACAGAAGCTGATAGCTTATTCTCGCCGGTCTTACATAACGCTCGCTATTCATTCACGTGGCCGGTAGTCAAATTTCTAATTATCTTGGGGTGCTTGAACTTGTTCTCGGTTTTAAAAAGGCCTGCTAGATCTAGAAACGTTAAATACTTTGGAACATTGCGTTGAATAAGCAGATTGTTTATTGTTTTCGCATCAGTCGATTCAAGACAACCCAGTTGAAAAACGATACCGCTACACAATGTCAAGCCGAAGATACTCCGTGCCATCTTCTGTCATCCATTGTGCAAAAACGTCCCCTTCAAGTCCTATGGAACAAGTCTCAAGGAATTCACAATTTATTTTTCCATCAGAGAAGATGGAGGGAACCTTTAAAGAAGGTTATGAACACTGGTTTGATTTTTCAAGGATCCTTCTCCCGGCACACTTCTATTGTGAACAAGACAGACAACGTTCTAGTTTGGAGGTCGGAGTTTGTCCTCCTCTTATTCCAGCCGTTCAAATGGTACAGTCTCAACCTTGCTGGACAGAACTCCCGCGTAAACGCAACAGAACGACCCGAGAGGATCAAGAGAACTACGTAAATAACCACGACAAAGACCCAAGAGAAGAACTCATCAAGCGCGAAAAAAAAGAAGAAGAAGAAGAAGAAGAATTCAACAGTGCCAAAAGAAGACTTATTTTAAAACTGACACAAGATAGAGAGAGTAGTGAGGATAGAGAATGGAAGTCTATGAAAGCTGACAACGATAGCAAGGAAATCTCGGCTTCATCTGATGAAGAGAACAAAACAGCACAAAACAAGATGGATGAATCAGAAAACAAACTGAGTAAAACGAAACTCGAAGAGTACCTAGAGAAAAGGAGAAAGAACAATGCATCTGCAAAGAAGTCCCGAGAAGCAAGACGAATGAGAGAACTACAGACACAAATCCAAGCCGCTTATCTAGAAGATGAGAATTCTAAGTTAAGAACAATCGTTGGAGCTCTGCGAAAGGAAAATACCCACCTTCGCGAATTACTCATAGTGTGAACATTAGACACAGCCAATCGAAATGGAATAACGGCATGCATTTGGAGGTTGTACCGATGACTCAATTTAATCATTTTTAGACTCTTTAAGACCAAACAGGCGGATACGATGGATTTTAAGTACTAGCCGCTCAATATAAGATCTATGATGCAACCGGAACTAACAGCAACATTTTTGTAACTTGAAAACCAAAGAAAATACGTAATCTTCAAAATATATAGTTCGAATTTTTGAAATTTTTTTTTTCCTGTTTTCTTTTAAGATATATAGATTCGCAAACTTTGTAAATGTTCGCAGCATGATACACGAATCTAGAATAGTTCTACTTCAATAAATTCATTGCATTCATTACCCACTTTGAGTTGTGATTCAATTTTTGGGGCAAATAAGGGGAATGGAAGAAACTCCTAGAATCTTAAGTTTTTATCTATCATCATCGCTCAAAAGCTCAGCTTGACTATCTAAAATGCTTTTAGGCTTTTATCAACAAGCTACTTATATTTCCAGTTCCCTGGCCAGCCAAATGAATGGGATTATTTGAACTATACTGAGAATTCTTGTGTTTTAAATGAGCTACATTGCACCCTTTCTTAAAAGCTTGTAAACTGAAATCTAAAAGAGGAGTATATCGGAAACCGATGCTTTCAATGTTTCAGCACCCTTAACATTTTCATCTCAAACTGATGCAATGAATATATTCCATGTGAATTGAAAATATCATAAGAATGAATATTGTTCATGATCTAGTTAGTACCTGTTATTCGTATCCTTCTTCAAAGAAGGCTGCCCTAGCGAGTTGGGTATCACGTAGTTCTTGTGTGTTCACAATCTTACTCCTTTCTTGCGTCCTTCTTGTGTGTTATATAACTAACTGCTTGAGTGTCATAATTTTAGTGTTCCATTTAACCTTCTTCAACCTACCCATTTATTAAGTTTTTGCAATTTATACTTTTATCCACCTCCATGCTTCATCATCATTATTTTCCGTATGAATCAGTCTCGAAACTGAATCCATACGCCAGCGCTAGGGGAACAGCGAGACTAATGGACGGTTGGAAACGTGAACAAGAAATAAAAATTGAAAAAAAAATACGAATCCCACTAACATCCCACTCAGTCGACTGCTTCGGGAAAGCAGTTTATTAATCGGAGGAAAAAGTGGTGAAAGTAGGTGAAGGTGGTTGAATGACACCTCGAAGAAATACTAGATTTTGAAGAAGAGAGAATCCAAAAAAAGAAAGAGATAGTTAGGATTGTAAATTATGTTTCGTCAAGCTAAAGTTCTCGAGGGGATTCTCTAAAAGAAAAAAGAGTAAAGCAAAAATTAATGACTTTCAACTCAAGAGATAGAAAGAGAGAGACAGAGAGAGAGACAGAGAGAGAGACAGAGACACAGAGAGAGTTTTCCAGAAAGCGGAAGCCGAGTAAATGTTATCGGACAAGGGCTAAAGCTCTAGCGTGTATAGATTTAATAAAGTTTCAGCTGATATCGTTTGACATTTCGTCTGGCCGGTAGACAAAGTTCCAGGTGAAAAAATGCAGGTATTAAAAACAGAAAAATGTAAAGGAATAACTGACTATAGATAGAACAGCGTTAAAGGGGTAAAAACAAAAAAATTGAGACTAAGAGATAAAACAGTTGGAAAACTCTGGAAAATTTTTTAGAGAAATATGCTACTAAATTAACACCTTCAAAATGAAATAATTTTTTTTTTAATTTGAAGAACCAATTGTAGGGTGAAAAGGCGAAGATAGAAAAGCGAGTATGGAAGCCTGCCTCTGACAAAAACCTACCGCCGCACAGGAAGAAGAAGCTAACAAAAACAATGATTGATTTGACCTAACAGCTTGTGAATCATATGCAAAATTGTGTTGGTTATTGAGACATCACAGCAGGAAGGCAATCACACAAAAAATCGATGGCAGAATAAACGGTTATTTAGTATAACACCTGAATGACGAACTACGTGTGAATGTATAGTCGCTTGTTAGTCACGGTCGCCCTTATTAGATAGCACGTATTGGCTCTGAAATAAATTTCAGTAGCCGTTTTTTTACCAAACTTTTCAATAATATCGTTCAATATGTATTTCTTATCATCAAGCGGGATTTATTTTTGTCTCGAGTTTTTGTTTTAATCTCTGGGGTTTTTTTTCGGTTCAGTTTATGTCGAACTTGTAGACTTTGTCGAGCAGGTGGCAAAATGGAATGACGTAAAGACGTTGATGGTGATGATGACGTGCCCATGTCCGTAGCACTTTTACAGTTTTGTTCAAAACAAACCAACGAAAACACAAAAAGTAAAAAGATTTTAACTTACGTAGTTTTAATATATCTGTGTTTTACTTCGGCTTTATAATTTTGTTTTATTTTTGACCAGAAATATTTGTTTTTGAGCCCGCAAATTATTTAATACTTATATACGCGGATGCTAAAAATAGCCTAACCGGGAATTCACATGGCGCGCGCGGTATTAAGAAGTTTCCCTCTCTTCTTTATGCTCTCTTGGTCCTAACATTTTGACTAAGGTCATTCCATTCCTTGAAGGCCTGATACTCAAGCCTTTGCTTCCCCCCAGTTTTTCTTGCTTACTTTAGGAAGTCTAAGATCGTCTTGGTTCCTAGTATTGTACTTGTGTATTTTTCGTATATCAGCATTTTTAAGAAATGCTAAGTTGATCACCTCAAGCTCAGTGAATATTGCTCCTAGCAACCCGAGAAGTGATTGCAATAACCATTTGACCTTCTGCTACGCTCGCTGGAATAAAGGGAAAAAATACTGAATGGTGACAGGATATTGGAAAAACGATAGATGTCTTTTGCAAAAAAAAACACAACGCAATACACATACCGTATATGTATTTAGATGTAAAATACACTGAAAAAAATTCAAAGTCTAAGATATTTATTATTTATTTATTTATTTATTTATTTATTTATTTATTTATTTATTTATTTATTTATTTATTTATTTATTTATTTATTTATTTATTTATTTATTTATTTATTTATTTATTTATTTATTTATTTATTTATTTATTTATTTATTTATTTATTTATTTATTTATTTATTTATTTATTTATTTATTTATTTATTTATTTATTTATTTATTTATTTATTTATTTATTTTGGAAGACTGGGATTGGGATTTTGCAAAATTGTGGGATGGGAAATATATAGAAGTAGGATGCCCCCCCCCCCCCCCCCCCCACGCCCCCCGTCACGACCCTCAAGAAAACATTCGATCCGAGAAATAGAGCCAGCCATTCTTCCGCCTCCCTTTTCCCCCTGTTTCCACCACTGTTTTCACTCAGTGAGACCCATGCCTGGCCCACTCGCAGACCTCAGCATGAACAGTAGCTGAACATGCCCACAATACCGGACATTACCATAGATATTGAATGTAAGTGATCGAGAACCCCATTGGTATACGTGCAGAGCTCAGGAAGCCATTCAGATCCCACGTACTCCACCCTAACGTTCTCCGCCTTACTAACATCAAAAGGGACGGTAATGGTATAGAATTCCCTGAATCATCGATACCCACGATAAGAAATTTAATTAAAAACACTCTGGGGGAGATCGACAGCTCTAGCCAATCACATCACGAACCGACCATCCACCGGATGCGTGAACTGAGTAAATTTGACACGTCCGTACTATGCAACTGCTCAAAACCTAATATGCCTCAATCTGTGAGTTAGCCCACAGGTAGCCCAAGGTATGAGAATGCTTATAGAAGCCGAGCTGATGCATGCGAATTCAAAGTATTTAAAAAATACTAGAAATTTAATAAATCACATTTGAATTCGGATACCTAACTGTTCGTTATCTTTTATCTTATCGTTGGGGAAGGTTTCAAGTCTTTCTACTTGAATTTGAGCGAGTTATGGCGTTTTGAATTCTACCCTATCTCTCATACCTATGATACGAAGTAAAGGTTGCCAGGCTCGAGCCTCAAATTATCTAGTCGACAGTTCCAACTTCTTTCTAATCCGTGTAGCTTCAGCTTTGAATACTCTTAAAACAGAGCACTGATGGAGAGAGGGGGTAAAGTGCGCACCAGTCGGCTTCCAGGGATACCAGCCACGTAGCTGAAGGAACTAGCAACGTTAAATATAGTTTCTTTACCTTGGCCATATACCCTGCGCAGACGCACACACATTTTCGACCTTTTTACCGATACGGCGGCCATCTTCAATTCTATTGTTTTAAGTAAGACATTATGGGATGCCGAGGGAGCAATCATTGGAAAATTTATAGTATGTACAGATGCCAGAGTGTCTTTTTATATAATTTAATGTTATCCACTGAGAAACACATCTAAAAAGCAATTGATTTTGCTGGTAGTTGGAGCGATATGTGAAACATGAAAACGTAAAATTATTTGAGAAAGTAACACCGCTACTCTATGCTTTATAAATATTCCTACGTTTGCCCCCTCAGCATCCCACAATGTCTTACTTAAAACAATAGAATTCAAGATGGCCGCCGTATCGGTAAAAAGGTCTATTAGTCCCTAAAAGATAATTTTCGATTTCTTCTGAAAAAATGTAATTAATTCATCCGTTATCTATGAAATAAATTCATTAAGTGTTTTTTCTGTTATTCCTTGCCCCTAAAACCCCTTACAGCTTCTAATAAAGCTATCTATCTACTACAGGGCCTAGTAAAACCGATAGAAATTAAAAACCAGAGGTGTAAATAGTTTATGCTTTAAGATTCGTTCTAAATTTAGAAAGATGCGTTTCATAACAAGTTGGGATTAACAACAATTAAATCTCAACAATAGAATAAAGCCCTGGTCTAAAATCTAGGAGGGTCAGTAAGGATTATCCTGATATATGGAGCATCCATTGTCTTTGGAACCAAAACGGAAATAAAGGTATGAAGCAGAGATTTTAATAACTGTCTTTTTCATAATTGAAGGAACTTGTGTTTCGTATTCATGCATGCATCGAAGAAGACAAAATAAAACTAGCTGGCCGGGGCTAATGAACTAAGATATCCTGCAATCTTTGTTTACGATATCTTTTTCTTTTTTCTTTTTTTCTTTTCTTTTTTTTCGCAATTTTCCATCATTGCTTTCTTGTTTTTGCATCATGGCTCATGGCTTTTTTTACCCTAATTTTTTTAATACGAAATATATATATTGACCGTTCCATGAATCAAATCAGTCCAGGGCTTTTTGGAACTAAAGGGGTGCCAAAACAGCATGGAGAACAACCGAGAGTCAAGCTCGAAATGGGGTTGTAAAAACGTCAGTATATTTTGGAGTGAAAGGTGAACACCTTTCTGACTGAAACCACTGCCGCAATAATGAGTTGAACTTATATAACAGTTTTCACACATTTCTCTACTACATCACGTGCTCCTCAAAACCTGAAAATTTCTTGCATATTCCATTTCCCCAATATTTTTTTCAGAACGGATATTTGAAGAAGTTTTTCTCGGGTAAATTTGGTTATCATTGTCTTCAAGAAGAAGGTGTTATGGTTGATTGAGGCGGGATGGAATTTTTAAAGATACCGTGCAATGAACAAAACGCTACGTGACTCCTGCCTTTTCTAGAGCGTTTACCAGGTGATCTGGAATCTAGGCGCGTAGCATTTTGTTTGTCACAGCGAAGTATTTTCTATTATCTCTTTTATTGTCAAGACTAAATATTTTCCACCAAAAACGAAGAAATATGTGCTATTTCTGAAAGACATTTGGTGAATCTTTATACGATAGAGTTTTATTTTCTTTATTTCTGAGCAAAAAGCTGATGTTAGGGACCGGTCATTATTTAACAGGGGGAGGGCTACTATATGGGGGGAGGGTCAGCAATTTTTTAGCGCCATTTAGAGAAGGGTCCCAATTTTGGAGGAAACATCTTGGGAGGGTTACGATTTATTTGTACATTTTGTGTCTACCATAACCTCACCACGTTAGGAGACTTACACTCTATTAGCAGTATATAAGAAGTGTGAGCATTGGCTTATAAGGGACGGCCATAGGTAGTTGATAGGGAGGGGGGAGGAGGTAGGGGGTTGCGTAAATCCCCCCAAAAAATAAATCAAGCAAGCTCTTTTAAAAACCTCCAAAAAATACCGCGCGAACTCTTCTGTACAATTCTGTACAATCTGTATTCAAATACAAATTAAAAAATATATTTGAGATGATGAATCTTGAGGTTATCCCTTTGTGCAGATCACCAAACAAAAGATCAAATAAATGATAGTAAAATCTAAAAAGATTATACACCGAATCGAAAATACTAGCACATTCAAGGGTGATGGCAGGAACTTTATTTATTTAAAATGCAATAAATATGTTGTGAATGTCCCTCGAAACACTTGAAATCTCAATTTTCAAAATTTAAACACCCCCCCCCCCCCCCCCCAAGTTCTCCCATCTTTGGTGGTTTTAAAAAAATCTCTTATATCAATTCTTTTACATGTCAATTTTTTTACATGTTCGGTATATTCAGTGAAAAAGTAATGTCGTATGTTAACGCCTGGGATTTGAACGACTTTGTGTTAACCATTTAAAATAGATTTCAAATTTTGCCGAAAAGCCGCCCTTGATTGACCAATACAATACAATACAATACAATACAATACAATTTTATTTCCATTTCCTTTTTTTTATTTTATGTTTACATGTATTTCTATATTTCTAAAAAAAAAAAGTTATATACAAATATATATTGGTATCGTAAAAGAAGATATAGTAATAATTTAGGAAATGACTAGAGTCTAAGTTAACCGTTAAGTTTTCTAGTTAGACCCTAGGCAATGGACGTAAGAATTTGAAGTATATAATAATATTAATCATATCGTACGTATACTAGTTAGAAAATAATATCGCGCAAGGTTATGATGTTCGAAAAAAATAGGCGTGCAGGGGGTAGGACAAAAATATTGTGCAGCTAAAATTCATGACTCCCCTCCCCCAACCGAATGAATTATCTAATGGCCCGTCCCTAAAGTACTTTGTTCGGACCTTGCAAAATACGCCTTTTAACTTTGTTACAATCTATTTATAATAACTGGTCCCTTATCGAGCCGAAAACCTGGAAATAGGAAATATTGAGCTACGAACAAAATGTTCACTGATTGGGTAACTCATCACGAGAGAAGCAAAATCATTAGGTAGAGAGGATTGAGATGGAGAGGTAGGTTGGAAGGACGAAAAAGTTTCGTTTTTAATTTTCGCAAATCTCTAGTTGCTCCGTCCTCCGATAAAAAGAAACGGCTCCTAAGTACTGAGTCAGTGCTCCCTGGTGAAGAGAAGAGAAGAGAAGAGAAGAGAAGAGAAGAGAAGAGAAGAGAAGAGAAGAGAAGAGAAGAGAAGAGAAGAGAAGAGAAGAGAAGAGAAGAGAAGAGAAGAGAGGAGAAGAGAAGAGAAGAGAAGAGCAGAGCAGAGCAGAGGGTTAGGAGAGCAGAGGGTTAGGAGAGCTTAATGTACAAGTATTCTTTGTATCGAAGCTTTTGACTAATTTTAATCATCAGATCGAACCGGAAACAAGGATTAGTTGAAAATGATAAAGATAATAGTTAATTCATTCATTTTGGTATTAGAACACTTCTCGCTTCACAGCTCGTAAAACCTCAAAACATCCAGGAGTAATGCGAAAACCACCTTGCATATTTAGCTATACACAACTTCTTTCTTAACAGTTCATAACCAAAAATGGGCGCGCCAAAATACAAATTTACGTAAAAATGCCCTAAATGTTTTTGTGTGCGATGAACTATGAATTGTTAGTCACCAGCAATGTAGCAAAAGAGATCGCTACAACAAGATATTTGGCCATTTTTTGAAGAAAGAAAACGTTTTGTTTGAAAGACTATGAGCGCTCGCTCGATCAACCTCGCGTAAAATGCATACACATATTTGCACTCCAAAAAGTCCGTATTTGAATTGCACTCAGGAAACGCACGTTATATTATGATTATCCAGAGCTATTTTATTAGTAACTATTAGTGATTGATAATATAAATATCTTAAATAAAAGCGTACAAATCGAGGTGTGTTTTTCTAACCGGTTACATAACGCGTGTAGTTGATCATGAACAAAGATCTGTATATTGGCTTAATGGACTGATAACGGATTGTACTTAGAACAAAAAGCAGATTAATAACTCCAGAGAAAGCATTAAATTATGATCTGTAAATAACTCTCTTGCACTGAGTCGTCAGTGAAGAATTTGGGCACGTTTTTCATCACGACTGTTTCAAGATGGCGTCTTATGTATAAATATACTATACAATCTCAATATAATGCTTGTTTATAACTAATATCTTTATAAACTTTTGCTTTTTCGATGTTCACTTAAATCTCGGGCGATAACAACTAAGCTGAACCAATACTTTTCTCTCATCAGATTGATTGATTGAGACAGTGATTGACGTGTAATAATGAAAGAATGACACTGATTACATATTAGTAATTAACACTGACAACTAACTCCACCTCCGGGGATGACAAATGGCTTTGGTGCGTCAGTTATTAATTACAGGCAAATAAACACGCCAACTTGATGAAAAATAGCTGTGAAATTTATCAAAAATTATCTTCGAATCATGTTAGAGTAGTTTAATAAAAATGCATTTGTATCTTTAATCGCATTGCCAGAAATATTGGACATTGTCAGCGGTGTTACGCATGAATGAAAATGAAGTGGTTTTCTAGAGGAAAAATATAACTACATGGTTTCCAAGCACATATTTGTATTCAACTATGATGTTAGTAAAACAATTCTTGCCAAAAAATAGTTACTTGACAATCAAAAGAACAACTATTATTTTTCTGTTGATAAGCCTCACCACAGGAAGCCCATGAAGGACAAGAAACAAGTTTCAAACGTAAATCGTTACTTTAAGCTTCCTTATTGTATCTCAGCAGTCAATAGGAGCTTGTAAAAACAAAATGGCGATATTTAGGGGGTTTTGAAGCTGTTTGGAGCAGTTCTCTGTGGTTTCTTGTCATTTGTAACTGAAAACTACGAGCTAACAACGCGTCGAATCGCTTAAAATTTAACCTAACTTCAAGCTTCTTGGGAACCTACATTCTGAAGGCATGCTGTCTATTTTGAGCGGTTTTGGATTTATTAAACACTCGTTTGGTGATATCGAGGTGGAGCTCTTTTACTTTTAAATTTTTTCGAGCTCAAATAAGACGATTTTGGGGTCAAGTGTGGCCAGATTTATAGACGATGTATGGAATCTAGAGCTTTCGAAGTCTTTCGAAGGCAAGTAGTCCGGGAACCAATATGTCGCATGATTCAATGATCATTTTACGCTTATTTAGTAGCTTGTAGGGTGGGTTGTTTGTCGCGATGTGGAGCTCAGAGGAAATAAAACCCTATTCGCCGTAAATAGAGGAAGCTCTATATTCCCCATACATTTCCTATAAGACTCGGCGGCTATTTTGTAAGCTGAAACGCATCATTGCGCATGGATGAGCAGGCTCATGTCCCATATTTCTGGCAATGTTTTCTTTCAAATAAAAGAATTTTAAAATATTTGTCTCGGGTTCAAAGTTTTTATCTTACAACTGCAATCGCTTGAACTAAAACGAAGGATAAATTATAACTGAGGTCTTCTAGTTGCATTTGTTTTTTTCATTTATAAATTATCTGATTGTTTTATTTTATTGACATCCTGATGGCTAACTTTCTCTGTGTAGTAGGATACAATTATCGGCCGATGGTATATCGTGATTTGGTTATCAAGATCATATGTAAAGAATTAGAGCAACGTCTCACAGATCACTTGCCATTCTTGTCTATAACTTGTTTCTCATGCACAATGGACTCTTCTCAAAGCTAACTTGAATGCGAGGATAACATGGAAAAACAAAAAACAAAAAATCAAAAATTCCATCGAGAAAAAGTTTGATTTCTTCTGGGTTTTTCATGTTAGCCTTGCATCCAAGATAATTTTGAGAAAATTTCATAAACTCTTATGTGTTGTGGACGAAATTTATGATCCTGATGGTCGGCAATGGACAACGAAATATCAATAGCATTGAAAACACTGAAAGCAGTTGTGGTGTCACTGAACTGAACAACTTTGCGGTGAGAGCCAACTTGGTAACTAAGTTTAACTCAAACTGAAGATAGTTTTGGAAATACTGTTTCTGAAAGTGTAAGTCAAATTGTACAGTGTTTTTTTTTTCCTTCTTTTTCTTTTCCTTCACATAACGACCGATGGAAAGAATAAATTGCTGTCTTTAGAAGCTTTCGAATTTGGTTTTCTTTTTTCTTCGCAATTCGAATAATTAGCTAGTATCTTTAATGTAAGACACGTAAGCTTTGGAAAATGCAGCTAAAGTTAATGGAGTACCGACTCTTCACGTGTGAGATTGCAGAAACTGCAGATGTTAGAGATCTTTAAGATCTTCACTCAAACTAACTCGTATTTTGAGTCAGCCCTCATTAAATAAAGGTTGTAAAAACGTACTGGTGAGTGAGCTTGAAGATCCTGTATTTTGCACGAATTGTCAGTTATAAACATATATACTTTACGGATAGAATGGCAAAGCTATACAGACAGACATCCATTGGAAATCTTGAATACCATAGGACATTATAGCTATGTTCAAATAAAGGTAGTTTTTAGTATTTAACGCAACTTGTGAAATAAGTGTACATAGGACTAATAAGCCTGAACTGTGTTTTTCTGGATCGTATAAACTTACTCAGTCAGTAAAAAAAAAAAAACCAGTTTTTCAGACTTTTAGAATATTGGAAGATTTTTTCGAGGTAGTTTTTAGTAACGTACACTGTGTTTTGAATTTTAAACTCTCTGGATGATAATTAATAAGGATGATAGATAGAGAAATTACAGAGACATGATAGACATTAAAGGAGATGTATGAATGAATGAATGATTTTATTCAAATATCATATGGCAGATTGCCCAACAAAATGAAAAATCTGAAAAACTTAAATTCACAATAATAAAATATTTGCAAAAATACGTAAATATGAATATCCATAAAATATTAGTTAACAAGATAAAGAAGATGATATGATAATTGATATTTTTTTCCAACCTTCGGCTTGAACACTGTTTCTTTCTTCATACAAAACGCGCCTTGTTCAGCAGGTCGAATTCGAAAAGATATTCCGAGTGAGTAAGGACAAGAATATTACAAGATTATAGCATATTTCATTGCTGAGCAATAATAGCAGGGTGTAACTGCTGAAGTAGGGGTGTAGTACTAACAGAATCGACTATTTACACTCAGTCTATTTGTGCTATCCCTAAAATTTTAGACAGAAGACAGCATAAATATTTTGACACTCCATACAACATCCAAACGAAAATGAATCCAAGCTTTTTGACTTAATTCAGTCCGTAACTTAGAAACCTATTATAATACAAATGTCGGCGAAGGGTGCAAAGAAGACTTGTGATATTTAACTCCCAATTTATAACCTCAAAGATTCGACATAAATGTAATAAAGATATGAATTGGTTCAAGTTTTTTTATGATAAAGTTCAATTTTTTTTATTTTTAAAGGGACAAAAATAAATGCTGAAATATTCAGAGAATCCAGTGACTTAAAAACGAACCTAGAGAATGTTAAGTGTTTTAGTCTGAGGAGTAGAGAGCATCGAAAGCACAGGGCTAAGAGTGGGACCCGGACAAGCTCTCAAAGTTGGCTGTCGCTTGAACGGTTGCTATGACAATGCACACAACTGTTTATTTCTTGTTTTCATATTTTTAATGATTTTTGAAGTATCTTTCTATGTAGGATTTGTGGAATTGTTAACGTGTCGTAAAGAATTTCAGTGCTGGAGCTTTTTATTAATTAATTGTAAGTATGAAAAAAAGAAATATATTCTTCATTGGAGACTGGTCACTTTGATACGTGCGAAGAATTTCAAAAAACGAGATCTTTAGATGTAAGCAAATGGATACTTAAATCACTCCAAAAGATCTTGGATCTTGAATGAGATTTTCAACAAAAAATGCCTTTGAAAATATGGCCCAAATTGAATTCCCCAGAACGTTGCAAAGACGCGTCGTGTCGCATTTTCACACAGTAAAAACGGTCAATGCAATACAGATAATTAAGTAATACTCATTACTACGATTTTACTCATTTCTGATGTGACAAAATGTAACAAAAGAAAGACAGCGATTCATCACGGGGTATTGACATCCCAGAAGTGTTTTCTCTTGTATATGCCAACAAGACCCCCCTTAAACGACAAATGTCACTTGTTTTGAACGATTGGACACTTAGAGCTCTTCAAAATCAGAAAATCATTCGACAAGCGAGAGACATTACAAGCCAGACAACTCAAGCTCGCGTCTCTCTCGCTCTTGCTCTCTTACTTCTTCACTTAGGAAACCACTTGAAATGTTATTGAGAAATCTTACGATCCTGAAACTACGAGAAATCGTGTTAATGTGAAATCCAGTTAGGAAGGCGTTGTCTGGGTTGGTGGGCAGTAGTTTGAGTGGAAGAAAACGTCTCAGTGGTCGAGATCAGGGGGCCAGAAGATATATCAGATGTTACTGGTGAATATTGATGGGTTTTCGTCACTCGATTATCAATAAGGAATGTTAGCATTAAAGGGTATTGGGCTAGGGCGTCTTGTTATGCTAGTAGATTGATGTGTTTACGTTGGTAAAAATACATGGAATAAAAATGGGATGGATGGATGGGAAGTGGGCGGTGAGTGGGTGGATAAATGGATGAATGGATGGGTTGGTCGGTGGATAGTTCGAATGATGGACAGATGGATGAGTAGGTGGATGGAAGGGGGAAAGGGATATTGGCAAGATGTGGGATGGATAAGTGGATAGATGGATGAATGGATGAATGTGTCGATTCATGGACGGAATGGGATGGAAAGAGTTGGGATGGATAGATTTGTAGATGGGTGATTGGATTTGTGCATGGATTGGGATAGGATGGGATGGAATGGATAGATGGGTGATTTTCAGAAAATTGACAAAATAGGCTGAATGATCTAGTAGGCTAAGCTCATCTGTCTGCCCTGTTCAATTTCTATTAAGAGCCAATATCAAAGAGAGATCCATCCCTTGACCCTAAAAGAATATATCTAGATATTTGACCTACTAAATTGATCAAACGTTCAATGTTTCAAGTGACAAAAATTTTCCGCTGGTTCCACGAAAACAATAACTTTTACAGAACCCCGGTCTGCAGATTATGTAGATTATCCAAACATACCTTCATCAAAGTGTACTTTATCGCTAGATAACTAGATAATGAAATAATAGAAAAAAGAGAGTGAATAAATTCACAGAAACTGATCAAAATGAATGTAATTGATACTTGAATGAGCGCACATTTAATGAAAAAGATTACAAAGATCACCGAATGGATAACAAAGAAATTTGAACGTCCAAATGTTTCTAAAATTCCTATTTGCGTGCAACGTGAATCATCTCTACATTATACGCAGAAAACCGCTAAATTTACAATGAATTGAAAGAGATACAGATTGGGCGTTGCCAGAAATAACAGTCCTTGAGCTACACGCCCTTCTACGCGCCGTTTCTCCTTTTACCGTTATCAAGACTACCTTCGCTTGTTCCATCCGAGAATAACCATGCCTGAAATCCTCGACTGTGCAGATCACTTTAAGATAGAATGGGTCGCATAGTCTTGTCCTCTGAGTACAAATTCCTTATCGATGCTGTCATAAATAATTTGCGAGCGGTTTGGAGTAGCCATTAGTCTGAAGTCTTATTAGAAGGATTAAAGATCCTAAATAAAAGGGATTAAAGTGAACAAAACGAAGCAAGGCTATCGAGAAGATGGTTTAATTTTTTAGGGCTTTTTTTTTCATGGGATGGTGTTATCACAAAGGTCTCTATTCTGTGTGGGGCGAATTGTCAGTGAAGGCATGTGGCAGACAAGCAAATAGCAGAGCCGAAGTTCAAAAATCAATAGACAAGGTTTCTATTAGCATGTCGCGCTAAAAAAAACTCAAGATGACACGATGTGTCTCTGATATTGTAAGCGATGAAATATTGCCACGTCCAAGCCAGGGAACGCATGACATTGTCTGAAAATATCATTCTGTTGGATTGAATTTATGTCGTTTAAACTCTTGTAAAATATGGTTTGAGATGCAGAATATTGTGTCAGTTAAAAATAATCCTGTCAACTAGTATTTCTTATTGAAATACGACCTGACAAGGGGGAATACTTGTTGAACAAGTGATATATGTTTACGAGGCTTTTCGGATCCTACTTTAGTGGCAAAAGAAGTCAATATTGTCTGTTATCTTCAACTCAAGAAGATCCTTAATGTCTAGCCCATGAACCTTATCATTCCTGAAAAAGATAAGTTTATATATACTAGAGTATAGTCACTCTAAGGTAATTCAAAATAAATGAGATAAGTGTAAATGTCGGCCAATATTTTCAAATGTCCTCTCAGTGCCCCACGCTGAGGCAGATCGTATCTGGATGTCATTGGAAGATCGAGTGTAGACCCACTTATTGAGTTGACTGAGCGATTTGGTCTTTGTCTTGGAGTTAATCTAAGTCTCCATTACAGATAGCTGACGAAGGAGTTACAATATGTTCCATCAGTCTTAGGATCAATGTATGATCTGTCATCGAGTCCGAACTATTGTATGCAGGTGTCTGTGGTTGTCACGCGAATGAAATGTTCTGTTGTTAACTTCACTCAGACCGTTGGCAAATAAAACTGTTCTACGATAAATACCTAATTAAATCTTTAACTGGATTTCTTTTTCATTTTATGCGAGTATAAAAACAATTCTAAGGTCACAAACAGCCTTTGAAGCCCAGAGTAGCTGAAGTCAGTGACCGATGGTGGTGCTTGCTGGGATAGGTAAGACTACATGGGCATTGGAATGAAGGATTTATCTGTTTACTAGCTCAAAAGTCAATTCATAAACTGTTATTCATCGAGAAACCACGGTAGCTTTGGGCAACTAATAACTCTTTGAAGTGCAAGGTAAATATAGCTGTTTTCTTTCTTTCTTTTTCATCGTTTTTCATGATGACTTCAATTATCAACTTTACAGTATTTGTTCCCCAATTCCTTAAAGAATTCGGTACTCCAATTCTTCCGCTCGCCCTTTAGATCGTACAGATGAAAGATAGTTTTTGACATCTTGCTTCAATAAAATCTAGCACTGCACTAATTTAGACTAAAAGCACCTATTACATTACATGTTGAAGTGAAAAAGGCCATTGAAAAGAGAAATCGTATCACCCATTCATTGTACATCTGTACAAAGCACCGTTTCAACAGAAACAGGATACATTTTAAACTATAAATTTGAACTCTATTCTTGTCAAAAAGTCATTTAAAAACGGCTCAAATCATATCCATTTATTGTGTTAGGAATTCTTTTTAAGATTGATTTTCAGATATTGGAGCCTTGTGTCAAGGTATTTTAGTGCCGGGAATTCATAGACTCTCTTATTTCAAAGCAGTTTTATTGTGACCACAATGAAAACCCAAGACAATTCTCATAGTGTGACACGCTTTATATCACATAAGATAAACAATATATTTATATATAGACACAAAAAGAATACGAAAGGGACTTTCTTTGAATATTTCTAGAAATAAACTATCTGGTGTGTTTGTGAATGTGTAGAGTAAGTTTGGCCCGTGTTGAATGAAGCACCATGGCAAGGTCCTCGGCTGGGGGCCATCATAATTACAGCAATCGGTAATCTGATCGTAAATGTGATTTTAATCAGTACGAACACAAAAAAGGTTTTTAAGTCCTTTATAAGGTAAGCAGATTAGCAATCAAGTTGTGAAATAAAACTTGTACTAGGGAATAAAAATTTGGGAATTCTGTTGCCGAGATGTACAAATCAATTCAAAAGGATGTGTTTTATTATCCCCGAGAATCTGCACTGAAAATTCTGTGGACTCGTTTCTCTAACGTTAATTGTCGTCTCGAATATATACCGCCAGTTATATGTACCTTTAAAGTAATTGAAGTAGGACAATGTAGTGGAAATCCAAGCCGGGATTCTTAGTGTACATATATTTTGTATTCATGTCAGTGTCGATGCAGGTGCACTATGTGATTTAGCTCGCTTCGCGTGGTGAATAGCTTTAGACTCCAAATCAATCAAGTCCATCCACAATCTACATGAGTTCTTTTACTTGAACTTGTAGCAAATACAGTACTGTTTACACAAACAGACTTCACCTGCATCCTGAAATAAACTTCAAGCATATAATAGATACAGTATACTATTTACCATTAGTAAAGTTGCAGACAATGCCTTGGATTCAATCAGTGTACATAGCGGATCGCTTCGCCTTGCCGGCCTTCATTACCATTGATTTCGGCTATTCCATTCATTAATTTCAACAATCAAGTACATCACTAGAGATTGGCTATGGAATTGAGTGTTATAAAAACAAATCTAGCACAAGATTCCTACATTGGTAAAAAACATTTGATTCCCAATCATTGACAAAAGTCGAACCGACAAAGCAATTTTGGCTAATTGAAAGTTAAATGTTTGCCGCGTGCAACCCTTTTGGTCGTGAAGTAGAGGGAAAATAGGAGTCATATATCCCACAAGGCCCACCAATACGCACGTGTGTATAAAAAATGTGAAACCAATCCCTTAATTGAAATCTTTGGTCGAATAATAGACAACAGAGAATGGAAATAAAGGGTCTTATCTTGTATCTGTGTGATTGAGCTCCAGCAATAGAAACTACAAAGGGAGTCAACTTTCAACTTTATATTCACGTATATCGTAGCACATAATCCTTATACGAACTCAGTTCAACTAGACCTTTTGTATATCGGACATTTGTCTCATGTACCAGAGTGTCCCACTTATCAGCTCACGTGTAGAAAGATAATGAGGAGGGTTCACACCCGGGGTTCACACTTTAGATCTGCATAAAATTAGAAGTCTGAAGTGAGCTGATGCAGCACGCAAAACACGCTATTTTTATTTGGAATTAATAACCAGCCACTCCCTAATCCTATTGTTCAGTGCTGTTTTTTGTTGATTATCAACACGGCTGAATATTGTCCCCGGTACAGGTCTATATTTCAAAAATATAGACTTGTTACGGGCTGGTTATTAACTAAGATCAAACACGCGAGCTAGGGCATTCTTTAAAAATAAAGACCTCGGCCTCGGTCTTTATTTTGAAGAATGCCCTCGCCCTAGTGTTTGATCCTTTACAGAACACGCTACGATTTTATCAGCCTGATTTTGATTAGCCCATCGGAGAAAATTATACAAATCAGCCTGGTACCTAAAATTATAATTCTAGTAAATCGTATTTATTTTTATTGGGCCGCTTTTTGGAAAGGAGCCGCAAATGGCTGTAATAAACGAAATATGCCAATATCGGGTTGAAAAAGCTACCTACAGCACAATATATTTCTTTATTAACTATATCAATTACGTCACAGATATATGCATGTATATAGTTATAAAAATCTCCGTCTTCTGTTGCTCAAACAAGCACAACAATGTACAACGATGGGAAGGAAGGCGCGTCTGTGTCTCCAACGACCCGAAATACATCTGTAGGTTTTAAAAAATCCTATGGCGTGTTCAACTTTGACTCGGCAACTTCTTAACTCGTTGTTTATACGTTCCAGCCTTGCATTCCCCCTGATCTGATTCCTTTTCTTTGGCCTGACAAGGACTGGGTGGGGTGGATAACCTAAATCTGCCATAATATGGCAGCGATGTGGAAGGGCCAGGTCACATCCAGGACCGATGGTTGGCATCATGTTGAAACAGTTTATGTCATTTAAATGACCTGGAAATCTGAAGGAATAAAAAATTTTATCAGTCAATCAGTGCACTATAGTCGCATTTTAAATACATAATATTTCATCTTACGCTGCAGAACAATGAACTATCATCCCATCTGGGGTTACGATCAAGGTACTTGACATAAAATGCTTTTTCTTGTCACCGCGGTAAAACAACGCCTGTCTTCTAGAGGGACGACATATTTCGTGAATTGTCGCATCAATAATTCCCACGCAGGTAGGAAAATGCTTCCAGTGTCCAGCCCAATCTCGCCATTCGTTTTCCGTTGGCCATTCAATTTCATTAGAGAAATTTTCCAGCAATAAAGGAACCAGTTCTTGAACAGTTCGACTGATAGAGGCTATGTCAATTTTAAACATGCTCCCAATGGTGTGGAGTCGTGGATATCTACGAAGCCAAATTAGCACCAATAAAAGTCGATTTGAAATGTTCAACCTTTGAATTCTTGGTCTTCTCTGAGTACCGTTACGACAACGATTTAGTGCAATGATAGGCAGTCTCATCCTGTCAACGATGTCCTGAAATGTTTCAACTGTTTCTCCAGTCAAATACCAAAATTTGATAGGTGATTTCTTAATGTACGAGAAATAATCCCGACCACCATGTGCGTC
The DNA here is from genome assembly GCA_964019055.1 of Anthopleura xanthogrammica. NCBI lineage: Eukaryota > Metazoa > Cnidaria > Anthozoa > Actiniaria > Actiniidae > Anthopleura > Anthopleura xanthogrammica. The sequence continues at coordinate 26,127,865 of OZ025206.1, read as the reverse complement.
AGGACCAAAAATACCGAGACGCTCCAAAACGCCTATTTTGTATTCATCCAGAACTTGAAGTATGCACACCAATATAATACAAGACATGCTCAATATTTCAAACGGAAACGTTGGAAATTTTCTTTTAGTTAAGGATATAATTTCTAATACACTTATTATAGTAAATGCAGCATGACCAAACAACGATGGAAATACTGGGGGATGCATCATTTGGACCGCCTTTAAGGTGATGGAAGTTTGACCAATATTAAAAAGCTTTGAACAATATATGATTGCAAGTGTTAATCTAGCATAACAACAATAGCGTGTGGATTGTTTGTTTGTTCTTTTGACAACGACAACAACAAACATGCATGCCAAACTGCAACACACACACAACAACTTCACACATTCCGGTGGCGCCTTGGGAATTTGTTTCCAAATAAACCAATAACAATGAACGCAAATAATTACACCTCACAATAAATATTCAAAAGGAACGACAGAACATTCAACAATGTCAAGAGGTGTTTTCGGCGACAAAAATTAACTTCATTGTAATTGTTAGCATTTCGCATCTTTTGAGTATAAATCCAACTCGAAAGTGCATGATATCACTATCAGATGCACCTTGGCTTCGATGAAAAGATGTCAGGAAAAAGAAACATATTTCTCGAAGCAGCATTTGCAGGAAAGCCCGTTTTGGAACAACTGAGCGAAATTGAAAATATGCAAGAACAGGAAAAAAATGCCTTGGAAATGACAAAAAAAATCGAGAGTAAGAAAACCGTGAACAAGATAAAGCCCAACAAAGCGCAAGAAATGGCTGTAATTGAAGAAGCAGTTCAGAATGTCGGGCGTCTGCCAACCAAAGTGCTTCGATATGTCGAGTTAATGGCCATCAAACTTGGCCCACACGAAAAGGCGTACTATTCTTCGGTGGGTACTGTTGGCGGAGCATCCAGAGAGGCAGCTAGACGCAGAATTTCCAGAAAGATAAAAGAAATGTAAAGTTGTTTTACGCTTCATATAGCTTTATATGTTTTCATTTTAAAATTTACGTCCCAGTGCATCAAACAAGGAAGCTTAAAAATGTTTCTTTCTTTTTAGCGACACTAAGGCAACTTCGACTACGACCTTGTCAACGACCTCGACGACCATAAACAGCTCAAAGCCAAGTACGTCGACGACACGACACGTGTCAAGCAACAGTTGTGCTGCTGACGCTGAGCTGCTTTATCAAAGTAGTAGTGCAGAAGAGGAAAAGGAAGACCCAGATGAAATGTACATATTCAAACCCGGACAAGATAAAAGTGCCAATGAGTGGGTCAAGAAAACCCATTCTTTAGAAAAAAAGAAACAGGATATCGACAGAGACATCTTTGAAATGAGTGACGAAGTGACGGGTAGGTCAATACCAAGTAATATATTGTACACTACACTGTTAAATTTCTACATCTGTATCATTGTATAATTAATGTACAATGTCCAAACGTTATTGTGGGAAAAGTCTTGCGTTACTGGCTGACAACATTTTGTGATCAGCGCATCGCAATGTACAAACATTTCGCAACAGCTCCATTGTGTAGAATGATAATCACACCTTTTTTCCCCCTATAGCTGAAGTAGAAGCCACCGAACCAAAGAAGAAAAAGGGCAAGAAAGGAAAACTGGAAGCCATATTGGATTTGATGCCAGAAATGGTCCATTCAGTTTCTAGCGCAGCCAAAGCACATAAGAAGGCTATCAATAAATGGCAAGAGATTTCGTCCGATGATTCGGACTAATTTTTGAGAACTATCGGGGTATGCATTAAACATAATAATGAATCACATAATGGGTGTAAGTTATCAGTGTATACCAGTATAGCGCGCTGCATTGGAGCGAACGCTACACGTTAATTTGAATTACCGCCGCCGTAGGAGTACGCGATATTATTACACGATAGTTACACCGGTTGTATACACCGATAAAATGAACCCATAGTATTATTTCTTAATAAAAAGATTGTCTCACTTTTGTGTATCGTCAAATATAAATAAAACAACACTGATTTAATAAACAGGCATATTTTTGAGAGTTATCTTTCATACATTTCTTTGAAAGCTAACCATCCAATCATTTCATTAATTCCAAAATTAATAATAGCCTCTTCATTTGCACGGCGAATGCCGATTTCACACACGTGTATGCATAACAATGGTTTTCCTAAAGTGGGACACTCTGGTACATGAGACAAATGTCCGATATACAAAAGGTCTACTAGTTCACCAACAGAATCTGTTAGCAATATAATTAACCATGTGAAGTGTTTGAAAATGGGAACCGAGTTTGACCATAAAGGTTATTGCCTCCTGAACCTAAAGAAAAAGGCTCTATTTTCTTATTCAGAGGACGGATTTTTTTGTAGTGTAGTAAGCGAAGTGAAAATTTGACGTGAGACGTACTGGAAGATTGCACAAAACGGCTCGGGTCTTTCTTTAATTGCCTCGTGTCTCCAGTGGAGATGGTCAATAGGTCAATCTAATACTAGTCTCTCTGTCATAAATATTCAATAATCAATTTGGTTTCACTGATAGTTGTTTGCTCAACCTTCAGGGGGCCACAGACAATATTTCTGTTTCCTCACAGCTAGCTTCACTAAGATCAATAATACACGCTGGGCAAGCCACAGATTAGCCTATCTCGTCGCTCGAGTTTCAAAAAGCCTTTTTCTTACCACAAATGGTATTTTAGACTCGGGTAGAAATGCGCTGGTGTAATATTATTGATTTGGGTGCAAGGTTAATTGGTTTTAGAAGCGAAATTAATTCTTTAACGGCACTTTACCAGACCACGCTCTTACATCAAAACCATCTGTGGGCGATTGGCGGAAGCTTAGGGTATCATTCAGAACTACGTATCAACAAACGATAGCATTTCATCGAGATGTTTAAAGATTGAAAGGGTATATTCCCTGGTTCTTTTTAGAACGAATCGAACATAAAATCACCAACCGTCTCGAATAAGTATATACTTTTCCACTCGCCCCGGGCAAGGTTTTGATTAAGAGAAATTAAGGATATGATTCTTGCTGCTTTGGATTAATTTTATTCTATTATAAGAAGTTATTGCTGGGTTCCTTATTTCTGAGATTCTGATACATCAGTGGCCGAGTTTTGAGCGTGTTTCTAGTTGAAACTGAAGTCAGATTCCGAGACATGGTTCGTTTGATTTTCTCCCTGTGTATCTTTAGATGCTTAAGTCAACGATTATGCCATTGATCTTCTTAAGAGCTGTCCCGAGGCAAGAAACCTATTAATGAGTCATTGAGACGTTTTGTGATCTGCGTGACAAAATGTTAAGTCAACCAGCTCGTAGGAGGAGCTGTGCGTTGTTCCTCTTCTCTCGGTCCATTGTCCCGGGCCATCCTAGCGTGATGAGGGCCGGAAACCTCTAGAAATAGACCTCATTACCTGAATCTCAGTGGGATAATAATTATCAATAATGGTACTAAGTGTTTACGAGACTTCAACACGACTGGTCATAACCCTGTGTAAGAAGACGCGAGCAAGCGGGTGAACGCAGACTTCTGGCCCTTAATTCGGGGCTAACCAGATTCACTACGGGTCCGTCAAACAAACGAGCATGGGATTTGACTAATTTCTTTTGAAATCAAGTAAATGGACGAGGACATTTGGTTGATAATGATGGGGGCGTGACGAAGCTTTGACGCCATTCAACGGTACCAATTTTCATGTTCGCGATAATAATTGATGCCTAAGTCCTCAATACATGTCTCAGTGCCTATTGTACCTTCTTGATATACAAGTGTATTCCCAAGAGGTGGGTAGATCGTATGTAGACGAATATGTAAATATACTTGAGTGCTGTTCATTGCTTTGCCATTGTTCTACAATATTACAGATCATTGTTCAAGACAAAAAAATGATGATTTAGAAGGTGGATTGAATAGTTGAAACCTCCTACTGAATGGAGTCTTGTCTATTATCTTATATGATATACACATGTCAGTAGATACACTTCACTACGATCATGACATGTACTAGTTGGTTGTGATGAGAACGGCTTGGATATTGTGTTGGATATTTTGTCTAAATCTTGGTCTGTTTGTTTAGTCATTGTCCAGAAGCGAGCCCTTTTGCTCGGATGTTTTACTTTACAGCATATCCAGCACGGACAGTGTAAATTAGAACCCAAATAGATTTGAACCAAAACAACGGTCAGTCAGAAAGCTCACTGAAGCACTGTTTCTCTTGCTGCTCTAACATCTAATACTGGATAGAAAGCAAGGTAAGAATTATATGTAACTTAATTTCAACTCATAATAACGGTCTTAACTGCAAAATATTTCCGAACGTGCTTTTGAGTCTCGTGCGAAAATTTCCACTGAAAACCTAAGTTGGTTGTTGCTGTCATAAATCATTGAGTTCCAGCTGAAGCCTTCACTTTGTAGTGTAGGTATGTCCAATAATCAAATGAAGTTACTTTAAGTACTTCCTAAAGCAAATAAACAACAGAACTGAAGACTATTCTATTGAAGTCTATGTAAACAAACTCTAATCTAGTGCTAATACTTTCCTTATTTTTTCTTCAAGCACGTTAAATTTACATTTGTTACTTGAAATCCTTTCTTCTCGTGCCATTTTGAACGATACTTGTCGAGTGCAATGTTAGAGTTGAGACCTTCGACAGTTCTTGCTTGGAGCTAGCTTCATCGTGCACTAAACGTTCCAATAACGAGGTTACTTAACTAGAACTTGAAAGTTTGTAATTTTAATACGATATAGTGTTGTTCAACCAAATAGAATATTTATATAATTGAGAACTGTACTAAAAAGCTTTCAGTAAAATCCCGAGACAGAATCGTATAGGAGTGAATATTTACAGTTGAACTGGCGGCTTTTTCTCGTAAACTTAGTACTCTGTTCAGTTTTCGAGCATGTTGCTTTGAACGTTGAGGTTAAAGTTGCACCAAATCAACTCGATGACCAAATAATTCAAATTATCTACGGAAATTGGTGCGGAAAAAAAACGCGTTACAATAACAATACCAACTATCTCAATACCAGAAGATTTGGTTGAAGAGAGTTACAAGCCTAGGGAACATGGTATAGTTTACAAATGACGGAATTTCCCGCTGGTTGGAATGGCACAATAGTACGGAGGGCGCCATTTGCCATTCAATGTTCGCACTTGTAACCTTAGAGGAATTAGACAATTCACGGCCGGTCTCAATTTTTGACTCTTGATTCTTAAGCAATAAGAAGAAAACTATGATAGCATAATAGATGATTTGTGGTAAATATCAACACGAGGTAAATGGGAGTGGAACTTTGACCATTGTTATCGATTCTGTACTCCTTGTGGTACTTAATGATCAACTAGTTCAATCTGTGCAAACATTCATTTCTCTATGTTTGACTTGAAAACTTCAAGAATGCTTGTATAATATCGATTTTCTAGTTGCTATTTAGTAATGAATTATTTGAATTATTTCCGATTCTCTACCAACTGCGTAGGAATTATGAAGCATTTTTGTACGGAAAAGAGGACCAATGTAAGACCGAAAACCTTTCTAAGATTACTTTTTCTTAACGATTCAGTTTTTAAGACTTATTTTGACAAAGTAGTGTAGTTGCTTTTGAGAGGGGGATCGAGGAGAGTTTTAAGGTAGAAGAAGGAAGCTCATGTTAATAATTTGCTTGAAGCTATATCAGTTCAACAATTACAACCAAGTTCCCCGAGTCAGATAGCCGTACAGATCACATTTGTAAGCTTTGTGCATTCATGATTTATGGCCGTCACACACGTGAGGTTGGCTAAGAAAGACGTTGAAGTGTTTTCTCAGATTTATGTCAATATACTGCACATCAAGCACGACCCAACAAGAGCAGGTATAAAGAAAAACTGACATGAACAAGTGGCAGCCACTCGAAAGTTGACCAAGATGTGTTCCACTAAATCAAAAAGAAAAACTACTTGAAAGTGCAGCATATTGGACGTGAATTTTCCATGACGTGGGGTTTCATCTTTTTCGTTTTACATGTATGTACTTGTTTTAAAAAGTATCCCATCCTATAAAACGATGTCTGTGATCTCAAAAATGCCATTTCTAGGCAAATTCCTGATTCTGAACTTGAAACTGAAAGCTAGTCTAGCGAGCCAAAACCTGCCCTGCTAAGAGCGCGGAAGAAATCATAATTACATTCCTTGATGAAAATGAAATTTAATTACCCGCAAAATGTTGAAAATTCTGTTTTTTCTTTTTCCATGTTTCTTGCCTTGTGCTAGTTTAATAACAAATCAAAGATTTCTATGCAAATTTTCAGTGGGGTGTCATATTCGCTGATTAATCACCATCTTAAAGCAGATGACACATCGGACAAATCGTTCCGAACAATCCAGTTTTTGTTTGTGGTCTTTGTAGATACTTGGGCTCGGTTTGAGAGTATTCAAAGCTATTAATTTACTCGTGTTGATTTGAGATTTTTTGAGAACACAAATCAAACCCGGACAACGTCGAGACTAAATATAAAATACACTGAAAGTATATCTTTATTATGTCAGCGAGGAAATATTCCTATTTTTTTTTTCTTCAAATTTAGTGACATACGACAACGTAAATCTGTGAGTTAGACCATCATCTATGCTAGTCTCTAAAAGCCTCTCGCTCGAGGGCAATATATCTACTGATAAATTAGCAACGAGCAAGAACAATGCTAAGAACTCTATATTGTATTAGCAGCAAAATGAAATCTATAGCTAGGTAATGCTATTGGCTGTAGTTGTGGCCTTAAGACACTTTTTATGGATGTACTAGCTTCCCCAAGCGCGTGTAATGTGCATTATCAAAAAATTACGAGATACCATCACGACAGAGTAAGCCTCTAAGATTTACCCTCTAATGAATTGTTTTGTTAGTATATCAAATTCTAAAGCCAAACCGGGAAGTTCTTATCGTAGACCGCCGGTAATTGTAAGCTAAAACTCTATTTTTTTAAAAAAAACCTGTCGCACAAAAATTAGATTTTTCCCCCTTGGAATGGAAACGCACAGATTCTGTGAAAAATCTTAAAGAAAAACTAATTTCGTTAATTTGAATCTTAAGAAATGTGGAGAGTCATGCATCTTTTTTTTCAGGGATTTGATTGTAAATCACGAATGACAAAAAAACGCCAAATCTGTTTTTCTAAGAAGATTAGAAAGCGCTGAAAAAAAGATATAGATATTCTGTTGAATATTTCTCTGCTCTAAGCGGGTAGACTATCTGATCAGATATCTCAGACTAGTGTCGACTTAACCTTCTATTTACATCAGGCTCTGAGCTGATACTGATTTTCGGCCAACAAATAGATAAGTTTCCTTTTAGTCGCGATGTTGAGACAGTTTTAAGAAGGTGAGATTTGAACGTAGTCTTTTAGCGAGAGACTGAAAGCACCTAAGACTCTCAGGTAGGGTTGCAGTTCACAATAATGTAGGTCATTTTTGTATTACATTCAGAATTTATTGTCAAATCTAGCTTAGGCACACTTATAGCTTGTTAAGGCGGAGTGAAAATTACATTGGACAATGACTTCGACTGTCTACACGAGAAGATTGAGTAGAAATTGTATACTTTGGCGAGAATAGCGCTGCCCGGGCAAATTTGCAAGGCCAGACGAGAATTCTCTCTCAATAGCCATCCTCTCACTGCTTGGGTCTCTTTCTGGGTTAGATATTTGTCTGCAATAGTATGAGTGAGGATGTGGGGGCGTGGAAGAAATTTTTGGTATTGTTTTCGAGAATACTTAATCCCCATATCGTAAGTAAGCGATCCCTTCAGAATGACAGGTTTTTATCACCACCAGACCCTGCTCCTGGTCTGTAGTTTTACGATTATGTAAACTATTTAGACAATAAAGGATTCCATTCCGGTAAGCTGCGACACAAATATTCTTTATCGCAGACCACATCTATATTTATGGTCTACGCGAATGTAGATTCGCTAAACAAACGTTCGTTTTTGCGCGTTCTCCGAGTCAATTCATCTGTCAACAAATGGTAGTTTTATCGAATTTTCCCGGCAACTCCACAAAGAGTTTAGTGTTTGTGTTGTCATCTCCTTAAGTACGCGTAAAGCACTTCCAAAAGCTGCTGAAATTGTTTAGAATTATTGCTTCCTTTTTCACACAATTTGGTTGTAAATGTTTTTAAGAGTAATCACGTGATATGGCTTTTCTATACAATGTGCCCTCAACTATTGTACTGGCTCGCGTTTAATGACACTTTGGCCCACTTGGGTGACGTGTAGCTATGGCAATGAAGCAATTAGTACTTGACGAGCCAATCAGATAAGATAAACTTTACAAACGTAATACCTGATCGCAGTGATAATATGCCCCATGTTTCTAACTCTCTTGATAAATTCTGACAATCCACAGAGCGACCACCACACCCGGTCAAAAGCCTTAATAGTGCACAACAGCTTGGTTTGCCCAGCACATCCATCAAGACCAACCACAGTACTTCAACTACGGAAATGTTTGCACCGCTTCCAATGCTGAGCTTTAGTCCTCAGCAAATTGCTCAAGTGTGCGAAACTCTGGAGGAAAGCGGGGATGTTGAACGCTTGGCCAGATTTCTATGGTCATTGCCAGTCGCCCCTGGTACTTTAGAGGCTCTAAGCAAGCACGAAAGTGTACTCCGAGCTCGAGCAATAGTCGCCTTTCACATGGGAAACTTTAGAGACCTCTATCACATACTAGAATCATATCGATTTACTAAAGAATCTCACGCAAAACTACAAGCTATGTGGCTAGAAGCGCACTACCAAGAAGCAGAACGGCTTCGCGGAAGGCCTCTAGGTCCGGTAGACAAATATCGCGTACGAAAGAAGTTTCCTATGCCGAGGACAATTTGGGACGGAGAACAAAAGACACATTGCTTCAAAGAACGAACACGGAGTCTCCTGAGAGAGTGGTATCTTCAAGATCCGTATCCCAATCCCACAAAGAAACGTGAACTAGCACAAGCTACAGGACTAACACCAACTCAAGTTGGGAATTGGTTCAAAAATCGACGGCAGAGAGATCGAGCTGCTGCAGCTAAGAACAGGTAAATATAAAAATACATCTGATGTTGAGTTTGTTTATTCATGCTATAGATAACGAACCTGATAGTTGGGTTATTCTTTGACACTGCACGAGCGAGCGCAGCCAATCCATGTACAATATTCCAGTATATTTAAGTTTAGATGACTTGTAAACCATAGTTTTGCTCGCTACATTGATATCTCGCCTTGCTTCTTGTGATGGGTCACGCCGGTTGCAACGGAAATGGGCAAATTAGTGTAAGTTTAGCGTTAAGGCGAGATTACTCTCCACGGCTCGAGCACTTCAGGAGATGCAAGTGTCACGGACCACTTTCATTTCCCCCAGAATTGGTTGGGGTGCATTGTAAGAAACAGATGGGCTAGCTAAAAGAAGCGCTTGATCTTGTAATATACACCATGAATATGAACTCTATGATAGCTAGAGCTTGAGGGCAGGCAGGCAGTCAGGCAGGCAAAGCAACTTGCCTGAGAGCGAAGTCTAACATGTGGTTAGCAGTGATTCCATCATTAGAGCATCAGTGTTTCACTAATGGCTTGTCGCGAAAATTTTCCTCTTCGAAAATCCATGACAAAGAAATTTGACTTTATTCGGCTGAAAACGAAAAACGTTTTGAAGTATTGCTTCGTTTTTGTTTTGCACATATGGTACACATCTTTTATGATCGACCACATAAGAAGACCGTTGACGGAAGAGGAAAGTTGATTTTCTACTATCGTTGACTACCACAATGTTTTGGATACTCTTACAGTAACTCATTTATTAATATCTCACATTTTCACCGGATATTTTCACATACTTAACGATGATAATTCTAGTTTTCATTCGGTTGTATGTTTATTGGGACCAATCCAATAATTATCAATGTTCAGTGTTAAAGTGAAGACAGCTAGTAGTCCCCTAAAAATCCCCTAAAGGCTGAGAAAGAAAAATCAAGCCAGCGAAAAATAGAAATCAGCTTAAAAACTTGCTAAAGATCAAAGAATAGAATACTTAGTGGGAGGGAAAAAGCAAAGAAATTCTCATTTACTGAAACCATTAACAACGACAGGAGGTGAGAACCAGGAGGACTTCACACCCTCTGTACTTACACAAGAATAACAAGGTCGTTTCTAATCCTCCATCATTAAAACTTAGAGGTGCGAAATCCTTCAAATATTAATAAGACCCAATTTACGAAGTTTGTATTTGGTGTATAATTTGAACATTTTCATCAATTATTGTATTTCTTGAAGCTAAAGTTTATAAAAAAAAACAAGTCGGGTTGAAATTTACTTTTTATGATTTTTTTCTCTCTCTCGTTTAACATTCCACGACACAATAATCTCATAAAACAAGACATTTTTTTCCCTTTTTTCGATGTTCTTAATATTTTACGAGGACATGTTATAGAACATTGTAGATTGAGGATTCAGACGCCCAAAATATACAGCGTTTTTATTTCTCTTCGAGTTCGAGGTTACATCCATCACGGTAAAAGTAGAAAAAAACGGCGAGGAAAAACGCAGTTTACGACAACAATTAGCACCAATTCGTGAAATTTATTTCATACATTTCATTATAATACACATACCTAAGTGAATCTCAAACATTTTGTCGAATTTTTATCCGAAAATTATTTCTTTTTTATACTTTTCGAGCCTTTCTAGCTGAGATTGATATAGAAATGTAGCTTCGTCGCGGAATATAGATAATATCCTACCTAAAACGAAAACCAACATTGAAAGCAAACGATCTGGGGCAAATTGCTTTAGCTGGAGTTTCGTTAACAACATGGACTTTCTCCTAATTTTTTTATTTCTGGTGTTTCTCCATCAAAACCCACAGGATGAAGAGCTGTATTTCAATAAAAAGTTCCTTCCTTGAAAGCTTCCGATCGACTCAAATGTTTTATTTAGAAATAATCCAAGAACTATGAGGCACTTAAGAATGCTCATTGGTTGTTTAGTCCACAGGACTGAGACTGATATTCTTACTTATAACTGGAGGCAGCCAAATGACTAGTATAAGTTACTGTTTGTATTCATTCGAGTTCCGCTCTGAAATTTTAGAGATGCTGATAGAAAAAAGGGCCGAAATGTTGTCGGCATTATGTAGAGTGCTTGTAGAATATTTGCTCTCCTTTTCTCGTTCTCATAGACATTTTGTAGAAGCCATAAATCATTCGTGAAAGGTATACTTTGCGTAAGTCGACATCCATCGAACAAAGCAGCCATCAAGTACTACACTCGGTCATATATTTGAACTCACTCTGTCAAAACAGTTAATCTTTTTGGAGCAATATGCCAATAATATTCAATGTACTGTTCGACACAATCAATTTTGTTGCTAAAGACAACTTCAAGATTATACACACCGACAGGAAATTCAAGAGTTTTCAGATTTTTAGGCAGAAAAAAATAAAGTTTAATGAATCCAATTGTTCATGAGGAATGAGAGAGGCATTCCAAGTGGTTTGGCGACAAAGAACTTTGCTTTAGAAGGTTCCCGGAGACTTTCGACACAATATTGTTCGATGTTTTAGCTAGCTGACAGACACTTTTCCCCTGAGCATCAACATTCCCTTCGGCAGAGCAAACTCTCGATGAACTGAGACGACTTCGTCTCTTAAAAGCCCTGTATTTACGAAAAAGTTTTCTGGTAGACACATTTGAAAGGAAATGAAGTTTCCTTTTCTTGTTCTCTAGTTATCTCTTCATCGATTTTGATTTCAAAACTGTCTTTTCTTTCCGGGGCATTTGCTATTTATTCAAAAGGGAATTTCGAGACGTGTCTATCACGTTCAACGAAAGGAAAGAAAAAAATTAGACCCACAATGTTAGTGCCCTGTTAACTGTTTCTCTTCACCTAAGTGTTGAATGGTTTTATTTTACTAAGCCCTGAGTTGAAAGTTCTAATCCAAAACATATCCACTTGGGTTCATACGATCATGATACTCGGCAAGTGAGTGATACATTTCAGAGGTTGACAATGAAACGGCTTGCGGGGCTGTACACGATGAAAGCGAGCCATGATATGATGGAGTGAGAGCACAGGCTAGCCTCACAGTAAATTAAATATGTTATCGGATAAACGAGAGTCGTTTCCTGCCATTAAAGTATTGTGTACAGAAAAAAAAATCTCTTTCTTAGTGCTCCAGGTGTAAGAGCTTTCGCTTAAATTCAGTTCGAAGTCAGAGTGTAATGAAACGAGGGAAAACACAGATATCACAGAGTAAACAATAATCATTGGTCTTGCCTAATTTATGAGCAAAGCTATATACACCCCAAAGCAAAATAAACAAAAATATTTTTTTTGAAAAACTTCCAACATGCAAAAATACGCGAGAAAAAGGGCAAAAACGCAACTGTTTTTTAAGAATAAACTTTTTATTGGTTTTATATTGTTCTCATTATTAAATTATTGGTGTTTTTCTTGCAGAATGAATCAACAGGGATGTCAGCTTTCGAATTGCAAGGCACCTTTGAGTCCTGATGAACTAAGCATTGAAGACGACGACCTCCGCGGGCTAAAAAATTCAGAAGAATCAAATAACGACGACTTAAAATTAAAAGAACACTAGCTGTAGATCCTCTATTTCTTAGTGGATCAAATGCTTCTACGATAAACATTCATTCTGCTCCAAGCAGGAAAAAAAACTGGTTGTAGATAACTACATGAAAGAATGAAGTGACAGAAACTGTTTGTAGAAACTACAAGCAAAATCACCTGTCTTCATCGGGGAAATTACAATTTATAGAAATGACTACAAATTAATAGCAAAAAAAAACTTAAGTAGAATTCCTTGGGTTCTCGATTCTTCTGGTGGAATATTGTACAAAGTTAAAGAATTGCTGTAAAGCTTTCGATATATAAATATATATAAATACTATATATACGGAATGTTGTTCATTAGCACACAATGAAATAGTTGGTCCTTTGCTCGACCGATAGATGTAGAAAGTCTTACGAAAAATAGTCAGTAGAAAGTGAGTTCGATATTATAAATATGCAAAGTTTCAAGGAAGCCAAAATGAAATAAAGTTTCTTTGATAATTAAGGTACAGATTATGTTTTTCTTGCTTTGTCTTCGATAACACAGTTTTGAGAATTTGTTGTTGTTTGGCAGTCGAATTTAATGGCATGAATTTCAGGGAAAATTTGGCGCGGTTTTTTTTTAGCATCGCGTATGCTATTCGAATAGAGTTCGTTATCAATCCACTTATTTACGATGTTATGGCAAAATTTCAGCTGTAAATTGTCTTTGAAGACAGAAAAGGTTCAGAAATGAGTCTATTGTTCAACTACATTAACACCTACAAGGTTTTGAATCAAGTTCCTGCTATCATTCAAAAGGTTGAAAGGAGTCTGATCAATGGTGAGGTGTCAGAGTGACTTGAAGTAACGGACCATGGATCGATTAACGGTCTCTAGCACTGATATCAACCAATGGCTAATTACAAAGGGAATTCTATTGTATTTCTAGAGCACCATAACCTCTGAATCTAAAGCTGACGGTGTGGAGAACAGCACCCCAGCTTTTGATAGTAGTTTTCAAGAGCTTCAAAGTGTTTGTTGAGATCAAGTCACTAACGCCAGCCCACTTTTGCAAAGAATTTTTAATGGCAGTTATTAAAACAATGGTCAATTATCGTAATAGTTCCCAGAGAAAGGATTTTTTGTCTTTTATTCTCGACAACAAAGGCAGTGTTATTGTGTTTTTCTGGCATTTTTTTCTTTCTGGTTTGTTTGCACTTGGAGGTTGTACCGGCTCATATATCTTATACCTGTTATCAGAAATGATGGGTAATAAAGGGATAAGGTGGATTAGCGTTGCCCTAATTCAGCGTGACCGACTGACAACCATCTAACAGAAAATCTCAACAATTTTTCCTAACGAGGCCGGCCACAAACACTCGACTTGCTGTAGACATTGATCTACTTCGGTGCGAAAACTTGTGTTTTTATCACCTTGTTTTCATTAATGACTATTTGTCGTATTATATAAACCCAGTGTTTACTTTAGAGACTTCGTCTCGTAGTGTTTACTCATCATTGATTTAAAATCACAAAGTTCGTGATTTGTTTGTTGATGATTTAATTGGCAAAAGGATTGCTACAAAATAAGGAACTGAGCTATAACTTTGCCACGTTGGCTTCACTTCTAGACACTTAATCAGAAACTTAGTTTACAGGGCATCAAAAATATTTTTTGCAAACTTGCCTACGCAAATAAACCTTATCACAGGTTATCTAACTGATAAATCGTTTCGAAAATCCAGAAGGAGTGTCCAAGAGAGATTAATGTCCCAGATACGGCATGTGCTTGCACGCTCCACGCACGAAGAATTCCATACTTCTCTACTCGTAAATAAATTGTAATTTTGAGACCCTTTCGGGGTATTTTGGTTCAATATGCTTATAAAATTTGGTATATTTGTTTTTTAGAGTGTCCAAATTTGCGGAAGGATTTCTAGGGATGCTGATGTATTGTCACTATCGTCTTTGAACGCCCACAAATGTGTTTATAGAAAGAGGAAAGATCCATCAGAAGAGAGCAACACTGCCTGAGGGCATTCCTATTTTGTCTCAACTACCTGCTCGGCGTATTAATTTCTGCGCCCTCAAAATCATACCTCCTTAGATGATTAATATTCCTTTTAGTGCGAGGTAAATCCTAAATATAGTGGGATAATGTTTCCCCTTTTAAAAGATCGGTTCAGTCGAGCTAATTTTAGGCCATGTCAGGCCGGATTTGAGAGAGAGGCGAGAGAGAGTTGGCAGAAGTTAAAGCTTTAGGGTTGGCGATAGGTTATTTTAAACCCTTTATTCGAACAGGCATGATATTAGTACCGATCGTTAATTTTCTCTCTCGTTTTATGAGGGGTTTTAATGACCTTCATAACATCATCAGCCGTGGTAACAGGCTTGAATGAAGTGAAAATAGTAATCACAAGCGGGGAAGCACCATCGAACCGCAATTCGTCGCGTCTTCAATTTAATATCTAATTAGAAACAAATCCCCGGCGATTTTTACTTTTATAAATCAGGGTCTTAAATAGTTATATTGACCACATCTTGTGGCGAATCTGTTGTACAAAATGGCCACTCAATATCGAAATAAATTCCCACTGTGTTTCAATCATTATGGGTTATTATGATAACAATTTTCGAGGTCTTTTGTGTTCCTACTTCGTGTTCATATGTTTGGTTCGTCTATGAGGAAAAAAAGCGACATTTTAAAGTTACTTTTAGCAGGGATATTTATTTGTTTCATGTGAAATGACGGAGTTTGTTTACTAATCTTTGAGTCCAGTTTTCTTTCTTTTTCACCCAACAACTGTAGTGGTATTTCACGAGAATTGAAGTGAATGACTTTTACCTTTGGCAAAGTTGCGGTTCGATAAGATTCCTTGAATGTAATTACTCAAAGTAGTTCATGCTAAGCTTCGAGCCTTTTCTTTGATAAAAACACACTTTTACGATTTCATGCGGGTTGATTTAAATCTAAATGGACTCTAGATTAACTTGCTAAAGTGATTCCACGCTCGCTTTCTTTGTGTGCTAAAACCATTCACCTCAACTCAGCCCGACTCCACTTCCGTATAGACAAATATCTCTATTGTACAAAGGCAAACCAGCTCTCCATTTGTATTGTAACTTAGGGAAAAGGTAGGCTTATGGCTGAGGTAGCAAGCTCGGGATAAAACGGCGTTGCTAATAGTCTTATTTTGAGATAGCTATCTTCATCAACAACTTTGCCCGTTCAAGAGATTTTCAATAGTGTTTTTAGCCTTTTTCACAATGAAAAATCCCTGAATAATAAGCGTAGTTTTGGTTTTCTTTCAGTCGTTCTGAATTGGTGTCGACTTAAAAAATTTTATTTCAGATTTCTCGTGTACCTAAAATAAATTTTCTTTGAATCTAAAACAATATTTAAAAAACCCAATGCTTTTGAGTGTTTTTCTGACTTCCTAGCCAAACGATAAATACATAAATATAACAGGAAAACGCTTTCAAAAGGTCTTAATTCTATCACTTCCAACCTGATTTTCACAGCACTCGAATGGCGTTTATCGCCACTCTTTGGCTTAATTTTTACCCTTGTATTAATTTACGCTGAAATATTGTGGCTCTGATTGCTTTCAAGTTGGCCAAACAAAAACAGAGTCTATGGAATAATAGTCCATTACGATCGATTTCCTGGCTAAACCTATTCTATGTACAAATTTGATTCAAGTGATGTTTAAGAAAAAGTAAATAATGAAGGTGGGTGTTTCTTGTGGTTTGGCTTTTCGAGTTGAGTATTAATTGATAAGGTAGACGAGAGGGAAAAAATATTCCTTCTGAAATCACGACTGATTTTTCAACAAATCACATCATTATTGATCTGATTTACATTCCTTACTAATAAAGGATAAAAAAGTACAATATTTGTTGAAATTACAAGTGCTTTCCTATGCGTCATTTTTTTATTTTTAAAATAAATTGACATTAAATTCAGTAAAAAACATCTTAGCTTTGTTGTAGTGACTTTCGATTGTGATAGGGCGGCTCTAAGCTCATTTAGATAGAATACAACTCAGTTCAAGTTCATTAGCTAATGTATATGAGTTTGTTATTTACTATATAATGTAACTTCGATCTTTTTCCTTCATTAGAAAAATATCTTCAATAGAATATTATTCAACGTATACATTTTGTAAAGATTTGAAGACAGTTAGAGGTAACAGGGCTTGGAAAATTAAAGCGATTTTGCTGGATAGATTTTTCCAAGTGAATCAAGACTACACCAGTTTTCATTGCGTTTATTAAAATTGTAAGGGAAATTTTCTATGGCTAAATAAATAATACAAGGAATATCAAACTGTGATCAAAATCAGGGAAACATCACGCGTATGGGAGTTTGTTTGCTAGCTTTATAGCAACTCAGAAGCTCAACAAACACGTATTATTTCGCCCAAGGGATCAAAACACAAGGCTTTTCAGTTTGACGCACAGCAAAACAACGATCAGCGATCAAAAAATATATACAGACATTACTTAGTGAGTAATTACAAAGTGATTTGGCCTGCGGCTTTCATTTCATAACGAGTCTACTTACAACTAAGACCCCAAGTAGGGTTGCCATGTGACTGAACATTGCGGAATCACATTTGATCATTTGAACTGTTTGTCTCAAAAATCGTCCATGAATTATTCAGTCCTTTTTGTTTTTGACTGAAGAATGCACTCGCCGTGTAGGAAACCTTTTCAATGTCTCTAGCTAGCCAATAGAAGTCAGTCAATGACCTCAACTATTCTCATCAAAGCAACCATTTGCCAACGCCTTTGTATACTCAATAGTGCTCTCTCAAGCTCCAGGGATAATTCAGATATCTATACTTAAAGTTGACATTTAGGAGAACCCAGCACTTCGGGGACAAAATCATGAACACGATAGGCAAAATTTGAAAACTGTAACTCTGTTTCAAGGAGACATTTTTAATAAAACGTTTCTGTCTGTGTCGAAGTTCGGCATGCGTCTTGACCAAGCGTAACTCGTAGGAATAATGATCATACCAACATCATAGATGTATTGGCCTGAAAAAGTGATACACGGATTGAATGCCCTTTAATAGCCAGCCGATGTGGCTAACAACACTGATACTCTGTAAAACGGAAACTCTCTTGAAAACAATACCAGAGCGGACAAACTTGACGACATGAATTACAATTCTTGAAACTCTTAGAAATGCGAATGACAGTGGTTTTTATTTCATTCATAGCTAGCCTAAAAGCTAAGAATAGTTTGGGGAAATAAGTTGGGAAACGTTTCGTGATTTTTTGGACAAATCTCTGTTTTTTAATCAAAGGATTAAAGAGGAGCAGATAGCCTTTGTAAGCGAATACTTGTCTTAAGAGTTCAAGCTATGAATGACCGACAGTGAAAAACGTTTCACACTTCATAGATACCAGTCAATGTTTGCTCAACGTTTTTACCAATCATATACCATTTTTATCTTGTTTTAAGTGTTACACATAGAAAATTTCCGCGTTTAATTAAAACCGCTTTGAAATAGAATTTTTTTTTTTGGAAATGTTGAGCTGGAAGGTTTGAATTCAAGAAATTTTTACCACGAAAGCTAGATAAAGAAATGTACTCTGATCTCATTAATGTCATATAAGGGGCTTATCAAGTCAGCCAATTATCCATATACATATCATCTCCCTGATTTAAGTCGCTGACTTTTTCATCTCTTTTAACATATTTGAAATGATATTTCGTGTATCAAAAGCACCAAGGTGGGTCTTGGGTTCTTAATGAGCTACAAGGTTGAAAACAAAAATCTTTCAATGGCAAAACAAGCGAGAAACGATACTGTGCTAAGCACTATCTTGCCATCAGGGTGGGTCAAAGTATTCTCCTGCAATACGGTGATAAAACTGTTTCTGCTTAAGGAATCTCAATTCATTTTATTGTTTTTATCTTGCGATAATCGCGCATTTCAATCCCGAGGTCTTATAGTATCAGGCCATGCGATCTGTACTCCCATCGCTTCTCGGTTATTGTCTTTCGCCATCTTCGCTTCTCATTGGTCATAAACGCCTCAACATTTACCGTCTTTTGGCCTCTGTTTATATTCACAACACGAACTCAAGTACTGCTACGCCTTCTGTTTTCCCAAACAATGTTTTCAACGACTCCAAAAGCCTCTCATCTGAGGACTGCGTCTTGAATTTCTTTTCTACACAAGCTCGTCGTATCTTGCTTCAATTCGCACTACAACTAGATGCTGAAAGGCAAGAAATACTTGTCATACTTTTGAAAAAATTAATGCTTTGTGAGCAAGCAGACTTTCATTTTTTCACAAACAACTTCAGAATTCTTAGAAGATATAAAATAAAAAATTACTCGTAATTTTGAGAGGAAATTTCGTGCACTGAACACAGACGATCAGGGCACGATAAACGAAGACTCGCCATTGTACACTGGTTCATATGTTTCCACAGCTTAAGGGACGTATTATGACCTTTTAGATTAGTTTTATTAAATCTCAGTTATATAAAGAGATGCAAGCGATATCTGTTTTTATGTTGTTATCATGACATAAGATAGTGTGCAGTCCTCAATGCAAAGGTTGATTTTATGGGTCATATGTAAACAAAGACATTCATATCTAAGCACAGTTTACTTGTTATGTTGGCGCGAGTCAACTAACAGCGTTTGCAGCCAGCCAGCCACTGAGGTCGAGCTTTGTTTTAAATCACAACAAAAAAAATCCTCAAAAAGCAATCATTACTTTATTCTGTTTTACTAAATTTCTTCAATTCTAAAAGCAATTAATGAAGGTTTTTCTCTCGTTAAATTATGAATTAAAAATCGAATTAAATTTGATTTACGAAAACATCTGGAGATTTCCTCATCAAAGCACTCAGTTTCTTCAAGAAGCCAAGTTTTTACAGCCAAAATAACCGTGAAATAGAAGATTGATAATAATTGCCGGAGAGCTTTCCATGTTCTCTGAAATAAAATATGACGTGGCTGTTTGAGATCCTTAAGATGAAAACAAACAAAGGAAAAAATAAAATACTTCTCATTTAGATAATATAAGAATTAAATCGTTAAAAAGCTGAATGAAAATACCTTGGAAAATGTAACTTCCTCTGCTGCACTTCACTGGTTTTCAAAGGTTTTTCGACTGTTCATTTGTGTATGTTTTTGTTTGTTTGCTTGCTTGCTTGCTTTTTTTTCTTGTTTGCTTCTTTTGTTTGTTTATTTTTACGTTTGTTTAGTTTGGCGTCCTTTTTAAGTCATTAAAGTTCAATTCTACTAAAAGCCGTTCAAAATTATGTTTAATTTGCAATATTAAGTATTCCTCGCCTTAGAGATATTCTGGGATATACATACAGAGTGACTTGGCAAAGCTACTCGGTTGAAGCTGGAGGCAAAATCAAAGAAATTGTTCTGCATGTCTTAATCGATTTTAAATCCTTCTTGTGTTGATGCCCAAGATTTTCGATAACTTGGTGACTCGAGCTACAATAGTACTGCACAACACTGTGTTCACTTACAAATTATTTTTAAAATATTCTTGATCCCAATTTTTCTTTGAAATAGCTGTATAACCATTATTATATATATTTCAATCGGGATAATATCTGTTAAGATCTAGTCTAAGTATCTCGTTTCCTTACTTGTTGATTAAAATTTTAGCATTTAGATAAATGAAGGATTAATCACCATATACTGTTCTGGAAAATTCAATTAGGTTAAACTCGGTATTCTGCGGATTAAAGTGGGACGCAGTGAATCTTTGAGGTATTCAAGACACCTGTTTCTGTTGAGTCTAACAAGGTCTTTTTCGCGAGGAAAAATGATCGTGAAATCTCAATCAAGAGACAAAAAGCCAAAAGCATCCAATAACTTTAATGAATGAGTAAAACGAGTGACTCAGCCTTCTCATTTAATTCAGACAAATGAAGAAAACACTACTTCCAAACATTCCCATTGTTAATAAATTTGCCATCTTTTTCTAATTTCGAATTATTAGTCATGTAGAGACACAAATTACTCTTTCTAATCCCGGTACGACCCCCCTCTTAACAGTAATTTTGATGTTTTAAAAGCCGCTGCCAGCTAAATGAAGATCTAATGACCGAACTCGCCTGAGTTAATATCCAGAATATAAACACACACTCGTCGGTCTATCTGATAACCACAGGACTTAAATTTATCACTTTTGTTATAAACATCAACTCCAGGGCACCTGCTTCGTAAATACGTCCCACTAAAATGAACTTAGATCATAGTAAAAGAAGCCTTATTTCACACTCAACAGTTCTATAAGTCTGTATTCCGGCCACTACTGTCTAAAGCATAATGATTTTTTACATAATACTGCAATTATTTTTGGGAATTTCGCTAATATTTTATTAAAGATTGATGGACAATTTTCAACATGCTGTGCTAATATGTATTAAAGCCGATTTCCGGAATTCCAAATCCTTAAGTCAACTTGAAAATTTTCTCCAAAATTAGAATTAAAACGCTCATAAATACTAATCAAGGATATCTCACTTTAGTGGGAGCTGATTTCGAAGCAAATTTTACAGAATTTGAAGGAAAATTATGAATTTAGAAGCTCAGACAGAAAAAATGTTCATTCATGAACTCGGTCTGAACAATGGCACAGCATGACTGGGGAGCACACGCGCGCGTTTGCCGCCAAAACTCCAAGGCAAAAATCTCTGATTTATACTTTATTCCAGTGCTGTGAAAAAACAGCTTTTATTCCATTCTGAATAAGCAGGTAATAAGATAAACTCAATCCGTACTTTCGTTTGAAAACAATTTCAAGTTTTTCAATCATTTTAAACGTTTAAAGAGGTCTTATAAAGACCAATATAAGTAATTTTCAAAGTGGCTCTGGGGGCGAATTAATCCGAAATTGATGAAAAATACGAGAAATCTCCTGTTAATTAAAGGTCTTGTTCTAGAATGTCTATCTCAAGCTGCAAACGATTTATCAATTAGTCTAAGTTAATGAAAAGAAGAATGTATAGCCGAGGTTTTTGATTCTGTTCAAACTTTAATTTCTCCGAGAACAGTTTGATATTTCTCTCTCTGTCTCTCTCTCTGTCTCTCTGTCTCTCTGTCTCTCTGTCTCTCTGTCTCTCTGTCTCTCTGTCTCTCTGTCTCTCTGTCTCTCTCTCTCTCTCTCTTGTCTCTCTCTCTCTGTCTCTCTCTGTCTCTCTCTCTCTCTCTCTCTCTCTCTCTCTCTGTCTCTCTGTCTCTCTGTCTCTCTCTCTCTGTCTCTGTCTCTCTCTCTCTCTCTCTCTCTCTCTCTCTCTCTCTCTCTCTCTCTCTCTCTCTCTCTCTCTCTCTCTCTCTCTCTCTCTCTCTCTCTCTCTCTTTATTGTTTATTTTGTGAATGATTTGCTCGTCTGAATTAAAAGTGGACTAGAAGTGCAAATACTTTTTTTCTATCTAACTGCTTTTGCCAGGGAGCAGAAAGTGCTCTGTTACAGAAAAACTCCGAACCTGACAGTAATATTACTAATAATAATAAAATACTAAATGATAATTTACACATTTCTTGACGAGCGAGTTTTTATGTTGTATTTTTATTTCAAAGTGAGCAGCTAAGCTCTTCTCTTTTTTGAGCGACAATTATGAAAAGGAGTCAGTCAAGAACAATTGCTGAATTTTTGATCTCTTAAAACTGTTATATCGTAGAGAATAAATTTGAAGCAGCTGTTGGTCTAGCCAAACGTATTGTTCGCAACAGCCATCTCTCGGATGAGTACTCTTATTGAATTTATAGAATTATTATCAAAACAAGGTAAGCTGCACCAGGGTAGTTATTATAATTCTTTGCGGATAAACCAATCAAATCTCGATAACACTGCCCTCTGGTAAAGGCCATTATTAACGGTCCTATCAGTTATCAGTCTTGATAATGATGACGATGATAAGCCCTCTGATGATGATAATAATGATAACTGGAGTAATCGAGATATACATCGCGGTGGAAATAATAACCATAGAAGATAGTCGTGCACGCTGTTATCTTATCTTATTCCTGATTGGCTGATAGTTGCTCCAGATGTTTATGATCAATTGGTGGTGGTGATCAGTCGTCCGAGTAACTCTGGTTCGTATTTGTCCATATATCGCTTCGTTAGCATATTATCTCTGACTCGTGCTTCTGGGTTAACTATTTATAACGGATCAAGCATGGTAAAAGGCTGATAACAACATATCATAAATACCGCCAGTTTAACCCTTGGGACGTATTGTCGGCTGACCGATAACTTGGGTTTAACTCGACCCGTTTATTTCTCTATCTAAGTATGATTGAAACCAGATTAGTCTGAACTAACGAATGCTCAAAGGAAAAATAACTGGTAGCAAATGAGCCACCTTGTGGTGAAAAAAAAAACCTTCAATTTTCAAATTTTATACATAACCTGAAACAACCTCTGGGTTGATCGAAGTCAGGGCACGTTCTCACAGATTGAATTGGGAAGGGAAGAAAACCAGGGAACCCAGAGCGGAAAAAAACTTGAATAAAGGGAGAGACCTAAAGAACTCTATACTCAATAAGTCCGGGACGCGAGTGCACACTAGTCACCTAGGGACTGGTGAACTGGTGGATGCGAAATGTAGAAGGATTATGGTCTCAGTCCCACAGGATTATCCTGTGCACCACGAGGCCATTGCCATTGTTTCTTTAAAAGTTCCAAAAGGCAAACAGACCCGGTCTCTATTTTCCCATTTCACGTGTCATTCCCTTGAGTGTTATTTCTTTTCTTAACAATAACTCTCGAAAAGATACTGATTGATACGTATGTAACTCACACAAAGAATCTTATTGTCAGGAGAATGAGACGTGGACGTCTAAGATGGGAAATAATGTTTAGGTCTATATGGTTAGTTTTCAGTCTATGACTGGATGGAGGCGACTGGCGTGTTGCGCGCCCGGGGGGGTACTCCCTATAATGGACTATACGGGGATGCTCCACCCGAAAGGGGTACTTTTTTCAGGCCGCAGGTATAGAAAAGGGGTGGGAAATTGTGAGTTTTGGTATAAAAAGGGGTAGCTTTACTTCAAACGTATATGAAAGGGGTACCTTTTCAGGCAAAAAGGTATAAAAAGGGGGTACCTTTTTGCTAAAATTTAGTATAGAAAAGGGTAAGGGGTCGAGAGTCCGGGCGGAGCATCCCCGCATGTAACGACCCGAAGTACCCCCCCCCCCCCCCCGGGGTCGCGCGCTAACTTTGCCGCATAACCCGAGGTTTGATCATAGGGTTAGTCAGTTAGTCGCGTGCATGAATTTCCTTTCCTCGCCCAAGAGAAATCCGGCTCCCTTTGAGGATTTTCCCTCAACATAATACAAAACAAGCCTAGTGAAAATGTTCAGTTTACATGGCAACAACCACAGGAAGCCCAAGCTCTGTTATCGTAGTATACGCATGAGAAATTATTTGAAACTCAATTCACATTTTTGTTCTTTTTTATTTCTAAGTTTTGGACGGAATCATAGGGTTCTCACTGGCTACTTGTCTGTAGTTGTGTTCAAAACTGTGTTCCAAAATGGCGCCGGGAATCACGTGACCAGTATGAGGTGTAAAATAACGTGCTTTTCACTACTAACCTCAATTCGTTTTCCCATTTCAAGATCAATTTCTTTCTTTTAGGTTAACTATTTCAATAGGAACGTATCCGTTTCTCTGAAATAAACAAGGGGATTGTCACGTGAGAGGAGATTGTCACGTGAACGAAACGTAACGGGAACGGTATGAAGAAAGATGGATCGGCTGTACGCTTTGAAATCATCTTCATATCCTCTCTCATACATCCGGCAGCGAAACTCGGCTATATTTATATTCTATCTAGAACAATCGCTCACTCTTGCCGCTTATACTTGTTCTCTATACTGGCCACCGTCGATCAATACCAAAAGACCAAAGAATAACCCCAGGTTACCAGGAATATCATCAAAAGGTTCGTATGACATTCCAAGTAAAAAAGGAAATTAAAAAAGGTAGTCTTAAAAGAGATTTGGCAGTCATAGACCTCTTTCAGTACCGACGTAGCTTGGAGTAATGTTGTCACATTTCAGATCACGTGTCATTCTCTTGAGAATAAGATTCTTTGCAACCACTTGTTTGAGTTGTATCCTTGTTTATGTGTCTTCTCATGTGCAACCGTTAAACAAAGAAATGATGCTCTAGGGAATGACGAGTGGTTTGAAATGAGAAAACGTTATGTCCACTAGCTTAAAAGGTCTATAGGGCTTATGTGGTTGGATTAATGTCTAGAGGATCATCCGTAGATGTCAGGGATGTTATTGGATGTACGTTATGATATATCAACTGTTGATGTAAAACAAAAGTCTTAATAAGTAAAGATATATCATATCCATTTGTATTTGCAGTTTCTGAGCATGTTGATTCTGATACAGATATCTTGCTCGTGAAATCATCTTCTTCTTCTTCTTCTTCTTCTTCTTCTTCTTCTTCTTCTTCTTCTTCTTCTTCTTCATTATTTTTACTTTTATTTCATTGTAATATCATTATTGCCGGCATTTCATAACCGTTATGAAGAGGCTCTTCTTTAATGAGTAGCAGTGACAAAATCAGGTGAATTATCATCATTATAATCAGCATCATCATCATCAACAACATCATTATTGTTATGTAGATGTAAACATAATTCTTGTCATTGTCAAAAATCGATCTTTTCCCTGACGATGGGTCAGAGACCCAGAAGCTTGGAAGTAAAATTATTTCACGAAAGATAACTGCATGTTGACGACTGAAAATATAACATCCTCATTATCATCATCTCCATAACCCTTTTCATCGGCATCAGTATCATGCGTCATCGCCATCATCATCATCGCCATCATCGCCATCATCATCATGCATCATCGCCACCATCATCATCGCTATCATCGCCATCATCAATATCATCATCATGCATCATCGCCATCATCATCATCGCCATCATCACCATCATCATCATCATGCATCATCGCCATCATCATCATCGCTATCATCATCATGCATCATCGCCATCATCGCCATCATCATCATGCATCATCGCCATCATCATCATCGCCATCATCGCCATCATCATTATGCATCATCGCCACCATCATCATCGCTATCATCGCCATCATCATCATTATCATCATCATCGCTATCATCGCCATCATCATCAGCATCATCATCATGCATCCGATCATCACCATCATCACCATCATTATCATCATCAGGCATCGTCACCATCATCATCATCACCACCACCACCACCATCATCATCATCATGAACATTATCATCATCATCATCAACATTATCATCACCACCACCTCCATCATCATCGACTCTCACAGTTCTGACAATCTGTGTATCTAGTAAACTATACATCAGTGACCGCGGAACACCTTTGAACATTCAAAGCTGTGTGTGTACGTGTCACTGTGTCTGATTTCGGTATACCAGACCAATAATAAAAACACTAAAAGCCTGGGGCGTGTTGATGTAGAGAGGGGATAGGGGGCTGCATTCCCCAGACTAATGATAGACGTAAGCCAACAAGTCTACAGCTGAAGTACATGATGAAAAAAAACCTCCCGAGTACGTAATGATTTGAAGTGAAAGTTCCAGTTAAAAGCAAGATGTTTAGCAATCATTCTGGGTCTTATTTTTATGTTTATACTAATCGTATTAGCAATGCATTAACCGGCGTCAAGTAGTCTTGTTTCACTAACTGAAATAGCTATTGCTCCCTGTAGGCATTTCTTTGCGAGTTGCTTGTTTGGAGTTCAGACTTCGAGCACAAGTTAGCCACTAGTTTCTTGAAATTGTGTTTAAAAAAGTATGTTTAGGTTTAGTTCTAGGTGCAGGTCAGGGCATTTTTTGCGTTAAGAAGCTGTTCATTGGAATATTGTTTAAAATCATCTTAAATAACCAAGTCGTAGCCTAAGAACTAAATACTATGCACCGTAAAGAGGGTCTCTAAGGGGTCAAATAGGAGCTGGGATTCACCTTTTTGGGGGCTGGGGAAATGGGATTTCATGCACTGGGACTGGGATTTAGCCATTACTGGGACTTTGGATTTTGTAAAATCTCAAACTCTAACCCTATAGCTTGGACTGAGATTTTGCATGGCTGGGATTGGGATTGCAAAATTTTGGGCTGGGAAATGGAATTAGGACCCCCCTTCAAGGCCCTTCTTAACGATAACAATAACAATAACGATAACCACAATTATAATAATAATATAACAACAAATAGATCTGAGTTTCAAGCGGTAGAAAATGTTTTTTAAACTGCTTTTCTTTTTTAATGGGTTTATAATTCTTTATTAATATTATTTATTTCTATCACTAAAGAAATTTCAAATAATAATAGTTTTTGCACGGCTAACTATAGTATTTTTTTAGATAATTATTAGTAGTCCTAGAGTCGATCTGGAGTGCATTCGTTCAAAGAAGAATAAACCCAAACAATAGCAGTATCTCTAACTCGCAAGCTTTAGGTTCTCCATCAACCTGATTAGTCACCGATTCCACTTATTACCCCCAAGGCAACGAGGACCCATTGTCTTCCTGCAACCTCACACCTGTTAAACGTGCTTTTTAAATCCGTCTATAAATCAAATTGTGGCAGTGAAAAGGAAGCGCTCGCATCTAGCGAAAGTGCACGCGGGAAATGCCCGATAAAAGCAAAAGTTAAAAGCCTTGGTACAAAGAGAGACTCCTTGAGTATATTTATAGCAGAAAAAAATCAGCGATTTATACAAATAGATTAGTACTAAAGGCTTCCAGCCGTGTTGCTGATAACTTTCATGTTGTTTCGTAATTTTTTGGGGGGGATAAATTTCACATTTCATTCTTTAGCTGTTTATCCATATAGTATATCGTTAAAATGTATAAAAAATATTTAAGCTGTGTACGTGTTAGCGTTTGTCATATTCTGGCTCATGACGAAAGCGTTTCTCAGGGCTATTGCTCCAGAATTTTCCAATTAAAAAAAAATCAAATGTTGAAGCCCTATTTGTGATCGTTTCCCACGGCCACCAGTAATCACGTAGCACACCCTTCTTTGAATTTTTATAGTTATCGAGATTATTGTTCTTACAAGACCCGGCAAAATGTGTACTCAATCGTAAATTATCAAGAAACCCCTCCGGCTCGTTAAAGACCGGCTTAAAAAAGAAATATACTGACCACGCGGGATATATCATAGAAGAAATTACTGGACAACACGTTCTTGAAAAGAGTTCGGTCACGAAAATTTTTTCTTGGTTCCTACTCGATTTTGTGCAAAAAAAAAAAGCTTTCTTTTAAAGTTTTTATCATTACTAGTAAAGTTTCTTTTTAATTAGTTATTGAAGGCTGCCTGGATTGATAAAGCGGGTTGCAAAACATTTTCATTCATTCAGTCTAGTGATGTATGTTGAATGATGAATGTTAAGCCTTTTACAGTTCATTTCCTTCGATTTTAAGTGTTACACTCTTTCTAAAAAGCTTTTTCTTTTACACGCTGTTTTATTGTATACCTCAAGGCTAGGAAAAGCAATTTTTTCAATTATTCTAAAAAGGTTATTTATAACTAGAAACCCTTAGAAGTGTTATGCAATCTAGGTCATTTTCCTTTGCGATTAATTGCCTGACGGAATCTTAGTGATTTATGAGTGTGGTAAAACACGGGATGAGAATACTCAAGGATAGGAAAGGATTGTATAGTTACCTCCCATAGACAAAGAAAAGCCGTAGAAATCAATACATAGCCTGGAAACATTCAATATTGCTGGCAGTATTTTGTGTCCTTTCTAACTCCCTTGGTCAGTCACTAAGATTGGAGTTATCTCGTTAATTCGTATATGTCTAGTTAGATACTTCGTTAAAATATACCACTGGGGTAGAGCCGATGTTCAGCTAGTTTACTCTTTTGTTTAAATCTCGTGAGAGAAGTAATGCGTTGTTATGAGACCTCTACTTCGTTGCTATGGTCACACACATCAGTGTGATTGCTCTTTCAGTTGAGTACCTCATTGACAACTCCTCAGGGTTGAGGTTCTTTACATGCATCTATATTACAGCTCGTTAATCAACTTACAACTGGTTATATTGTACTTTATCCTCTAGCGAGACAAACATGCTAGGTCAGTAACGATGGCTTTGATTTAGCAATAGCATCAAGGGTTTCTTGGTAACAAATCTCGCAAAATTCACATCAATTTTAAATCAAAAGACGGTGAAATTAAAAAAAATTAATTGGCCATTAAAATTCTCAATTTAAACCGCCTATAATGCGGTATATAGTGGCAAGGTTAGTTTACTCAGCGATATTACTCGTGTTTGATGACGCCAGACTATGAGATCACAATGATTAATGACCTCATAAATCAAATGGTCTTCCAAGCATCGAACGCGTTCACGTCCATCGAACGCTTGAGCAATCACACACGTATATTACACAATGCGCAGTTACGAATGAAGCGAGAAAATATGAAAATGTCGTCGCTAAAATGAATGATTACCTGCGATAGCACGAAATGATAGAAAAGAGATTTCTGACAAACGAGTCTTTTTTTTTATTGATAAAATGTAAAACCTCGTTCAACAGTTCCAAAAACTCATCTTGGATACTAAAAGTTATATAAAAAAGCTTGGCTTTAGGAAACTTTAAAGTTTCGATTTGGAACCCCTGGAGCAGTGATTACTGTGATCAAGGTACCACGTGGATGTGCTGATAGTCTGTTACTAAAGACGGGGAATGTACGTGGGGGAGATGGGTCGGGAAATTTGTACTCGACCGCAGTCAGTAATAAAAATTTATTTTGATGAAGGTGAATAATTAATTTATTATCACGAAATTGTCTCGATTTTTTGGTTATTTCCTTACTAATGCTGGTAATTTTATTTAATTCTCAGTTTATTGAGAAAGGAAGAAAGAAAGAGAGAAAAAGAGGAAGAAAGAAAGAGAAAAGAAGAGAGAAAGGAAGGAAGGAAGGAAAGAAAGAAGGAAAGAAAGAAGGAAAGAAAGAAAGAAATTAAAGAAAGAAAGAAAGAAAGAAAGAAAGAAAGAAAGAATTAAAAAGGAATGAGAAACGAGAAAAAAGATAAAAGAAAAAAATAAATAGAAAAATATTGAAATACATTGTACCAGAGTCAGAGTACAAAGTATAAACATACATATCATGAAATCACGCACTGTCTGCACGTACGGCACTGAACGGTCATTAAGCAAGATTATATAACTAAGAGAGTTCTATTCCAATAAGTGTAACTGGCAATTAGACAAATGAATCTTCTATTTTCTGAGTACGTTGCCTTTATTTTGAATACTGTAACAAAATGAAATGGGAAACATAATACACCCAGAGAAAAAGGATCCATTCCTGTACTGCATGTCACGCGGTCACGGATTCTTTTTGTGCGCACCTAGCCATAATGTGTGTCGAGCCTCCACGGACCACAGGCTTCTTTATTGGTTCATCTCAGTAGATGTTATTTCCTGTTTCTTTTTTGTTTGTTTGTTTGTTTGTTTTTCTTGTTGTTGTTGTTTTTTTGGTGTTTGGTTTGATTTGGTTTTGCGAAACTCTCACTGACCTGTTGAATGGTGCGTTTTTAATAGAAATATATATATATATATATATATATATATATATATATATATATATATATATGGATCACTAGTATGATATGGAATTTCGTAAATGTTTTTATCTGAGAGATATGTAGCCTGGGGCAGTGTTTGCCTGTCTTTGTAGACTGCTACTGAGATATATAAGTTTCATTTGGTTAGTGATACCAAGCTGTTTGGGTCCTGCTCCAACACACAGCCACTTCAAGCCTCTCAGTGTAAATCCTTAAAATTGCATTTAGTAAACAGTCGGGGAACATGAAACCACACGCATGCGCACTAGCCTATGACTGTTGACTCGAAAGTTTAAACTGCTTCAGCAGCCACACACACCTAATTTAGTTCTTCTGTAATAACTAGGATTTCTGTAACTTTGTGAGTTTTATATCTAATTTTTATTGATTTATATAGTATTTTGTGTTTGAATAAACTTTGAACTTTGAGCTCATTACTATTTTTCGTTCTTTTCAGGACTCATCAGCATACCATAGCCTAAATGACCCCAAAACCTACGACACAAAGAGGGTTAACTGTAAAATTTAGTTGTTAAGCGTAAAAATGGAAAAAAATTAAGCGTTAGGCGTAAAAAGTTTAACCGAATTTTTTTCATAGTCATGGTTTGTAAGACTTGTATATTTGTCGAGATCTCTTCTCAAGACTGATGTAATGTTATGCATTCATCCCAGAATGCTCAGAATGTTTTTTTCAACAATTTAGATTAATCATTAATCTTTTAAAACGATGTAAATTAATGTTTAATTTTTTAAACAATGGAAATTAATCATTAAGATTTTTGTTAATCGTAACTGAAAAAGAAGGCCAAAATTTTAACCGTTAACCATAAAAGCTATACTACCCTAGCCTGCGTAGCAGACGGTTCGCGTTAGTTCTTTTGGTATGGTTTGTTCGTTGGTTGTGGTTATGGCCACGTAAAAACTAGAGCGAGAGCAAAAAATCAAACTAGGGGGAGGGGGGAAGGGGGGAAGGGATGGGAGGGGGATGCTTTTCCTCTCTCCTCGCCTCCACCCCCACGTTTCACTTTTTTAACATTGCCAAGCAGCGGGGAAAAAAAACAACGACTGCTACGCAGGCTACTACCACCCCATTGAGACCCTCCAAATGGAGTGAGTTCATTTTCTTTTCCACGAAAAAATTGGCAGCATTTTAAGAGCCAACCATTATCATGTTTGTTTTAGCACAGCTGACAGTGACAGGAGCTTAACGGATTCGAAAGTGTATAAATCGACTCTGTTTCAGCTTGACTCAATTATATGCAAAGAAAAATAAAAGTATAGAAGATAACCAGCTGACTAAACAGTTGGGTAATCCTCTCCCTCCTTACTGCAAAAGACCTTAAGCTTATATTAGCTGTAGCCATGGCAACCTACTTAACCAAAAAGGCCAGACATATTCTTCTTTGTCTTCATGCCTAGCTTATGCCCGGTTCGAAGCAATTATCTTAATCTTTCAAAACGTCTAAGTACAAATAATAGGATATTTTTGTTACCTCTTCTTGGTTGGTTTTTAAAAAGTGGTGGGGCTAAGATTGGAAAATATAAGAACTAGTATGGGAAAAAGTGGTGGGGCTAAGATTGGAAAATATAAGAGACTAGTATGGGAAAAAGTGTTACCGTTGCTATGTCCCACCGGTTACAGAACTATGAGTTACCGTTGCTATGTCCCACCGGTTACAGAACTATGAGTTACCGTTGCTATGTCCCACCGGTTACAGAACTATGAGTTACCGTTGCTATGTCTCACCGGTTACAGAACTATGAGTTACCGTTGCTATGTCCCACCGGTTACAGAACTATGAGTTACCGTTGCTATGTCTCAGTTACAGAACTATGTGTTACCATTGCTATGTCCCACCGGTTACAGAACTATGAGTTACCGTTGCTATGCCCCACCGGTACAAGTTCAACAAATTAGCTAGAATATCACAGAATTCAAAACTCCGGCTTATCGCGGAAAATAATTGACTTTAAATTGTTTCAATTGTTTACTGTCCTGTGAAACTCAACTGACAAAAAGATCCGGCTGGAAAAACTGCTGCAACGATGATTGCTTCGCTATTGTCTGAGTTGACCATGATTTTTTTCCATCTTGCCCACTAATTTTAGTTAGTTAGTTAGTTTGTTTGTTTGTTTGTTTTGTTTTTGTTTGTTTGTCATGTGATCGAGTTTGGCACTCATTTCTCGCACGGGACGTACTGGGAAATTAACGCCCTTAGAGACTGCAGCTAATAAGACAAAAGCAAACAAAACAACAACCACGGAATAAGTGTTAACTACTTAACAATAAGTCCTCGAGTCCGAATGGTCTACGAGTCAATAGCCCATGAGGCCGAAGGCAGAATGGGCTATTGACTCGTAGGCTATGAGGGCGAGAGGTCTAATTGTTTTAGTAAAAACCTACTAATCGGTCCAATAAAAGGATGCAAAAAGTTTTGGATTTTGCTTTAAATATATATTTTTTGGTTTTCAAAACCGGCGCTTTTCGCTACTAGAGGTTTATCACTAATAGACCCCTAGTAGCTCAGCCAATCACAGGGCTCGATTGGTGATAGACCATTAGTAGGTTTTTTCTAAAATGTATTATGCTTGCTTTTCAGTTTTCACGGGTCAAGAATTTGACACTAAAAATCAAAATTTTTACTGGCACTGAAATGCCTCCAAAATCAGCTCATCTTCTACCCTGCGAGCAGTCTCCTTGTACCTCCCCACGAATAGACTACTCGTCTCCGAGCAAAACTGGGCCGATATAGCATGAAAGCATTTTTCTAAGACCGTTTGAAAGTGAGTCGATCTAATGGATATTTCAGTATCGAGTGAAAAAGGAAACAAAACGAAATAAAATTCGTTTTGACAAAATGTCAACTTTCGAAACATCTTTCGTCTAAGATCAGTTTTCTAAATAGTTTTTGGTTTGCGATTATACGAAAGGTTTTGTTAAAATGTTTGACAATGGAATACCCTGGGCTGCAAAGGTTCTATTTCGATTCCCGTAGCAGTTAACGAGCGACCATTCAGTGCTTAAAAAAGAGTTTCATTCATCACCTTAAATTTATAGGGGCGGAAATTGAGCCCACACTTTAAGCTTTGTCTGTTTGAAGACTAAACGGTCAGTCAGCTATTTCTGCTCGCCACTTCCAGTCAAAACAGCAAACAGCGGAGCGAGAATAAATAACCTCTGCACCCCAGGATAAAATTGGAACTAGTGATATATATAACTGCAACAGGTTCCAGCCAAACCCCGCAGCCCAAAAAGGTCCGCTTTCCAGGTCCAAAAATCGTCGACGGCAAAGAAAAAAAACAAAAAAACAGCAACAAACAAAAAACAAAAAACAAAAAAAGAAGAAAAAGAAGAAAGAAAGAAAGAAAGTCAAACCTACGAAACTAAAGAGTTCATCAGAAATAGAAAAAAATTCGAAATTGTCATTTGTTTGCTTTAAAAGTAGTTCGAAAGTCCAAATCAACACTGAAAATATTCCTGCTTCTTTGAAAATTTTGACCGCTTATTTTCCGGAAAAATGTGTGAGCTGTTCTGGATCCACGCCTGGGCAGGCACTTCGCATCGTATTAAATATAAACAATACCATATCAAAACAACAAAGCGATAGAAAAGCCGTGTATAATTATATCTAATCCAAATGGTATATCTTTATCAACTGTTTATTGTTTTTTTCTCACACATTATTCAAACCATGTCAAGTCATTCAAGCTTGGGACGATTGTTTCAGCTAATTAACTTAAAGTTGTCCGAGTGTCTGTTCAGGAAATGTAACTGTCAATTCATCCGCCACCACAGCTTTCAAGGAAGTCTTTTAAAAGACTCTCCCTGCCTTGAATTAAGACCCTGAAAAGTTTCTGTTTAGCGAGGCTGAGGAGGATCCATTTATCATTAATCCTTCTAATTTGTATGCAGAAATAAAGTTTATTTAAGGATGATCCGACAAAGTTTTTCTCCTTTCAAGTCAATGATGTTTACTAACTATTCCTTTGTTAACACTAAGTGTTAAAATTAAAAGGCATTTGACTAATTATTCTCGTGGATGCTGATTTGTTGAAGCGCCAAATGTTCGGTCAACACTTCTTGATCCTTTCAAAACATTTCAAGGAAGTTTGACAAGCAAAATGAGCCTGCTCCGCCCTCGGTTATCACTCCACGACTCTGACAAGTATAACAGCGTTTTCCTTTGTTCGGGATTAATTGATTTTCTATCCAATCAGAGAAGAGCCTTTTGATTTCCTTGGGTCAGTCTTGGCATTCTCACACATCGGTTGATAGCTGACTGTATTACTCATGGAGATTAAGCTGCAACATGTTCAGGTGAACTTGATGTGACTCAACTCGTGCTCATCTTACGACAACATGGACGCTTACGATAATGTTTCGCCCATCAAAAACGATGGTAATACATTTGCTTTTACAGCGGAGCAAGTTTCATGTGTTTGTGACGCGTTGCGGCAAGCAGGGGACGTGGATAGACTTTCACGATTTTTGTGGTCCCTCCCACCGAATGACCTAGTGAATGGGAGCTGCAGCGTTTTGAAGGCCAGAGCTTATGTATCATTTCACCATGGTCGTTTTCGCGAGGTTTATTCCATTCTGGAGGGGCACGAGTTTGACCCCAGCTCACACGAGATGCTACAGGCTCTATGGTACAAGGCACACTACAGAGAAGCGGAGAAAATCAGGGGAAGAACTCTTGGTGCTGTAGACAAGTATCGGATCAGAAGGAAATTCCCTCTACCGCGGACCATTTGGGACGGGGAAGAAACCGTCTATTGCTTCAAAGAAAAGTCCAGACAAATGCTAAAACAATACTACGAACAAAATAAATACCCAACCCCACAGGAAAAACGAGTCATTGCAAAACAGACACAATTGACGCTGAAACAAGTCAGTAACTGGTTCAAGAATCGAAGACAGAGGGACCGAATGCCCTCCAGCAAAAAGTAAGTGTTTTAAATTGTCGTTATTAGCATTTACTTCAGAGAACTCTATATTTGAAGTTCTTCCTGTCCTGTATCTCATTCAAGTTCTTCACAATGTTGACTTAGTTAATTTTCCGTCCGAGTGCTGCTGTAGTCTCATGAACTTTACTTGGAGGACGTTATGTTTCTCGCAGCTATCGCATGTCCTTGTGTGTTTGTGTATCTCCTAGTATAGCGTCGTGCTTCCGTCCTCAAATAGGATCGAAAAGGCTTATTAAACACAACTGAACGCTATTTGTGGCTACCAATTAGGCTTGTAAAGAAAGAGATCTAACAGTGTATCTTTAAAATTAGCTCAAACAATTGGTTTTTAATTCTAAAGCCCGCCATCCTGAACTCGAATTCCTAACAGGAATTTCCCAAATGTTATCCAAATCGTACAGCACAAGGAACTAATTTGTGTCACGGATTGTATTTACTTTAAAACTCTTATGTAAAATCAAGCTATGAATTAACATGTGTAACTTGTTGTTTGTGTGTTTTGTTCGTAGTTCCGACGTCTCTATCCGTAAGAGCATCGATTCAATGGATTCTACGGCTTCACCGACTTCACTAGACAGAACTCTCGACCAGGATAGCCATCAGGAAATGTGCAATGCGTTAACCAAGACCGAAGAAAGCCTTTTGAGTGCTAACTGTATCTACTCGACCACACCGCTTAACGATGTGTCCTCTGTTTCAATGATTTGTAGCGGTGAGGTTTCAGTTTCTAGTGAAGAAACTTTCTCCGAACTTCCGGAGGTGAAAAAGGAGTTATTATAGTACTAAATAGATGTTAAATAATCTGTTTAAGTAACCTTATTTTTCTTGTAAGCATCAAAAATACTCCAAAAACTTCTTGACCTCCTTCGAATCTCCAAACACAACTCGCTATTTGGTGACAGGACGCAAAGATAGAATTTCATACGAGAGGTCAAGACGATAACGTGTGACAAAGATACTCTAAAGATACTCAGTAAAAAACCATTTTAATGCCATTATAGTGTCCCCAGGGAAGAGAAATTAAGTACTGAGAAATTAAGAAGCCATTTGGGTGTCGCTGAAGCGCGTGAAATTGACAACGCATTTTTGAAATATTGTTGATGTTAAATCGATTTCATGCATGTCACATGATGTGTGCTTTCGAAATGTGACTCTCTGTTGATTCTAGATAAAGATACGAGTTTATATAACATGTTTTTCGCACCGGATGGAAATTTGAGCCTATTTTTGAGCAATTTCCCCTCGTAGACGGATCATAAATAATTGTCTATTGACTCGTCGACCTTTTGTTATCCGACACGTTTCGCGCAACGTTTGGGAGGGGAGGGGTGGTATATAATATTTCTCGTTTATTAACAACACATTTATCTATCGAGGTTGACAAGAAATAAGAAATGTCAAGGAAATTTTTTTTAAATCATCATTTTTAGCACGTATTATGATTTTTTTAATGAAAAATTTTAATAAAATATTTTACTATAATTTTACTTGTTTAATATTGGGAAACAATAAACTCATGAAAAATTATTACAAACACAAGAATCAATGCTATTTAGTTAAATATTTTTTCACGGGTTTAGTATTTGTTTTCTATACAGATTCTTAAAGGATCTTGTTTTATCTTATTCATGTTTTGTAGTTTTCGTAAGAATAGACCCTTGGGCCTGATATTTTCCCATTTCAAGCCACGTGTCATTCCCTTGATTACCAGTTTTCTCGGGGTTTTTTGGCACACGAGAAGACATGTTCACATGAATCTTATTCTCAAGAGAATGACACGTAGTCTGGAATGGAGAAAAATTACGCACAAGGTATAAGAGGCCTGATTCCTGTAGTTAGGCACGTATTCTATATCCTGATAATCTTGTTTTAGAATAGGAACTGGTAAAATATCTTTTGGACGGCGGAGCACATTTAAAAGTGTATGTGCGGGGGGGGGGGGGGGGGGGGGCGATAATTGTAAAATTTCAACGTGACATCGAATTCGAATTTAGTGGATTTTTGCAGAGGGACGCCTTCCTTTATGATCTCGTCGCTATCCTTTCCACTATCATCCATCTTATCACACTTTTACAGACCGGACTGACGTATTTTAGGTTCTGATCAAAACAACAAACTTCCTGTTTATTTTTCTCCTCAAACACGACTTGAGGAAAAGCACGTCCGCTTTGGAAAACGGAAAGATTAAAGTAACAAACAAAAATCACTCATGAAATGTATATGTGATCGTACCATACTGAATGGACTCAGAAAAAATTCTGAGTCCCATCTGGGGCTCGGAATTTTTTCTGAGTCCATTCAGTATGGTACGATCACATATACATTTCATATTCCATCACCATACGCAAAACCAACATTATCAAAAATCACTCAGCACGCCTACACTTGAAAAAGTCTGACCAAAGAATACGGTTTTACTGGGTATTTAGGTATTTTCTTTGGCAGTCTCTCTTTTAATACAACTCCGTTCCCAATGCCCACTGTCCAAGGAAGAGAAGGATTGAACCCTGGGAACGAGCTTCTCGTAATGTTTTCCCATTTCAGTCCTGCCTCGTCTCATCCCTTGAGTATTATGATATTTCAATGCGCGAGAAGACACATGAATGTGGATAACTGACTCAAACAAAGAATCTTATTCTCAGGAGCCATTGCACGTGTCCATGAATGGGAAAGGCATTCTGTGATCTGCTGAAGATGTTAAATTGGTACTGCACCATTTTTCAGAAAATACAGCCTGGTTTGCATATTGCTTTTATAAGCCCGCCAAATAAACCCTAAGTAATGAGTATGGGGCTAATTAATGACCGTGAATTTACGGTATAAGATTTCACGATTGCCTCATCGATCTTGAAATAGATCTAGGAATGACACGTGGTCTGAAATGGGGAAACATTACGCAACGTAGGTAAAGAGGTTTATAAACGCTGAAGTTTGCAGCCGTAAAAATTGCGGTTTGATGGGCAGCTCACGTCAAAAAAGGATAGTCCACAGGGATTCCGGCATCAAGCTACCCACTTCGCTGATACTCTTAGTTGGCTTCCGCGCTTTGGACCAATCAAATATAAGTAACAGACATAAGCAGCCAATCACAATGCTTGAATTTATGGAATCCATTTAAGAGCCACATCACGTGTTCCATTATTCAAAAACCTGTTTTACAACTGGGATTACTTTCACTAGTCTCACAGAATATCGCAAAAACTACACCAAAAGCAAACAAAACTTCGTTCTCAAAACTAGCCGTGGCAAACTTATCACATTCGGGGATCCAAGCACATTGACTGGCCACTGCTATGCCTTGATCGCGAACTGCACCAATATAAACATTCGCAATAATCTTCCAATTATCTCCACAAGTCTCGTAGACCTTGGTGCGAATGAGATCAGAAAGCATACCACTTAACCGACTGCAAAGATTATGATCATAGCTCTCAAACTGTTCCAGATATGACGTCAATATATCTTTGATTATTGAGCAAATCTCGTTGTCTTGTACCTTGTCAGTGTTGACTTGAGTCCATCTTTTGCTGTTTGTGTTTCTTGAATCGTCGAAGTTTTTTTCGGGGATTGTCCCGAGGTATTCGACACTGTTTTCGGAGAGTTTGCTGTCGTTCGTGTACGGCCATGACTGAGTTCTACCTCGGTTTATTTTAGGCCGTCGCTCGCTGAGATGCCTCAGAAGTTTTCTTACACTCATCTTCACAAAGAGCTATTCAGTTACATTCAGCATATTCAGTCGGTATAGAATTATTCTTGAAATCTTCAAGTTCTTAGCTCTGTCAAATTGCACCCCTAAAATAAAAATGTTCATTCATCACTAGGAGAACGTTTTCAGTGAGTTTTGTGGACTTTCATTCATGATCAGTGCCCAGTGTTCCCCACTCACGTCTCTCGTGACCATCGTTCACGGACGCAAATAAAAAATTGTCCACAATTTGAAACATGGCTACAAACCGTTCTTGTGCTACCATAGCTGCTGGGTATAGCTTCCTCGT
The DNA here is from genome assembly GCA_964019055.1 of Anthopleura xanthogrammica. Lineage (NCBI taxonomy): Eukaryota > Metazoa > Cnidaria > Anthozoa > Actiniaria > Actiniidae > Anthopleura > Anthopleura xanthogrammica. The sequence continues at coordinate 26,088,692 of OZ025206.1, read as the reverse complement.
TGCAGCCGAAGTATCCAACTAAACTTTTTAAGGTATAATTTGGCTATACATTTACAATGAAATTTTATGTTGGGCTAAATAATTGTGTGACTATAATACTGAAGGTATTTTCCAAACGTTTATATTAGTAAAACTGATTAATTTGAGAATAATTTTTCTTGGTCGATTCGTATGCGAAAAGTTGTTTTTCTGGGTTTTGCTCGACTCAGTTTGAACAACTCAGTTAGTGCTCTGTGCTTTATTCAAAGACTATTTCAATTGTTTTTGAATGAATCCTCCTTCCTTCAAGACTACAAACTGTACTTCGGCTGTGAAGAGGATTAAGTTCAGTGTAAAAATTAGTATTAATCGCTTACCTCAGAGACTGATTTCGACCGAAAAAATCTTCACTTCTCCACCAAATGACATTCAAATAACCACCAGAATACATCTGCTTCAATCTGTTAATAGAATTCGAAGTTCTTGAGATGATCACGATGAACTGACTAAGAACGAACAGAGATTTTAACTTCTTAGACTTCTTGATTGGCAGCTTTCTATTTAACACAGTTATCAAATAAAACTCCTTCAAGATAAAGATCACATTAAAAATGGCTTAAAAACTCGCCTCTAGTTTTGTTTGAGTAAAATAATATCGGCTGAAAATTGAAAACTGAATTTGAAATCCAAATAATTGAATTTTAAATGATGATGAAATTCCTAATTTGATTTACTCGATAATTCTAAATTATACGTACAAAATGGCGTTATTTTTTATCTACTTGTTTCTTGTAATCGTATAAGATTTGATAATCCAAAGAATTACGTCTCCTCACGTAATATAACGAATGTATTTATAGTTCGCCTAATGTTTTGCAACTATAGAACAATGCCTAAAGTTGCGGCTAGTTTGTAGTTCGGCTATTTTCAGTCTCAAAATATCTCCAGTAAAGAACTCTAAGGGATATAATTTAATGTATAGAAAGCGGGTCCTTCGACTTTCAAGATACTCAAGGCGAGCCAGGCTAATGACTCTTGCAAACGCATTTTTCTTTCTTTTTTATCGTATTACAAAGACACATATTGGAATAAAGTTCGTATTTGGTATTATTCGAATATAAAAACACGCTCCGTTTCCATGACAATAGAGGGAAACTTTGACGCTAAGCTTCGAGATTTTTTACCGTCTCAAAATGGCGGGAAAACCCTGGAAAAGGAAAAAAGACGTATCCAAAGTTGGCGGGATATAGGAAAAACAAATCTAGAGCAAGGCAAATGGTGGAACTGGAAAAATACCATCTCTAGATGGAAAAATAATAAGGAAAATGAAAAACGTTTTTACGAATAGAGGAAGAGTCGAGATACTGAGTAATCCATAGGAGCCATCTTTCCGCTCTCAGAGTTTGTCTTTGTAGCCTAGCAATGCATTCAAAGGCGCTTCAGGATATTCCATAAGTTTACCCGGCCACAAACAAAGGTTTTTTGTTATCGGAAGATGTAGCGGCCGCACGGGCCGGGAAAGGTTCTCAGACATCGACCCAGGGGTCCCTCAGTCCAGCCCTTTTGACAAAGTTTAGAACTGTATTGTTACGTAAAATCCCCATTCAGACACAAGACAAATTCAGTCGACTATACTGACTTGGTTGGGGAAAATAATACATTGGCCCTCAAAAATATCAGCCTGGTAACGCCAAAGAAGTTTAGAACAAAGACGATATAGGAGTAACTAAATAAACTTAAAAAAAGAATCCGACGGGAAACTTCACACTCGTACTCGAAACCAAAAGCAAAAAGCAAAGAAGAAAAAAAAATAACGAAACGAATTCTGTAGTAGAATAAAACCTGAGGTAAGTATAGTTTTTTTTATGGCAAATTCAAATTTAAAGGAATTGGGGTTAGTGTTATGAATATAATCACACAGCGATTAAGAATTCATAACATTAGCAAGCAGGTGAAAGTAAACTCTTCCATTCTGATATAGGACTCAATGTTTGTAGATTATAATACATTATGATCCATAGAAACACTATAGTTTTGATGAACTCACGTCAAGACGAGAAAAGAAAACAACTACATTGATAAACATAGCTCAGAAAGGACTAAAAATTATTATTATTATTTCGTAGTTTTTGCCTTTTTTCATTTCGTGTTATGAATGTTTGTGTTCTAAAACAAATACAAACATTTTCAGGTCTAAATTAAAAGTTCCCTAGATTTGATTTACACTCAAAGTCGCTGTAGCATACCTTATATTTCGAAGTGTAGCATTTGAACTGGGGAAAAAACCGTTATTCTGTGTCTTTCATTCAAGTATTTTCGAGATCCCAATAATTATAATGATAATGATGATTTTAATGAGATTGCGGTTGATTTTGCATAATTGAATTGGACATTTTCGTCTGTATTCATAGGATAATGACTAAATATGGTTAATATTCGATTCACCTGACAACGAGTCGGAATACCAGTTCCTTTAGTATTGCCGTAACATTCTTAAATCTTTTCAATGAAAATTAGCCGGCTAACGAAGGAATTCATTCAGTAAAAAGACGAACAAAACCTGCAAAGTGCTACTGTACAGGACCTCAGTAAATCCAGGGCAGAGGATTTCAACTTGTACTATGGAAAGATTAATACCGAATTCACAGCTCAAAAGTGACAAAATGCTCTTTGAGGAAAAGCAATTTCGTGTGGATTTAATTCAAAATGTTTGTAAAGACATTTTAGATGAAAATCTTTGCAACTTGACGTACAATGCAGCGAGATGTAGGGTTCTGGCAACAGAGCTGAGCGAAAGAATTCGTAACGAAGTTCGAGCAATAACAACTAGCGAGTATAAAATTATCAGCACAGTCAGTATTGGATCTTTACAAAGTCAACTCAGCGTTGAAAGTCGATGCTTGTGGCTGCCTCAGAAAGACTCATTCACAAGTGTTTCTTTCAAGAATTCGTCTATATTTGCTATTGCTACGATTTTCTGGATTTCGATTGAATGAACGAAGTATTTTTCCCTCTACAACTATAGCTCAATAGCTCTATAAGCTCTAACTCAGTTACCGACTGCAGTTTGCCAGCTGAAGCAGGGCAGGAATGGATCAACTATATTTGTGGGTTCACCCCGGCCCAGAAATAACTGTCAGTTCTCATCTCTGAGTTGCCGTCTATATCCGGCCATGAAAATCCTTGGCTGTAAAGGATATACACATACGCAGCCGGCACTCACTGCCAACCCGCTCCTCTGGATTCGCGCGAGTGAAGATCTTACTAGTGTTTCTGCGCAAAACTATAAGGCTGTGGAACAAGAGATAATTTCTCGTGATGGATACCTTTTAGCACGACTAATGTTGGTACTTTATGTACATTTAGTGAAGTAAGTTTACCGTTGAAAAACAGACATGCTTAAACTGATAGCCAGAGCTTTTAACTACGTATGACACAATAAATAGGATAGCGTCTTTGATCTTAGTAAAGTAGATAAAACCATCCAGCATTTAATTTATCAACCCACAAATACATTAGAGTAGTTTCTTCCATCATTCATTAAACGCCAAAGAAAAGAGAAAAATTACTAAACTTGGAAAAAGAAGTTCCCCCAAAAACCACAGTAAAAATATTTAAAGAAACTCGCTTTATTCTGTTGTTTCAATGCTCAAGACTCAGCAAGCTACGAGATCTTCATTATTTATTTATGAAGATAAAGTGGATAATAAGCCACTTTAGTTACATATATATACGTATATATATAGTTAGTCTATTTATTACGGCATCTATAGATGCCTCGAGGAGCATCTGAATTTATAGGTAAGTTTTATTTCGAAAATGCACTGTGATTAATTTTTTTTCAAGGAGAAAGAAAGTTCTGATTAGTTCTGGTATAGGGACGGACAATGAACACAGCTACAGAAATATTCTTTTACCGGTTAATCGAAAAGTTGTTCGTGAGTGGAATTCATAAGAATTTGGTCACATTTTTGGTTACTTGTCTGCTAAGAGCAAATGTACCAAAAAGCAGACTTCCAGGTTGATATGTAAGGGCATGGCTGACTCACAGATCAAATAGGTCTTTTGCGTGAAATTTTTTTAAACATTCATTTCCTTCAGTATTATAGGAATGAAAACTTTTGTTTCCATCCAGTGAGGGAATCATAAAAAGCACTCGGTTGCGATATTTAGGAATATTTTATTTATAGAATGCATTTTCATGTCTTTGAGCGCTTCAGTTCAGTGAGGAATCAAGGGTGGTGAGGTAGCGGTAGTGGAATCGCCTCTCACCTCTGGGGTCGCGACTTCCATTCCTGGACTCGGCATCACATGTGAGCAGAGCCGGGTTTGTTGCGTCTCTCTCTTGAAGGTTCGAAGGTTCTCCGGGTTCTCCGATTTTCCTTCCTTCGCAAAACAACTAGCCTGAGAAAACAGACGTCCTTTCGCTACGTCTGTTTTCTCAGGCTACAAAACAACCTAACAAGCTAAATTTCAATTCCGGATTTACGAGTTAGCAATTCCTTGATTTTTATCAGCCCAGAGGTTGTTTCAGGGTTCGATCTGCGAGTTAGCTGTGCTCTGACCGTCTTAGATTAGCCCAAAGGTTGTTTCAGGGTATCCGGTAAAATTGTAGATCATCGAAGTTTTTTTTTTTTTTTACACTGAAATATCAATATCAGTGTAGGACTTGACGCACCTTCATAAGGTCATGTTTAAAGATGAAAGTTTTAGCTGAAACTTGAACCATCCCGCTAGCTGTTGTGAAACTGGTTTTTTTTTTCGGTAAAATTTTCACGAAATTAAGTACTAGTTCATAGTGGTTCAACTAAAGATAATGCAAGACACGTTTATATAACTTGTTGGAATAACACCTTTGCTCACAAATTTATTATTAAAAGTATTAACCATTTACCAAAAAAAATATGGTTGGGATTGATAACCGATTTTTAGTTCCTTCAAACGGGAAATCAAATATCTCGCTGGCTAACTTGTTTCAGACATTGTCTCAGAGAGTTGCCATACTTGTTAACTTAGACTTAGAGCACGAAAGGAACGCTTTCATAGTATATTCAAACGTGAGAATGTTGTAGAATAGATTAATAAACTTAGGATTAGCAAATGTGACAATCCAATTAACACTTTTTTTTCCAAAATAAGCCGTGAATAGCGGTAAATGTTGGAACTCACTCTTAGCGGTCGGGATGAGCTAAGACATTTTGTCTGATCGTAAGCTTTAGAACTCATTAAATTTTGTTCGATAATGGCATTTCAGATTTTCTACCCTTACATCAATACCGACGAAAATGTCCCGAGCGACCACTCGGATAACGACGACGAAAACCAACCTATGAACATGGAGAACATTCTAGAAAATATCAAGAAACTTCACAACAACCTCCCAAACGAGAACAAGAAGTTTCGCCCTGAAGTTGTCAAAGAAATGACAGAAAAAATCCTTCAGGAAGAATTGGATGAATTATCGTACGATCCTCTAAAATGCCGACAAAAGTCGAAGGAATTGAGCGATAGGATTCGCGATGCTGTGAAAGAACTTGGTCTTGAGCGATATAAATTTGTGTGTACCGTTAGTATTGGGTCTCTAGAGGAGCAAGGTTTTCGCCTGGGGAGCCGTTGTTTGTGGTTCAGCTTGACAGACGCTTCAGCCACCGCTCTGTTTAAGAATTCTTCTTTATTTGCTGTAGCGATAGTCTTCGGGGTGTACATGGAATAAACAAAAAGTTGTTCAAACTGTAACTTTCTTCCACACGGCACGGACCAACTTCGTATTATTTGACTAATGAAATCTTGGCTTTACTGGAACTTTCGTTTATAAGTTTTTATTTACCATACAAACTTATAATCAAGTACTATTTAAAAGAACTGAAGTATTGATCTAAAAAAAACGAGCTGAGCTAACTTTCTTCCACACAAAAATGGAGTAAGTACTTATTTCAGTTATTCATTACAAAAAAGGAAGAATTCTGGTTTACTGAGGCCTATAAGGTTTTTATTTATGTTTTTTTTAAATATAAAAACTTATACGGTAATTACAGTGAGGACACTCGAACCATGAACACTTGATATTTTTATATATTTTATTTTATGAACTTTCTACTGCTTGAAACCTTCTGAAAATGAAGCACTGAACTCGAATAATCTTATTGTTCAAAATAAATCATATTTCCAATCGATTCACACAAGGGATAAATGAGAAAAAAAGTATGAAAAAACCTCAAAGTGTTCACGGTTCGAGTGTCCTCGCTGTAAGTACTACCATCAGTTCCTAATCGTTGGCCTTATCAAATCTTTGAACTCGATTTGATTACGCCGACTAGCAAGCTTCTAGCTTGGGAAGCACAGAGGTGGCGAGTAACGGCGAACTCAGTGATTAGATTTCATCATAGCCCTATATTTAAAATTATGATTATCATTTGTAATTAGAAATATTTATGATTAGATTTTTTGTAAATTAGGTATGAAGACCCCATGTTGGGAACCTAATAAAGCTTATTGTAACTCGGTGTCATATGTGAGTAGAGTTTCTAGTTGGTTCTCTCTCCTGTGCTTCAAGGGTTTTTCTCCCAGTTCTAAATTTCTAAATTAAAAACTTCTAAATTTCTAAATTAAAAACTTCTAAATTCCAATTGAGATGCAGTGGAAGAAGAGCCACTCTGTGGAATCCACTGTTAATTCCGATTTATCAATTATTATTTATTATTATTATTATCATTATTATTATCATTATTATTATCATTATTATTATCATTATTCTTAAGCTACTCAATTCATACTAAATAATCAAGGTTTTATTGTGGTTTTGAATTCTTGTCAGTAAATAGAGAAAAGGAAGCAAAGTGCTGAAAACAAGTAGGTCAGAGGTAAATGAAGCGCTCTGATTGGTTGAAAAGTAGAAATTCAATGGCTCACGTTGATTTTTCTTCATAATTTTCCTTGCCTGCATGGCCACTACAGCCTCCTTATACAGCACATCGGAATACAGCTCTATTTGGAGTACAAAACACTTTCCAATTCTTAGGAGATTGATTTTTTGTTTGTTTTGTCCTCCAAATTGAGCTACTTTGACGTCACGTGCAAGGAGTCTATATATAGAGGTACTGTTTCATAGCTTCGCTTATGTAAATCATTGATTGCTGTCTAGCTTGCATACCTTGAGGTCTATTCCTAAATTCTCTACCTGGAAATATTTTTCATCATTCCATATGAGATTTAAACGCTTGTTCAACCGCTGCAACACCGAAAAACGACTGCAAAACTTTAACAACCACCAACTTAGCTGAACTGGCAAAATCTTGAAAATTGTCACGCACGAACTCTACCATGGTAGGTAAGGTGAAGTCAACAGCTTTAACTTCTTCATGCTCGAACTTATCTTTCGGACCCGCGCTAAATCGCGAGCCAAGTTGCTCAAAAGTGAGCCGTCGTTTGGGATCGATTCGCTGGTCCGAGAGATCCACAAATCCACAGAGACCCCATTCGTGAGTGTCGAATTTAAGATAGACGGTAGAAAGGCAGAGTGCTTTGACATCATCGCCATGGAGTTCTACACGTAGTTCTTCCTCCAGGCCCCGTGCTGCTGTCTGGATGAGATTCACGAACGCCTTGCCATTTTTGAATTCGTAGTCTTTGACGGATGCACTTTCGACCGCACCGCAGGTGAATTTACCAGGTGTTGCCATACCCTCTGAAAAGAAAACGCTATTTTAGAGACACTTTTCATCGATCGATTTGAGATGTTGGAAATATGTTGGAAGAATAGTTGGAAGTCAGTCCTCCAACCTTTTGGACATTTCCATGGTATGGAAATTATGTTGGAATTCCGTTGGAAATATCATAGAAATTATTATACATTTTCAGTGCTCACTATCTCGCTTCTAATGGACTACTTCGACGATACGGCGGCCATTTTGGTAGGGGGCAAATATACTAATCTTATTTACACTCCATAATGCATTGCGATTCAAGATGTGAAAATAATGACTGAAACTACGTAGAAAAATGAAATGCTTGTCACTTAATCAGCATGATAGGGCCCGAGAAACCCAGGATTTGTTTTTTTCTTCATCAGATCCTACGTATACCCCGGCATCTCGTAAAAAGTTATTTTCATTAATTCAGATTCAAGATGGCCGCCGCATCGTCGAAGTAGTCCATTGGCTGAATGCTCTCAACAAATCCATGATATCCTTCACCTAATAAATGTGTTATCTGTAGGTTCTATCTACAGATAATGCATTTATCAAGTCAAGTCCACTCAAGGTCACAATTGAAATGGAAATACTTTTGCTATTTTTTCAAAAGCAGAATTAACCTGGAAATCTTAGAAACAAAATGTAATTTAAATAATACGGCTTCGGCAGATTACACGGCCTTTACGATATCATGCTCAACCTCATCCTGTAATTGTTTATTATCATCAATATCAGTGGCGGATCCAGGGTTTTTCAAAACGGGGTCCAGATCGGGGAATAGATTGCTATGACGTCATATTGACGTCATATTACAAAATATATTTTTCTGGATATCCAAAAATTTAAACCTTAAAAAAAAAAAAAAAAATGGCGTTGAAAAAAAAAACGGGTGCAGCGGACCCCGTCGCACTACCCCTAGATCCGCCACTGAATATACAAGGCCAAATATTAAACTGCCCTCACTAAAACGTTCAGTTTAGCGGGCCAAACGCCAAGCACGTGGGCTGCAAATGCATTTACCGCCCTGCTTCGATCTGATTGGTTGAGAGAATGTCTTACGACTGCTGTCAGCCAATCAGATCTTAAGGAAACCATTTCAAAGCGCGTGCGTTTGATGTTTTCTTGTTTTGTATGTATAAAAACTTTGTTTTTGAATGAAAATGTTTTATTAAAATTCTAACTTTTGATATTGAAGACTATGTATAATTTGGTCTTGTATATTAATGATAATGATAATAACATGACTTTTGGAGGGCATATTGTTTATTCGTGGCCCGATGCTACTCGGGCCACAAATAAACAATATGCCCGACAAAAGTCATGTTGTCCTATTTCCCATATCAGATGATTACCATGCAGTGACTCCACACTTACCTCTGTTCGCTCGACGAGCAAAGATAAACTTGGGAGGCGAGTCTGCCGTAATGACAGCCACATGCAGACCAAACGAAGTACTAAATACTGGGTGAATAACACTCTTGCATGGGACAATTTCTCTCCTTGTCGATTCGTCTAGGACTTTCATCCAAATCTCTCTCATGGCTCTGTGGTGGCAGTAAGTAGACTGGCCGTAGCGAAGAAGGATTTCTTGGCGTTCCTCCTCTTCTTCTCGAGGTGTGACCAAGTGCTTCAGAGCAATAGCTGGATTGTCTTCGATTTTTTTCTCGATTGCAGCCTGTTTTGTTTTTATCAAGCAAATCAATTAGTGAAAGTGGGCCAAATGGAAACAGGAGTATTCGTGTTGATTAGAGATAAGGTCAAAACACTTGTCATCTTACGGCACCCCGATTTAGGGGGAGGGGTGGGGTTACCCGGTACCCATCACCTCTGGAAATGAAATCCTGGATTTTATCCTCAAATCAGTTTATCTGCTAAAACTCAAAGTCAAATCGCAGAAATGGAGGTACTGTCTGTTTGCACACCTATAGTAAACAAATTTTTTTGTATAGAAATAGTCACTACAAACACCCAGTATCGAGCACTTCAACAGAGGGGGTAGGGGTTATTTACCAGTACACACCATTTAAATCAATAGAATAGGGTCCCTTTAGACCTCTTGCACGTGATCTGGAACCTATTGTTTTGTCCTCCAAATTGAGCTGCATTCCGACGTGCTGCAAGGGATCTATTTTAAAACATTGATTTTGCCCCTTATTGTAAAGTGACCTACTTGTTTGAATTTGGCATAGTTTTCACGATACTTGTGTTCATAGATCCATTCCTGCGGTGAAGTGTTATAATCTTCGTTACCGACTTCTACTTCACATAACAGACACTCAGAGGGGTACCCCTGGGGGATCTCTTTGGTCTTGTTGTAACCTTCGCTGGACTTGAGAAAAGAGCAAGGGAAAAGAAAAAAATTAGAAAAAGAAAAAGCTTACTGCTTGCTAGAAACGACTGGGGATGAAAGAGAGGTGTAAGGGATTTGTTTGACATGTGAGGATACCAGTCCCTGGAGATCTCTTTTGCCTCGCTCGAGCTCATTGCAACCTTCGATGGACTTGAGATAAGAAAAAAAGGAAAATAGAAACAAGAATACGAAAAAAAGAAATAAAAGAGGAGAAAAGGAGAGAAGAGAATGGAAAGGAAGGGAAATGAAAGGAAAGCTTACTATGTGTCATTCTCTTGAGAATAAGGTTCTTTGTTTGAGTCGTATCCATATTTCATGTTTCTTCTCATGCGCAATCGTTAAACAAAGAAATGATACTCTAGGGAATGACACGTGGTCTGGAACGGGAAAACATTATGCTCAAGCTAAACAGGTCTATTGTTTGACACGTGAAGGCTGAAAGACAGTTGAAGAAAGTAAAAGTTCATCATTTTTTATCAGCATAGATAAACAATTTATGCTGATATAAACATTTATGCTCAAGCTAAACAGGTCTATTGTTTGACACGTGAGGGCTGAAAGACAGTTGAAGAAAGTAAAAGTTCATCATTTTTTATCAGCATAGATAAACAATTTATGCTGATATAAACATTTATGCTCAAGCTAAATAGGTCTGTTGTTTGACACGTGAGGACTGGAAGACAGTTGAAGAAAGTAAAAGTTCATCATTTTATATCAGCAAAGATGAAAAATTTATGACATACACAGCAAGTGGTGAAACACCCTTGACATAGTCTATTTATATATCATACCTCATCAACAAGACTGTCGGCAACAAAGATCTTAGTGTCTTTGAGGAACCCACAGGAGAAAAATTCTGCACTCTCTGCTTCTGACTGGTAGGGATTTGCATCCGCTGAAACCACAAAAAGACATCAATACTAAAAAGAATCAACCTCTTTATCTTGGGCTTAATATTTTCCCATTTCAGATCACGTGTCATTCTCTTGAGAATAAGAATCTTTGTTTGAGTTGTATCCATATTCATGTGTCTTCTCATGCGCAATCGTTAAACAAAGAAATGATACTCTAGGTATTGTTGACACATGGTCTGAAATTGGAAAAAAAAATGTGCTCGAGGTATATCAGAGGTCCATTAAAAGTTCCAAGGTAATAGTCTAGACAAGACACGATTCGGCAGGCCATTAAACAGTAGCCTAGCTGCTAATGGCCAAAATGAGTTTCGAATTCCTTTGATGTCAGATGAAAATAACTTGAAATGCAGAATGGAAAAAAATTCAGTTACAATTAAAATATTAAAATTTCTTTGTTCTGCAAATTATATGAATCAAAGCATTCTGGCTATTTTTTTATTTTTTTTTTACTGTTTCAAATTAGGATCCAGCTTTATGTTATTTTTGAGGAATGTTGCATATTTTTATGAATGTAATAATGAAAAGGGATCAAAAATAAATGGGAAAAAATGTGCAATATCCCTTCCCTGTAAGGGTGGCGGCGTAGCAGTAGTGCATTCAACTCTCACCTCTGATAGCTGTCATGCTCTCTGCAGTGGCCTGGCTTAGATCAGCCCAGAGGTTGTTTCAGGATTCAATCTGTGAATTTGCCCTGCCCTGACTTTGATCAGCCCAGAGGTTGTTTCAGGGTTCGATCTGTGAGTTAGCCATGCCCTGACTTTGATCAGCCCAGAGGTTGTTTCAGGGTTTGATCTGTGAATTTGCCCTGCCCTGACTTTGATCAGCCCAGAGGTTGGGTATGGATAAAATTTGTCGTACTCACATGCAAAGAACTCGTTGACAAGCTCTTGTATGCTAGGTCGGTCATGTGGTTGTTCCTTTCGACACATCTTAATGATATCCTTTAACTGTCCAGAGAACTCATCAGGTAGAACAACTTTGTCTTCTTTCACAACAGCCATTTCTCTGATGTCTGCAACACTAACAGAATTTCTTCCTGGCCATGGTGTGTCGCCCGTCAACAGGTATGCTGCAACTTGACCATAGGAATAGAGATCTGCTCTTAGGTAGAAAGAAACATCATCTTCAATCTCTTCCTCGACAGTACTTTCCACTACTTCACCTGGACACAAAAAGTATGACATTATTTAGTGATCATTCACACTAACCTTTAAGGGTTAGTAAGTGCCTGTGGAATCCATATGGAAGCATGGGTGGCATAGCAGTGAGAGCACTCGCCTCTTACCAATGCAACCCGAGTTTGAGTCCTACAGGTGGCTGGTGCTACAGCACTGTCTCTCACCGCTCTGCAGTTCTTAAACCTATGAAATTCAGATCTGGGGCTTAAGTGATATTTAGGTTTCTTAAAATTTTCAGCATGGTAGTGACGACTTCCGGTGGTCACATGACCTTAAGGCGAGAAAAATAGGAATTTTAAAATGGGGTGGCGCTTTTTATGTGAATAAAAAATCTTTTGAAGTGTAGTTGAAGTATATTGACCTTCATCTTCAATATAATCCCAGATCTCTGGTGCTGTCCATCTTGCTTGGAACATGGAAATCATTCCTTCACTGCTAGCATGGATTTGACGAGACAATCCAAAATCAGCAAGTTTAACTTGCATGCTCCTGATATTAAGCTGCAATGCAAACAGTGTATATACCAGTATTATAAAAAAGATGCATTTATAAGAAAATGAGGAAATCAATGGCGGACAGTGAATTCAGGATTGCCTCCTCACTTCAGGGTCATAACTCCTGCTTTCCTGATGTTTGCATCCATGCACACATACTAAAGCCAATTTAATAGCTGACAACAAATCAACAAAAGTATTACTTGCCAATATATTATCAGGCTTGAGATCTCTATGACTGACAGGAGGTGACAAGCTGTGCAGATAGTACAGACCATTTGCCATTTGTCTGACAAAGTTCCAGACTAGACCAAGAGGCAGTCCTTTGTTTTCAGGCGTTCTTTGGCTTTCTACATACTTATACAAGTTATTGGGTATGTGTTCCATTACAATGAATGGGCTTCCAGCCTTAAGGTTTAATTCTCGGATGTCTTGTTCCAAAACATCCATTCCTCTGAATGCTACAATGTTGTCATGCCGAAAGTCCCTGTTAAATATTTTAAGAAATAGATTCAAAACCAAAAGCAATGCATATGATTATATTTGCAGACACATTTAAATTACAATTCAAGAAGTCTTGTCCGATCAGCTCACATGCCCAAAATATTCTTGGGGTACATGATACATCATAGACACCATGTTAGTTGATTATAACAAAGCATTCCTCCTTAGCTTGTCTTGTTAGATCAACCAACACAGTCTAGCTATATATTGCTAGTCTGCAATATTGAATCACAGCGATGCATTCTGGGATTGATATCTCAATTGACATGATAACACATTCAAGATAACAATGTTGTCATGCTTCACCAGCTATTTATATCAGTTCCACCATGTCATGGGTGGCTACTCCCCTATATTAGCTATATGGGTATGTGCCGCCAAACAGGGTATAGTTTACAGCGTTTTTTCTCTGGAATAGGGTATAGAAAATCACACTCTCTCTGGAACATGGTATCTATTTTTACAAAGTATGTGAAAATCTTCCTCTGGAACAGGGTATATTTTTTTGGCATTTACTCTGGAACAGGGTCAGGGTTTGGAGGGCTCAGCAGCACCTCCCTACCACGGGGCACCATGTATTGTTTCGGAGGCCTTATGGAACCAGGTAACAGGTACTGGGTTGTTTCGGGCTTCAATAAAATTGTAAGGTTCCAAAAAATATCCATTCCCCTATTTGAAATTAGAAATTTCAAGGGGGTGGGGGCCAGGTCAGAGAAAAAACAAAATTACAAGGTTTATATTGAAGAAAATTGGAAATTCTAAAGGTGTTGGGGGATCCTTTTTCAGATATCCTCCATGATGGGGTATGGATATTCTTTGGAACTAGCTAGCTAGCTCATATCATAAATTTTAATGCCATTTATCTAGGTACCTTAAGAGGTTTCCTTCAGTGAACAAGGCCTTAGATTCCTTAAAATCCTTGAGTACTTTAATTGCTACGACATTCCCTTTCAGTGTGGCTTTAAATACATTGGAAAAGCCTCCCTCACCAAGACGGGTCCATTTGGAAGTCATAAGGTCATCTTGACTTACTTTCCCTGCTTTCAAGCTGCTATTAGCTGTTATTAATAGAACATAATAATTAATCAGGTGATTTGGAATCCAGACGTGCAATATTGCCGGCATTGTTTTTCACAGCAAAAATTTCCAAGAGATTTCTATTATCTCTTGGTCGAAATGAAATATTGTCCACCAACAATGATGAAATATCCTTTTTCTAAAAGGTACAGTATTTGGTGAATCTTTGCATATGGGTGAGTTTTATTTTCTTTTTGAGCAAAAGCTGTCAAGTCATAAATTGAGCCGAAAACCTGGAACTAGGAAACATTGAGCTTCAAACAAAATATTCACTGCTGATTGGCTAAATCCTTTGTCCTGAGAGAAATGAGGGAGGGGGGGGGGGGGGGTAATAATGTTAATTGGGGGGTGAGAGGCCTGGGGAGGCTAACAGGCTAAATGGGGGAGTACCACTACTGATGCATTCACATATAAGATTTATTAGGGATCTGCAAGCTGATTGTTTTATTGTTTTCAACATTATGAAAGCAAAACAAACTGACAAATGATTCACACTCACCCTACCCCCCCCCCCCCCCCCCCAAGCACCACCATCTAAAGAAAGAAAATGAATAACAGACTTAATAAGGCCATAAAATGTCAATGTTACATTTTAATTTTCCAATTTCAAGGCTGCATTCAAATTGTACGTATGTCAGAGGGTTTCAATAATTATGCTCTGTATTTTGGACTTCAACCCCCTCTCATTCTCGAAAAAATATGACAACTTCCTTCAAATTCGCCAATTTTCTGAAAACCTATTACACAATATAATTCATACCTTCATCTCTGCAAACTTCTTTGAATGTTTTGATATTTGTAGAAGCACCAAGTAAAAGCGAACGAATTTCTGCCAGGTTGTTGCTGTCTTGCTTCACGTGATCTGTGCTCGATGTCAGCCTCAATGCCTCCGATATTTGCCCTTCAATCAATTCTATCGACTTCAGCTTACTTTTTACGATTTTATCTTTAGTTAAATAGCTAAAATTTGGCTGATCTTCTTTTGATTCGGCCATTGTTTTTAAAAAAACCTATAAGCTTATTTTTAAGATTTTAATAAATAATTCATTATCTCGAGGAGATCTGACTCCTTGAAGGGTATTCCCCGCCAAAAGCCTAACAACATATAACAGTGGCCCTGATTGGTTGTTTAAAATTGAAAAACCAATCAAATAACTCGTTATATAGAATCTAACTATTTCGTCATATTAGATATATAACCACGGGAGTGCCAATCTCGTACCCAGAGCCCGCGTTTCTCCTGGCCAGCGCCGAAAAACGAGAGACTCTGGGGAAACGGAATTTTTTATCTGATTTTGGATAACCGGTTCTCTTAATGCGCATGCGTTTAAGCATAATTTAAAGATGGCGTCCAAAGTTCTTGCTCGAGATTTTGACGCAGCGATAGCGTTTTCAATGAAGAAAAGAAGTATAAAATTCTCTTACTGAGTTGTAAAAATTAGGCAAATATTTCTTGCAGCTTCGGCACTTCATGTTTACAAGTATGTGTTTCTTGGACGTACTAAACTTTCGCGCCAAGGCAAGTTCGAACGTGAACGCAAACAACTTCGGATTTAAGAGCTGAATTTATTGTATTTAACTCTTATGCAAGACTAAAATAAATTAATCAATCCTTAAGCTATAATATAAATTATACTTTATTTAAAAAAAGCTAATTGAGAGCAGAAGTCCCTAGATATTCCGTAAAATTTTTATTATTATGTCAGGGAAAGTCCTTTTCCGGTTATCCAATGAAAGTACTTCAGTCCGCTCATTTCCGGTTTCTCTATTGTTTATTAGAGAACCAATCAAAAACCTCAAAAAATTCCGTTTCCCCAGAGTCTCTCGTTTTTCGGCGCTGGCCAGGAGAAACGCGGGCTCTGGGTACGAGATTGCGGGAGTGCAAGTGCGTGCATATGCGTATGCGTGCATATGCGCATATAAGGTCATCATTTTCTATTTTTGCTTCGGAATTCTTACTCAAAACGTAGTTTTTTTTAACGGCTTCGGCGTCATAAGAACCGAAAATACCAACCTTGTGATAGTCTTAATGTTTTATGTCTTAAAGGTGTTGGAAACCGAGGCCTTTGGTATTTAAAAATACACAAAACTGAAAACGTGGTGAATAAGTGCTGACTTGTTTGAAAGCCAAAACTCTTAGCGTACAAAAAACCTAAAAACGCTTACAAATTACATTTAGTGACTTCACTTGTGTTTAGTAATGAACGGCCATTCAAAAGGTAAGTCATAAACAATGGCATTATCGCAGTTTTAATTGTCACTTGGATAAATAATCTTGTTTTCGCCATTTTTTTCGTAGTCACTCGCACTGGTAGTAGTGGTGTGTACTCAGATGTGTCTTCTGCAGATCTCAGGTATCGAATACTACATTACTATAGGCATAGTTTAGCTTTAATCCAAACCAAGGATTTGTTTTAAGCCAAGGATTTTATTTTCTACTGTTTTTATTTGGAATATAGGGATCCGGGAGGAGGAGGGGGGGACTGAGGTAGAAGCACCCCCACTTAAAAACTTTTCAGAAGGCCGGGGGGGGGGGGGGAGGTGGTTATTCTTCCGATCCGTACCCCCCAGATTAGCCCCTCCCCCTTCCCCACACTCAAAGCTGTGCTCCAAGGTCTCCCTGGAATAGTCTTACCTTTCCAAATCTTAAATCTGGCTTGCTGGCCAAAAAAAAGTTAACCAAAAGTTTGATATATTTATAATTTACTGGGAGGAGGATGGAAGATACTGCTTATTCACAAAAAAAAAAACAGCTTTTCCTATGCTCCCTTAACTAATACAGCATGCAATAGTAATCTATAATCTATCATGCTTGCAATTATTCGCAGTTGAATTTAGTATGGGATAAAATATGGATTCCAGCACGGCCTAAGCTAAGCTGGCACAACTTGGCTTAGGTTGACAGCAATGACCCACACAAATAAATCGAGTGGGAGGGTTGGTGGGTTGCTTCATCGCCACTGGGTAAACTGAGCAAGAATGCAAGGAGTTTCTATGTACTCACAACCAATACTTATGACCGGGGTATTGCATATCCTACATGCAAATGTGTGTTAACATCTACTATGTGATGTTTATTACTGAAATTCCACAGTCCATATCATTACAAGCATTATGAATAGTGCCGAAACCACAAAAGCATTGTCTACCGAAGCAAGCCATAGGTGGGTCTGAAATAGGAAAACATTATGCCCAAGCTAAAGAGGTCTGTAACTTATATTTTTGCAGTTCATCAGTTGGCAGTACAGTGAGAGGAAATGGTTTGCTAAATGGAATGAGACAAGCTTCAAATCTTGAAAAACTAGTAAGTAGTGAACACAAGGTTGTACAGTACATATGCTGGAATTCTGGAAAACTCCTGGAATTCCAAAATTCCTGTTGATGTTTCTTATTCCTTCTTCTTCTTCTTCTTCTTCTTCTTCTTCTTCTTCTTCTTCTTCTTCTTCTTCTTCTTCTTCTTCTTCTTCTTCTTCTTCTTCTTCTTCTTCTTCTTCTTCTTCTTCTTCTTCTTCTTCTTCTTCTTCTTCTTCTTCTTCTTCTTCTTCTCTTCCTTTTCATCGTTCTCCTGATCAATTCATTACTATTTTAAAGTAACTGTTGTATTTTTTTCTAGTCATCATTTTCTGCAAAAAAGCATGTTCAAAGTTTTCAATAAAATGTAACGTAACCTTACTCTTTGATTTTCAGCTTAATCAATTGCCACCTGAGTTAAGAAAAACCACATTTGAAGTGAGAAATGAAGTGGCTAAACTTCTAAATCCACTCAAAGACCCAGTAGGAAATGACTACCGTCTTGTAGGCTCACGTCTTGGATTCCGTGCAGAAGTCATTGATGGATTTGGCAGGACTTCAAATCCTACTCTAAAAATGATAGATCTTTGCAACACTACATCATGTGAAGAGTTCTTCACTATATTGCAAAGTGTTGACCGTTCAGATGTGATTGATGATCTGTTGACCAACTTAAATCCTACCACCAATCATTATCGTCTGCCGACGCAGGAATCTCTGGAAGATGAATCTCTTACTCACCCATTTGAAGAATCTTGTAGGTGTGTACATCATTCATGATTCATGAATAATTCAGAAAACTTTGGTCCAATAGACCCCTTGCAACATTTCAGAATGCAGCTCAATTTGGAGGACAAAACAATAGGCTTCCAATTCTCAGGAGATTGAAATGCTTTTGTCCTCCAAATTGAGCTACTTTAACATCATTTGCAAGGGTCTATATATAGAGGTACTGTTTCATAGCTTCACCTATGTACACCACCTAGGGGGGATTTTGGGTCGTTTCATACAGGGATGCTCCGCCCATACTCTCGTACTCTGCCCTTACCCTTTTATATACCAAATTTTAGCAAAAAGGTACCCCTTTTATATACCTTTTTGCCTAAAAAGGTACCCATTTCATTTAAGAAATAAAACATTTTCTCCGTGCCTTCATAGCCTGGTGAAAACCGAGGCTACGCGTTTGGGAGAATTCGAGAGCAGATCAGTGAAAACCCGAGACGAAGTCAAGCAGGTGAAAATGTTTTATTTCTTTTAAAAAAGACTTTTTACCTTGCCCTTGCTTGTTACGTCATTTCCGTGCCTTCATAGCGTGATGAAAACACAGCTCTCAACCAATGAGAGCGTGCGTACTATCTTAAGTATTTTTTAAATACCTTTGAAGAAAAGCTACTCCTTTTTATATCAAAATTCACAAATTCCCACCCCTTTTCTATACCTGCGGCCTGAAAAACTTACCCCTTTCAGGCACAGCATCCCCATATAGTCCATTATAGGGAGTACCCCCCCCCCCTGTACACCATTGATTTCCATTTAGCAATTCATTGTTCACTTATCCTTTTTTTCTTAGTGATGTATCAAAACTCTCAAAGCAACCTTCTGAACATAAAGGTAAAATTTGTATAAATATTCATTTTCCACTCAATTTTTTCTTGCCTTCAAGTTTTTCTGATAATATTGCTATTCTCCTATTTTGGGGGTTGGAAAAAAGGATCATTCTATAGAATATGACATAAGAGATTTGCAAGCAGGCGCACAGGAGCTCAGTTGTTGGTTCTCAGAGCTAGAGGTCCACGGTTTGATCCTCAGGATCTCCACGTCTGTTTCGACTTCTTTCTAATCCGTGTAGCTTCAGCTTTGAATACTCTTAAAACAGCTAGCACTGATGGAGAGAGGGGGTAAAGTGCGCACTGTCGGCTTCCAGGGATACCAGCCACGTAGCTGAAGGAACTACTGACGTTA
Organism: Anthopleura xanthogrammica; assembly: GCA_964019055.1. Taxonomy (NCBI): domain Eukaryota; kingdom Metazoa; phylum Cnidaria; class Anthozoa; order Actiniaria; family Actiniidae; genus Anthopleura; species Anthopleura xanthogrammica. The sequence goes on along the minus strand of OZ025206.1, from coordinate 26,069,252 downwards.
TATATAGTTTCTTTACTTTATATTTTTGCAATAATAATCAATAATAATAATAATCATGAGATGTGATGACAGCCATACTGCTACTTAACAATTATTCACCAAAGTCAAGGTGATTACTGGTGAATATCTACTAAGTGGTAACTCCTTGAGTGGCAGTCAAATATTCACTGAGCCTGAGGTGAATAATTGTTTTAGCATCATTACACAGGTGATTATTTGAAAACATATTCAATTAATTTCTAAATTGTAGATATTTTTTGTATTTTGAAAGAGGCTTGTATTAATTATTAACAAACAAATGAGCACAATCCTGCACTCACCTGTACTCACCTTTCTGAAGTTCTCGACCAATCAGTGTGCCCAATTTTCTATAACCACCTAGTACTAGGTAATGATACTAAAAGAAAAATTAATATTGATCATTTTACAATATCAAGCAGCAAGGCACAATAGAATCATTGTTAGTAGAAAGTCTATCCAGGTGATCTCACTTCTCTCAGACCAAAGGAATTAGCCAATCAGGGAACATTTTGTTCGCAGCTCAGTGTTTCCTAGTTCCAGGTTTTGGGTTTTTGGCCAGATTTGCTAAATACCTTTTTAGGAATAGTACATTTTGTTGTAACGTTGGAGGAAAATATTTCATTTTGACAAAGAGATAATAGAAAACACTTGGAAATTTTCACTGTGACAAACAATATATTCCAGATCACCTGGATCAGATTGCAATAGACCTCATCGGCTCGGGTAATGTTGTCCCATTTCAGACCATGTGTCATTCTCTTGAGAATAAGATACTTTGTTTGAGTTGTATCCATATTCATGTGTCTTCTCATGTGTAACCGTTAAACAATGAAATGGGACAACATTACACCCAAGCTGATGAGGTCTATTGAGTAAAATTATTTTCTTTATTTTATGCTTGAAAATATTTCCCCCCACAATGTTTTACAGAGTCAGATGATGAAGAAGAAAAACCAGCCATACCTTATGAAGGATCCAAAGGTTTCTGGAATGGAATTCCAGGAACATACTCCAGAAAGGTAAATCCAGTTGTTTTTGATGCTAAAAATCATGCAAAATGAGGTTTTCAAAAAGGGGGGTCTCAGCACGGTTCACAAAAATTAAAAAAGGACGATCACGGCTCACGGAAATTATGAAACTTTCAAATTCAAGAGAATTCAAGATTCACAACGTTTAGAACATGCTCATTACAGATCTTGAAAATTAAACAACCACGTTCATGATTTCATGCGAAAACCCCACTGCCCCTGTTCAGCCCTTTCACATAAACTCGTAAAATTAATGCTTCACATATCCATGACTTAAAAAGGGTCTAATTTTTCATTTTGATAGTCCTTCAATTTTAACTTTGTTTCTTCCCTTCCTTTTACCAGCAGATTAATACATTTATCATGTCGAGTTCAAAGAAATTCTTCCTTCCTTCCTTCATTCCTTTCTTCCTTCCTTCCTAAAAAAAACTCCTCAAAAATATGGTTTAATGCTAATATTACAATGTTCCTCAACTACCAACCACATTTGTAGCTGGACTTTTTTCCAAAATCACCTAGCAATTTTAAGTCTTCCTGAATGCATATTTTCAAACTATATGAAATTTCAATCATTCACTCATTAAATCTCATGACGTCAAAGCCCACTAACTCTACACTTGGGCTATACCGATGGTATAGCAACAGAAATCATTGAATACAGTAGCTCAATAAATACCATTTGCTTATGATTTTGCCAACAGAAATGGCGAGATTTCTGTACTGCTATGAAGAGTGCTTGTCCAGAGGAAAGTGGCCATGGTGGAATTGAAAAGTTTTTATGTAACATTTTAAATATTAATTTTGGTAAGTTGACTTAAAATAAAATATGAGTTTCTCTAAATATCCATACCTCACTAGACAGTGTGGGAGGGGGGGGGGGGGGGGGTTTTGATAGTCAGTGGCTAACAAACTTCGGCCAGGCTTTTCAGGCATGTATCCAGCCAAAAAAAAAAGACTTTTTCATGGTTGTATTGAGGCCCAAAAATACAACCAAATAAAGAAAAGATGGCAAACGAAATTTTTTTTCACTGTTTTCTGAACTGACCGTTGTTGTACCTTTTATAAGAACTGTAGTTATAAATGAGCTATATTACTGCTACTTTGAAAATCTTAACCATTTTCCAGAAAACAATTTGAACTGGTCTGGATCCATGCCCCATTTTTGCATGATTGAATTGGAATTTAAAAGTTGATTTTTGTGGAGGGAGGAAAACCAAAAAACTTGAAGTAATGTGCTTAAAGCGCAAGAGAGAATCAGCAAGCAACTATGTACACTCACATATGTTAGCAAACTTATCTGACCATCGAATCCAAACCCACTGCAGTGCAAGTCCATGCTAATGCCATGCAATGAAGAATATTGTACTGTGTCCAACTTGCAACCTTTTACCTAAAGTTCTGCAACATTATGGACAGCCAGTGTGATCTTCTGAATCACAACTAATTTTGCATTATGTGTCATTATCTTGAGAATCAAGAGTATGTGGCATCATGTGGCATAGAAGTAGTGCACTTCTCGCCTTCTAGTGTCTTGAGGTTGATTCCTGGATGCCGCCATTACATGTGTTTAGAGTTTGTTAGGTGTCTTCCTTGGTTCTCAGGTTTTCATCCCTCCGTAAAACACAAGCTAAATTCCAATTTGATCTGTGAGTTAGCCTGATGCCCTGACATTGATAAGCCAGAGGTTGTTTAAAGATTAGCTTTATCCTGACTTTGATCAGCCCAAAAGTTGTTTCAGCCAGATATCAATAAAAGCCTTTTTTATAGAGTCAAAAATTTTAAAAATGCATTATTTTAATGTCATGAGAAAGAAGTGTATATTTTAAACCAATTATTGTATTTGGCAGATTCAAGATCAATTGATGGTGAAATTAAGGTAGAATACTTCTCAAGGCTGCTTGCTTGCTTTGGCCCATTTGAACCTGGTCAAAATGGTTGTTTGGAAAAGGTAATAATCTCCTTATAATGGAAAAAAAATACATACAGCACATACATGATTGTTGCTTTTCAAATCCTAAGCTAAATTCCTGGGTGGGGGGAATGGGGTATGTGTAGGTGGATAGGATCTCGTTTTCCAGGATTTTTGATTTAATCTAGGTATTCAATCAAGAGAAAGGTATACAGCTATTTCAAAAAAACATTTAATACTGCATATACTACCTAATACTGAATACTGCATAGATACAGTCAAAACATACAGTCTTGAATAGGGCATATTATTTCAACATTTCCATGTCAAGATCACCAAAAATGCTTATCAAACCAGAGCGCACTGTTCCCCTACCCTCTTTGTATCAGAATTCTTACTCCGTGTGTTCAGGAAACTTTGTCTCCTATCTCATATATATTCTCATTGTCTATCTCCACAGATGCATGAATTAATGACAAAATCTGTATCAAAAAGCATGGATGGGAAAAAACACAGGTTAGGCTTGCAAATGTAACATATACCAGGGTTCCCATGATCAGGGAAAAGTCAGTGAATTCTGAATTTTTTGCCAAGGTCAGGGAATTTTGATTTTGTTCAGTGAATTTTTGAAATTTACCCACAGGTAGCCCAAGCTGTGGTTCTGAATATATATATAGAGAGAATGTATGGCAGATCTGATCTGCCATACATTCTCTCTATATATATTCAGAACCACAGCTTGGGCTACCTGTGATTTACCTAAAAGTCAGTGAAAAAATCGTTTTAAATTCAAAATTCTTAGTTGGGCTTCCTTTGGTGGAATTGCCATATAATTTTTTTATATATAAAATAAGTGCACTGTGTGGTCAATGAAAAATGTTTTTTGGTCAGGGAAAAGTCAGGGAATTTTCTTTTTTTTCCTTCAAATTACTGGGAACCCTGCTGATAAAATTAGGTTTTAAATCATCTATTCATAGTGATTATGGTGCCCAAACTAAAGTAGTTTATTTATTTAAGTTCTGTTGATCTTCAGTTGGTTTGCAGGTTACATGAGCCAACAAGAAACACATGAACGCCTCTCACAACAGAGCCCTGGTCATTTCCTCATTCGGTTCAGTGGTTCAAGGGTTGATGATGGATGGTTTATCCTGGGGGTCAAGACAAATGATGATGTGGTCCAGATTGAAATCAAGGTATGTCAAGAGACTCATGGTCTCTTGGGTATGTACATGGATGGGTGTTGTGGTTTCCCACTCGCCTCTCACAGCTGTGGTCCAGATTCAACCCCTGGCTTGGGTTGGATCATATGTGAGTTGAGTTTGTTTGATGTATTGTTCTCTCCTCTGCCATGAGGATTTTCTCCAGGGTCTCGAGTTTTCCTCCCTGCATAAAAATCAACATGTGCTCAAGTCGAGAGTTCTATGCCTAGAATATAATTTATAATGTAGTGGTAGTGTGTGTGAGTGACAGTCGGCCAAATTGGAAACCTGGATATTCATTTACTGAATTTGTGTCACACTGCACTATACACCGATTTGAAAAATGGCGATTTTTCACCTTTTTTTTTCAAACTTCGTCTATCAAAAATTTTATCAGTATATCACTTTTATCTGAAAGGCCATCCAGAAGTGAGTGAACAGGAAAAGTTTGAATGCTCTGGTATTTTTTTTCTTTTAAGTTATTATGGAATACATTTACAGATATTAGTATGAGATTTTGCTGATCAATACTGACTAGCCTCGCTTTGGTGTCATTTACACACTTTACACTGCAATATCTTCTAATATAATAACTTTTTTGTCTCAGATTTTTCACAGAATCCTTATTTATATTATCTTTCCATTGACATGTTTTGTTTCTCTTGAGGCAATAAATTTAGAAAATATGTAAATGAAGGCGGCCATTTTTCGAATGGGTCTACAAAGAAGAAATTTTTCTTTACATATTTAGGTATTAAAAATGCATGGCAGAAAATCTAAACCCAATGCTTCTTAATCCCAAAGCACACCCTGGAACAACTCCTGGGCTGATGTAACTCAGAGCATAGCTATAATCTTATAACTAACTTATAGATTGAATTGAAGTTGAGCATGTTGCATTTTGTGGGGGGAGGAAAATCATAGAACCCAGAGAAAAATCTCCAATCAAGGGAGAGACCTAACAAACTCTACTCACATGTGATGCCGAGTCCAGGAAACAAACCCAAGACCCCAGAGGTGATTAAGCGAAAACCCAAAGGCAAGAGGTAACATTACCCTTGCCGACTACTCATGATTATACTGGTTGTCTTGCTTCCTTTCTGTTTCCAGAGAGATGTTGTTAATTGTGAACACCTCCTTGCCGACGTGCCATTCCCAGACCTACCTTCAATTGTTAAAAAGCTTCGAGGAGGACTCTTCCTGCAAGAGTGTCATCAGCTTCTTATCAATCCTTGTCCTGACCTTCCTCTGAATACTAACTTTACTGGTTATACTCAAGCTACGCGCAGGCAAGGCCGTGGACGAGGTCGAACAAGGTAAACCCCAAATAAAAGGAATGGAAGGGAAGTGGATGGGAAGAATACTAAATTCGAAGTAAAAATTTCTTTTCTTTTGTGCTCTTTCTCGATCATGATCGCATTTCCCAAGCCAAGTAAAGCAAATGGAAAGAAAGTGGATGGGAATAATGCTGAATTTGAAGTAAAAATCCCTTTCCTCCCTTTCCAGAGCTTTGTAAATTTCTTTCGCAAAAACGATAGACTTGTGTTGCAGTGTTGTTACTGTGATAATTCCAGTTAAAAATACTTGTTAGTCTCGGTCCCAAGACATTTGTTAGTCTCGGTCCCAAGACATTAATTGATAATTTAAAAAAAATCCAACATTTGCCTTTATGGTTAACTGCACATCAAGTATAGACCCTTTTAATAAATCCTACAATTCTTTATTTTCCGCGTTTGACGTCAAATTTATTCTTTTCAATCTCATTCAAAATACCAAATTTCAAAAGAATAAATAAGACGTCAAACTCAGAAAATAAAGCATTGTAGGATTTATTAAAAGGGTCTATAGCTGACCAATATCTTCTTAAACTAGAATATTTCGTCGTGCTACGCAGAATTGTAACAAGAAAGTAGGTTTTGGAGGACGTCGATCAAAGCGTTTCCATGACATTCCATAAACTTTGTGTTTTCCGACAATGTCATGGAAACACTTTGATTGACGTTTCACCAAGACTCTACTGTAAAAAAAACCCGCGTATAAGAACCTGCATTTTTCCAAGTTAGCCTAAAGACGTTCTTAGATAATTGGCGTTTAAAAACTAGGAAATTAGGTTATTTACATTATTAAAGTATTCTTTATTTTCTTAAGAAACGAAGGTGCTTGTTTCTGGTAGAATATTGACGTGGTTTATTGTTTGTGTAATATGTAAAGGTCGTCTAAATAGAAAATCTTAGTCTAACAGGTTTCTTAATCACTAGGTTCTTATATGCGGGTTCTTACTGTATTTTATTGCGATGACAAATTGCCCGTACACTTTCGCACGTCAGAGAACGATTCTAAAATCAAAAACTTTTTGTTTTCAATCAAAAATTTTTGAATTTTTTTTTACCATTTATTCTTTCATTTAAATACCCTTTTGCTTGTTAATTTATGTATTTATAGATACCAATATATATATTGGTAATTTACAACCGTTTTTTTATTTATAGTTAAGAACGAGATCTTAATACTATCGTGCTAATACTATGTGATGTGTACTCGCTTTCATACTTAGTTTCTACTTCTTTTCTTAACTTCGATTTTACTTTATAGATATATATACAAATAGCTATTTTATCAGTGATTGATATACAGCGAATTGCAAAAATTCTGCAAAAATTAAATATAAAAATATATCGATATATACAAATTTGCATATCCTCTAATTCGTCTTCTCTAGCTGGAATGTTAAACCAAATGCCACGTAACATTAAGTCTGCACTATGATATAATATTCTTTCAAAAAAGTGTAATATTTACCCCTATTTAAGCGATTTTCTTTTAGAAATTACCCATAATGCATATATTTGAGTTTTGCAGAATTTTTGCAAATCGCTGTATTAGTAAAATAATAATAATAATAATAATAATATATATATATATATATATATACATATAACTACCTATGGAAAAACAGTTTAATATTTTAGAAAGTGGTATATAGAAATGCCCGTATAATGGTAAATGGTAGAGTGTTCGGTACAAAATAGCAAACCCATTAAAAGTTAATAGTACTATATTGTGCAAAATGCTTTGTTTTCTTTTGTTCTTCACTCGTTGCGGCAAATGCAAACATCTGATAACAAATCTCAGTGCCTTGAATTCCCCGAGGGGTGGAGGCTGCTTTTCCACTTTATCACATGGAGGGAGAATCAGGATAAAAATGAGGGAATGTTTAGACTGGGATGCCAAGGCAGTCCGGCTGGATTTTGATTTAAGGTGGAGGAGAGGAGCCCTCCTAGATCTCTTCTCCCCCCCCCCCCCTCCCTCATCCAGCTACGTTGACCATGTTCCCCGAAAGGGATTATGGGTCAACTATTTTTGGTTAGCATTATCCAAGCATTTTTGTTGATTGAATGGCCTATGGTATTCTGCCAAGAGTTCGACCTTCGTTTACGATTATTTTAAAGAAGGAATGCTGATCAAAATATGATGCCGAATCCTCAATCCTGATCTGGTTGGCCTTGAGTTTGTTCTGAAGGTCATCTCGCCTGGTTCTTTTTTTTTAATGTAAATAATGTCAGCACAGAAGAAAATATGCTGGAAAAACCTGCAGGAAAAGTTTGTCAGTGAAAATGACTTGACTGCTGCTTGGATTGACATCACCCATAGTGTATTTCGGGCTTGGTATGCAACATAAAACAAATCCTTCACCAACCTTTTTTGAAACAGCTGACTGTAAATTTTGAACATTTTACTCACGCAAGGTTATTCGAATCCAGTGGATTTAAATCCAAGTAAGTGTTTTAGAGAGAAGGGGTTAGCACGTGCCAATAGTATCTGGTGGCTCTTGGCTAACATTTTACTCACTGACTTACATTCAATATTAATTCTGGTTCTTTTTAACTCATCAAATGACTTACATTCAATATTAATTCTGGTTCTTTTTAACTCATCAACTGACTTATATTCAATATTAATTCTGGTTCTTTTTAACTCATCAACTGACTTACATTCAATATTAATTCTGGTTCTTTTTAACTCATCAACTGACTTACATTCAATATTAATTCTTGTTCTTTTTAACTCATCAACTGACACATTCAATATTAATTCTGGTTCTTTTTAACTCATCAACTGACTTACATTCAATGTTAATTCTGGTTCTTTTTAACTCACCAACTGACTTACAATATTAATTCTGGTTCTTTTTAACTATTTCTAAGTGAGACGCTGACCCAAACAAAACTCCTAAATACTTTGTTGTTTAACCATGATACAGGGCCGTAGCCAGACTGAAATGTTTACCGAGGCAATCGACTGCTGTAGGTGGGAGCAACTATGGGGTTGGGGGGCATGCTTCCCCGAAAAATTTTGAAATTCAGACCCTCGGAAATGGGATTTCCAGCGTCTTGAGAGGCATTTGCGACATTAACATGCTTCGTTAAGGATTATTACTTCGAATATTACTTCAAAGTTATTACTTGAAATATTACTTTATGAATATAGTTAGTCGTCGAAAATAATGTTTAAAGTAGATGTCCTGAGATAATTTCTTCCATAGCCTTCTTAGTTTTCGAGTTGTGTATTATTTGCGCAAAGCTTGGTTTCCGCCATTTTTCTTCCGAAAACTTGTCAAGATGGTAATATTCAATGTCATTATCTTGAAAACGAGCTCGGGACACCCCGTTTTTCTTTTCATTCTTTAGATCAGCGTTAAATTCTGTATAAAATAGCTTTCTAAGAAGAGTTTCTAATTACTCCTTGCTAAAGTAGACAGTCGGTAACCTTGATTAAGTTGGGACGCGTATTCCTGGGTCCGACTGTTCACGGAAAACGCTAAAATAAAGCGTAAAATGTTCTTAGATTTAATGATTAAATGATTTAGATTTTTAACCTTCACCTGAAACAATTGAGAACATTGGACAACACATTCTTTTTACTTTAATTTTACCAATTTCGTGACCAGCATAACTCGCAGGAGGAGATCTTAATTATTGAGGCGGGTCAGTTATGAGACACGTAATTAACAATTGATTACAAAATTACACTACCGCGTAGCGGTAATACAATTTGTTAATCATATCCATTTTGAAATCATTAGCAAATCCTGCAATCTGATTGGCTACAAAGTGTGCGATTTAAGCATTAACTGCACTATTTTGAATCATTAATTGCATCATTTTGTCAAACAATCACTTTTGAAGCTACATATAACTGTTGAGTATTTTAATATATTAAGTTTCAAAATGGAAATGATTAATAGGTAATAGAACTGAGTGTCTTGCAATTTTGGGCAGAAATCACACTCGTGATTAACAAATTGCACTCCCGCTGCGCGGTCGTGCAATTTTGTAATCACTCTTGCGATTTCAGCCCAAATTGCACTCAACTCAGTTCTATTACCATTATTAATCACAAGTTTGATTTCAGACCCAAATTGCGCGACATGAAGTTCAATTATCACTTAATCATATCGATTTTGAAATCTCCTCCAATAATACGAAAAAAAAAACACACTGTAAATTCTCGATTTCATCCATTTTCATGTAAAATTTAGTCAAAAACCTGTCTTCTACCTAGAAATTTCCGATTAAAATTTTTATTCTCATGCTTTATATTAGCTTCTTTTTTCTGTGATCTGATTGGTCAAATGCTGTGCTTTCTGATTCATGATTAAATCGCACTGCCGAGAGTCAATTAAGTGCGCGTAATCATGTGACCTAAGAAATTTCTGCAATCTGATTGGCCGAGAGGAGTGTGATCTCATCGTAATAGTGTGATTTCACGCTCTCGTGATTGTTATTTCAAAATTGCCATGGCAACCGCTAAAACATGTTTGAAAAGATAGTGGAAATATTTCCCTAAATGAGCTGATTATTTGAGTCTACAAGCAAAAACATGAACGTAAATACACGAACACTAAAAGAACAAGAGTATTTGGAAAGTAGAACGTTTCAAGTGTTGGGTTTTATCAATGAAATCGCGAAAAGAAAGTATTTTTTCTGCCAGAAATTTGAAAATCCCCGAGGACGGCCCTTGAAATTAAATTACAACAATTTTGAAATATCACTCGTGGTATTTTATCAAATATCACTCCAAACCATGCTATTACCTATACTAATAAGGTAATTTTTTAACTGAACCCAAAGCAGTACGTGCTCACTTGAGCCGATCGTTAGCCGGCTTTGAGGCGGGTCAGTTTTGAGACGTGCTGTATTAAGATATTAAGTGCACCATAAGTTAATTTGTTCACCAAGCCCAATTATCGTTTAATTAATATATTCTTTTTTCGCATTGGTCAATTCGATGGCACAGGTTAATATATAAAGGCTTTTTGATCATCGATAAATCAAAGTCTCGCTCAGTTTCATTTGATTCATGATGAATTCTCGTTCAACCAGACAACGACAGAGAACTACACCTCTTTCCATGTTGGAACTGTCTAAGTATTTTGAAGCAAGAAATCGTCAAATATTTCACGGAAACAGGTCCTCTCAACAACCTTCAGAGAGACAGGACCATGTCAGATCCACTAGTGCAAATGATACACAGTCTTCTCAACAACCTTCGGAGAGACAGGGCCATGTCCGATCCACTAGTGCAAATGATACACAGTCTTCTCAACAACTTTCGGAGAGACAGGGCCATGTCAGATCCACTAGTGCAAATGATACACAGTCTTCTCAACAACCTTTAAAGAAACAGGGCCATGTCAGATCCACTAGTGCAAATGATACACAGTCTTCTCAACAACCTTCAGAGAGACAGGGCCATGTCAGATCCACTAGTGCAAATGATACACAGTCTTCTCAACAACCTTTAAAGAAACAGGGCCACGTCAGATCCACTAGTGCAAATGATACACAGTCTTCTCGACCACCTTCAGAGAGACAGGGCCATGTCAGATCCGCTAGTGCAAATGATACACAGTCTTCTCGACAACCTTCAGAGAGACAGGGCTATGTCAGATCCACTAGTGCAAACCATACACAGTCCAACAACACGCTGGAGATGACCAATCGCTCTTACCCGGTGCAAACACAAATACCCAATTCACAAGATCAACAGAGCAGTTCTAGGCCTGTCCACTCACAAGCAAAGAAGAGGTGGCCCAGAAGACTTCCTCCTATACAGACACCGAGTGCAAACAGTTGTACCGAAAGAGTTGACTCTGTCCAGACAAGAAATCATGTATCACAGGAATACAGGAATACAGTGTCCTTGGCCCAAATCAATAGTATGGCTGTGGATGTTTGCTGTGATTGCTGTAATTGTTGTCAGATGGAGTATTATTATGTATTTAATCAAAACACTGGACAATCGGTCCAATAGAACTTTTGGTGGCCGAAAATTCAAATGAGTTAAAATTGTAAACCAATACCAGCACTAAAAAGAGTACCTTTACTTTAGGAACCCTACGAAGTTTAATTTTGTTAGGTGTTATATCGGCCGAGTAAAAACTTTGTTTTGAAAATCTACGAATTTACAGACGTTTGTATGGCTGGGGGTAATGGCGTATGGCGTCTGTAAATTTGTCAATTTTCATAGATAGAAATTTTCGGCCGATATAACACCTGACATAATGAATTTTCGTAGGGTACTAACTGAGAATTGCTCTTTCTAGTGCTGGTATTGGTTTTCCACTCGGTTTAATTCAAACTCATTCGAATTTCTGGTCGCCATTTTTGAAAAAGAGGTCTATTCTCTAACATGTAAATAGCTACCTTTCAATGTCGCGATCCACGCTCCACACTTAACACTGATGGAGAGAAAGTGAAAATTACTACTTCGAAAAGGATTTTTTAGTATTAAAATGTTGAAGTAAATATTAAAGTATTTTTTTATTTATCAAAGGATTGAATTGGATAGATAGATAGATATAGATAGATAGATAGTTTATTTAGAATAATTAGCAGCCCAATGGCTGAATTACATATTCATAATTAACTAATTACATAGTTACAATAGAGAAATATATAAATAAACAAAAATTAGCTGCAATGACAAAAAAACCTAGTCTCGTAATATATACAGTGTTAACTACTATATATAAACATCTAATATCAAAATATAACGGTAAAATCGAATTACTAAAATACTAATACTAACAGACCCTTTTCGAATATGGCGAACTACGAAAATGAGAATGTCCCGGATGTCATGAGTGATAATGATTGTGTTTTGAAATCGGTGGCATTTCAGTCCCGGATGCTGCCTGTGGAAATCATTGGGTTTCGACATCCGGGGCATTCTCATTCTCCTCGTTTGACGTCACAGACGCCATATTTAAAAAGGGTCTATTGTAATGTTGATTTTAGTATTCCATGCATTTATTCCGTATTTTGGATTTCAATTTCCTGGTTTTAGGCAAACTCAGATACCATCGTAATTTATCAGTTTCTATTCCCAATCATTTTATCAGTGCTATTTTGCGTCAACAACCAGATACTGCTTTCAAGAATAGCCAACTGCAGAGGAAATTTCCTATCAGAATATATATCGATCACTCTATCGAAGTGTTTGCCAGCTTTTGCGTAATGGGCGAGTAATTTGTGCAGGCTCAATGTACAATATCTAGCGATCCATAACTGTTTAAGGGGGGTCTTACCTATTCACCACAGCTCACGGTTGCTAGGGAAAGAATTTTCAAATCTCTAATAGGTTTTCCTTAGTTTTAAGCTCATGATAAAAACTAATTTGTGAAATGGATCGTTTTCTGATATGTCATGACATCATCACTCTTACGTAATTTATGACGTCATATTTCATAAAAAGTTAAAAAACAAGCGTGCATTTCAGTGGTGGGTTTGACCCTAATTAAAAAATAAGCGAAATCATAGCTGACATGAATTGGAACAAAGTTAAGCATGGGTTTTACTCTACGTTAAGCGAGTAGGAAAATATTTAGATTTGAAATTTATAAATTAACTGCGATAGGGTATAAAAATGTTGATTTACGCAATTTGCACACAATCTCAACAATTTCATTGAGAAATTTGAAAAACGAATTCTTCTTACAGCCATTCTCACAAACGCTGTACTGTCGCACTTTGTAATAATCGTCGCACTTTGTAATACCTATCGCACTTTGTAATAAATCTGTCGCACTTTGTAATACCTGTCGCACTTTGTAATAAATCTTGTCGCACTTTGTAATAAAAAAGCTGTCGCACTTTGTAATAACCTTCGTCGCACTTTGTAATAAAAAAAGCTGTCGCACTTTGTAATAACCTTCGTCGCACTTTGTAATAAAAAAAGCTGTCGCACTTTGTAATAACCTTCGTCGCACTTTGTAATAAAAAAGCTGTCGCACTTTGTAATAACCTTCGTCGCACTTTGTAATAAAAAAAGCTGTCGCACTTTGTAATAACCTTCGTCGCACTTTGTAATAAAAAAAGCTGTCGCACTTTGTAATAACCTTCGTCGCACTTTGTAATAAAAAAGCTGTCGCACTTTGTAATAACCTTCGTCGCACTTTGTAATAAAAAAAGCTGTCGCACTTTGTAATAACCTTCGTCGTACTTTGTAATACACGCGCACTCTTGCGAATTTTTCTGTCGCGACAAGTTGGTTTTTGGTGGACGTCAATCAAAATGTTTCCATAGCACTGTCGGAAAACACAAAGCTACAAAGGCATGTGTGTATGGAATGTCATGGAAACGCTTTTATTGACGTCCACCAAACCCTACTTTGTCACGACAGAAAAATAATTTCGCAAGAGTGCGCGTGTGTCTGAGAATGGCTGTAAAAAGAATTCGTTTTTCAAATTTCTCAATTAAATTGTTGAGATTGTGTGCAAATTGCGTAAATCAACATTTTTATACCCTGTCGCAGTTAATTTATAAATTTCAAATCTAAATATTTTCCTACTCGCTTAACGTAGAGTAAAACCCATGCTTAACAGTAAAAATTGCAAGAGTACGCGTGTGTCTGAAAATAGCTGTAATAGAATGAAAAATATTATTCATCGTGGAAATGTAATAAAGAAATAATACTTATTCGTTTGTCTCACGACTGAGGATCATTTGTAGAGGACCGCGACGTTTCGACTGCAAGCTGCTAATCTTCATCAGGCGATGGTGTAGACTGGATGGTGCGTCATTTCTTTATTTCTGAATTCTTTTTAATATTTACCGATTTCGTGACCGGCATAACCCGCGCATCAGGCAATTTTAATTTTTAGGGCGGATCGGTTTTGAGAAACGCAATTAACGAGTGCAACTTGCTAATGACAAGTTTGATTTCAGACCCAAATTGCACGACACGAAGTTCAATTACCACTTACTCATATCCATTTTGAAATCTCCTGCAATAATACAAAAACAAACTGTAAATTCTCGATTTCATGCATTTTCATGTAAAATTTAGTCAAAAATCTGTCTTTTGCTTAGAAAATTCCCGGGTTTTTTTCATGCTTTATACTGGCTTCTGTGATCTGATTGGTCAAATGCTATGTTTTCTGCAATTTCATTGGCTCTTCAAATCAGTGCAATATAAAACTCGAAATGGTGCGATTCTTGATTAAATCGCACTGCAGTGAGATCAGAGTCAATTAAGTATGTCAGTTAATTTCTAATTAAACCCATAGGAGTACGTACTCGCTCGAGCCAATCTATAGTTTTGAGGCTCGTCAGTTTTGAGACGTGCTGTACTAAAATATTAAGTGCACAATAAGTTAATTTGTTCACCAAGCCCAATTATCGCTTAATTAATATATTCTTTTTTCGCATTGGTCAATTCGATGGCACAGGTGAATATATAAAGGCTTTTTGATCATCGATACATTAACATCTGGCTTTCATTTGAAGAACACTAGCTGAGTTTTTGATTCATGATGAATTCTCGTTCAACCAGACAACGGCATAGAACTACACCTCTTTCCATGTTGGAACTGTCTAAGTATTTTGAAGCAAGAAATCGTCAAATATTTCACGGAAACAGGTCCTCTCAACAACCTTCAGAGAGACAGGACCATGTCAGATCCACTAGTGAAAATCATACGCAGTCTTCTCAACAACCTTCAGAGAGACAGGGCCACGTCAGATCCACTAGTGCAAATGATACACAGTCCTCTCCACAACCTTCAGAGAGACAGGGCCATGTCAGATCCACTAGTGCAAATGATACACAGTCCAACAACACGCTAGAGATGTCCAGTCGCTCTTACCCGGAGCAAACACAAATACCCAATTCACAAGATCAACAGAGCAGTTCTAGGCCTGTCCACTCACAAGCAAAGAAGAGGTGGCCCAGAAGACTTCCTCCTATACAGACACCGAGTGCAAATAGTTGTACCGAAAGAGTTGACTCTGTCCAGACAAGAAATCAAGTACATCACACGAATATAGTGTCCTGCGCCCCAATCAATAGTATGGCTGTGGATGTTTGCTGTGATTGCTGTAATTGTTGTCAGTTGGAGTATTATTATGTATTTAATCAAAGCATTGGTCCATCGGTCCAGTTCACTGCCATGTAAATAGAGAGTCCATCTTGTTCGAGTTGTAGTTGAGTGAACTGTACATCTAGTTGAGGTGGCTATTTGTTACCCCATACTAGTGGACACCTTTTATTTAGGCTAGCCTTACACGCCCAGTTCTCTAACGTGTAAATAGAAAAGCTATCTTGTTCGAGTTGTAGTTGAGAGAACTGTAAAATATACTACAGCACGTTGCCGAAATGCGCTATGGGCGATGATGTGAATTCAATCAGCGAACGTCACAGTGTAGAATTTTCCCTATCCTTGTCTGCACGTTCTCCCAGCATAATTTATCTTGAACATATGAATATAATACAATTCAAGCTTAGCAAGCAACATGCAACAAAACCTTCACCACCTGTTTTTGAAATAGCTGTATATTGTCATGTTAAGGAGTTCAGTGCTTTTAAAGTTAGTTGTCTACTGTACCGTTTGAAGGTTTTACTCTATTCCCAATAATCACATTTCCCACTGCTGTTCCTAGTTAGTTTGTTACCAAGTTCTGGAGACTCGACCTCAGGGAACGAATGATAAACTGATCGTGTATGAAAACGGGTTTTGTGGAATGTGTATATGCGTATGAAAATCTTGACGTACTTTTAAGGTTCAAGTTCAGTTAGGACAAAAGGTGGCGTATCGAATAAAACTCAAACACAAAACTGCTTCTTCCTGGTCATTTTAGTATTATTCATTATTTATGTAATATATAAAGTTTAAAAGTTATTTTCTTTTCCGGAAGGACTTTAATCATTTAATCATTGCGTGTGCCTTTCCCTTTGTCTCTCTCTATGTTCATTAAAAATAGTTAATGCATTGATGTGGACATTTTTTAAACGGTCGTTCAAGCGCGCGATTTCCCTTCGCCGTAAAAGTCCTGCGCACATCAAATCGCCGCAAAAATCGCCCGTGTGAACGGGCCTTTAAGTCCCGTTTACACTAGCAACTTTGTCGGCGATTTTATGGCAAATTTACGGCGATAGATAGCAGCTACGTCGCCGCTAATTCAAGCATGAAGGAAAGTGCAACTCGCTGCGATTTGGGTCGCGATAAAGTCGCCATAAAATAGCCGCTCAAGTCAAGCGATAAATTTACTAGTGTAAACGAGCCTTAAGCTATCTTTTCACAATATCGATACGTGAAATAAGGACGAAAAAACTGATATATGCAAGATGAATTATTTTTCTTATCATAATCGTAAAATCCTGTTTTCACTGAATGAAGTTTCTTCTCTTTTAAGGCCCGTTTACACTAGCAAATTTATCGCGCGACTTGAGCGGCGATTTCAATGGCGATTTTATCGCGACCCAAATCGCAGCGAGTTGCACTAAATTTCGATCATGTTTGAATTGGCGGCGACATAGCTGCGATCATCGCCGTGAAATCGCCATTGAAATCGCCGCTCAAGTCGCGCGACAAAGTTGCTAGTGTAAACGGGCCTTTAGATTATTTCTTTTAGAAATTTCTTGTTTTAGCTTGGTTTCCGCGCACGCTTAAATCATAATTCGGTTTACGATAAATATGTGAAAAAGATGAGGGGACCTATGAGCTACTGTTAAAGGGGCACTTGGACGAAAATCGATGAAAATTGGAAATGACTTGAAACTTGGTTAAACCTATCTATATGGCTCTAATAGTATCCAAGCAACATATTTTCTTCACAGTTAAAAGTGGTGGGTAAAAATTCTTCATTTTTTCCAGCATCTAAATTGTGAGTAAATGACGTCATTTACTCAACCCTATTGTTCTTTTTACCTTTTGAACCAAAATTTCTCAACTGCAAGTGGCTCCCAGGCTAAGATTTTCGCAAATCTGGTTTTCCTGAACATAATTGAGTAATATTATCCTCAAATATTTGAATTATTCTGACTTTCGAAAATGGGGGCGTTTTTTTATCCAAGTGCCCCTTTAACTAAGGTTTGCCGTTCAAACATTTGACCTGTTCATACAATTTACACGGAACCGTCTCTTTAAATTTGCACAGCTAGGCGTTTGAACTAAATAGACCATTTCACGGTTTTCGTCGATCAACCTCAGCCTCGTTAGCATGCAATTTATTCTTTAGAATTTGACTAAAGCCCGTGGAATTTTTAAGTGTTTCAATTGTTTGATAATGTGTACATTCCTTAAATTACCGTGAGCTGTAGTCAAATTCTAAAGTATATACAGTCATTTGAAAAATGTTATCGCTTACCGGGTCCGCGACTACGCGACTGGACCGAAACGGAGTATGGGTAGAAATCGCTGAAGCGCTTAATTATTCGCTCTGAAGTAGTTGTTTTTGCTTACTAATAAAATAATATGAGCAGCAACCTTTAAATATGTCTTCGGGTTTTGCGAAAGGAAGACAAAAGGCGATATGAATAATATTCAGTCAAAGATGTTCCCAATTTTGAAACTGTTAAGTCATTAAAATACTATTCCGCCAGCGAATTTTCGTACTGTAAGCACGGCGCATATTTAATCAGTGAAGAATTCAACCGCTTCAGTGATTATTACCCAAACTCCCGTTCGGGCTAGTCGCGTAGTCGCGGAAGGGGTCGACGACAACGTTTTTTCAAATGACTGTATGTAAAGGTTATATACCGTTACTGAGGTGTATATATGAGATATATCAACCAGAGGCGAAGCCAAGGTAGGTATATAAGGTATATACGCCTTATATCATCATTGGGGAAGTTTCTTAAGGAAGTTGGGTGAATACGCAATTCAATTGTTCCTGGAGCATTTGCAAAGTTGTTTAATAAAGTATTATTATTATTATATGAAGGATAAAGACCGTCAGTGAACAAAAGAAACCGACTCAATGATGATATAATATATACTATCGAGGCTGAGGTTGATCGACGACAACCGTGAAATGGTCTATTCTGGTTTGGATAGTACAGTTCCATGTAAACAAAACACCTAAACGTACAACTTTAAAATGTTAAAAGTTTATTCGGTACAGCCAGGCCAGCCTAAATAAAGGGTGTCCACTAGAATCATGGGGTCACAACTAGCCACTACTACTAGATGAACAGTTCACTCAACTACAACTCGGACAAGATGCTGGTCTCTCTACTTACAACAGTTACAAGTTAGAGAATTGGACCGATGGTCGTGCAATTTTGCAATCACTCTTGCGATTTCAGCCTAAATTGCACTCCACTCAGTTCTATTACCATTATTAATAAGATAAATAATAAAATCTCTTTATTTAAGTGTCTAATCGTCCTAGCGCTTTCGCACCAATTAGGGACACTTTCACTCACACACACTACCACTACATTCAGTATTCTAAACACACAACGCTCACTCACATGTTGATTTTTACGGAGGGAAACCGGAGTACCCGGAGAAAACCCTCGTAGCACAGGAGAGAACAATACATCAAACAAACTAAATTCACATATGGCGACCGCAAGGCTCGAACCTGTGACCCGAGCCTTTAATAATACTCCAACTGACAACAATTAAAACAACTACAGCAAACGTTAACGTCCACAGCCATACTATTGATTGGGGCGCAGGACACTGTATTCCTGTGATGTACTTGATTTCTTGTATGGACAGAGGCAACTCTTTCGGTACAACTGTTTGCACTCGGTGTCTGTATAGGAGGAAGTCTTCTGGGCCACCTCTTCTTTGCTTGTGAGTGGACAGGCCTAGAACTGCTCTGTTGATCTTGTGAATTGGGTACTTGTGTTTGCGCCGGGTAAGAGCGACTGGACATCTCCAGCGTGTTGTTGGACTGTGTATAATTTCCACTAGTGGATCTGACATGGCCCTGTCTCTCCGAAGGTTGTAGAGAGGACTGTGTATCATTTGCACTAGTGGATCTGACATGGCCCTGTCTCTCTGAAGGTTGTTGAAAGGACCTGTCTCCGTGAAATATTTGACGATTTCTTGCTTCAAAATACTTAGACAGTCCCAACATGGAAAGAGGTGTAGTTCGACGCTGTTGTCTGGTTGAACGAGAATTCATCATGAATCAAAAACGCAGTGTTCTTCGAGTGAAAGCAACACTTTAATTGATCGATGATCAAGCCTTTATATATATACACCTGTGCCATAGAATTGACCAATGCGGGGGAAAAAAATTAATTAAACGATATTTGGGCTTGGCGAAGAAATTATCTTATGACGTCTCGCAAAACTGACCCGCCTAAAAAAAGCATAAGTTTGGCTCAAGTGAAAGTAAGTCGGTCAAGAAGAATAGAGCTGTGACGTCAATAACATGGAAAAACGACTTCAGGGTCCCATTCGTAAAGCAGTATTAGTACTATACATTTTCTTCCTTTTTCTTCCTGGCATGATTTGAACGCAGTGTTCTTTGAATGCCTGCAAGACTTTAATTTATTTATCGAGGATCAAAAACATAAACTTCATATAATTATTCACCTGTGCCATCGAATTCACCAATACGAAAATATTCAATCTTCTATAAGCGATAGTACGGGCTCGGCCAAGAAGTTATTAATATATGTGTTCTACGTATTGACTACGGGCTCGGCCAAGAAGTTATTAATATATGTGTTCTACGTATTGACTTGAGCATTATCTATAATTAGCTTGAGGCCCACAAAGCCGGAATATTTTCAATGAGGGCGTTATTCGTTATCTCATTAATATTTTCTCCTCAATGCATCTTAGTTGATAAATATTTGTGCCATATATGGAAAGCTGGAATTCAGGTGACGCACATCTCAAAACTGACCTGCCCTAAACTTAAGGACGTTCGCGGGCAAAAACTTTTCCAATGTTTTTTTCTTCAAACATCGTATGGTAAAATAAGACCATCATAGAAGTTCCCTGAACAAATAAAAAATGGGGGTCACCGTTTTCGTTTAGGAGTGAGACGATGTCAAAGTGCAGCCTTTTTTTTTTTTTGTCGAAAATCGCTTGCGCGCAATACATACATGTCGAACAGTAAAGTCATTTTTTTGTAAAAAAAAAAACCGAAATGGATTGCTAAACAGTTTTTGGAACAACCGTCTGATAACCCATAGATAAATATTATGTGTAAATATTTATAAAAATATACAAATAACTTGTAGTTTTTGGCTCGAATTTGTAACCATCATGCTCCATTCGTGACGCTTTGGCCGTCATGTAGATTGACGTTTTCATCCAAATACGTGATTTTCTTATGATTTTCCCATTTTTTTTCCCTTCAAATTTGCAACACTGACAGCTTATGTATTTCTTTATTAAATACTAAAATAAAAAATTGGGGTCACCGTTGTTGTTTTCGAGATATAGTTGATTAGAATAGTTTTCGCAACGAGCGTGACGGAGTTTGATCTTGAAAAACATAGGTCACGCGCACTGTCACGCGATATGCGCAGAACAGATGCGCACCGGCCTTTCTGGCTGAAAAGGCTTTGAGGATAGAAGCGTAGAGAGACCCTAGAACTGAAGTATGTGTGCTTGTTACAACGATAGATTGACGTAGAGAGACCCGAGAAGTATGTGTGCTTGTTACAACGATAGATTGACGTAGAGAGATCCGAGAAGTATGTGTGCTTGTTACAACGATAAATTGGTGCAGAGAGACCCTAGAAGTATGTGTGCTTGTTGCAACGATAGATTGGTGTAGGGAGACCCTAGAAGTGTGTGTGCTTGTTACAACGATAGGGACGTAGAGAGACCCGAGAAGTGTGTGTGCGTGTTACAACGATAGATTGGTGTAGAGAGACTCTAGAAGTATGTGTTCTTGTTACAACGATAGATTGGTGCAGAGAGACCCTAGAAGTATGTGTTCTTGTTACAACGATAGGGACGTAGAGAGACCCGAGAAGTGAGTGTGCTTGTTACAACGATAGGGACGTAGAGAGACCCGAGAAGTGTGTGTGCTTGTTACAACCATAGGGACGTAGAGAGACACGAGAAGTGTGTGGGGTTACAACGATAGGGAAGTAGAGAGACCCAAGAAGTGTGTGTGCTTGTTACAACGATAGGGACGTAGAGAGACCCGCGAAGTGTGTGTGCTTGTTACAACAATAGGGACGTAGAGAGACCCGCGAAGTGTGTGTGCTTGTTACAACAATAGGGAAGTAGAGAGACCCGCGAAGTGTGTGTGCTTGTTACAACAATAGGGAAGTAGAGAGACCCGCGAAGTGTGTGTGCGTGTTACAACAATAGGGAAGTAGAGAGACCCGCGAAGTGTGTGTGCTTGTTACAACAATAGGGACGTAGAGAGACCCGCGAAGTGTGTGCGTTTTACAACGATAGGGAAGTAGAGAGA
The DNA here is from genome assembly GCA_964019055.1 of Anthopleura xanthogrammica. NCBI lineage: Eukaryota > Metazoa > Cnidaria > Anthozoa > Actiniaria > Actiniidae > Anthopleura > Anthopleura xanthogrammica. Next base: position 26,047,411 of record OZ025206.1, on the reverse strand, counting down.
CCAGAGAAGTGTGTGTGCGTGTTACAACGATAGATTGGTGTAGAGAGACACGAGAAGTAAGTGTGCGTGTTATAACGATAGACTGACGTAGAGAGACACGAGAAGTAAGTGTGCGTGTTACAACGATAGGGAAGTAGAGAGACCCGAGAAGTGTATGTACGTGTTACAACGATAGACTGACGTAGAGAGACACGAGAAGTAAGTGTGCGTGTTACAACGATAGGGAAGTAGAGAGACACGAGAAGTAAGTGTGCGTGTTACAACGATAGACTGACGTAGAGAGACCCGAGAAGTAAGTGTGCGTGTTACAACGATAGACTAACGTAGAGAGACACGAGAAGTATGTGTGCGTGTTACAACGATAGGGAAGTAGAGAGACCCGAGAAGTGTATGTACGTGTTACAACGATAGACTGACGTAGAGAGACACGAGAAGTATGTGTTCGTGTTACAACGATAGAGAAGTAGAGAGACCCGAGAAGTGTATGTACGTGTTACAACGATAGACTGACGTAGAGAGACTCGAGAAGTATGTGTGCGTGTTATAACGATACACTGACGTAGAGAGACACGAGAAGTATGTGTGCGTGTTATAACGATAGACTGGCGTAGAGAGACACGAGAAGTATGTGTGCGTGTTATAACGATAGACTGACGTAGAGAGACACGAGAAGTAAGTGTGCGTGTTACAACGATAGACTGACGTAGAGAGACACGAGAAGTAAGTGTGCGTGTTACAACGATAGACTGACGTAGAGAGACACGAGAAGTAAGTGTGCGTGTTACAACGATAGGGAAGTAGAGAGACCCGAGAAGTATGTGTGCGTGTTACAACGATAGGGAAGTAGAGAGACCCGAGAAGTGTATGTACGTGTTACAACGATAGGGAAGTAGAGAGACCCGAGAAGTATGTGTGCGTGTCACAACGATAGGGAAGTAGAGAGACCCGAGAAGTGTATGTACGTGTTACAACGATAGACTGACGTAGAGAGACTCGAGAAGTATGTGTGCGTGTTATAACGATACACTGACGTAGAGAGACACGAGAAGTATGTGTGCGTGTTATAACGATAGACTGGCGTAGAGAGACACGAGAAGTATGTGTGCGTGTTATAACGATAGACTGACGTAGAGAGACACGAGAAGTAAGTGTGCGTGTTACAACGATAGACTGACGTAGAGAGACACGAGAAGTAAGTGTGCGTGTTACAACGATAGGGAAGTAGAGAGACCCGAGAAGTATGTGTGCGTGTTACAACGATAGGGAAGTAGAGAGACCCGAGAAGTGTATGTACGTGTTACAATGATAGACTGGCGTAGAGAGACACGAGAAGTATGTGTGCGTGTTACAACGATAGACTGACGTAGAGAGATTAACCAATTAATCAAGGACTCTGTGTTGCAATCTGTATATCTATTTATGAAATATTTGAGATGCTACGCGCGCTCTGATTGGCTGACTACCGTGTTCATATCAGAGGAAAGAGACACGGTCAGCCTTTCGAGGGGAAATTATAAATCACGGAAGAAAATAATCTGAATGTGAACGTGGATTCAGAATATTGTTTCGAAGACTTTAATTTTTTAGAAGAAAATTCATTAAACCAAAAATAAGAAGCGACAGTGCAGACAACTATGAAGAAAGTAAGAATTGCTCAAATATCAGAGGGAAAAATCCCGGCTACAATCTAAACTACTAAGCTTAAATACCAATGCATTTTTGAAAGCAAATACTGTGCTATCATGATAAAATAATAGAATTGAATGCATGTTTTATTCATAAAAGCCTTGACTTTTATTTATTTCAAACGCGGTGTTTGACGAAAAGCTTAATTATAAAAGCTCAATTACGAAAAGTAAAACTCGGCGTACGAAACAATCACAAACATTACTTTAAAAATAACTTATAGTGATTTTTAACAAATTGGCGAAAAGAAAACGGCATTCCGACTGAGTTTCACTTAATGAATGACGAATATCTTGACATTTTTAAAATAAGCACAAACCAGGGGGGACACGTGAAGAGAACAACCTGCCTTCTAAGCATGCGCAACTCAAAATTACAGCTGGGAATTACACTTTCTATGGAACGGTTCAAGCTTTTTTGTCTATCTTATTCTTGAAATGAAAAAAATATAAAAACGAAAGGGAAGACAATGTTCATTTGAAACAACTTCGCTATATATAAAATCTTCATATGTTAAAATTTGATTTCTCGGACTCACCATCATACGAGAGTAGCTAGCTAGAGTTGTTAGTTGGTTCTCCCCTGTACTTCGAGGTTTTTTCTCGGCCGGGTTCTCTGGTTTACCTCCCCTTACGAAAATTATTAAATTTTTATCCCATGCAACTTTCTCACATACAACACCGAGTCCAGAAATCAAAATTCCGGATATTCAAGAACATACCAGTTTGATTCAGCTAATGATCCATAATGAACAAATTATGTTTTATTAATTTTAATTAAGGCCCACTTAAGACTTATCTGCTCTGCTAATTACTTGCTTGGATAGCATGATTCGGTTCGCGATCGTCTTCACAGCAATATATACTAATTTCTAGATCGATTTTCAGTGTCTTTAACGAACGAACCCTGTTTAATTTTTCCCTTTGGTTAGCGATGGTGATTTGTTTAGCTTTAGTTTCGATGGCAACAGAATTTGATTACCTTCTATTCATTAATTGACGCAATGGGCGGGGCTAGTCAATTACGCCAGAGTGACGTCATTTCACCCTTGCGCTTTCCGGCTCGAATCTTGAAGGACTTCACTTCAACACTATAAATATAAACTGCTTTGAAGCTTTTGTTCACTAGGTTTATCTTGTAGAACAAAGATAGGACAAGATGACTAGAAGAGAAAGCACTCCGCTATCCATGACAGAGTTATGCGAATATTTCGAAGACAGGAACGGCAGAATCTTTAAAGGCGAAGATGCCAACAGAGAGGAGAAGACTGGCATGAAGAAAATGGCCGTCGAAGAGCGCATTATTCAAAGGAATAGTCGTCCATCTTTGCGACTCCAGTTATGTCCCCAAACGAACGGGAGTGACCACGTTTATGGAAATTCGGTTTCAACACCACCACCTTTCAGTCCAAGAAGTCAGCCAAGGCTCGGAAGATCACTGCATTCTCCCCTTACTCCACGTAGCAGTACAGGTAGTTCCGGGAGCTGTGGTTGCTTGTCCCCGTACGACTCAAATCCGAGATATGAAAGATTGTTACGTTCTCCTCTTACACCCCAGAGTACAAATAGTGGTTCTGGGTGTCCCTGTTGCTCGTCACCTTGCTACGTTCCGAGTCCTAGATCTCAACTTTCTCCTTTTACGATGCACAGTCAAGGTAATTATCCTGGGTGCTTTTGCTATGTCTTCCCAGTACACGAACAAACGCCAGGATGCTGCCAAGGTCCACCACAAAGCCAGCCTTTATCTCCCTATACCTCGTACAGCGTCCCCTCATCCCCGTACAATCCAATGGAAGTTCCTAGGACGGCCTTCAGCCCGCATCTTGCCTTTCTGTGCAATCAATCAAACATAGCTCCTTGTGTTAAAGCAGCAATCTGTACCTGCTCTGCATGCTATACCCAATCTCCATACAAGCAACAGTTACAGGGGAGTCAATCAAGATGCTGTAGTTTACCATCATCGCCAAGACCTCCTAGAGGAGATCAGCTTCAGCTGCCCAGAATGGCTCGTAGCATGCCCTGTTCCCCTAACACCACAAGCACAAGTCTTTCAAAAGGGGTCTTTATGCCACATCAGCCTTTACTACGTAGAAGGCAACACATGAAGAATGAGAGCCTTCTCAGAAAGTCCGAGGAAGAGTTACTTGCGCTGCGTTCTGAGGAAGATCATGATGATAATGATGGTAAACCCGGGGTCGAATTTTTTCCTTAATATACGCTCATATAGTATAGACCAAAAATTCTTTCTTCGATTTAGAATGAAGACTATAGCAAAAAACGTTTTTAAAAGTATTGTTAATTGAAACGCTTGGTCCTTAATAGGGTTCTAAATGAACCTATTATCAAAGCAGTAGTGAAGTTAATTGGTATTCGCAAGAGAGCATGAAGTAAGAGAACACATCTCCCATACATAAGTCTATCCCCATGAAAATTATTTGAAAATCTATCCTTATATAGCTCCATGCGTAGCCTGAACTGAATCAGGAATCGCATGATAAAATATTTCTAAATATAAAATATATAGAATTCTTATAGCAGGACTATTAATACGTTTGTTTGGATTGTTGCATCGCATTTTGTTTGCATTATTATTATTCCTAGACACAAGTAAAAATCGCACAGTTGTAAGACGATTCTTAAATACTGTAAAAGGAATGATCGATTAATTATTGGTTTAAGATTGAAGTGAATGAATGTCATGTCTTTAGGATTCGAACTGATCTATTCCGTAGCAAATATTTCTGTAACTGAGCCCCGAGAACACTTCAGGAAATGTGTTAAATTATAAAATGCCAATACGACAAATGTTGATGAGTCTAGAATGCTTTGATATAAAATTTATCAGAAAAACAAACACAAAGAGATTACTACGTTTCGACATCGTCCGATGTCATTATCAAGTGAAATAAATATAAGTAAAGCGTGTATAAATATCAGTGCAGGATACGGCAAATTTTGATCATGAGGTTCCCTCTTAACAATGGAACCTCGCTATACACTGTGTTTTTGTGTGTGTATTTATAACTTGTAGCTGAGTTATGATTATTGCCAAAAGCAAATTTATTGTCATGAATAAAATAAAATGGTTTCTGAATTGCAGTGGAAAGCTTATATACATTTCTCTTCTAATCTATAATTTTGCTTTGTAACAGAAGTCCATAAATAGTTATGGACTTCTTTTCAGGCCGTGTGATCATTCCCTAGACTAAAGATATCGATATCCCAAAACCGAAAAGACGTGGCGGCCATGTTAACCTGGTCCAAAGTTTTTTCTTCCTTGTTTCTTTCTTTTACATGCTTTAATATCACGATCAAGCACTTTTCTGTTAGAACTTTAGAAGGATCGTTTGAGGGGTGGGTGTGGATTGTAATCATTTTCAAAAACAACAAAAGACGTATAAGAACGAAAAGAAATCCGGCAAAGCTGAAAAATTATTTTTATTTTCCACCAGCGTTCGTGGTCGTTATCAAAACTAGTCAATCTCGTTTTTTTTTTTAGGAGCGGGTAATGAAACGGAACTGATGAACTCTTTGCACAAACAACACCATCTAAGGCAATGATGATTATCTGAAGACTTGATAGTGCCAAAGCCTCACGATGGCTGACCAAACCGCGGGGAGTGGTTAGTTTAATATAACAATCTTAGCAAGTGACGTCAATAAAGGCGTTGGTTTATTAACTATGACGTAAAATATCTTTTTTAGGGTGCGATTCGTTTGGGGTATACAACAGTATCATGCAAGGAATTTCTTAACAAGTTATGGTTTAATTAATGGCAAAGATTAATTTGTTGGACAATTTTTGTACTAATTTTTACAGCAGTTTTTTAAAAAACTGATTATTAAAATACTCACGCCAGCTCGGTTGTTACGAGCTGCTTGCAATTTTAATCATTGATCATGAATTAGCGGTGCCCTGACTCTGTCAATTTTGTACTCAGAGTCTTCCAGCGCTTTCCCTGCTATGTGATCAGCGCCAGCCCGCTGACCAAAAAACCGGACGACTCTGGGCTCGAGATTGTGACTGTTAATTGTGGGCTTCCTGTGGACAAGAGAGCTGGTCAGGTATTCATTCAAGATGGCGGACGGTGGAGGGTCTTCTTCTACAGATGACGGTGTTTTGGCTGGACTTCTCTCTGCTTCCAGTGACTTACAGTCATTAGAGTCATTTGATGCAGCTTTTACGACTCGTTCAAGGGACAGACAGTCGTTCAGGTCCAGCAGCCACGTCTCTGATTCGGTATGTCTTGTAGTTTTTTTCTACATTTTTTGACAAGAAGGGGAAAAAAACAAGTTGTTTGTGCAGCCTCCTTTTATCTTCCTCGGACTCTAGTTCTTTTGCAGTATAAAATATTAAAGTTTTCAATATTCGAACAAAAATTTTTCGTCAGAAATAAAATAATTGGTAAAATATGTTTCCCTATCGTATTCATGAGAGAATTTAAAAGAATGAATAACTAACTTCAGTAATTTGAGTCGCTTGTTCAAAGATTAAAGCTCAAAGAAATTATTGAAATGATTTATTTTCATTTTCTTCAAAAGCCAGAGAACATCTAGATTCAAACTTAATAACTACTTTGAAAGAAATTGACGTTTTACAGTTGATTGCAAATGGTAACTGGTATACTAAGCTTCTCAGTTTCAAGAGCTTGGAACAACCGAAGTTTTGTCACAAAGTTTTGTCATTGAAAAGTGCATGTCAAAAGTATTCAATAAGAAGCAGCCATTATACTGACATCACCATGGTGGCATATTAAGCACATGAATTTTACCCACACTATATGATTCAATACTTTTGACCTTGCCCCTGACAATAGCACTTTTCAATGACAAAACTCCATGACAAAACTTCAGTCATTCCAAGCTCAACTGAGCAACTGAGAAGCGTAGTAACCTCAAAATGTAGAAAGTTATCTTGTCTTACAAGTAACGTCAAATATTATTCATTATTACACAATCCAAACAACAACCTGTAATTTTAAAATTTATTTTGTTTAGGTTGATATTGAACTTGACTTACCAGAAGTAGAGAATATCCCCACACTTGAGAGTATTCTCAATGAAGTAAGTATAGTGTAATAAGTGACGTCGTAATAAGTAGATTCTATGATTGTGATGAACTGACAGTGTGGATGAGTATTGTACTAATAATGGCCCGCTGCAGTTATGCTAGAAGAATCTAGGGTGTTGTAATGGTAATGTCCTTGCATCTCTGGGGTCTCAAGCTCAATAGAAATTTCCCATGTGTTTTCCAAAATGAAGTATTATTGTTTTTAAATGACTAACAGATATGCAATCCTTGTTAAAAGACCTTTCGGAAAATGTATACTTTGTTGGAATTTCATTGAATATTAAGCGTGCTACACAAACTAAAAGCAAACCAATAATTTGTGTTAGCTGATACCTCAAGAGGGTCATGAAGGGGTAAAATGGGAGCTGGGATTCGCCTTTTTCCCCCGGCTGGGTAAATGGGATTTCATGCACTGGGACATGGATTTTGGCCGTTACTGGGGCTGGGATTTTGCAATATCTTGGGCTCAAAATTGGAATAAGGACCCCCCTTCAAGACCCTCTTTTAACTATCCCAGGAATCATTAGAAGTGTATTAACAGGAACTGTATGTGCTTATATGTGACTGTCCCTTAGTTTACTGAGGTTAAAATAATGGCTGATCAATGGCTGGAGATGATGGCTGGTCACCTTGGACTGGTCATCTTGTGACCAGTCAAGCAATGTGACCAGCCAAGAGGACCAGTCTAAGAGGTGGTTAGCCAGACAAGTGCCATTGTTTTGTGAGCCCTGATTTACACAGATTTGATAGCTGCAGTGATTATTCAGAAGGACTTTATATGCCTCAAATTATTGAATTGTATCTTTTTTCCACAGAAGGACGATGATCCTAGTGGAGTAGATTATGACCCAGAATTAGCTTCAATCTTGCATGATGAAGCCCTCTCATCACCTCTTAACCTGGACCTTGTGTAGGTGTTATTTAATTAACCATTCTGATGTCGAGGAAAAGATGAGTCGAGTTGGCATAACAGTGCATTTCCAATGTGGCATCTATTTTGTCCCCTTAAACAGTCCCATAATGCACTGCAATGCCAACTAAACCCAGTTTTTTCCTCAACCTCAGAATGAATGGCTAATAGACCTTATTATTTGTTTTCCCATTTCAGACCACATGTCATTTCCTTGATAAAACAAATAACTTTTTTTATTCAAGGGAATAATTCATGGTCTGAAATGGGAAAAGGACCAAAGGAATAAGATACGCTCTAAGCCGTAAATGGGTTAAAACAAAAGAATAGAAGTGAGGTCTAAGGGCTATAAGCTAACAAAGATAGAAAATTGAATATCTAAAGATTCCGTTCACCTGGGAAAAAAAGCTTGTTTACAACAAAGCCCATTTACTGCCATCTTATGAAATGAAGTTAGTTAGTTATTGAAGAACATGGCCCTCATATGCTACTGTACTTCCAGCTTAGAGTGTAAGTGTGTATCTATCATCAAATGGATCATTTGAGACTGAAACTTGAAAGTAATTTGACTTTGTCACTGACAGTTTTTAACTTACATAATTAAGGTCATGTTGTCATTGGACAAAATACTGTAGAAGGGTAACCATACTAGAGTTACATAGACTGAGTAATTTTCATCTAGGCCCTTCTAGATTGAATTGAATTTTGGAAGTTGATTTCTGTGGAGCGAGGAAAACCAGAGAACCCAGAGAAAAACCCTTGAACCCATGTCGCATTTGAGAGAGGCAAGCACTCTCACTGCTACACCACTTTCAATTTATTGTGTGTTTACAAACACAAGCAAAACCATGTTTGCATTTTTACATAAAATCTTGTTTTTTCTAGACCAAGGAAACAAGAAACCAGCAAACATGGATCCGTATTACGGCACATTATTCTCAAGAATGTCTCTTCTCAAATGGTTTCTGCATGTGTAAGTACAGTTTAGAGTAGCAAGGGTGGCCATAGACCTAAAGTATGGTTCACACTAGCAATTAATGCAAGCATAACAACATACCATACACAAGTTCAAATACGTGTAGTCTTTTACATTTAGTTAACCCTTTTTATTTTGATAGAACAAAACATTCACTAAACCTTTAGGTACTCTCTGCACATGCATACAGTATGTCGTTATACTTACAGTATGCTTGCTTCACTACATGTATTGTAAACCAGGCTTAAATTAAATAAATGTTTTCCCATTTCATGTGTCATTCCCTTGAGTGTCATTTCTTTCTTTAACGGTTGCACATGAGAAGACACATGAATATGAATACAACTGAAACACAAAAATCTTGTTCTCAAGAGAATGATACCTCATCTGAAATGATTAGACATTACCCCACGAGATGAATTAGGTCTATTATTGAAAAGTCTTAAATTTTCTTTTCCAGTCAAAAGTGGATGCAGGGCTACCAACAGCAATGGTAGGTTTATGTAATATCAAGAAATAAAAGATAACTGTATATGGATTTTTACCAGGTCACTTCCAATGTTGAATATAATATGTTACAAGTACTTGTTAATCGTAGGTTATAGTCAATCAGTAATGTCATAAAGAAATCTTGTTTGTCCTGTTTCCATTAGGCTGTATCATCTCTTATAGCTGTCGGAACATCTCATGGAATAATCTTAATATTTGGTAAGGACACATTCAAATACTTAGTATAACCTAACCCCCTGGCCAGGGCTAATACATTATGCAGTCATTCAGTTTTACCCCACTTTACAGACACCCACTTAAAGAATGACACCCCTTTCCTTACTGATTAAGGGAGCTTGCCATCGTTATTGCTGTTGCCATTACTAGAACATCCGAGGAAGATGGCATACATGAAAAACCGTTTTGAAAACATGTTCACATCATTGTCCGATCTCCGTCCTCACTCCTGTGGTGGATCTTAATGTCCACATTATGTAAATGAATCGTCCCATTTATACCTTAGTAATTTAATAATAAAATAACTTTCTTTTTGCAGATCCTAAGCAAACATTAAAGCTTGTTCTAGGAAACACTGCCATGGGTAACGTTTTACTTCTTGTCGTTTGAAATAAATTTTTAATATTATATTTTTTATTATTTTTCTTTATTAAACTATTTATGACCAGTCTATATATATTATGTGAATTGCAGTATTTAGCAGATATCAGAGTTACACCACATATTGCCTTCAAACAATTGTTTCAAGTCGAGGTATTACAAGATTTGATTAAAAACTGTACTTGGATTTCAGGTGGAGAGTATGGTGCTGTTACGGCACTGGGTATCAACGAAGACTGTACGAGACTATTAGCTGGTCATGCAAGAGGGCAGGTAATTTGGAATATTTACATGTATGTCGTCACCTCACCTTGCTCCTCTGATTGGTTAAAAACTTTCAGACAAGAAAACACTTTGTTGATACATGTACAGCTGTACCATCTGTCAGCCCGGCTTGATAAAGTATAAGAAAACTAGTTTGATGTATCAATGATTATGATGCTTTTATTGTCAGATCACCATGTGGGACCTCCAGACAGGGAAGCTGTTGAGGACTATTCTGGATGCACATCCCCTTGGAAGTGCTGTTCTTCATATCATGGTACATGTACAGTACTTGTTCTTAAGCCACTTTTTCTTCAGATGAACCTGTGAAATGTACCTTTGATAAAATCCCATCTATTTATTTGTGTTACTATTATTGGAACTCAATCCCTGGGGGTCAACTTAAGGATAGTAATGGGTGCTGTGACTCTAATATTCTTTCCAGTTATCTCACTTTTATTATAATTACTAACACCTGTTGTCTTTGTTTTCTAGTTTACTGATGACCCAACTGTAGCCATTTGTAGTGACAGTGGTGGATCTGTCTTCGTACTGAGTTTCAAGTAAGCTGAAGCCAAAAAAATACCAGTCCTTGTTTGTACGAGCCAGGGTAGCACTTACTATGGATGTCACTGAAGTGGGTTGTCACACCAGAAAAACATTCCACAGGTATGTCCTAAAATGTCTAGAACTCTGCTGACAAACGTCAATGGAATGCAGACTAAAACCTTGATGTTTGTCAGTGGAGTCGTAGACATTTTAGGGCATGACCATGATATGTTTTTCTTGCATAACAACCCACTTCGGTGACATTGGTAGTACTAGCCAGTGCCTAACAAACATGTGGTCCACGTTCCATGATCAAATTAGAATTTAGAAGTTGATTTTGTAGGGGGAGGAAAACTTGAAAACTGGGAAAAACTCTTCTCATGTACAACTGACCGAATCTGGGAATTGAACCCAGGTCATATTGATGAGGAAAACTTGAAAACTGGGGAAAACTCTTCTCATGTACAACTGACTGAATCTGGGAATTGAACCCAGGTCATATTGATGAGGAAAACTTGAAAACTGGGGAAAACTCTTCTCATGTACAACTGACCGAATCTGGGAATTGAACCCAGGTCATATTGATGAGGAAAACTTGAAAACTGGGGAAAACTCTTCTCATGTACAACTGACCGAATCTGGGAATTGAACCCAGGTCGTATTGATGAGAGGAGAGCACTCTCACCACTACGATACCAAACTTATGATATTAATCAGGGACAGAAGCAGGGTTTTTTAGCAGAGAGTTGCACAAGAGTAGGTTTCATTGTGATTATTCTGGAAATGTGACTCATTATGAAACATTTGTTCAAATCAATTATGTTGTTTTCAGGAGATTGATTGGTGTCAGAAGTTACGAATCAACTTGTCTTTTCTCTGGAAGGTAAATAGTTACTCAAATAAGTAATACAAATCAAAAGATAATTATGACTGTGGCAGTTACAGTAGATGGACCACAACGTTTTGACTGCTACTGGTAGTCTTCATCAGGCAATGGTGTACACTGGAAGGTAGTCTTCATATACATTCTGTCAGTCAGGCTTACTTGAGGATAACATTGAGGCTGTGATTCGCTGTGGGTGGTGGGGGTGATGGGTGTGCTTTCAAATGGTCAGAATCCATGCTTCTGGAATCTTAATTTCGTTGTCCCTATTGATGTTTTTGGGGTGGAATCTTATTTATTCTATTAACTGTTTATATATGTAGTCGCGGTGAGGTGTGTACTATGGCTCCATTGCACATGCATAGTGGAATGAAAGATCATTCGATGTATGAGTACTCTCTGCTGGCTCTAGCAACACTGACTAAGGTAGACTAACTACATTAATATTTAGCTTGCCTTCAATTTGAACTTTCAATTTTGTTGAACACTGAAACAACCTCTGGGTGATCAAATTCACTGAGGGTGCCATTGCTAACTCACAGGATGATGGAATAGTCCCCTTCACAGTTCCCTGTGTCATCTTGAAAGGTAGCCATACCTCTGCATCCAATGACATAAGGTGACCTTGCCATGATAGAGACATGTGAATAATTGTCCAAGGTGTTAAAAAGGTCTCTATCATTGCAAGGTCACCTCATACATGTCTCACTTCAAAGACATGGCAACCTTTCAAGATGGTGCAGGGAAGTATGAAGGGGGACTATTGGAATTTAGGACCAGTTGATGTGTCTCAATCAACAATTGGCCTACTGTTGGCTGATCTTCTGTCTACAGATGGTCAACAGACACAGCCAAGTATTAGAGTCTTGCTGTGTGCTGATGCACAGCCAATACAGGGCCAAGGATATGAACATATATGAATTATTTGTCGTGAGGGGGTTACAGTAATAATTATGCAGTTTTCTCAAGGATCTATGTTTTCTGAGATGTAGTTTTTGCATTACTTGTAGATTTTAGTTCTTACATTAAAACCACAAATGGAAGTATTGTTCACCCATTCTCTCAGGGTAAGTCTTTGTTCTTTGTCACTTTTGCATCATTTGTAATCTGTCTGTCAATCATCTATCTGACAGTTGAATGGTTGTCTTTCAGGGTCCTGTTGATTCTCTTCCACTTGTATCATGGCAGTTTGCTATCATTCAGGCTGCTAACAAGAAAGTTATTGATCCTGTAAGTTGTTAAGTCCCTCTTTTGTTTCTTTCTCTTATAATTCTTATCTCTCTTTTCCTTCCTTTTCTCCCCTCTCACCGTCCCTCTCTCCTCTCCCCTTCCCTTACTTCCTCCCCTCTTCCCTTCCTCCCATCCTCCTTTCCTCCCTTCCTCCTTTTCTTCCTCCTTTCCTTCCTTCCTTCCTTCCTTTCTTCCTTCCTTTCTTCCATTCTTTCTTTTCTTCTTTCTCCATGTTATTCTTCCATCCATTTTATTCTCATCACTTCATTTACTTCACAGGTTTTAGCTTTTGGGAGAGGCAACACCATATTTTTCTTTCAGGTAAAATAACCCACTAGTAGCAGAACCAGGATGGTTTCAAGGAGGGGGCTGTTACCTACAGTATAAAACCACTATGTAGCTTCTTCTTGATATTTTACGTTACTCTTTAATAAGTATTCTTATTTTTAAAACTTCAAGGGGGTGGCTTTAGAACTACCCAATGCATACCCCCTGGATCTGTTGTAGCTTATTCATTGTATCTGAAAATACAGAGATCAGTGATATTTCACATCACAATTACTATACTTCTACTTTATTACTACATTGAGAAGAATAAGATGTTTTTTCTTTGCCTACAAATAAATACAGTGTATAAATAAACAAATACATCAAACTTGTTTATAGAGGGTAGCAAATACAGTAACAGTAATTCAACTGACAAACCTGTGGCCCACTTTTAACATCTCTTAAGTTGAAAGGGACGGGACCACCATTAACATTATCATTCAAGCCACATGAAAGTCTAACCATAATTAACAAAGCAACACCTTCTCCTTAGTTATTTTAAGACCCTGAGTGTCGGTCTGGCCAGGGCTTGAACTTGTGACCTCCTGCATGATAGTGCGATGCTCAAACAACCCAGCCAACCAGTTGTTGGTTGTTACATGTCTTTTTAAGCCCCCAAAACTATTTTTTTAATACTTAGAATATAAAATACTAAAATTAGTCATTAATTTCAATACTTCATTTTTAGGCCCACTGCACAGGAGAGAAAGAAGTAAAGTTCATGTTTTTGCAAAGAATTGAAACCAATTACAAACTTGTTGCTTTACACGTAAGTTTGACCTTCTTTTTATCTCTCATTTCCCTCCTCATTCTTAAAGGGATCACCCTTGCATAACTTGTTCCTTCTCAACCCTTACTCTCCCCAACTGTCCTCTTTCCAATACCTCTGTGTCCCCACCTCGTTCCTTGTGTCTCTAGCAACCCTGATATATCTATACAGCCCATAGCTGTTGTTGCAGCTGTCCATCCACATCCACATCCAATCTTCCTCTCTCTAATCCCATCCCTACATGTAGGTGGTCCCCCAACCCTCACCCCTAGTGCCCAACCCATCCTGCCCCTAGATATCTCTCTACAATCCCTATGGGATCAGATTAGAATTTGGAAGGTGATGTTGTTTGGAGGGAGGAAAACTGGAGAACCCAGAGAAAATCCCTCAAAGCACAGGAGAGAACCAACTAGAAACTCTACTCACATATGACACCAAGCCCAGAGGGACTCAAACCTGGGTTGCATTAATGAGAGGTAAGCACTCTCACTGCTATGCAACACATGCTTCCCATACTAGTCTTGTATGTTCCTCCCCAAACCTCACTCCTAGTATCCCTCCCTCCCCCAGCCATGGATGTCTCTCTACAACCCCCATACCACTTGTCTCTGCCCTCCTCCACCCCTACTCCCTACTTTGACCCAACCTACCCCTACTGTAGGTGGTCCTCTCCAGCCCTCGTTCCATTTTCCTGCCCACTGACACAACTAAGTGTATCTTGTAAGTGAAGATAATATTTCTCTTTTCTAGTGGTTAAACCCTCATGTGGTCAGTACCTTAGATACACTAGAAAGGCTTCATGTTATAGATGTAAGAAGCCAGGAAGAATTGGAGGTAGGCAACTCTTTTTTCTGTTAGTACTATCCTCAAGGGAAGAGATAGTTATTACGTATTGGGTATCTTGAAGCTGCAGTAGGGGCACAAAGTCAACCCAGGGAGGGTGCGCACCCCTCCCCTGGATCTGTCCCTGCAGACATTTGAGTTCCAAAGGACCCAGTTTGAATGAAGAATTTCATGAAGTGAATAATATTTTTAGGTGGTAGATCTGAGTGATGTACAACTAGTGTACAGCAGTAGCTACTTCAAGTCCCTGTCAACTGGTGGCAATGTCAGTAAGGCCTTGGTAAGTCATAGAAATGGTAACAAAGCTTGACTCACAGTCATGCTGATTTTTATGGAGGGAGGATAACCTGCAGAGAACAACACTTATAACAAATACAACTCACATATGCAGCTCTGCCAAGAATAAAAATAATGGCTGGTTATCAGACAATGTCTGGCCAGAACTGGAACTTGCCTGCAGTCAAATCTTTGTCTTGCTGGTCACTTTGACCAGTAATGTTGTGCCAGAAACGAGGTATGACTGACAAACTTAAGTTAAAATTTTGGCTGGTCATCATGACCAGCAACTGACCAGCTGTTATTTTAAGCCCTGGCAACCCCAGGCTCGAACTACACAGTGAGAGACATTGCCGTAGCAGGGCATGCCATCCAGTAATCTTTCTTCCTGTGCAAAATTCAGTGTTCCTTCCACTGCTGTGACCATGTGTTATGTCATTACAGGCTGCTGCCAGTGAATACTCCTGTTACCAAACCATCAATGTTTTTAATGGTCAGATGCTTGTTCTTGGAAGCAAGGTTTGTTTTACACATCTAGTTCTTTAGTGCTCAGTATAGGCTCAGATTTCTAGCTGTTGGGGTTTTGTACGTGCCTGCAACACTCTCCCCCGTTACTGGGGAGAGTATCAGAGCGGCATATGAAACCCCGATGGCTGGAAATCTCAGCCTATGGGTTTTAACTCCTGTAATAGTCTTGTCCTGATCAGTGATTGAGCATTCATATTTCTTTTTTAGTCTATACATGTATTGACAATAAGGACTTGGAGAGATGTAAGTATAATGATTATTGTAATAATCTATTAGTAATGTTTAGTTTTATATGATTATGGCTTATTTAATGTATTTTTTGACTAGCGAATTGCTGTTCTCATGAGATTAAACAAATTTCAAGATGCTTTGGAACTTGCTCTGTCATTTTACAATGGAACAGCTAAAGCAATAGTTGGTGAGAATAGACTTCTTTAACTTCATTAGCCACTCCAAGGTTGATGAAAAACTGGGTGGATTTGACGTTGCAGTGCATTGTGGGATTGTTTTAGGTGACATATTTCTAAGATGGCGTCTATTTCACCCCCCAAACAGTCCCACAATGCAATGCAATGCCAACTCCACCCAGTTTCCCCCTCAACCTTGGAATGGCAATATGTTTTTACAGAGCTCAAAATAACCTTTCTCAACCAAGTTCCACTTGAGCTCTCAATATTTGATCACCAAGATGTCCACAGGGAGCCCAATTTTGATTAAAGTGAAAGGTGAAATAAAATCGGAAAAATCGACTTTAATTATTTTTTTGTATTCAAGGTCAAGATAGAGTCCTCCATAATGTAAAAGAGCAAAATTTAAAATTTATATTTATTTGGGATATTGCTTTTATTTCGAAGGTCTTATTGGAAGTCAAGAAATGAGAAAACATGAAGTCGCTGCTGAGGTATCGTTTTTCTTCTTTTTCTTCTTCCCTTTCTTTCCTCTCACAACTTTCTCCCAGATTATTCTTTAATTTCTTTCCATCCTTTTTCACATTTTTCCTTATCATTCGCCTTCTACAATAGACTTCTTTAACTTGGGCATAATGTTTTGCCCATTTCAGACCACGTGTCATTCCCTTGAGTGTCATTTCTTTGTTTGGATGCAAACGAAACAAACAATCCTAGTCTCAAAGGAAATACACGTGGTCTAAAACTGGCAAAACAAACATGCCCAAGCTAAAGAGTTCTATTTGTCTGTTTATAACTTTGAGTTCCTATCATTTTCATTTCATAGATTGAAGAGCTTCTGCTGGCTTATGTGGATATTGTGATGTTTACCAATAGGCCTGAAACAGGCAACATTGATGAGCTTAGTTACTATTTTAAGGTAAACAACACAGTGAAAATAATGGGTTATAATCTTGCTTTAGGCAGGCACGGATCCAGCCCCAAAATGATCGATTTCCAGGGCCCAAAACCGCCGAACTCCCCCCCCCCCCAAAAAAGTTCGAAAGTTCAAACACTGTAATTTTTGCCGTTTTCCGAACCGGCCTTTTTCGTGCCTTTTATAAGAATTGCATTTATAAATTATCTGCTACTTTTCGATACTTTGGAAATCCTGACCGTTTTCCAGAAAACAGTGTGAGCTGGTCTGGATCTGTGCCTGTTATGGTCTGGTTTTTGAAAGGAAGGAAGCATCGTTGAATGAACATATCCTTTTCCATTTTTTTTATTTCGAATTTTTATGTATGGGCTTAAGATTTCATTTCAATCTTATGATTTAAAAAAATTTTTTTTTTATTAGGAGTTCGTGCCTGTGTTCATTCAATATTGCCTGGCTATAAACCACACGTGAGTTACAATCATACCAAATGATGGGATGTCTCTGTACATGCTACAAGTGTTTATTATCATCATCATCAATATCATCAATATCATCAATATCATCAATATCATCAATATCATCAATATCATCAATATCATCAATATCATCAATATCATCATCATCATCATCATCATCATCATCATCATCATCATCATCATCATCATCATCATCATCATCATCATCATCATCATCATCAATATCATCATCATCATCATCATCATCAATATCATCATCATCATCATCATCATCATCATCAATATCATCATCATCAATATCATCATCAATATCATCATCATCAATATCATCATCATCATCATCATCAATATCATCATCATCATCATCAATATCATCATCATCAATATCATCATCATCATCAATCATCATCATTTTCATCATCATCAATACCATCATCATCACCATCAATACCATCATCATCATCAATCATCACCATCTTATTCATCATTATTATCATTTTCATCACAAATATTATCTGCTCTAACACTTCTTCTGTCTTCCAGGGATCTTCTGTTTAGAGATATCTACTACAAATTCTGTGAACATTCCTTGGGCAAAATAACCTTCCTCGAAAGTCTTGAGCCATACATCTTGAATGACAAGTAAGCATTCATTTGCTACAATACTCATAGATAATACCATTCTAAGTTCTTTTCTCATTTTAAAATTTAATTATCATACTTAAATTTTTATCCAATCCTCAAACAACCTCTGGGCTGATCAAAGTCAAGGCATGGTTACCTCACAGATTGAACCCTGAAACAAATTCTGGGCTAATCAAAGTCAAGGCACGGCTAACTTTCGGATCAAATTGAAATTAGCGTGCATGTTAGGTTTTGCATTCACCACTTTCACATTCCCATAATGCTTTGCGTTTTTGTGGGGCAAATACGAGAAAAAATCGTAAATATTACCATGAAGATAAATAATAATTGAGGAGAAAACATCTAAAAACACTCATGCATCTATGATAGATTCTATCAGAATTTACAAAAACCAGAAAGAAAGAAATTCGGACCGCTTTATGAGTAAAAGTCATGACATTTCTTAGTAAGTCCATACATTGTCTGTAACACCAAACGTTTCATTCTCCCATGCGTGTGGAATGCGTGTGGAATGAATTAACTCTGATTAAACTGATACTGGATTTTTCAATGATAATAGCAAACATACTCAGCATCTACAAGAAGAGTTTTGAATTTTCAAATATTTTTTGCTATTGTTGCCCCCCCAAAACGCAAAGTATTATGGGAATGTGAAAGTGGTGGATAGCGAGGAAAACCGGAGAACCTAGAGAAAAAACCTCCAATCAAGAGAGAGGAGACACAACAAACTCTACTCACATGTGATAGCCAGTCAAAGAATCAAACTTGAGTCCACAGAGTTGACTGACCCCCACAAGTTCAGACAAAAGCTTCACTACATAACATGGCCTTAATAAAATCACATTTTCGTTACAGACTTACTTCACTTAGTGCTATCGTAATGAAAGACTTCATTGGTAAGTGAATTGGGTAATATCTACCTTTTTACCTTGGGCGGTTTGTTGTCCCATTACAGACCACGTGTCATTCCCTACAGTATCGTTACTTTGTTTAACGTTTGTACATGAGAAGACACATAAATGTGGATTGTCCTGTCATCCAACATGGCTGCCATTCAACGTGATGGTGCAAAACCTCAATAGTAGTTATAGTCCCCTTCAAAGTTCCCTCGCCATCTTGAAAGTTCGCCATGCCTTTGCATTGAAGCGAGACAAAAGGTGACTTCGCAATGATAGAGACATGTGAATAATTATCCAAGGTATTAAAAAAGGTCTCTATCATTGCAAGCTCACCGTTTGTCTCGCTTCAATGCAAAGGCACGGCTACCTTTCAAGATAGCGCAGGGGCATGTGATGGGGACTATTAGCCAATCAGAATGCAGCATTTTTAATAGGCCAATCTATTTGGTATTTTACCAGAACACTATCAAAACCTGGGTAAAGTGAAGGAAGTAGAGTCGTGTTTATTACATCTGGATGTGACCAACCTCGATATACACCAGGTACTTTTATTGATACTTTAAAATCTCTGAAAAATATTCTTATGTAATGTATCGGCGATATGGATGATATAGACCCCATGCAGAACGTCGCAATGCAGCTCAATTCGGAGGACAAAACAATATGCTCAAATTCTCAGGAGATTGAAATTCTTTTGTTTTGTCCTCCAAATTGAGCTGGTTTGTCGTCACGTTAGAGGGGTCTATTCATACTATTTAGCTTGGCGTTCGTTCCTCCTTTGCAAAAAGAGTAATATTTTCTTTTTGTTATTTCAGATGGTGAAGCTGTGTTGGTCGCATTGTTTATATGATGCTATATTGTATGTTTACAATCGTGGAATGAGAGATTACACCACGCCACTAGAGGTCAGGATATTTATTATATTAAGTACTAAGTACTTGGTTGTACTATCATTAAACCATCATCTTTTTACTTGGTAAATCTGTGTGGCATGAAAGTTGTAACCTTGTACAAAATTTTGGTCGAGCGAACAGTATATGTGTTTTTTTTTTGTATTTTCTTTCTTTCTTTTCTTTCTTTCTTTCTTTCTTTCTTTCTTTCTTTCTTTCTTTCTTTCTTTCTTTCTTTCTTTCTTTCTTTCTTTCTTTCTTTCTTTTTCGTTTCTCTAAGAAATCGTTCATTGACTGTTCATATTGAATATTTACATTCTTTCATCCCAAACAGGAGCTGCTTGGTGTTCTTCGCAGTGCTCTTAACTCTGGCAAACAGCTATCAGGTACGTAGTACAACTCAGATTCATCACACTTAACATAACTCACAACTACATTTGCTGTATGGTTGTCCCTCAGAATTTGATCAAGCATTAGGGTACAAGATGTTGGTGTATATCAGTTGTAGCTTAGCGGGACGATCATATCCACTGGGCGAGATTCCTGAAGACATTGTCACGATGGTGAAAAAACAGGTATTTTTTCATCGATATGAAAGAATAGAGAGCAGTTGTTGTATAGTTGTTGTGAGGATGGATCGGGGAAACGATAGACCCCTTTCAGTCACGAGACGCAAAAAGCAGCTCAATTTAGAGGACAAAACAAAATAATTTCAATCTTCTGAGAATTGGACAGTTGTTTTGTACACCATTCTGCATTCATGAATTACTGGTACTGTGTTTGTATGAAGCTTGTGTGAATTTCTAGCTTCCTTCTTGTTTTCCTTTTCCTTTTCTTCTCTTCCTGTTCTCCCTCCTTTCCCTCTCTTTTGTCCCTGGGCAGTGCGATGACTTAATGTAACATCCAAACTCTGCAGGTCTTCAACTGTATAACAGCAGTTCACACAAGGGATGCGTTTGAAAGTAAGTTTGAAATAAAGTAAGACGCGACTTACATCGTCATGGGCGGCGGAAGCGGTGCCCCCCAATAATTTTTTAGGGGGCCTGACCCCCCACAAAATCCTTTGATTGGCAAGTAGGCTACTCCCCCCTTTTTTCTTCGGTGATTTTGGGGATTTTTGCCCCCCCCCCCCCCCCTCTCGCTCCACTTTAGTTCGTTCCGCCGCCCCTGATCGTGGTCATCCAAGCTTTGGCGCAGGCCTAGTTATTTGCGGATATTTAGCAAAGGTAGCCCCTTCTACTCAGATAGATGTGATACCCTGAGTGTTGGTCTGGCCGAGGCTATATTAAACCAAAGACCTCCCGCACAACAGACCGATCATTGCTCAACCAACTGAGCCACCGGGAGGCATCTGTTTTGATCCGTGATCGCTGTCTTCATTATTAGTTTACCTAATGACATTGTTTGTCCATCTTTGATATTTCAGCTGAGCGTTCTTATCCATATCTGAGGATACTACTAGAGTTCGACACGCAAGAGTTCTTGAACGTTCTGTCCTTGGTAAGAAAGAATATCCCTGTTATCGATCATTGCCACCGTAATATCCCCACCGTAAAATCGGGGGTTTAAGCATCTTGATCTTTTCTTTTTAGGCATTCGAGGAGAAAGAGTTCGACAATGATTTCCGGTAAGTGGTAAAGTAGATTGGAAAAGGTTTATTAACAGTTTGAACTACTGCTCATATCCGCCATCTTGGAGGAAGCTAACAAAAGGGCTAAAGGGGTTGTCATTGATCTTACGCCATGTCCTAACTCATTTTGGATGGGTGGGGGGGGGGGGGGGGGGGGGTTAAACGAACCCCGGTACCAACTAGACTAACTAGAGTTGGCGATTTCTGTATTCACTCCATTGCAAAATCATTGTCGGGGTCAAAACACAGAACATAGAAGCTGAGACCAAAGGGCATTCTGGGTGGAAATTACATAATTATTCTCTGATGTATTCATTTGAGATACACAGTCGATATGAAACGTGTTAAAAGCCTCCATGGTTTGTTTCAGTGCAACAATCTATGAACATTCCACAAATTGTATTGACTAGTTCTTATAAGCCTATTCACAGTTTAAGAATCGTTTTTAATGCGCATGCGATTTTATCCCGAATTTCTCACCTTTTGTTTAAACCTTCTTTTGTTTTTCATTAAACAAAAGAAGGTGAGAAATTCGGGATAAAATCGCATGCGCACTGATAACGATTCTTAAACTGTGAATAGGCTTATTCTATGGTTCTACTATTTCAGTCGCAGCTACTGTGTTCTATGTTTTGCACCCGACAATGATTTTGCATTTGAGTATAGATGTGACGAAAATGCTATTTTAGTTGGTTTTCACTCATTTTTTTTTCTTACATAATTATACTGTTGAACAGAGGAGAAGACAATACCTCGGGTCGTCAATATGTGGTTAATATATTACTACAGATCATGGTACAAGGTACTGGATTTTCTGTAAGTAGGACAATAGTTACATAGTTTACAAAGTTACATATTAACATATTTTATTAATTTATTTATTTTATTATTTCAATAGAATGTAATATTTTAGGCGCATTTGATCATATCCAAATGCGAATTTGCGCCTTCATACAAGTAATAAATTATTATAATTATTATTAATAGCTAACGTGCGGCCTTTGACCACAGAGAAATAACCCATCAAACAAACTCAATTCACATATGCAGTTCAGTCAAGAATCGAACCCGCGAACCCAGGCGTGAACTACCGTATTTACCCGAATAAGCGCCGCGGCGCGCATTACATTTTTCGCGCTTCAAATGCGGCGCTTATTCGAGGGCGGCGCTTATTCGGGGCGGCGCTTATTCGGGGGCGGCGCTTATTCGAGTTAATACGATATTAACTCAGCAGTGAGAGACAGCGCCGTAGCCACCCATCAGAATTAATTTTCTCTTCTACCGTTACGGAAATAAATACAGATTATCACGATTTTACAGGATAGTAGTAATTAATTCACTTTAGTGAACAATTTTTCCGTGGGAGGAAGGGGGAGGGCTGAATCATTGGCAACCATCATGGCTTATTTCTATATTTATGGCGATGGGGTCCTTTCTGTCCATATGCCATAGTAACATGGCAAACCGGTTTAATGTACGAACCAATAATCCTAACCTAACTTTCTCAATTTTTTTTCTTTAGCCCAGCCAAGTTGGAAGTCTGTTTACATTCTTGGCTCGTCAGATGGCCAAACACGAAAACACCATCCATGTCAACAAGGTTTTGTTTGAACAGGTAATATATGGTTTATATCCTTTGATGACGATAAAAATACTTTATTCTTTATTATAAGAACTGTATTCTTTTCTTTTCTTTTCTATTCTTTTTATTAAAATATTCAGAGGATCAATGGTCAATGGAGGTTAGACAATAGACCTCATTTAGCTTGGTCGTAGTGTTTTCCCATTTCGAACTACTTGTCATTTTATAGAGCAGTTTTTGTAGTGTGGAGTGGGAAACATACGGTAATACCTTACAACACGCACATGGTACGACATTACGACTTAACTTATCTGATCATGTTTTCTGTCGTAAGGTATTGGAGTACCTGGCAAATCCTGATGATGACGCTAGACACGAAGAGCGACAACAGGTGAGTGAACTAGTCCACTGCTCAGCTGGAAAAAACAGTATTTCTACTATGATGGTAAGATCCAAAAGATCATCGTATTAGCCGTTCCGAGTTTTGAGGAAAAAACTGGTTCGAGTTTGCATTACATTGCATCATGGTGGGACTGTTTTATAGGGGTCGAAATAGACGCTATTTTGGTGAGGGGATTTCGACTGCTGAACCGCTGAGCCAAAAAATAAAGCGAGGGTGGTTTTAGCAGCCGAATCAGAAACAAAAATATGAACCCCCTAACCACCCTTAGAACCGCCCTTACAAGGGTGGCAAGTTCAAACCGAGATACATAACTTTTATCTTAATTGGGCTCCCTGTGGTTAGAGCCTGGCGAAATTACCCCTTTTTCGTACTCCTTAATGATGTCGTATTTTCTTATCGCAGGCTATTCTAGAGTTGTTAGTTGCTGGTGGTCTAAGGCAGTTTGACGACGAGAGAATACTTGTGTTAGCTGAGAATGCAAGATTGTAAGTTCAGTCGAAAATGCCTCCTGTACTGTTATGATAGATAGAGTTCGTTTTATGAGGTTAACTCTGCAGTGGGTTCTGCAGCTAAATTACGTCGGGTCTTCGTTCCTTTTCTGAACTGGAGTTTTGGGGTTTTTGAAATTTTTGAGGAAAATTAAAGAAGCCGGGGGAACACCCTCGAAACACAGGAAAGAACCAACAAGCAACTCTACTCGTGGGTTCAGTTCGACAGTTCGATGCGGACGCCGCATGAATAGCGTTTGTTTGATGTGTTGTTCTCTTCCTTGCCACGGGGTTTTTCTCCCTCCTCAAAAACGAATATGTGAGCTGAAAACTGTATGCATAGAATAGACCCCCTTGGACGTGACGTCGAAGCAACTCAATTTGGAGGACAAAGCAAAACAATTTTAATCTCCCGAGAATTGGAACCTATTGTTTTTTCCTCCAAATTGAGCTGCATTCCGACGTGCTGCAAGGGGTCTATGTTAAATGTAGTGGTAGTGAGTGTGGAGTATGTCCTATACTTATAGTAATACCTTCGCTAGGAAGACTCGGTAACGTACCTATTTATCATTATTTCTGCTTCTTTCTTTCAGTTATCGTGTTTGCGAGATGCTGTACGAAAGGAAGAGACAATTCGCTAAGGTTTTAACTTGTTACTTCAGAGATTCCTCGAGAAAGGTAAACCGATATGGGCTCTGAACCGACCGGTCGATCATATGTCACCAAACCTTTTGAGGAAATGTTTGTTGTCTGAGAATGTCAAATGAAAACACTGGACCGACCGGTCGTTTTGGAGAAGTTCTAGTCATTGGATTGGTTCGACCAGTCGGTCTTATGGAGATTCCTAAACGTTTTTCATTGTCTGAGGAAGTGTTTGTTGTCTGAGAATGTCAAATGAAAACATTGGACCGACCGGTCGTTTCCGAGACGTTCTAGATATTAGATTGGTTCGACCGGTCGGTCTTATGGAGGTTCCTAAACGTTTTGTGTCTGAGGAAATGTTTATTGTTTGTGGATTTAAAACGATTACATTGGACCGGGTCGTTTGGAAAGGTTCTCGTCATGAGCTGTTTTGTGATGTAAACATGGGCTAGTTCGACCGGTCGGTCTTATGGAGGTGTTTTTATTGCTATTAGGACCAGGCCTTTAGATACATCAAGAGCGTCATGACAGACGATGTTTATACGGACCTCGAGAGAGAAGAAGTGAAGGGAGCAGCTCTCAATAGCCTTCAGGTAAAGTCTGGAAATAAATGCTGCTGTTTTTAATTTCTAATTCTCCTGGGATACAACACCAACAGTCTTCAACGAAATGCCCACATCTTACCAGCTGAGTTGACCTTCAGAACAAACTCAAGGTCAACCAATCAGAATTGAGGATTCGACATTGTATTTTGATTAGCATTTCCCATTATTCTGCCAAGAGAATTTATGAAATACGAGTTCTTCCTTCTTTAAATTAATCGTAAACGCTAGTGGAACTCATGGCGGAATTATATTTCAATCAACAAGAAAAGTCTACATTGTATACTCGAAAAATTCTAACCAAAAATAGTGACCAATAATTCCTTTCGGGGAAGGCGATCAACTCAGCTGGTATGATCCAGGGCCGTATTTCAGCCATACTGACTACTAGAATAT
Organism: Anthopleura xanthogrammica; assembly: GCA_964019055.1. Lineage (NCBI taxonomy): Eukaryota > Metazoa > Cnidaria > Anthozoa > Actiniaria > Actiniidae > Anthopleura > Anthopleura xanthogrammica. Next base: position 26,022,017 of record OZ025206.1, on the reverse strand, counting down.
TATGGTTATAACTTTTTCCGAATATATTTTTTCACCTTTTCTGCAAAACCATATGATTTCTCAAGGGATATTTTTTCTAGTAATGATGTGCTACATATTTACATGTCCAGTCGCCTTCCATAGACCTAAAAGTTTCCCACGTGATATCGAAATACAATAGACAAAGAATCTTATTCCCAGAGGTTTTGGGTGGAAACGTAGAAAGCGTTAGCCGGCCAATTAGGGTTTTTGTCAAACTAAGCGATTATAATTTTATTTCTAGGACCTTGTGTCTATCAGCTGTTGGCAAATGGCAAACCTTGTTCTTGTCCACTTTCCTGATACTCTCACAAGCGTTGTAAACAGCCTTGAGGTAAGACATGTACAGTAGATTGTAGCTTTACTTTGCCTATAAATGGTGATTTTGGTCTACTTTAGCTTACTTTGGTTTTATACCGTAATGTAGGAACAACCGAAGGTGCAGTATGAGTTCTTAAAGGGAGTATTTGACAGCAGGTAACCGGTTACTTAAATTCCTAAATAACAAATAATGATCTTTTCATTTTTTGTACCTGTAATATTTGATTCCTGCCCTGCTTTTGATCTATACTACCCTGCCCTGCCCTGCCCTGACCTTCCCATCTGCCCCGCCCTGCCCAGCCCTGCCCTTTTCTGCCCTACCCCGCCCTGCCCTTTTCTGCCCTGCCCTTTTCTGCCCTGCCCTTTTCTGCCCTGCCCCGCCCTGCCCTTTTCTGCCCTTTTCTGCCCTGCCCTTTTCTGCCCTGCCTTTTTCTGCCCTGCCCCGCCCTGCCCTTTTCTGCCCTTCGCTGTCCTTTCCTTTTCTATCTTTCCTATTTTCTTCTATTTCATTACTTTTCTTTCTTTTCCTGTTCTTCATTTTCCTTTTCTCTTCGCTTCTCTCCTCTCCTCGCTCCATTTTCGTCCTACTTCATTCAATTTTCTACATTTTTTCCCCACAGCAATGACTACTCTTTTTCCCATTCTTATTTCTCCTTCCATTCCCATCAGGTCGCCTGTTTCTCGAATGGAACATACACCAGACGTTGAAGTACACGAGAAGTACATCGAACTGATGTGTCAGTTTGAACTAGACCATGCTGTGTTCAGCTACCTACGCGCAAGTGATAACTATCGCATTGAAGAAACACTGTCCGTAAGTGTGTACTCTTTGTCTATCTGTCTCTCTGTCTCTCTGTCTCTCTGTCTCTCTGTCTCTCTGTCTCTCTGTCTCTCTGTCTCTCTGTCTCTCTGTCTCTCTGTCTCTCTGTCTCTCTGTCTCTCTGTCTCTCTGTCTCTCTGTCTCTCTGTCTCTCACACACACAGTTCTCAACAATAGGGGAATATATTTTGGGAAAGTGGAATATATTTTGAACAATTACTACTTATCAAACGAAAAAATCTCTCTTTGGCTTAGAAAAAAATAAAGAGACATACTGTGTTGAGTGTCACCATGACAGTAAAGCTCTGTCTGTGTTTCTTTCTTCAGATTGTTCGCGGATATGGCTTCACTTATGCCACAGCCTATTTACTAGAAAAAGCAGGCGACGTACATGGTGCTTTTCAGCTTCTTTTGGAGGTAAAGATTTTCTACATAGCATCATTTACTTTATACTGATTTAATACTTTCCTACGGATGAGAGTTAAGGATATCCATATGTTTTTCTTCTTACCCCTAAGCATTTTCGCTTGACTTTGTATCGCCAAGGCGACGGTCAATTTTGGAAAGAGCCAATTTCCTTCCTTCCTTCCTTCCTTCCTTCCTTCCTTCCTTTTTATTTCTTTTTCTTCCTATAACTCCCCATCAAGATTACCAGTGTTTTCTCCCACTGTAGTCATGTACTTCCGAGAATTTATCATATAGTTCAGTCGTTACCCCTTCCCAGTGTTTCTTAGCCTCCTTCGCAGACGTTCTTAGGGTCGTCACGTCGTCACGCAACGTTTCTCTTGCGTGACGACCCTAAGAGCGTCTGCGTAGGAGGCTAAAGGTTTCTTGAAGTGTCCATAACCAGGATAGGGTGGGTACAAAATCATTCACAATTCCCCAATCTTGCAAGTAGGTTTGCTTTGTCTAGCTATAAGTATGCACGGAATCTTTAAGCATAATGGCCAGTCAGGCTCCTAGATATCTGAGTTCTTTTTTCGTACTCCTGTCAAATCCTCAGGTTTTTATCACAGGGAGCCAAATTTAGAAAAAAGTAAAAGATGAAAATAAAATCGGGAAAAAAATCGCGTTTTATTAATTTTTTTAAATTCAGGTCAAGATAATGTCCTCTATAATACGAACGAGCAAAAAAATCGGTAAAAAATGCACTAGAACATTTTTTTCGCGCGCGCCTTTGTAAAAGTATATTGACCCAAATCCATACATAGGATACCATAGGGAAATTATATAGGAAAACAAAGGCGCGCGCGAAAAAAAATGTTCTAGTGCATTTTTTTACCAATTTTGTTTTGCTCGATCGTATTATAGAGGACATTATCTTGACCTGGAATAAAAAAAAATAATTAAACGCGATTTTTTCCCGATTTTATTTTCACCTTTTACTTTTATCTAACTTGGGCTCCCTGTGGTTTTTATACTACCTTGAACTTTTGAATATTAGCTAATAAATAGCGTATTACCCTCACATATATGTAGGATATAGTATCAATCTACTATGCTTATTCACTGTAGACATTAAATGAAAAGGTCAAAGTTGTCGTAGTTGGATATGAGAAAGGCCATCAGTATGACGGTAAGTCAGTTGTTCTTGTACATAACTAGATATTCCGCTAGGTGAACTGCTGATTTTTGCATTAAACAAGCCCCACTGTGAATGTCCCGCGCTACTAATTATGTTAGACTGCAAACAGGAAACCCGTGAAAAAGTATTTAAAAAAACTAAATAAATAATAGTTATAAACGAATGGTACTAAATGGTTTCTATTGTTCAATTGACGACTCTTAAAACTCCAGTGTATGCGGGCTTAGCCTCGAATCCAAGACTTGCTTCTGTTGTTATTCTAATTTCTGCTTTTGTTTTCCGATCTTAGAATTGAGGCTAAGCCCGCATACACTGCAGTTTTAAGAGTTGTCAATAGTGCTATTTTTTTTAAATTAATACTTTCTTCACGGATTTATTGCCCTAAATCGAAAAAAAAAATTTTACGGAGGAAGCGTGGTCAAGGTCCGTAGGTCGATTCCACATCATCTCATGCACAACTCGAATTTTTTCTAATCCTTCTAGTTTGTTTTCAAAAATGGCCAACAAAGCACTGATTGGTGATGGGAGGGATGGTAAAGGGTGCAACTTTCAATCCCAAAATGAATCCAGGAAAAGTTTCTTTTTCTCTTATCTTGTACATTAATGATTTTTCTTTTTCTTTGGTTATCTCAGAGTTGCGCAAGAGTTTCAGTGATATCTGGGCTGTTATGTTGGTCATAACTCAATTATGTCAGAGAAACTCGGCCCGGTTTGATGAAGATGACCGCGAGGTATGCTCATTCAGCTACTTTTTTCTGTAGAATAAATCTTTATTTTACTTCGTGAAACGGAGTAATATAATGTTTATGAATACGACACACTCCGTACTCACTACCACTACATTTAAGGTGGCTCCAATTTAATTGGGAGTAGATTTCGTGATTTTTTTAACTCGCTCGTATCGCATAAAAAACACTCGGGCATTTCTGAATTTAACACATGTAGTAGCTCAATTATGGGGAATAGATTCGTGATTTTTTAACTCGCTCTTATCGCGTTAACACTCGGGCATTTCTGAATTTAGCTCATGTAGCAGCATGTAATAATGCATCGAAAGATTTCCACGAAATCCACTTTTTAAGGCCACCTTTTCCCCCCTCCCCCTGCTACGAACCTGATTTGGAAACTGGTTTACGATCAAGACTGAGATGTTTTGTTCAGTTTTAGCCGTGTGTGTGACTCGTTACGTTATTCACCTATTCATTATTGGCTTATGTTATCCTCTACAGGCATTATGGTTTCCCTTACTGGAGTCCGTCATGGCGCCACAACGAAAATGCCAGGATACAAATACCGAATACTTCCAAGGTAGGAATGATAGAAAATTGGCCAACACTGACTCCACAGGGGTCAGTAGGGATGGTTAGGGTCGGGGAAGGGAAGGGATGAAAGGGGAAAAGATTGTTTTTTTGAAAAAGATATCTGAAGCCGTTTCCCCCATCCTCTCCCTCTCTCTCCTTCGCCGTCCGCCTTTACCCTCCCCCTCCCCCATCCCCTGGAGAGTTCGGTTGATCACATGCTATTCATATTAATGACCAGTGTTTTCTGATGCGTGCGCATATTCTTGGCCTTTCAGCATTTAAAGAATTGACTCGACACGTCATGAACAGCATGATGGGATACATATCTTTACCCGCCATACTACAGAAGATCATGCAGGTGAGAATAATATTATTGAATAAGTGTCCCTGCTTAAGCCACAGGAAGCCCAAGCTCTTTATCTCTTTACCCGCCATACATTGTTGCTTGTTGCATCTTGCATGTTGCATAAGAAGCCCGAAATGCAGTATGGGTGATGTGAATTCAAGTAGCGATAGGTCACAACAATATGAAATTTTCCCGAAATTTGTTTGCACTTTTTTCCAGCATATTTTCTTTTGTGCTACATGTTTGAGATATGAATGTAATACATTTCAAGCTTGGTAAGCAACATGCAACATGCAACATGCAACATGCAACATGCAACATGCAACATGCAACATGCAACATGCAACATGCAACATGCAACATGCAACATGCAACATGCAACATGCAACATGCAACATGCAACAAAACTTCATTAACTCTTTTTGAAATAGCTGTTATACTCATTATTAGTTATTTTTGGAAAATTCCAAAACTTTTTCATGTATCTTTCTTTTGACAAACGTTCGGTAAATAAAAGAATTATCGAATTTTCTTAACATCTCCTCCATTCTCAAAGTTATGGCGACAGTATGATCAAATCGGTCTTTCCGAGTCCCTTTCTTGTACATAGGCGATACTGCAGAATTGCTCGTGCGAGAAGTACTATTTGAACGAACCATGTAGCTTGAACCACAGTTATATTCCCATTATTTCATTCCCATTCTTCTATTTATTATCTTGTCCTGTAGGATCCAACGTATAGCAGCGGCAAGTTTGGAGAAATCAAAGAACTTATTCTTGGAATGTTGGATACTTACAGCTATGAATCGGTAAGTCGAAAAGAGATTTCATTTTCCCCTAAAAAGGAAAATTTCTCTTGTTTTGGCCACCAACATGGGTTCCAAAACCCTATTTTGTTGCGAAGACAATCTCTCGATTCTCTCTCGTTTTATTGTAGACTGCGAGCGAGTCCCACACTTCCCTCCAGGCTAACTAAAGACGAGGTTTAGGATACCTGTGGACGCGCGGAGATTGGAGCCGAGTAGCTTCAAACTCGTCCCACTCCCCGCGCGTCCAAGGCAGCGGGGAAAAACAGACTAGACAGAGTAAGGAGGGAAAAGTGGGATTGTTAACAGTCTATTTTATTGTATTGATATTTTTGACCAGACTCTTCTGAAGACGACCAACAGACTTCTTGATAAGGATCTTTACACATCATTCAGTCATCTAAAGACTAACCTCAATAAGGGCATCGCTCCTAATGCTATGAGATGTGGTGTGTGTGGACGACAATACTCCACTGACGCTGTACCAAACAATGCTATCGTATTTAGGTTCGTATAATGGACTTTACGCACCTTTTTCCATCTGATCTGAAATAGTGACGTCACGGCAAAACTGAGGTGTTATGAAGCTACGAAAAATTCCCAGCGCTTATTCTGCAGACATGTAAAATTTATGCCGACACAATAGAAATTATCCGTAGCACAAGACCTCAACAATACCTGAAAATGGGATTTAGTCATTCAAAACTCCCAGCTGAGCGAACAACTAATCGCGCAAAGCATTGTTGATCAAAACCTGCGGCCCTTCACTCCTTGTTTTGAAAATCATTTGTCGAGTGGTTTTTAGATATATCACAGATGAAATATCACTCTGATTAAGAGTTTTGAACTTTTCTGAGACTTGTATTGGATTCAATTGTCAATAGTTTACAGGTAGAAAAAAGTGCTTGAACACAGGGCCGGCCATAAAAAATCACAGCGGACTTGTGATTAGTCAGAAAATGTTTAAATTCAAAAACCGCTCAGCTGCTTTTAGAACTTAAGTAATGGAACTTTTTATTACCAAAAAAAAATGGAACCCTGGAAAAAATATTATGCCTAGATTGCCTTTTTTTTCTCTTCACCATCTCAACTTCTTGTCTTCCTTTATTCTTCTCATGCACATCAGGTGTCGTCACTCGTATCACCAAGAATGTTTACAAGGTTACTTCTCATCTGACACCACAGATAAGATGATCTGTATCCTGTGTCATAAAGGAAAGATGTCAAGAGTGCCGTCACGGAAAGGAAAAAGACCAGCAAGCAAGACGATGGCGACCATTGACGAACGTTCTAATAAAGGAAACACCAGCAGAGTAAGATTATGAGTCTATGAGTTGGTCATCAAAGACTGTGGGAAGCACTTATCCATTTTCCACTCGTACGAGTTCGAGTACCACTACGACGGAGATCTTGTCGTTAAAAATCTTCCACTATACACTGATACGAACTCGTTGTCGTCCTCTGTTTGCACACATCTCTAAAACAACAGTTGAACCAATGCAAGGAAAACTACGAGTTTGTAATGTTATACCTTAAAAGGAATAATCTCGTATTCGTACTCCAATCTAAAGCCCTCTAGTATAACAGCCTGTGACTATCTCATAAGCGACCTACCACCTAGGGTTGAAGAGTAAGTGGTCGCTTAAGGGAGATGGTCGCTTACAAGAATGGTCGTTCAAATAGAGTTGACTGTAACTGATGTCATTCATGACATTTTTTGTAGGTGGAGAAAAGTCAACCAGATATGGTACGACAACAACTGGAGTTGATCAGTAGACTGCGAAAACAGAACCAAGGACCTTCAAGGGTAAGAAACACATTGAATGAAAATCAATTCACTTTAAGGAGGCACGCGACTACACTAACAGACCAATGTTTTTAAACTTCGATTTTAATTTAGATTCCACAGGGAGCCCAAGCTCGGTTTTATTACGGTTGATGTATGGGATTGATAAGTAAATCGCTTTTTTACATTTACTGTAATATACTGACACAAAAGCCGAGCTTGTGCTCCCCGTGTTTATCAAATTGTTTGCAACATGATGCCTGATTACACACAAGCAGTCTGGTTTTAATCATCTTTAACTATTGTTTTCAGTTGGCCATTTTATCGGAGCTGTCTCGTACAAGAGATGACAGCGTTCTTAGTCTAAGTTACGGCTCCAGCTCATCCTACTCAAACAGCATCTTCGAGCACGAAGGATTTCGGTTACGATTGGTTCCGCCGCTACTTCGTCCAGAAAAATAAATAACCTGGCATATAGTGTTGTTATCTTGGACTACAAAAAAGTGATTTACAATAAGTGACTAACGCGAGGGGGATTGATACGTAATAAGTGGTTTCGAAACCCTTAGTAAGTACCAGGGGTGCTTGGAATGGTAAGCGATTTTCTAATCTCGATTTTAATCAGACAAACTTTACACAAATGGTACACGCGTCGACACGGCTTAAAAACGTCTGCGCATGCGCAAAATCTTGAGAAACAAAATGGCGGACGCGTTGGAGTTTCCCGCGCTTGAAAACACCTTTGGCATTGAATTGGTCTTAGCACCTTATTTTGATCGTGATGTCTAATCGGTCTTGGTGAAATGATCTAGAGGGCTTATTGAAAGTATATGTATTCTTTAGATCTACGTAAAAGTTCTTATCGATTTGAGAATTAAGTTTGTTTTTTGATTACAAAAGTACTGCTCCTGGGAAAAATCCATGTGAGTAACACTCGTATTTTGATCTGTGATAAGGTCAGAACAACTGTGATAAGCTTTTAATTTTGATATTTTGTTCGTTGTTCTCCATTTATCAACATACCAAATGAGCTGGTTGTTCTGAGCTTGAGCTGTGAAACGCCAGCTTGCTAAAGTATGAAAATACGTATCGTAAAAGAGGACCTTCGAAAACCACATACCTTGACTATTGACGTGAAAGAATCAAAAGTTTATCGACACTTTAAGATATCTGTAAAGCTAAGTTTCTACTTAATTTTGTAGAATATGGCATATCTATTTCGACTATCCAGGTTCTTTAGAAGGTCATCGAAAAATCAAACGACGGGACAAATTATTCTGTATTTCGACAACAAAATCACAAATCATCGAAAATACTGACTTAAGTCCCCTTCGTGTTTTTGAATTTATAAGGTCAGGACAACATATATAAGCTTGAGATTTTAATATATTGCTTATTATTTGCCATTACACAAAATATCAAATGAGCTCTTTATTCTGAGTTTGAGCTCTTGAGTAATTTCTGTTTCATTAAGTAAATTTTTCATGGCTGAGATTATCCGATAAAATTCAAGAACTAACGATCATCAATCCTGCTATTTTCTTGCTAACACACCTGTCCAAAATCCTCCAAAGCGATTCAATATTAAACAATATGATAGCAATTCCTTAATTTAAAATCCGAATACAATCAACTGTTATAAAAAGATTACTATAGCTTTAACCTGTTCTGCATCATGTGTTAGAAGCAAGGGTTAATATGATGCCATGAATTTAGATCACAAACTAAATCAATAATTTACATACATAGCTAATTCCTGTTTGCATTTTCACTAAAATATTTCATCCTCATACTCATTTAATAGGAGCATTTCAGTTATACAGTAGGTCTAGTTTCCTTTTCTTAGGGAGGGTTCATAATTTATCCAGATGGGGGGGGGGGGGGGGGTCATGATTTTTCTGGAGTAATTTCTTTTTTGGTGGTGGTTGTGGGGGAGGGAAGACCTATGGAAACTTTCCCAAAAATTAGAACAAGGTATATGGGGGGGGGGGGGGGGGGGGGGCATCAAAACAATTCAGTTAAAAAGGTTATTTGTTTTCATTATCAGTTCTGATACATCACAATTTTTTAAGAACATAGAGATTTCTCAGAGAAAACTGAGAAAACTATGTTTGGCAAAAGTATTCGGACTCAGGCAAAGGTGGGGATAAAAAGGGAATAGAGGAAAAATAGGATAAAAGTATAATCAGGGTGCATGTGTGTCTGTGAAGAGGGGTAATATGAAAAAAAATTGATAAAATCATTTTGATGTTGTGAATGCAATAAATGTGAAGATAAAATATGGTAGCGGGAGAGTGATGAAGGGGGAGGAAGGGTGCATGGTATGTGGGCAGAAGCATTTGGTCGTGCTAGACGTATAAAATAGTAATGGTATAATGTAGATTGATACCAATGGTGCAATAAATAGTACTTAGTAGATTTTTTTGAAAATAAAATTTATCATTTATCATGATACAAAAGTCTAATGCAAAATGTTGAGACTCAAAAAATGCTTGAATCAGCCATTTTAGACTGCATGAGGTTTAGTTAAACAGGATAGTGGGAAGAGGGGGGTCATGGTACTTCACCATGGTTTCAGAATATCTCATGAGGGGGGGGGGGGGACAGAAAAAATTCACTTATGACATCAGGGGGGCTTCCAAAAAACATAAGGGAAAAACATTAAAATTGTCATAGCCCCCCATCTACATAAATTATGAATCCCTGCCCAACCCCTTCAGCCTGTTGTGAAAAGAGTATATCAGTGTATGTCACTCTCTTTTTCTCTATTTATTCCATATAATATCATTGTTCTGATAGAAATATAATGAATGAAACACAGTTGCCTGACCTCTGTAGTTTATCAATAAACTATTCCAAAAGAGCTTTCAATAATTTTTTAGTTCCAAAAAAAAGCAGCATTTTCAGTATTAGAAACTGAAAAGATTTAAAAAAAGGAATTAATGACTGATTATTCTATTTCCAGAAAGGCAAACGCAGTGTTACAATATTTATGCTTTCAACAAAAGTGTGACCAGGATAAGTTTACAACTATCTTATCATCTTATCTACTAAACTAGTGTCGGTATCAAATGAGGTATACTCATAAAGCAATGTAAAGGATATATACTATCATAAATGGGTTGTTTCAAGTAAAACTTACATGAACTGAACCCCTTCTAAGGCTTCATGCATCATAAGGGACTTACAGTATATTCCTTTAATACATTTATAAATTTTTTGTAGATTGGTAGATGGAAAAATCTATCTACTTTGGGTCTAAACTTCCATAACATGGGCTTTCTACTGTATGTGTCTGTGTGTCAAAATAATGAAGGATATATTATTCATGAGCTATTCACAGAAATGAGGAAAACTAAGACTTTTCTATTTTTAATGTTTTTGCTAGTACTTATCTAGGGGAGTATCTGATTATAACAGCTGGCTTTGGACACAATTTTTGACCTTGACAAGTACTGAATAGAGAAAAAACACTGTATGCAGAGTTGGCATTGACTTAAGTATAAAAACCTTTGTTTTCGAATGATAACCCACAGTTATCATATGCTTCAATGCTTCCAGTTCCAGCAGTTCCCACTTTACAAGAGAGATTCTCCCATTTACAGTAGACATAATATCAGGAGTTTTTCATTGATATTATAATATCAAAATGACATCACAGCAAAATAGCTTCTGTAGCATCATGTTGCTAATCATGAAAAGCCTCTTTCCTGCTGCATATTTTTTTTGAAACTTTTCATGTCTGCTTTCAAATATGCCTTGAAACTCATTTAAAGCTGGTTGAATAACCAGTGTCCCTATTTTTCCCCCGAGAAACAACCGATAGGAAGAATTATCAAGGATTCTATCACATGTACACGATATCGAAATTGGAGCAAGTACTGTACCAGAATTTATACAGTACAGCGACTCTGTTGAAAGTATTTTACATAATATTCGGGGTTTAGCATGCTCATCTCTAGCTTTTATTACGAATTTTAAAACTTACAGCATCCATGACTATATTTACTTGATTATCTTGACAATCAATCAGCATTTGAAGTTCAGAATCCCGAAATAGAATTGGAACAAGAAAGCAATAATTGTATTTTTTATCGAAGTATCTGCACTTTGACATCTTGTTTTTGTTCGAATCAGACAGAAAACTTGACAATTCACCATTCACATAACATCGTGATGCTTATCTGTCTCCTTTTCTTGATCATCTACTAACTATAATCCATCCATATGAGAAAAAAACTTCGGTTTTTGGAAGAAAAAGTGCTCGACAATCCTCGACAATAATTCATCCTCGTCCGCCATTTTGTACTGACGCCTGCGATAAATTCAGCGGAAAACCACACTGCGCACCCTCAGTTAATATTTACATCAGCCAATCAGACGTTTTTAAGCCGTGTCACACGCGTCTACCAGAAGAACCGAAAAGAGCGGGAAAAGTGGATTATTGTCCTCCGTCGAAAAATCTTGTCGTTGGTGACTGTTGTTTCTTCTATTATAATCAAGTTTTGATTGGAAAGATTCATTTAGGACTGGTATGTTAAGGACATTTCTGTAGTCCTCTTGAGCCTCATCGAAGTTCTCTGGGATTTAAACACGTAAACATTGAAAGTGCCTCAAACAACTTGTCCCGCTAGAGGTATTTTAAGGTTTCTTGAGCTCGCTCTGGAGAGGTCTTTGTTTCAAGACCAAAAGATACGATGGCTCCTGTTTTTATTCAAGACATTAAAAATTCGACTTGCATCCATCCGTAATCCTTTTAAAAGTAGGGGATCTGTATAAAAACTTTAACTGAATTCTTACAAATATTAAATCATTCTTAAAATATTTCGGCATAAGTCATGACCCTAGATCAACAATTCATACCTAAAAATGCTTCAAAAACTACCAAAATTATTTGTTATAAATGATACTTGGATATCCGTTATCCTTAAAAATTGCAAGAAAAATGTATACATTTATATTGTAGAATAAAGATTTGTAAAAATTAAAATTACAATCATTTATACTGTATGTAAAAAGACTGAAAACTTTTCAGTCTTTTTACATATGGATAATTGTATTTGAAATACAATAAAAATGCCAATGAGATGTTGCCTTTACGAGGCGTATCTTTTATTTCCTTTTTCCAAATGATTGGAAATTTGGCTCAGAAATATTTTGGAATGTTGCAAAATTCTTGCTCCGTCTCCGTAAAAGATAAAGTGCTTCGTTTTTAAAGCTTTTCCCCAGTTTGTTGTAGCTTGTCGTGTATGTGAAATCGAGAGAGAGCAACTGTATACCAAACAACCTTTTGAAAACCATTTTATTATTTTCAGTACTAAAATTTCTACATATATATTTTTTAATAGTGCATATTTACATTCGTGAAACAGGGATTCTACAATTTAACCAGCTCTATCACTAGACTTATTAAAGATCTTAGGGAGTTTTAAGCTGTTATCTGATGAAGCAAGCGAGTCAATCAAGCGAGTAAAGCGTGGGTCGTCTAGAGACTTGTTTGAAGCAGTTTTCCCGCCATGTCTCCGACTCTCAACCGGCGAATACGAGAGTGTTTGATTCAGACTTGGTAACTTCAGAGAACTGTTATTACAGTCGCTTTTTCCCGAATCTTCTATACCTTCGGTATTCAATAATTCAGAATTGTCACAAAAGTCTATTTTTGGCATAATGACTTCGTGTTCAGCGTCTTTTGCTGGTGAATTTCTTTGTTTTCGCCTCTTTCTCCTCTCTGAACTCAATTTTCTATCGATATTCGCTAAATCGACTTCGTTTAGCCAAATTTCAAGCCTTTTATCACCGCCGAAGAAGTCGAGATTGTGATGAAGTAGTTTCATTTTTGTTAGTTCGATATTTTCTGTGATTTTTGAATTTTCCTGATCTTCTTTTTCATCGGTTTCTTCTAGATATTCGTGTTTTTCCCAGGCCGGTTTTGGAGATTTTGAGAAGTTTGGTACAAAGTCTCTACGATATAGAACAGCATCTCTGTTGTACTTGTTTTCTTGGTGCTCTTTTGAAGCTTTTTCCTTTCGAGTTGAGCCATTTCTTTCCGATTCTTCCTTCAGCTTTGCCTCAGAATCTTTCGTTGGCCGTACATTTTCTCTTAAAAGTCGTTGAGCAGTTTTTGTTTTCTTTGAAACCGAACACGATAAATGACTGCTTCTTGGAGTAATGCTTTTGGTGCTGTGTTCAAAGACTTTCAGCTTTCCATTCTGATCCTTCACAAACCGGTTTCTATCTCTCTCGAGTTTTCTCATCTCTTTCTTCTGAATTCCACTCAACAAGTGAGCACTTTTCTCGAAAACAATGTCACTTTTTTGCTGATAACTGGTTTTCAATATGGCGGCTCCTGTCCTGCTACGAATCACAAACCTTGCAGCATTAACGGCCTTCTTCAATGGCAAACTCGCGTTCTTCTCCATACAAGGACTTAACACACTCAATACGGAGTTCTTCTACCATACGAGGTCTTGGATCAAGTGTTTTAATATTTCCTAATTGCCTGTAATTACAGTAATTTCTCTATTCCCTCGAGGGATCTACGACAAAGTCATACGTAAACAAACGTCTTTAGCACTCAAGTGTCACCCTTGTAACAATAACGAAGGAGGTGCTAATGACTTGACTCCTAATTACCAAACAATACTCTTTATAGCAAGCCAACCCACAAATGAAGCTTGAACTTCAAACTAAATGAACTTTAATTATCACAAGCCCTCGTGGTTCGTGAACTTAATCATACATTTGATGTGGTGGATAAAATACTTGCTGATGTTTAGTTTGTGTCTAAAGTTAGATTAACTTCAATAGAGGACAAAATTGAACAAACAAATTAAATGTGTTTGGCTTTCGAAAGAGGTGTACTGTTGTAAGATCCTCTGGAATTTTTTTAGATAAGGAATTCAAATGCATAACTCGTCAAACAAAACGTGAAGGCCATGTTACACTGTGCAATTTTCTCAGCATGCATTGCATGAATTACATAGTGTAACGGGGTTGTCTCGCTTTTTTTTTTTTTTTTTTTGTTGCGCGTAGCATTGCACGAAGTAAAACTCAGTTCTACTTTTCGCAACGGATCGCAGCAACTGGCAACGCCATTGTACATTGTATCATCCCTCCAACAACTTTTTTCGCAATTTTAAGGCATATTTTTCAAGTCGTTGCAAGTTGCTGAGATGGCGTTGCAGTGTCACACCTCACCTCGGCAACCTGCAGCGCATTGCGAGACAAGTTGCTGAGAAAATTGCACAGTGTAACAGGACCTTTACCAATTCGTCTTTTTTCTTCGGGTTTGTTTAGTCTTTGTTTAGTAGGAGTAGCAGAATTTACAAGATAATCCCTACTTAACTTAACGTTCCGCCTTCTTTTGATCTGAAGGAAAAATGTCTTTGTTTAATCAGTATCCTTACGTCATCACTGCCTATTTTTATCAGTGATTATTCCAAATTAATCTGAATTTCATTGATTTTTAATAAGGATTCAAAATCAACTAAGAAAAACTGCATAACTTCAATCATTTTTACCATGGACTTCAACCATTTTTGCCACGAAAGTTACCCAAGCTTACTGAATCGAACAAATTTATGTTTTTTTAAGCCCATCATTTTGTTTTTGTTTTTGTCAGCCACCAAATTATAAACTTTGCTAAATCTCCTCCCTTCCTTGATAAAAACAATGAAATATCGCCTTTGTATACGAGCGGGGCAGGTTAGACTAAGTAGCTGCTCAAAATATCTAGTCAAACAAGAGTTGAATCGATGAATTAACATAAAAGCCAGAATAATATAGTCATAAATATAGGATGGGATACCTGTGTTAACCAACTAAACGATTTTTATCAAAAGTGAAGTGCTGCGAGCCGTATTGGGCTTCCTGTGTACATATTTGTAATGATATTTCTAGGATCCATTGAAATGGAAGCAGTTTTCTCTTCGTTAGTTCGATATTTTCTACAATTGTAGTGTTTTTGAATTTTCATATGGTGCAAAAATTCTTGAAAATTCAACATAAAATGGGCCGTATAGAGAAACTAGCCAGGGCGATAAAAAAGATGTCATTGGATGACTTTTGTGAATGTCTTTCAAATTGGACTTTGTATGGTTGTCCACCTTTGACTGTATTCAACAAAAGAGGTCACGTGACCAAGCCTTGTGTTTACCAATTTGCATATTTCTCCCCACTATTTAGATGAGGTCATTCATACAAAGCCCAGCATTGTTTGCCTGAATGTCCTTAATAGTTTAGCATCAAAAAATAACTTAAAATAATGCATTCTCATCGACTCATTTTTAAATTTCGGTTTTCAGTTTTTCGGGTCACGTGACCACCAAATTCCGACCAAACACCTATAAGATTGTTAATAAACAAATTAGGGACAAGGTCAAAACAATTGTCCAAAATAGGGACCCGATTTCATTGATTTAGGTGGTGGGTACCGGTAGATACCCCCTCCCCCTCAGAGACCTGTTGAAATGCTCGATACTGGGTGTCCGTAGTGACTATTTCTATCCACAATACGTTGTTTAGAATACATGTGAGCAGACAGTGCATTCACTTCTACGACTTGACTTTTAGTTTTGGAGATATTTGAGGACAAAATCCAGGATTTCACTTCCAGAGGTGGTGGGTACCGGGTAACCCCACCCCTCCCCTCCAAATCGGGTCACGTAAGATGACAATTATTTTGATTTTGTCCCTAAATGCCACTATGAGTCCAAAATATACTTTAGTACATTACATATTAGCAGACCAATTATTGCAATTATAATTTTTTTCTTAGCAGCCTAATGACTCAGGCCTTAATGCACTTAGTAAGACTCAAATGAAGTTCGATGTTTGATCTTAGTCTAAATAAAAACTATAACCCAAATAACAGTTGTTTTTTAATAATAACATTTTATTTGAAGGATTTAGTATTTGAAAAACACTCTTTCTCAGACTGTTAATATATATGAAAATAACTCAGAAATTTTATTATGTTTTAAATTCGGTAACTTGACCCGATCTCAGCTCAGGTTGTAGTCCTGACTTGATACAAAAACAAATAGTATTATATTCTCACTATCTTCATTGTATGATAATAAGATATGGGGACGAACACCCCGGTTCGCAAGTGAATACGACGCGGAGTGTCGTATGGTTCGCGTTGAAGGTTTTGCGTGGAATTAAAACGAGCCTTATCAAAAATTAAGGGGAAAACGAAAACGAAATAACATGGCGCATGGCCATGTGCATGCACGCACGCAAAACCCCCAAACGCGGATGGATTACACAGAAGACCAACTCCCTCCGAACACAGATGGGTGGGCAGGGGGGGAGCACAGTAAACGTTCTGTGCTGGCTTTCTTGGGACGAGTGACAGTTAATTTATGCGTCACGGTGATTTATACCCTCAGGGACCAATCACAGGCTTGGAATTATCATAACAATGGCATTGATGAAATTATCATATATTCAAATGACTTTGAATAGTATTATATTCTCACTATCTTCATTGTATGATAATAAGATATGGGGACGAACACTCCGGACGAAAGCCCATTGACTGCTATGCTCAAGGGCAGAACAGCTACCCACAAAGGAATCAAACTGGCCCCTCTCCAAACCTTAACCCTCCCTATCCCTGGCCCCAACAAGGCACACCACACGAAACTGCAGAACTCTTTATTTTCTAAAGCGAGCCTGTAAAACGGGTAGCAAAATCTTTAACATGGACACCCTCCTCTAACCAACGTAAGATGAGCGTTTTGTTTGACTGGCCCGCTAGCACCGTCAACCACGCTGGTACATGGTTGTGAATTTCGCCTGCTTGAAAATCATTAGGGTCCCGGAAACCTAAATCTTCCAGTGGCAAAGGTTGCGGATTGGCACACAATTTCCTAAGGCGCTCGAGTTCAAAACGTGTTTCCTGACTGGGCCTCCCGTCCAGGGTTACCCAACGTATTTGACTTGATCCTAGTGGTTGTTGGGTTAGACAAGGACTAAAACGCACCTCCCTCTCCCATTCCGGTAGGACAAAGTCCACGTCCAATTTTCTCCTTTTAGCTGGGTTCTAAAAAACAAATAACGCCAAGAAACCTAGACTAAGCGTAACTGAATTATAATACACTAAGCTATTTTTATATACAAATAGCATCAGGGAAAAAATGAAAAATAAATAAAATATAATTTGAATTAAAAAAAAAGTGCGTAACAAAAAAAACCTACGGGAGGCCCAGTCAGGAAACAGCAACCTCACCTCCGCGATGGATGGTACACGAGACAAACGATGAGACGAGTGTCCGTGCGGAAAGCTGTTCCCAACCATGCAGTAAAACCAAAAAATAAATAAATAAAAAAGCAAACTACAATTAGGTAGAAAAAAGGGGGGTAAAACCGGCCTTACTCAAACCAACTTCCCAAACCCGAAAATATCCGACAATCATTAAAGTTTGAATAACATGTCCAAAGAACTAAAAAACGCTTGCGCAAAGGGCGCTAATTTTTGTCACACAACCAAGAAAACAAAACACTGAATCATGGCCTGAACGAAATAACGTTTAATAGACTTATGACATAATATTTTTAAATTCCTTCTCTCTTTATTAGCTCCAGCACAAAGAAACAAACTTAATATGACAGCAGCCCTGAAGCCTCCGTTCGATTCATGAAAAAACTTCAACTAGATTTCTCCTCTATAAAAACGGCCCTGAACCAAGAGGAAACCCGTACTCACTTGTCACTTAATCAAATGCACACGAATTGCCCTCTCTGAAAACGGCCCAAAGCCAAGAGGACGGCACAAACTCATGTGTACAAAATCCATAACAAATTCACTAGGTTTCCTCTCTGCACAATAGGCCCTAAGCCACTTGGGAAACCCGTACTCGATTATCACTCGATCAAAATCACGCTAATTGTCCTCTCTGAAAACGGCCCAAAGCCAAGAGGACGGCACACGCTCTGTACAAAATCCAGAACAAATTAACTAGGTTTCCTCTCTGCACAATAGGCCCTAAGCCACGAGGAAACCCGTACTCGATGAACACTCAATCAAACTCCCGCTAATTGCCCTCTCTGAAAACGGCCCGAAGCCAAGAGGACGGCACAAACTGTGTACGGTAATCAATAACCAATTAACTAGGTTTCCTCTCTGCACAATAGGCCCTAAGCCAAAACGAAACCCGTACTCGATGATCACTCAATCAAACTCCCGCTAATTGCCCTCTCTGAAAACGGCCCGAAGCCAAGAGGACGGCACAAACTGTGTACGGTAATCAATAACCAATTAACTAGGTTTCCTCTCTGCACAAAAGGCCCTAAGCCAAAACGAAACCCGTACTCGATGATCACTCTAAAAGGCACGCTAATTGCCCTCTCTGAAAACGGCCCGAAGCCACGAGGACGGCACCATTGTACTCAATTCGAAAAGTAATCTAAGTTACCCTTCCAAATATACACAATCTAACAGCCCTGACTAACGCGATATGGGTCCTGTACTCGTAAAAAATGCTATCCCATTTCGTAAAACATACGAACGAACAATTGCAAACTGGGCACAAAATTTATAAACTGAAACTTTCTGGCTTGCCTTCGCCCCTCGCCCACTAATAACATAAAGGCAAAAAATACAACAAATATCCAAGTTATAATATTGTGTACACCCGCAAAAACTCGCTGCAGAGAACTATCTCGCGAAAATAAGTCATTAGTCTTTGAATATTTTCGGGGACTCACAGTCCCAGGGGAGAAGACGCTACACGAAATCTAAACCCACATTACGACATACATGAAAGTACACGTCTTACAAGCCAGGAAAAAATGAGTAGGAAAAAACTCAGGTACCAGCAAAATATTTAGGCATAGAAGTAGAATAACTGTTTCAAAATAGTTACCTGCGGCCTATCGCCAACTTGCTCGGCGCCACCTTGATGACCTTGAGCCGGAACTTGAGCGGCGGGTGGATCAACCGGCTGAACGGCGTTTAAGGCTTCCTGAACAGCAGCAGCATCAGCTACAGGTTCTTGGTCTGCCATTCCTGAGTTAACTTCCAATCTGTGTTCGGAGGTCGGTCTCTGTTAAATCGTTCTCTAGCACAGTAAACGTTCTGTGCTGGCTTTCTTGGGACGAGTGACAGTTAATTTATGCGTCACGGTGATTTATACCCTCAGGGACCAATCACAGGCTTGGAATTATCATAACAATGGCATTGATGAAATTATCATATATTCAAATGACTTTGAATAGCGGTGGGTCTCGTTATATAATGGACCGAAAAACGTCATTAATTCAACCTCTTGTCTGGCTGCCACTGACCACCCTCCGAGCTACTAAATTATGTCGGCTTCTTAGCAAAAATATTTTTAGAAGTATTCGGCTAGTAACCTGAAGGTCGTAAGTCCAAATCTCGCCAGGAGCATCAACCAGTTGGCAATATATCTTATTCACCTGTTTCGAAAAAGATTGTCCTGTGAATAATGTGAATAATGAATCGGAAACAGAGTTAACGAATCGTATATCCCGGCGCAGTTATTACAGCCTCAAAGAACACATTTCCGTCATGTTCACAGCAGAAAATGATTTTGGGAGAGCACGAAAGAATCTCGAAAATTATAACAAGATAAACGAGAATTCGCTTAAGAACCGTTTACGAAAGTATATTTTCAAGCGGCGATTTTATTGCAATCTATAAGAGTCGTGAGAGAGTTTAAAACCCGAAATTTTATTGCAAACTTTATGCGATATTTCCTAAAAAGCAGTGTCTTTTTTCAACGGCCATCGGATAAAATGAGTTTTGTTTTCATTTAAGATTTTATTCTTCTGTCACCGGTAGTCATCCTCGATCACCAGATATGTTTTGTGCTCGGAATTGGCATTGTTTTTCTGCCAAGGAGGTATATTAGGCACAGCAGGATTTTTTTGGTACTGTATTCGTGAAAATTGCTGCGATTTGCACTAAATTTCGAGCATGTTCCGTATTGTTGACGACTTGGCTGCGATCTGTCGCCCTAAAATCGTTGCGATATAATCGCCGCTCAACTGCGCGACAAAATTGCTTGTATTTAAGCAAACCTCTGGCTTGGGCTTTTTCAAATATTGTAAATTTGATTACAATATCCCAAGGCCCGTTGACACTTAGCAATTATAGGACTTTCAGTTAACTGTTATTCTATTTTTTGAGTTCAATTATGCATAACTTGATTCGTCTAAAAATAAAAAACATTCATTATTTAAAATGCCTAGTGTTTGTAAGGGATTTTAATTCCTTAAAGGTGGAATATGTTGAAAGACATCTTCATTCGGTTGGCGCTCCTCACGGCACGCACTTCTGACACTGACCATGTCTTGGTGGATGAGCTATTCGTGGGTTTTCTGGTTGTTTTATCAAGTTCTTCTTTCAACACTGTTCGGTAAGTTTTTAGTTTTATACTACTCAATTTGATATATACGTGTAAATATATGTGTAGTTTTTTTTTTGAAGATTGAGTAATCAGGCATGATAATTTATAAATTTAGTCGAGTTGTCTCTGATTTTTGAATTTGAAAAATCCAAACGTTTCAACCGAGGTACTACGGTCTTCATCAGTGGTCTAATGGTTGGCTGTATGCAAAACGTCAGTTGAATAGATTCTCGTACACTGTAGGGAATTGAATGTGTTCGTTCGTTGTGTTTTTAACACGCATCGCATTGCCAGAAATATGGGACATGAGCCTGCTCATCCATGCGCAATGATGCGTTTCAGCATACAAAATAGCCGCCGAGTCTTATAGGAAATGTATGGGGAATATAGAGCTTCCTCTATTTACGGCGAATAGGGTTTTATTTCCTCTGAGCTCCACATCGCGACAAACAACCCACCCTACAAGCTACTAAATAAGCCTAAAATGATCATTGAATCATGCGACATATTGGTTCCCGGACTACTTGCCTTGGAAAGGCTTCGAAAGCTATAGATTCCATACATCGTCTATAAATCTGGCCACACTTGACACCAAAATCGTCTTATTTGAGCTCGAAAAAATTTAAAAGTAAAAGAGCTCCACCTCGATATCACCAAACGAGTGTTTAATAAATCCAAAACCGCTCAAAATAGACAGCATGCCTTTAGAATGTAGGTTCCCAAGAAGCTTGAAGTTAGGTTAAATTTTAAGCGATTCGACGCGTTGTTAGCTCGTAGTTTTCAGTTAAAAATGACAAGAAACCAGAGAACTGCTCCAAACAGCTTCAAAACCCCCTAAATATCGCCATTTTGTTTTTACAAGCTCCTATTGACTGCTGAGATACAAAAAGGAAGCTTAAAGTAACGATTTACGTTTGAAACTTGTTTCTTGTCCTTCATGGGCTTCCTGTGGTGAGGCTTATCAACAGAAAAATAATAGTTGTTCTTTTAATTGTCAAGTAACTATTTTTTGGTAAGAATTGTTTTACTAACATCATAGTTGAATATAAATATGTGCTTGGAAACCATGTAGTTATATTTTTCCTCTAGAAAACCACTTCATTTTCATTCATGCGTAACACCGCTGACAATGTCCAATATTTCTGGCACTGAGTGCCAAGCCTCTAAAAATAATCTTTTGTTCCAATCGCTTTCTCGGTCAATGATTTCGGTGTTTTTTAAGTCCACGGAAAGGTTGTTTTTTGAGCAATGATCAGCTAAGAGGGAATTACGGTCCAAGGTAAAGATGCCTTTTTCATGTTCTTTAAGTCTTGTTTTAAGGACACGTGATGTTTGTCCGACGTAGACACTCTCACAGTCTAAACATTTGATCTTGTAGATCACGACAGATTGGAGGTCTTTTGTTGTTCTATCTTTAGGTTTCTTTAGGATAGATGCGATGGTTCGTATGTGTAGTTTCATCTTTTCTTTAACTGGATTAAGGACGAAAAGGAGGTGCGAAGGAAGAACAAAATGTAAAATTCAAACAACTAACTTCAGGCCAAGATATTGTGCTAAATAACAAAAATAAACAAACAAGAAAAGTATAATCTAAGATGTCACAAGTTTTGAAACTAAATGAACAAAGGAATAAGTTGTTTTCAAAAGTATTTTTACAGTGCGAATCGAAAAACCGTGGGCACCCAGAAATATTTCAGAAATCGTTTATTGTTCGATGAGCTATCTAAAGCAACTCTTTTACTGGAAGAAGTTCGAATCATTTGTAGTCAGATAAACTTCGTGTAGTTAGAAAGTCGTTTCTGATTGTTCAACGAACAATAAACGATTTCTGAATTATTTTTGGGTGCCCACGGTTTTTTGATTCGCACTGTAATTCTTTAGATCTACTTAGTTTGACTTTCAATTGTAGTAAGGTATCACGGTTACCGTTTAGACCGTTTTGGACAGTTTTCAGTTCAGTGAACTTCAGAATTCCTGGCCGATAAATGGCAAATGAAATCCAATGAATACTGAAACCTGAAGATGGCTAATATGACTAAAATCTTGCATTAAAATTAACCCATAAAACGTAGTGGATACGATATTTTGAATCTAATTAGTATTCATCCTACGTACAAGAATGCAATGAATAATAAATATCATTTTTCCCCCCATCGTTTTAATTTGCCGAGAGAACTGCAAATAACTGCCTACAAATAATGGTCTGTTCATGCGCATTGACGTTGCATCTGTCAGAAAATTATTTCGCTTGTTTGTAGGATGAAAAAAATGATTTGTTAGTGCCTCGCAAGCAATAGACCTTTTTCCAAAATGGCGGCCGCAAATTCAAAGGAGTTTTAAAGAAATACTTTTAAACGAGCGTGATTTCTATATTAGATTCATATTTCAATGATGAGGATAATCAATATCATCAAGTAGGAAAGATTTACAAAAAACGTCTTTATTTTCTAAAATTACGGCATCTATGGCTTTTTTCTGATGAATTTTGAACTTATTTATACAAAAATCCTGGCTTTGCTATAATGGTCATCCACATACATGCATTCATTCACTAAGGAAAGACGGCCAAGGCCAAGGTCAAGGTCGTACCCACAAACTTTTGTGGGGCTCTCTCTGATTGGTCAAATTCATAGAAAGGAATGTTGTTCCAGTTGGAGCAGACGCTAGTGGGGGAATGACGGGAACCGGCTGCGGCTGCACAGGAGGCTAATGGTTGGGGTATACGATATACCTCAGCTGGTATTGGTTTTTAATTTCAACTCATTTGAGATTTCGGCCGCCATTTTGTCTCTGCCGAATCTCCGGGGGATCCACTAGGTAACAAATCCCGTTATTCTGCTCTGCCTCGTCCAATAATTGCTTATTATTTTCCTGTTTACAAACTGTCATTTGAAAACTACGAATAACCTGATGAAGTTTAGCATCTAATAATGAATAAAATTAAGCATACAAGTTTATCCTACAGGATCGTTTGGAAAAGAAGAATAACATGAATATTCATTTTTTTCCCTCAATTTACCCAAGATTTTGTGATAATGTAAAGGAATTACGAATATAACAAATAGAAACGAAATTTGCCGGCGTTTAGGAATGTTAAAAGTGATGACACTTAACAGGATTTCACCCGGCCCACACATGAAAGTTGGGCACCCTGAAGTGCAAAATAGGAAACAGTAATTATATATTATAATATATCAAAATACTTCATTTCTTTTAGTCAACGCGGATACTTGTGGTAAAGATATGGTTTTTAAAGTGACTCTGGAAGGCAAGACGCTGGCCAATCATGTCTTTAAAACCGTACGAGCCACGAACGATGCGCACTGCCAGTCAAAGTGTTTCTTGGATGATCGCTGTATCTCGTACAGCTTTGGCACAAGTGAGAGTGGAGAGAAATACATGTGTGAGCTGAGTGACTCGGATCACTTCATGCATCCTGAAGATCTAGTGGACAGACCTGGTGTCATCTACAGAAGTGCTCAGGTAAGAGTATGGTTTATTTAACCATATATAGATGCAAAGATTCGGCCTCAGTTCTAATTGGTTAAGCTAGTGCAGTACAATTTTTTTGAAACACCAGTGCAAAAAGTTAAGATTTCGCCAACCTTATCTTAACATTAGGAATAGTTATCTTTTGAGGTACGTTTTTAGAAAATAACTGAAGATTATAATAAGATTGATATGATAATTAACACAATCACAACCACAACCACAACCACAATTCAATCCACCTATTCTTATTGAGCTGCACTGGCTTCCCGTGCCACAGCGAATAATTTTTAAGATTTTGTTATTAACTTATAAGGCACTTAATGGCTTGACACCTATATATATTAGTGATTTGCTCTCTCAATATATTCCAGCTAGACAATTAAGGTCATCATCTCAATTTTTATTAGAAGTTCAGTCATCTAATCTTAAAACATACGGAGATAGGGCGTTTTCCAATTGTGCTCCTAAATTATGGAATAATCTTCCACTTAACATTAAACTTTGCTCTACTATCAGCTCTTTTAAATCTAACCTTAAGACGTATCTTTTTAAACAAGCTTTCTAAGTCATTTAATTCTTTTTGTTTATTCGTATATTTATAAATTTTTATATTTTTTAATTTAGGTTTTTATATATATATATTTTTTTAAATATCGTTTTTTATTAGTATAAATTTGTATATATTATATTATATTTTATTATTATTGTAAGGCGCCTTAGAACTTTAGGATAATGTGCGCAGTATAAATAAAGTATTATTATTATTATTATTATTATTATTATTATGACAACCACAACCACAACCACAACCACAACCACAACCACAACCACAACCACAACCACAACCACAACCACAACCACAACCACAACCACAACCACAACCACAACCACAACCACAACCACAACCACAACCACAACCACAACCACAACCACAACCACAACCACAACCACAACCACAACCACAACCACAACCACAACCACAACCACAACCACAACCACAACCACAACCACAACCACAACCACAACCACAACCACAACCACAACCACAACCACAACCACAACCACAACCACAACCACAACCACAACCACAACCACAACCACAACCACAACCACAACCACAACCACAACCACAACCACAACCACAACATAAAGCGTGAACCAATCTTGATGGCAGCATTAATGACGTCACATGACAACCCGAAGAAATCTCTTCATTGTAGATTTATTTCTTTTCTTGTAGAACACCTGCAACTGTCCTAAAAACTCGATATGCAGATATAACTTTGTTGACAACACGCATCGCTGTGAATGTAAACCTGGATTTACTGGAGATCAATGTCAAATGGGTGAGTAACCTAGTATACTGCATGAATCTTGCACCATCGGAATATTCACTTCCTAATATGTAGTGCATAGCTCGGCTGAAATGCTGTTCAGTCAGCGTCTTTTTTTAATCTACATCTGTTCATTTTTTCTTATATATTTTTCAATCAGATATCGTCAAAAATAGTTATTGGTTCAAAAAGGTTAATCATCAAGCTATAAGACCGAAGGGTGTATTGGGTAAACAGTTAATGAGGCTAATATTAAGCATATTGCAGTTTCGCAGCTTTCGCTCATTTTGTGTTTGCAAAGAGTTTCATCTCCTTTGAGCATCCTAAGGGTTTCCAGGGTCAGAGAAAAGTCAATGAATTCTGAATTTTGACTTTGGTCAGTGAATTTTTGCAATTTTTGCAAAAGTCAGTGAAAAGTCAGGGAATTTTTGTCAGCCTTCAAAAAATCAATTTAAATTCGGAATTGTTAGTTGAGCTTCCTTTGGTCAAACTACCATTTAAATATTTTTTTTTGTAAAATAAGTGTACAGTTTGGTGAGTGAAAAATGTTTTTTTGACCAGGAAAAATGTCAGGGAAAAGATGCGCACAAACAATGCCCGCGAACGTCCTTAGTATTATATATTTGCCGGTTCATGTGTAAATGAAGTTTTCTCTTTACTTAAAAATAGTACGTCTCATTATTAGCAAAACAAACAACGGTTATGTGAAATCGTTCTAATGTATTGTATAGGATGGCTCAAAGTCGGCAGTGCAGTGTGTATTGGATCAAAAGACGATCAGTTCGGGAAGTTCACTATTCCAGTTGCCTGCAATGTCTTGAACTTCAAATTTGTTTACGTGTCTGGCAGTGGAATAGACTTGGGTGGCCAAAATACTCATAAAGCCTACTGGGGAACTCCCCATAGAAGCAACAAAGATCTTAATTTACACATCACGGATACCAGCGACAACCGAATCAGTCCAGCGCCTGACTTCCCACTGATCTACACTAGATACGGTTATCTAACATACGAGTTACCAGGTGTGACAAACATGGACCCAGAACTCACCCTCCCTGAGTTGTCACCTCCCCTAGCAGTGACAGCAGGCAAGGAGTTCAGGATATGGTTTGATCAAGATCTGAACGACGACAATGATTATGACAATACGGGACAAACTTGTGCTGATGTTTGGATTAAGAAGGAGAATGTATAAATGCTCATTGATGGCGGTAGGAACTGAACGACTTAAAAGTGTAGGAAGGTACGGAGCCCGATTAGTGCCATGCAAGTTACGTGATTGATTTTTTCTTTTCCCGACTTTTTTCTCGACTTTTTTCTCGACTTTTTCCTCGACTTTTTTCTCGACTTTTTTCTCGACTTTTTTCTCGACTTTTTTCTCGACTTTTTTCCCGACTTTTTTCTCGACTGAAAAAAGTCGAGAAAAAAGTCGAGAAAAGGAAAATCAATCACGAAATTTGCATGGCACTAATCGGGCAAACAACTTTGACATAGCTATCTTCAGTAATATTGACAGATTATATAGCACTCCCAAAAGAAACTAGGCCATATATTGGACCGTAATCTTGCATTAGTTGATATAATCAGTGTTTTGCTGGTTTTCATATAGCTGCCATTTTAGTTGAATCTATATTAACAAACGATTTCTATGTATTCAACGCTTTCACATTCCCATAATACTTTGCGTTTTTGGGGGGCAACAATAGCAAAACTTATTTGAAAGTTCAAAACTTTTCGTGGAGATGTTGAGTATATTTGCTATTATCATTGAAAAATCCAGTATCAGTTTATTCAGAGTTAATTTCACACGCATGGGAGAATGAAACGTTTGGTGTTACAGACAATGTATGGACTTACCAAGAAATGTCATGACTTTTACTCGTAAACCTGTTCAAATTTCTTTCTTTCTGGTTTTTGTGAATTCTGATAGAATCTATCATAGATGCATAAGTGTTTGTAGAGGTTTTTTCTTCAATTCTTATTTATCTTCATGGTAATATTAACGATTTTGTCTCGTTGTTGCCCCCCCAAAACGCAAAGCATTATGGGAATGTGAAAGTGGTGAATATCTTGGGAATAATTGCAAACCATACATCGAATGCTTTATGGATTGCTCCATTTTTGCACGTCTCTTGTAATCAACATATTGAAGACAGAGAAAAGTCTTCGTGCGTGAGTTTCACAGTTTTAAAGAAACTTAGGTGTGGTTGTAAGAAGACTTTCGTAGTTTAAAATAGACCCTTTTCGAATATGGCGTCTATGACGTCAAACGAGGAGTCCGAGCATGTCCCGGATGTCATGAGTGATAATGATTGTGTTTTGAAATCCGGGGCTTTCCAGTCCCGGATGCTGCTAGTGGAAATCATTGGGTTTCGACATCCGGGACATTCTCATTCTCCTCGTTTGACGTCATAGACGCCATATTCGAAAAGGGTCTATTTAATTCACTTCCGAGTACTTAAATTTTATTGGCCTAGCTGAAACCACCTCTGCATGAGCTAAGCCGTCAGGGCTTCGGAAGTTTGTATAGCTCGTTGTGCTCTTTTTAGCCGAGAGTTTTATGTTTTCATTATCGAAGTTTAGGAACTCGTACCCAGCCCCTCTCGACTTGAAATCCGGCAATGGGGAGGTAGTTTAAAAGTATAAAGATGGCGGCCAAACGATGAAGGAAATGCGATAGATGAATTAATAAATAAGCAAGGTTAGTTGGTGTGAGTGGGGCTTTAGAGTGCAGAGAACGATTTGAGACGAACTCGGAAACCACTAAGTATATTTCAGTCTTGAAATTTTTATTTAAGGATTCTTTTGAACAACTTCTTCATGTGTTTCTACGTATAATTTTCGATCAAACGCGGCTCTACAAATAGAGAGAGTATGTTAAAGTAAAACTTTATTTAAACAGTGTCCACAAGTCCTTACACAGGAAGACCAAGCATCCTGCTTCGCCTGCACACATGGTTAAAATGATAAAAGTTGGATCCAGGAACACACTGACAGTAACTGAAACAGGCACCCCATCATTTAAGAATAACTCTGACAAACTCTGGCGATAAACATACAACACACGCACTAACAATACAACCACGTTACGAAGCAACTGGCATTTTTGTCACATTTTCCGCGGGAACAGCAAAAGCTCTCTCACTGAAACACAAGAAGGAAAAAAATTAGAACATCAAACTAGATAGTTGTTATTCGTGGTTGTTATGGTTACCTTTTATGTAATGATGGCGAAACCCATTTTAAAGCAGCTTTAGTAGGTGGATGGTTGAACTTGCAGTCGATTCTTGAACATGCAGCACCATATCGGCATACCTAATGGATGATGGGAAACCATTTTTGTTTGTCTTAAATTTCTCAAAAATTACTTGCAAAACAACCTCTGGGCTGATTAAACGATCATAGTTAGGGGATGGTAAACTCACAGATCAAATTGGGAATTAGTGTTTAAGGTTTTGTGGATGGAGGAAATTCAGAGAACTTGGAGAAAACCCATCAAATCAAGGGAGACACCTAACAAACTCTATTCTGCTGAGTCCAGGAATCAAACCGGAGACCCCAGAGGTGAGTGCACTAAACACTATACCACCCTTGATTTGCTTACCCCTTACTCCTTGAGGGGGGGGGGGGGGGGATTCCTTTCTAAGGAAACCTCGAGTATTCTTATTATACATCATAATCACTATCTCGCTTCTTATTTGCTGAGAGCATTCAGCCAATTAAGAATATCGTGTGAAAGTGACATGATAAATGTATTGTATGTAGGTTCATTCAAGGTTATGACAGCAATAAAAATACTTTAAAACCTTATAAATGTTTGTGAAAAGAGTCAATTATGAAGTTACAAACCTTTGCTGCAGTTGGTTTTGGGTGTAAGAAATGACAGTTTGACCGAGTACATCCAGGAAAGAATTTACAGGGTGTTAATTGAGGAAGTGTCGGTAGAGAATCATCAATTTTTGGTTCTAAAATAAAATACATAAGCAAAGTTAATTCCAGGAAGTGGATTTTGAAATGGTCCATATTTTTCATGTGCTTATTACAAGGCTTTTATATTCAGGCCTGGGAAGAGTTTATGGGTATATTGTTATCAGGGCGTTTTTAACCCCAGTATTCGGTATCTCAGACGATATTTATGGTTATAAAATATCTTGTGTTCAGAATTTTTGGATTATTCAGTGTGTGGTCCACCAGTATATCTGACTTTCAGTAAAAGAGACCTTGCATAATTAGCTATGACGTCACATGTGAAAGTGAAGAATATTGGTATTGTAGAGGGAAAATATCAGGTATATATTGGTATTTCAGCACCCCCCCCCCCCCACCCCCCCTGGCAGGGTCTGAGTATTGCATAGAATGTTACTAAACACAAACAAGCCTCAAATTTTGGTTTTAAGACATATTTGTTATACTGAAATACACTAATTTTACACACTCTTTGATCACATCAGTGCATGGCCAATCACATTAAGAATGCAAGCTTGTGCAATCTGATAGACCAAGTAAAACACATACATCCAGCTGAGTTGATCGCCTTCCCCGAAAGGAATTATGGGTCACTATTTTTGGTTAGCATTTTTCGAGCATTTTCCCAGTACACAATGTAGACTTTTCTTGTTCATTAAATTAAACTCTGCCATGAGTTCGACTAGCACTTACGATTAATTTAAAGAAGGAAGAACTCGTATTTCATAACCATTCTCTTGGAAGAATAATGGAAAAAATAAATGAAAAGACGATGTCAAATCCTCAATTCTGATTGGTTGACCTTGAGTTTGTTCAACAAGGTCAACTCAGCTGGATATAGTGGCCATATTTTCTTATTCTTACAGCTATTTTACAAAAGTTTACAGTATTTTATCCTACCTATAACTGGTGCTGGAGCTGCCACTGGACTTCTCAATTTAGTTTTAAGTTTATGAGTGTATGGACATGATAAATTTGTACATCTGGAAAAGAATGTGTAAAAAAAGTATTTTAAAGCAAATCATAATTATTATTAAGTTATATCATGATTTAACAGCACAATGAGACTTACCTTCCATCAAATTTACAACAAGGGTGAACAAACATGCACTGGTCGGCAAACTTACAGTTTGGAAAAGTTCTAAACAATAAGATTTGAAAAATGCAAAATAATCAATATTATAGTGTTCATAATTTTTATAGACATTGCTATCATGTGGTTAATTTGCAAACCATTTTAACAATAGGTTTTGTCACCGCTTTATTGGATTGTCCAATAGATTTCTGGTAAATTTCTGTTATTTACAGCTAATTTATGTCAAGAGTGACCAGTAACTTGAATGTTTTGATTGGAGTTTTGGTGGCTTCGTTTGAAATTCCAAATCTTGGTGCCAACTATGGTCAAAACTCTGGCAAATCAAAATATTTTATTTAAAAAATAAATATTTTGAAGCTGATACTTAACAATGTGGTTGGCAAGTGAATTCTTTTGGAAAATATTGCACAATCACAATCATTCATGATAGCAGGTCCAAAACCTAATTTTTAACTGAATTTTTTTGGTACATGTATATTGGAGCCGTTGATCGAAGTTTGAAATGTTAATATGAAGACTTGAAAACTACATTTGAATTCTCGGATTTACTGGTCATGCGTGAAGTAAATTAGCTGTAGATGACAATTTACCAAGATAAATTAAATCATCATACGTCCACATAAGGAGAAGAAATATAAAACAGCTTATAATGAAGACAATAGCACTAAAAGAATGTTTATAAGCATGACAGGGCTCGCACTAATATACATCTACTAGTCTCAGACTAGTGAAGGTTTGCTGTGGACTAGTGGGGGAAAAGACCTTGGGACTAGTGATTATCCACAATGACTAGCCCAGGGACTAGTACTGTACCTAAAAAAAATAGTGTCGAGCCCTGCATGAGTCAGTTTCAAGATAATAACCTGCAAGGAGCTGTTGGGTGATAGTAAGGACAATTTGCACCATTACTACAATCTGGCCAGAATTTACATCTTTCCTGTGGTTTAGTACTAGATATCGGATACTGCTGCATTTCTTCATCTGCAAAATATATCAAAATAAAGAAAATCAGGAAGACAGTCAAGTATAGATGATCATAGTGATGATGATGATGATGATGAAAATATTGATGTTAATGATGATAATGGTAATGTGATGACGGTGACCACAGATGATGATGATGATGATAATGATGGCAATGGTGTAATGATGATGGTATCAGTGATGTTGTTGATGATAATGATGATGAAAATATTGACGTTAATGATGATAATGGTAATGTGATGATGGTGACCACAGATGATGATGATGATGATGATGGCAATAATGGCAATGGTGATGATGATGGTACCAGTGATGTTGTTGATGATTATGATGGTGATGTTAATGATGATGGTGATACTACTGAATTCCCAAAGTGTCGGCAGCTTCCCACAAAAAAGATCATTTGATTTTAATTTGGATCGATTTTAAATGATAATGTGGCATTGCATACATTTATGCCCATTGAATATGGACCATGGTGATGTTTGGCATGTGAAGTCTGCAGTTTTTTGAAGCCAAATATGGAAAACTTTGATATATTAATCGTTAAAACTGCAGACTTCACATGCCAAACATCATCACTGTCCACATTCAATGGGCATAAAAGTATGCAAATATATAAAATATAAACCCAATGGATTGCTTTGTTCAGGCTGCTGACATTTCAGGGAATTTGGTAGTTTAAATAGTTAGTACTGTTTCATAGGTTTTATTGTGCGCACCCTAAATTTGGCACTGCAACAGGGCACAAAATAAACTTTTAAACCCAC
Organism: Anthopleura xanthogrammica; assembly: GCA_964019055.1. Taxonomy (NCBI): domain Eukaryota; kingdom Metazoa; phylum Cnidaria; class Anthozoa; order Actiniaria; family Actiniidae; genus Anthopleura; species Anthopleura xanthogrammica. The sequence goes on along the minus strand of OZ025206.1, from coordinate 25,990,016 downwards.
AAGCAAAATCTTCTAAACTTTTCAGCCCTTCAAATTCTGGTCTGTGGTTAATTAAATTTTTCCTTATTCACTAAATGCAAAATTTCACTTGCATTTTGCGAGTTTTTGAGCGTTAAATTCGTGCCTTGTGCAAGACAGGGCACCATCAAGCCAGACAAAATGTAGGAATGTATTATATAGTCTTCTTACCATCACTACAAGGATCAACTCTGAACATGACTTTCTCCACAGCTGGTGGCATATATTCAGGCTTTTCAGGCACAGGAAGAACTACTTGTGTGGTTGGCATATTGGATGTATCTACTTCAATATAATCATCAAACTCTGACTTGTGCTTTTTGTGTCTTGATCTCTTTGATGCTTGCTTCTCGTACTTGTCTTCTAAATCACTATCTACACCATCTAGAGTCACTATGAACTTGGGACTCCTAGGACGATCCCTGTAGATGTAAAACAATTGTTTAGGGACCATTGATAATGTATTGGTTGCAGGGCTGGGGTTGCTACTGTATGCGGATTTCATCTAAAATTTACTGAGATTTTCATAATTATTATGCGGACTCAGAAGTTGTGAGTTGCCCATTGGAATTTGGTTTTTCACTGCTGCCAATCAAAAATATAAAAGGTACCGAATGATTATTTTTGATTGATGGAAGCAAAATCGTCGTTTTGCACATTCATTTGATATTTGAACTTTGGTGTCTGTGTAATTATGAAAATCACAGTGGGAGGCTATCAAAAAATGGGCGGTCATTTTATAATAATCTTATACCTGCTACTGTACATTTGTTACTTTCACACTATACAAGATATTTATCTTAGCAATATGAAATAGGTAACAAAACCTCAACTTCCACACAGATATGTTCGATGTAACATAAACACCAACCTAGATTTCACTGCACGCTTTTTTCGTCGCTTGTGTTTCTCCTCCTCCTCTGTGTCTTTCGCTGTCTGACTGTTGGCAAAAGCAACAATACGAGTATCCCCTTTGACATTCTCTGAGCTGTACTCTAGTGCTTCTGCTTCTGATACTTGCAGCTCAATTACTGGTTCATTCTCTACTTCTGCATTTCTGGAAGGTACTTGATGGTTATCATTAGGTGTTACATCCGTATCTTTTACTTCGTCACTGGGTAAATCATTTTCATAATCATCAATTTTGTGTTCGTCCTCTTCAGTTCCTTCCCGCTCTTTTTCTCTTAACTTTTTCTGAAGTTCACGGTGTTGTCGAAGGAGTATTTCTTTTTGTTGTCGTTTTTCTTCTATACTGTGAACTTTGATAGGTGAAGGAGGAGATGTAGGGTCATATATGTGACTGTGTGGAGGATTCACTTTGGTTACTGACATGTGTGCTTCGGCAACTGCTCTTTTGAGTAATGAACTTGTTGCTTGTTTTGAGGGAGGAAGGGAGGGTCTAAGAAAGAAAAAGAAAATATATTTCTTTGGTTAACCAAAAGAGACAAACAAGTTACATGCAGAGATAAATCATTTTTATGTTAAAATACGAAAAACAAATTGGAAAAAAATTAATAACTAGTGAAAAGGGCACTTGGATGAAAATGCCCCAATTTATATTTGAAAGTTCCAATAATTCAAGTACTTGAGGATAATGTGACTCAATTATGATTATGAAAACCAGGTTGGCAAAAAATTTTGCCTGGGAGCCACTTGCAGTTGCAAACTTTTGGTTTAAATGCTAAAAGAACAATGGGGTTGACGTCATTTACTCACAATTTATTAATATTAGATTCTAAAAGAAAAAATGTATCTGCCACTTTTGAGTGTGAAGAAAATATGTAGCTTAGCTACTATTGGGACCATGTAGATAAGTTTAACCAAGTTTCAAGTCATTTCCAATTTTCATTGATTTTCATCCAAGTGCCCCTTGAAGAGAGATTTTTTGTTTTTGTCAAAATTGTCATAATTTCTCTCAAAATACAGCAAATCGTTATATTTTTTTAAAAGAGTAACTACAACACTCTCCTGATCTTGGACAAGAAATTTAGTGAGTACATTTTTACCTTTTTTCCTGTACCCTTACAACACTTGGCATTTGTGTCTTCAGTGGAGTTTCTTCGTCATCTGACTCAGAGATTTTTCTTTTTCTGTTTCCTTGCTTATTAACACTATTGCTGGTACCATGGGACTCTATAATGTAATAATGACAATACGGGGTTCAAAATAACAGCCAGTCATACACCGGTCAATATGTCTGGCATATATACAGTAGAGGATATCACATGGGCACGCGGAGATACAAATTTTATCTTTGAGTGTTGAAAAGATAAAATTTGTATCTCTGCGCACCCATGTAATATCCTGTTTATTATATAATTGTCAATGAAAAAGAAAAGAAAGCTTTTGCAAGCTTTTTTTCTGCTATAAGAAGTATGTAACCATAGTTATGATATTTTCACAAGTGAAAATAACATGTTATTTTCACATGTGAAAATATCAAATTCTTGAAATAAAGAAATACAGGTATTATACTACTACCAGAATGCTTCACAAATTTTGGACATTAGTCCATCAGAGGAAAAGACAAAGGATGAAGGACTAACGTTAGTACAGTTTCCTTTTTATCCACTTGTTATATTCAACACACCTACGCTACAGTCCCAACTAGTAACCACTAGTCATTATCACAATATACAAGATTACTTTGATCCATAATGGACACCATACTTTTCCACAATAATTCTAATTCACTTACTCTCAATTCTGCTTTGGACACTTTTCCCAGACTTTAGTTGAATATGTTCTTTACTAGTGGTTTTTGAGCTTTTCTTCTTATCTCTGGTTTCAGTTTGTTTAGTATTTTGTTCAGGTTTTGATTCAACTTTACTATCATTCAAAGTACCATCAGATGCCACTATGGTGTTGTCAGAGGGAAGGGAGTCTAAAAACAATAAAAAATTCATTAATTGTTGCCTAGCTTGATTATATTATAATATTTACCAATACTAGCTACACAGTATACTTGGTTTCAAATATGCTTGCTACACTTGGCATTATTTCTGAGTTAATATTTTTTCTTTCTTTGTTTTATGCTCCACTTAATTTGAAGTTTACATCTTAGTTTTCAGTTTTCCTTCCAATCTTCACAGGCATAGCCAGGCAATTGTAATACAAAAGGTCTATTGTTACCTACCAATCAGACTTGTTACATCTTTTAATTTATCCACGAGATTCAATAACCTATCAAACAAAAAAATGAACTTTACTATCACACTTCAAGAATTATTATTCAAATAGAATTGAATTAAATAATGGAATACCAGAAATTGACACATAGTCGGAGCTTAAAGTTTAATGTTTTAGGGAGTATATTTTTGCTGTAATCTGTCTCACTCTTACTCAAATCAGGGAAACAATTGGTTGTTCTTATACTGCGATTCTCAATATTCTGCAAACTCAGTAGTTGCGAGTTTCCAGTTGAAATTTGGTTTTTCACTGCTGCCAGTCAAAAATATAAAAGGTACCGACTGATTAGTTTTTATTGACGGCAGCGAAAAACCAATTTCACAAAAAGCCGTTGAAATGTCAGAGTTCGCAGAATATTGAGAATCCCAGTAAGGTAAGCCACTGGTAAATTTACTTTAAATTTTTATTAATACCCTGAAACAGCCTGATATGAATAAATATCATATATATATGTCTGCGCATTTGATTATCATGCCATGGAGTTTATGCATTATGAAACATTAAATTTTTATTATTATTATTAGATGTGATTATGAAATAAAATCCCCAGACATGAATCCTTTCCTTTTCTCAGCCCTATTCAGTTACTGGAAGTATGGGTGATGTGCACTGCTAATGCACTATGAGGGTGACATTGAGGATTGCAGTGTTGCCGTGTTAGCTTCTTTGTCTCGTGGTGATTTTGGATTTTTTCCCACAGTATTGTGGTGATATCAAACCTTGTGATGAACGTTGTTTACGTTATAAAGCATGCAGTCATGTCAGGTGAAATGATCTGACTGATTGTGGTGTTGCGGTGTCCTGTTCAAGATAAATGTCAAAGTATTTAAACTTTTTGACCTTTGCAGTGTCAGTACTTTGTTGATTTTTTCATGCAGTGATATGGTGGTTTCTGATTTTTTTTTGGCAGTGTTGCAGTGTTCAAGACCCTCCAATGTCCCCCTCCACCATCTCTTACTATTGTAATGATAGGTTTGATCTCTGGACTTGCCGTCATTCCATGATCATTCTAACCTGTGATAAGAGAGTTTTTTTTTCTAGTTTACCTCCAAGTTCTCACTTACCAGTCAATGAACTTTATAGTGTTATCACCAAGAAATAATGTCAAATCTTCAGTCATCTGTATTTTACTTCTTTTATTCCCCAGCATCACCATGATGTATTCAGGTAACTCATCATCTGCGTCATTACACAGTTTAGTAGTTAGTTTAATTAACAGTATTCAAAAGATAAAAGCTTGCAAGTGGGTAGCATGGGTGGCATGCGCTGCTACAGCACTCACAGCTGTGTACTAGTCCATGCCTAAGCCTGCAGGATCAATCCTCGTCTGAACCGCATAATAAGTGTGAGTTGATGGATTGCAAGCATTCTCAAGAGAGTCAAATGACAAAGATATTGTTGTTGGTATTAACAATGGATGCTAATGAGAAATCGTTTGTTGAAAACCACCAACATGGCCACGGTGATGTAACATGCAATCAAAGAATTGAGTTTGTTTTATGTGTAGTTCTCTTTTTTGTCATCAGAGATTTTTACGGATTCTCCAGCATTAAGATAATACTTTGATCAAGCGATAATAGAGTGGATTTAACCCAGTCATCATCGTCCCCCCCCCCCCCCCCCCCCCAGACATCCCATGATGCTTTTAGACTTACAGGACATACCAATCCTTAGTTCTATGTGTTCTGGACTTAAATCATTGCTTCTCAGATAGTAAGTTTCAATATAAAAACGTTTTTATTAAGATAATCACTTCACGATACAAAACAAAGCTTAGATTGACATAATCTAACTTAGTCAAATTTCCAAATATAAGACTCACTTACCGACATAAGAACCTAAATCTTGTAATTTGGACTTGATTGCTGCCTTTGGAAGAGAATTCATTCATAAACGTCAACACAAATCTTACTAGATTCACTCTGACTACATAAGCTTACATGTAATGAACGAGCAGTTCATGATCAACGTTGTTATTACGAGATGCTGTGGAGAACTCTGAGATCATCCGAAAAATAAATCAAATTTCATGGTTTTCAAAGGATTTGATTTCCCTAAATATAAATCCTAAGACTCAAGCAGTTAATAAATTCTCGTTATAGATCTTCTTACCTTAATTTTTGTGCTGATTTCTGATCCAAAATCCATGATTTTTGGTCGAATATTTTCAACCTCGAGTAAAAAAGTGTAAAAATGACATGGCGCGGTTACAAGGCTATAACAAAACCGCTGACCAGCAGCGGCGTGACTCAATCAATAAGTATTCGTTTATTGCCTGGAAACAGTCAATGTTTACTCGACCTAAGTTCGTGTCTTTTCGGAAGAATTCGGGTCAATCCGAGATCAAGCCGATCACTGTGGTAAGCCGTTGGGCAGTCGCCAAGACGTTTAGAGAGCAAAACAACGGAGTCGTCTGAGGTTGTGTTGTTAGTGTACCCGCTTGGTTCTTCACGGAGTAGAGAGAAAATTTCACTGATTTATAGCGACAGTGGGAACAACTTGTGTTTAACGCGTTCAACGCGTCCAAGCACCTTGGATTCGGATCTACGATGTTCAAACGCTTCCAGAAGAACAGAAAATCAACCCGTCCTGACATTTCAAGTCCGACAAACTTCGAGCACCGTTTTCATACTGGATTCGATAGGTCTGGGAAAAAATTCGTAGGTCTTCCACCACAATGGGAGGCTGTCTTAGGAATGAAAGATCCCAAAAGACCTCCACCTTTGGTAGATCCAGATGCAATTACAGAAGTATCGCCACTCAGGAGGTCCGAAGTGAATATGATAAACGCTCAAACACGTAATCCACAGCTTAGTAAAGTTATTTCAGTTAGCCGTTCGAATTCTTTGCGGGACTCGTTTCGCGGTACTCCTGCCTCAAGGCCCGTAATACGCTCAAGGCCTTCACATCCGAGAATTGATGAAGTTTCAGAATCACCTGATCGCTATCCTGGAAGGCATCATCGGCCAGGACGAGAGAGAAGTCGAAGAAGCCATCAGGATGACTTTGAAGGGCATCCTCACTATAACGGATACCACGATGAACCGATCCACCGTCTGCATCCTGCGCAAAGAGAGAGTTCTGATTATGGTTCTGCTAGCACGGATTCTGCTGGAGAAAACTCCGATGATATTAGAAATAGTAAAACCCGTCTTATGTACTCAGATACTGCCGTTTCACATGAGCAGTTTCGAAAAGCTCTAGAATTAGTTGTTAGTACAGTGGGAACTCCTGAAAATTTAGAAAACTTTATGAAAATAGGCGAAGGATCAACTGGTGTTGTTTGTCTTGCAAGGGACAGAAGAACAGGACGTCAAGTCGCTGTGAAAAAGATGGAGGTGAAGAAACAACAACGAAGAGAATTATTGTTCAACGAGGTAAGTAGTAAACCATTCATGTGTTACAAGAAAACCCTTTAATAGTAGAAAATTTTGAAGTCATTTAAGAGCTAAATATAACGTAGCTCTCGATCTGTTATGTCAAAAGATATTCATTAGGCTTCTTAAATGAATTATTAGCCAAATCCTTTAGCACAAGTAATTTATTTTCGATTAAAAAAAACAGAAGCTGTTCTTTCACCGGTTTTAGAGTTTATTGATTTTAGTATCTTTATCTTTATTTTTGATTTATTTTAGCAGTATTTTGATAGCTTGACTATCAAGTTACCACTTAAGTCTTCCTTATTATCAGTTTCCCTCCTTTTACGTCTGAAAAATGTTCAATAAAATATTTTCCGTATATTTTGAGCTCTAATTACATGTAAAACTCAAAATAGGAATAATAAATCCGTGCTAGACTAAACCATTAACGATACAAAAGCTGAAAAAAGCCAATTAGAATAGACTCTATTACGACATTTGTTTGTTTTTTTGACTTACTGTAATTGAAGTTTTCTTGACAAATAATTATTTCTTGATTTCTACCCCGTCGTTCGCTACTGTTTTGATTTTGCATAGACTCAAATTCATGCGAGAAAACGCAAATTTTTTAGTTAATTTTGAGAGAAAAACGTTTTCTATTGTCACGCAGACTCTCTTTAGTACACAATCAAGGTTAAATATCAACAAACAGTTCAAATAACTTCTTATTAGTAAGCACAAAAGTCCTTCGAGAACGTGCTAAATTTTAATCGTAACATCTCGAAATTTATCTCGAAAGATGAAAATGCAAATTTAAAGCACTTTCAAGCACTTTCAAGGGCCTTTGTTATTTCTTATTTTTATTGCTTGTTCTTTTTCTAATTGTGTTTCCATTGTGTACACCACGATGTGTATTCATTTTATTCGCTTCTATCTGTATTTAAGTGGAATTTTATATAAAAAGGAAGAGACAATTGGAAATGTTTTTCAATTTATTTTGATATCATGGTCACGTTTGATTGAATTCTGGATGTATTGGTTTCCGTAGCTCACTTCTCTTGCAACATTTTTGAGATGCCTTTCTTATCCAACCTTGTGCTTCACTATAAATTTCTAGTTAAAAAACAAAAAGATTAATTGCCTTTTTTAGGATTCACAATGTTTGGATTGGAATTAAATGCTTGTATAATATAGGCTTTTATGAAGTACTAAATGATGTTCAATACTTCAAAGCTTTCTTAATTGTTTTCTAAACTTGGACGTCACTGTGAATAGCTTTTCCCTTGATTACAATCAGCTTCCTTTTGAATTGAAAATAATTTTGTATATCTTCCGAAGATCAATTCCCTGAGGAAACTGTTGAATTAAAACCACAAACTTCATCATTGAATGCTTTAATCTCTTAATACTACACCATGTAAGCCAATATCAACCACTACTCCAAAGAACACCAATTCTCACATTGAAAGATTTACCTCTGATCGAAATTTCAGCTATAAGAATATATTTAAATTTAAACTGTACTTATGCTTCCTCTTTGATTCATATTCGACAAATTTGTCTGGTCATATTATCAAGAACACTAGTCTGGACTAAAGTATCTATTATACTTGTGAAAAAGTTATGGTTTGAAGTTATAGCACTTGCGAGCTATATGACATTTTAATGGTTTCCCATTGTTATGATATATTGCTTCATGTTTTTCCATATTTTTTGCACTATGCTAATTATCTGACCTGCTGTTGGAAGGGTAAATGTCGTAAATGTGTGTGTAAAATGAACACTAGTACTGTTGATATAGCCACTCTCAGCTATATATGACCGCTGAGACTTAATTGTCAAGAGCCAGCGCAGTGAAATGATGGATATCAATATAAACAAGAGGCTCATTAATACATTTTTGCATGCATGGTTTGATGTATATTGAACAGCCACCAAAAACTAGATTTTGCTTTGAACTCAAAATGTTTTCTTGCTGTGATGATAGAGAATTCTGTAAAAATAAGAACATGGATATAATACTGTCATCATTGCAAATGAAATGCTTATATGCTTATTTCATAGAGGGCCACTGGGTTATCAGTACAATTTATTATTTTCTTGCAACTGTTGTGTGCCCCCTCTTCAAATAAAGTTATCATCATCATTATGACATCACCATTGACCAGCTGTTATTTCAAGCGTCGTTGTTGTCACCGTTGTCCTTGTCGTCGTCGTCATCATTAAATATTTTAGTGTTTCTATATAGTACTTATTTTATTTATATATTTACTATTTAGGTGGTCATAATGAGAGACTATCCACATCCAAACATCGTAGAAATGTATGGAAGTTATTTAGTTGATGATGAGCTTTGGGTTGTGATGGAGTTTCTGGAGGGAGGAACGTTGACTGATATCGTCACTCATGCCAGGTATCATAATACAATAGATTATATCATTAACTTTTTTCAAGCAACTTTGTTTTTAGGCTTATTGTCCTTCTACTCTAACTGAGGTCACCCAGAGTTCATTGACCAATCAGATTATGAGCTTTTACATGCCTTATTTGGTAAATCCAGCCATAGAAATGTGTCGGTTTAATGTACAAAACCTGTGCTTCATTCATCTCACTTCAATGCAAATTAAAGCACAGCTACCTATCAAGATGGTGCAGGGAACTGTGAAAGGGACTTTAACATACTCCGAGTGACTGCGGTTAGAGCTACAGTAGTAGAAGGACAGTACATAACATTATTGCGAGGAACAGTATTATGGTTTGATACACTTTTTCCAAAATTGTTCAAGCAGAAATTAAGAAAAAAATCTTTTTGTTCCATATAGGCTATCTGAGGAGCAAGTGGCCTGTGTGTGCAGATCAGTGTTAAAGGCTTTGACCTTCCTACACTCTCAAGGTGTCATTCATAGGGACATCAAAAGTGACAGTATTCTACTTACTTCACATGGCACTGTAAGTAAACTTAAAGAAAATAAATAGGATTTAGCAGTTGCATTTCCACAGAGCTGAAATTCCAATTGGAATTTAGAAGTTGATTTTTGTGGAGGAAAACCAAAGAACCCAGAAAAAAACTCCCAAAACACATGTACAGGAGAGAACCTACAAGCAACTCTATATTCACAGTACACCGAGTCTGCAGTGGGACTTGAACCTGGGTCGCATTGTTGAGAAGTAAGCACTCTTACCACTTTATGCCACCCATGTTTCCCAAGTATTTCAATCTGTATCAGAACTAACCATCTTTTTATCATTTCATTTTGCCATCCTAGGTTAAATTATCAGATTTTGGATTCTGTGCTCAAGTCACAGAAGACATGCCAAGAAGAAATTCATTAGTGGGGACACCATACTGGATGGCCCCAGAAGTGATTGCTAGGAAACCATATGGAACAGAGGTATAGCTTTGGTCTTCAATCATTTACATAAATGTTCAATATTATTCAAACTTAGGATTTAAGAGCGTATGCACAAATCTGAAAAGTTTCCATTTTGTTAGTCTCCTCCAAAATGCTGAACCAAAAATATAGAATGTTTCATCAACACATTGTTGCGAGCCATTCCCTATTATGCAATTTGTTACATGCAGTGTTGCTTTTTGGTTGGCCTTTTTTTGGCCAATGTTCTGAAAACCCCTCCCTCCAAGGCAACAGTCAGCAACATTTCCTGTAATATTGCACGCAATGTTGCACCATGTGTCAGTGCCTTTAAAACAAACAAAATAAGACAAACAAACAAACAAACAAAGTCTTATGCAAGATAAATGTCATGACTGTCCGTTATGTATCACCTGATATGCATTCTATGTATTGCCTTATTATTACTATTATTTATTTCGTCCATGATATCAATAGGAATCTTAGGCTCGATTGCATGGGTTGTTTTCTTGTGCCGAATCTAACGCAAATGGTTGATCCTTTGCATTGGATTCGGTGCTTATTCTGGGCCGAAGGTTCCCTATTGCTTTTTTTTTTTTGGTTGGTATTTTACATTTGGACGGGTTGCGGGTTGGTTGGGGGTGGGGGGGTGGGGTTAATAGAATACTATATAATTAGTTCCGTATTTTAATGGGCCTCTCCTGAACTCGCTTTCGTGGTTGTGGGCGATGACTTCTGGCGGAGACTGGTTGGGCACGCTTCTTGTCCTCAGTCTTGGCCGGGGGTCATTGTTTCTTCGGCTCTAGACGTATATGCGGGGTCAGGGAAGGCCTATTACTTTCTCTTTTATACATTTTATTTAACTAGGTATGATATGGGTTTTTTTTACTGGGTCTTAGATAGGTGTCCCCAATTAGCATACTATTTATATGTAAGCTAGATGATATTGACACATAAATAAAGTTTATTATTATTATTATGGAGAAGATGGTATCAAAAATACTTACTTTATCTTTTTCTGTGTTATTTACAGGCTGATATCTGGTCTCTTGGTATTATGGTACTGGAAATGATAGACGGGGAACCACCATACTTCAATGAACCTCCTTTACAAGCCATGAGAAAGCTAAGGGATGCAGACCCTCCTACATCAAGAAAACACATGCAGGTATATATATGTATAGCTGGGATAGGATATATTAGATTCTCAGAGGAAATTTTGAAATTGTGAGGCTCTTTAAAATGCAATTGCCAGTGTTTTGAGAGGCAATTGGAACATATTTACTGCATTAAAGTCATGTCAAAGCTTTAGGCAACTCATAACAGAAATTTTTTTTTTTGCTAAAAACATGGGGTTGTGCTTCCCCAAGCCCGACTGGTTCCGCGTTGCGTGATTCTAAATGGTTTCCAATTATCATAGACTTAATCCACTGCTTGGAAAATAAAATAGAATGCTCTGTTCGATCGGAAACGTCGGTGTAATATATTCAAATAAATTTTCAATGCACGCGTCTACCGAAGAAACCAGAAAAGGGCGTCGAAAGGGCGGGAAAATGGATCTCCTCAGTCGGTCAGTAAACTCTATAAACTGGAATAACAGGAATTTTTCATATGCAACGAAACTACCGTATATATTTTTCTTGTCTGATCTTTGTAGAAGATTATAAAAAGTACTTTAGCCAAGGTTTGCACTTGTGGTGACCAGCTAATTAAGTCACTCGAAAACAAAGAGATACCATTTCTATGTAAAGGATTAGCGTATTGAATGGGCGTGCACAGCTTTGACCTTGGCATCGATAATTCCTGGATCCTCCTTGATTCTCGTGTTACGGTATAAAGTTTATCTTAATTGAAGTCAATTGACATACTGTTCTGGGACACGCCACGACTTGTAGTCGATATCATATCATTATTAACTGGTCTTGCTCTGTAAGGCCAAGAGCAGTAGCGAGTATATCAGGAAACTGCTAATTTTTCGCGCTCATTAGTATGGTTTATGAGAAGTCGCAAGGGCAAGAGCAGTAGCGAGTAAAACAGGACAAGAGACTAAACATTATTCGCGCGCAAACAATAGTGTGATTTATGAGAAGTTTTTTTGACCCCTATTGATATCAGCAATGCTGAAGGGGTAACTCCTGGCTAAATATTGGTAAATAAATAAATAAATAAATAAATAAATAAATAAATAAATAAATAAATAAATAAATAAATAAATAAATAAATAAATAAATAAATAAATAAATAAATAAATAAATAAATAAATAAATAAATAAATAAATAAATAAATAAATAAATAAATAAATAAATAAATAAATAAATAAATAAATAAATAAATAAATAAATAAATAAATAAATAAATAAATAAATAAATAAATAAATAAATAAATAAATAAATAAATAAATAAATAAATAAATAAATAAATAAATAAATAAATAAATAAATAAATAAATAAATAATGGCCTTCAAACGGCCATTAATTCTTACTGTTGTAAATTCGTACCACCGATTTCTTACTTTGTTACAAAAAAAAGTTTCAAAAGGTTATTTTAAAAAGAAGTTCTTATGTAAACAAAAAGATGTCATCAAGTTAATGAAAACCAGCAGGGTTTGAGAGTGGGAGCTATTTGTATGGGCTACTTACGCTACGGACACTCGGTACAACATTGCGCGCAATGTTGCAGGCAGTCGATGTTGAGAGCCATGTCACACCGCAATTTGTTGCACGCAATGTTGCTGGAGTAGAAAACGATCCTACTTCAGCCAACATTGATCGAGTGCAATATTGCACCGTGTTTCCACGCCTGTACGACACTCGGTTTTTATTTTTTCACAAGGTTTTCGAATCCTAAAACTGATTAGTTTGAAAAAATGTTTTTGGAAAGTGTTTCGGATTGTCTAATTTCATTGACGAATTATGTCAGAGAGCTATGGCGTAAGATAAAAACGTATCATTAACAACGTATTTTGTTATATATTTTCAGTTGTCTCCTCGAATCATATCGTTTCTTCGACATGCTCTTATCCGAGACCCCATTCAGCGAGCCACAGCCTTCGAACTGCTCAACCACCCATTTATTCGTAATGTTAGCGGTTCATCATCCATGGGAGATATGATGAAGAGCTACCGACACAGTGTATGCTGAATGAGTAGAGTATGTATTGACTCCATGGCCTTTTGATTGAACAAATGGGTGATCTATGTTGATGTCGTTCTTGACTCATTTCATAGCACAAACAAACTTCAAACTACAGACAAGCATAGTCATTTTGTTCGATATCAAAAGAGTATATCTTGTTTAGTAACTACTGCACATTTTAGAGCGTTTGGTTCAATCAATATTTTCAGGGAAACTTGCTTTTCAGAACCAAAAAGTTACGTTACAACTGTCGAAGAGAAAAATACATTCATTGCAAATTTTGCTGTTTCTAAACTTCGATAGCTCAGAGAATGTTCGAGTTATTTCTTTCAAAAGTTTAGTTCTTTAATTGTACGGCATTCTCTTTTACTTTCTGGACTCCTGTCTGTAGTTCTGAAGTTCGATTTTTGCTTTTGAACAAAAAAAACATAATTGGAGATTGCCGTAGACTCCAAGCAGTTGCTGTGCCTGGAAGGGAAAAAAATACTGGAATTACCACCGAGACATTCCGTTAGACTGGCAGGTCATCGCATTAGCGCTACATTGATAGTTTTATTAGGCCTTTCAAAGTCCCAAAATATATTTTGATAATAATGATAATGTTTGCCGGATACCTGTCTGGCCACAGGTAGCCCAAACCACAAAACACAAGTACGTAAATATCGGTAGTTCACCAATAATTTTTGTTCAATATTAGAAGGTATTCCTTTCATTTTGAAGGAAAATATATATGTAATAAGGTTATTTGTTATGCTATATTAGTGTAATTGTGGGTAATCTTGCCAGATATATCGTCAGCCTCGCATGAGATCTTTTGTTTACACCTGCACACTTAAGTGAGGTTTAGGGCATGTAGACATTTTTGCAAATTGTTTTTGCTCACGGACATGAAAATCTTGTTTGATGGTAAATTCTACCGCAAAGCTTGAACAGATAAATTACATCAAGTTTAATTGTGAGCTAAACACCATGTGAGTATCACATAGACATTCTTATGGTGTTGGAGTAGTTCCAAGGTCAAAGATCCTTGTCTGTTCATCCTTGATAGTAGAGTATTTAGGCAATAATCACTTACTGCCAATAGGCTATTTGAACTGACGGGTCATGTGATCCTACCCACCTTATATGCCCCTTTCACGTCACTTCAAAGCAGCTCAATTTGGAGGTAAAATTAAAAGACTTTCAATCTCCTGAAAATTGGAAACCTATGCTCCTTTCCGTAGTCTTTCCACAATCTCTTATGATCCCAGCGCGAGCTCGAGGTCAGGGTAAAATTTGCATATTTTTTATACATTTTTATGCAAATTGTACCCTGACCTCGAGCTCGCGCTGGGATCATAAGGGATTGTGGGAAGACTACGGAAAGGAGCATCGTTTCCACTGATGAGAAGTTGTGCAAAAATGAACAGAAATGAAAATAGTACTTGAATATAAGTAAGGTGGTGAAGTTTCTAAATCGAAGATTTTATGAAGATTTGTAGCGGAAATGTATTGGCTTTAAGGGAGTAGGGTCATGTGACCTTTCAGTGCAAATGGCGCCCGTTTTCTTTGGTCGGTTTTTCCTAATCTATGATCTATGGTCCCCAGTGTTATAAGGTGAAATTTTAGATTTATTTCAAATTCCGGTAAAGAGAAATGGGCGAAAAGCGACAAATTACGTACTCTCGTTTTTCGGAAAACCTATTTTTTAAATTATAGGCCAAGGAAAAATACATTTGTAGTAAAATATATATTACTCGTCATATAGCAATTCAAATATAACTCCTTCAATGAGGATGTACACACGCAAGAAATTATTTTTTTACTTAAAATCCACACGTGATTTTTTTAGTCGCAAATGTAGAATAAGAATCCAGAATGTTAAAGGACTGCGCCTGGCTGTACATAATACAGAATATTTGAGAATATATAATCCATATAATTAAGGAAATATTTACAGATATTGATTTTAACATTTTCTGAGACCCGTTTAGTTGGATGCATATCAGATCATTGTATTGAACAGTTAATTTTAAGATATATTTGGAGGTTTACAAAAGTTTTACGTCCAATAATTTCGTAAACGTGTGAAAATATTTTGAAAATGTACTTTGTAAATTGTGTGTAGCTTGTTTTACAACCTTGGAAATCAAAATTTACGGTCCGTTTTCAAGATATGTAAGTTTATAAAAGTTTCCTGTGTTTCCTGTGTATGGTTTTCTGCACGCAAATTTTCGTCCTTTAGTATTTTTAATTTTTATGTATTTTTGGCATTCTTGTTTAGGATCACTGTCTCGTCCCCTCTGACGACCGTGCAGAGAGTATAGCATTTTGCATATCAGCGTGTTATATACCATTTTTCGTAAATTAACACCGAAGTGTGTCTGCTTCATTTGTTTTGGTTAAAGAAAAATATTAATATGGATATTAAAGGAGATCCATCTGGAGAATGAACTAAAAGGAAAACGATCCTGTGCATGTTTGGTGTTTGGCGGGAAAATGGCAGACGCGTCGTTCATTGCTGGTCGTCAGATTCCGAGCATGCGCAATCGTTTTTGTCATGAATGTCATGATGTCAGGTTCACTGGGGGTTATAGAGGCTCTCGCTTCTAGATCTCTAGATAACGAAACCTAGCACCAAAAAACATTGGAGCCAAAGAATCTCTAGCTAAGGCAATTGGTACTAATTTATTGAACACAAGAAGTGGGCAAGGAATTCTATTAAAGAATCCTAGTCAACTACAATGCACTGCGCGCTGAAGACAATGCAATCCGCCATTTCCTCTGCCAGGCAAAATTAATGGAGGTTTTGTAGGTGAAGTTTGGGAATCCAGTTCCATCGGTCTTGTTATTCAAGCTAGAAGTTTTAAGACCATCAAGATATAATGATAAGTAGTTATTTTTTGCTTTTCGTGAGATTTTATGAATTTTCGTATGTAAACAATGACATAGGCGCGCAGTGCATTGTAGTTGACTAGGATTCTTTAATGATATTATGTGACGCTATTTATGCAAACGGCCTTCTTTTGCTAGATCACATGAAAGTGTGAGGTTCTTATGGTATGTGAATGCTTAGAAATACACTACAAGTGTGTTTCGAGTGTGTATTGGATACAAATATATAACAGATTTTAGCTTGCTTGGTGATATTGTATGATCTCGCTAGTTCGAGGGAAATGATGAATTTTGTAATAACATGAAGGTGTAAATAAAGAAAAAATATTTTGAAATCGCACCGACAATTATGAGTAATGTCTGTAAGTTAACAGAAGTCCAGTCTCACCGTAAGAGATTTCACAACGCCCCCCATCTCCACGGGCTACCAATGAACACTGACCACCATCCAAGCAGGCTAGACCTTAACATCCGAAAGGAATTATGGGTTATACTTATATGTACTTATATGATTTTGATTCTTGTGGAATTGTTGCATTCACTTTTTATATTGATTTTGTTCATTTATTCTCTTATCCTCTGGTGCTTTTTTCCTATCCTTTTCTTTTTTTTTTTTTTTTCGTCCTTTATTTCTTTTTTTACATTACTACTATAGACCTTCCTGTGCTTCGAGGGTTTTTCTCCGGTTTCCCTCCCTCCGCAAATATCAACTTCTAAATTCGAATTGGAATTTCAGTGGACGAGTAGCCATTCTGTAGAAATGCCACTGCTAAATCTCATTAGTCTTAAAAGAATAAAAAAGGAGGATATTATTGTTAAAGTACCTATCAACTCCAGGGGCGGATCCAGGATTTTTGAGAGGGGGGTGACTGAGATCCCAAAACTTTGAATGTACTTTTATATAATATTCACGGAGTGCAAAGGGGTTCACGTGATCTGTCACTGGTTTAAAATAACAGATAAAAAAATCTACAATCATCATGAGAGAAGAAAAGAGAGAAGAAGCTGACATTCTTCGTGGATGTAGCATTATGAACTGCTTGCAAATTTCCTCGGTATTCAAGGGCACCACATGACCATTCATTGCCAAAACGGCTAAATTGCCAAGCCTTTCAGTAGACATTGTGCTCCGAAGCCAGAAAAAGAGCATACCAGGTCCAGGGTTGGTTTTCTTTGCTTGGGGCTCGTAGGTTTCACATTCAGATTGCTTGCCATGTGCTCGAACGGATTGGTCTTCTTGACATTGACTAGTTAAAATCAAATTTCATTTTTGAAATATAACCATTAAATAATTCATTGACTTTGCAAAACTACTGCCGGCTCCACTCGTATTTAGCACGTTTTACTTACCTACTAGACTGGCTAAAAAACGAAAATAGTTTCTTTTGCTTTGACATGATCGTAAAGCTCTTCGATCGAAGTGTTTGGGTCTAGATCTTGCTCAGGTGTACAAACGCGTTTATCAGACATACACAGGAAGCCCAAAAAGGAGGGGAAAGTAGAAAAGGCGGGAAAGCAGATATGGGGCAGAAAGCCGTGATGCCTGTTAAACGCGAGAAATGAGACAGCTTGAATGAAAATTATATCAAAATTTAAAAAAATGAAAAAAATCTAAAAAGCTGATGTCAAGATCAAAAATAAATATTCAACTGGCCAAAAAGGGGGGTGACTAATCACCCCCGACACCACCCCTAAATCCGCCCCTGCAACTCTGACGGTTTAATACGATGGCACAGCTTTACAGGATATGGACTTCTCATTTCATACAGGGTTAAATTTAAATGCAAATGAGATGACGTCGACCAGGATTAATTTAAAATATGAAATTACTATCCTGTAAGGTACCCGGTGATGCCAGTTTTCAATAAATAAATGATTTTTATCACCAAAATATATGTTGTAGTAGAGTTTTGGTAAGTTTACTTGAAAGTCACTGGTAGTAAAACACACAAGAAAAGAGGACAAATAACTTGGTCGACGTCATCTCATTTGTATTTTTAAAATTTAAGCCTTTATGAAATAAGAAATGAGAAGTCCATATCCTGTAAAACTGTGCCATCGTATAATTACCCACGCCGGCGTAGAAGTGATTTTCAAACTAAACCGTCAGGGTTGATAGGCACTTTCAATATTGTACATCAGCAATCAAGGCTGATCATTACAGATATGAACGCAGCCAGCTGATCTGAATTAGTGACGTAAAAATTACGTCACTGGAAAACTGGGGTGTCATGAAGTCTACGAAAATTGACTTATAGAAGTTTATATCTGAGATCAATCTAGATTTTTTCAGGAGAGGTTTTTGATATTTTTTATACATTTACTATGACATTCATCTATGAGTGAGAAATAAAATAAAGAAATAACCTTTTCTCGAGTAACCGGGCTACTAAGGATGACACCTCACTTTTGCAAATTTTCTTGATTCTGATTGGTTAACATTTTTCTCAGATCAGCTGGAGTAGCTAGAACACGTAGAAATAAATCTTTTCGCATTTTGAAGTAAAACTTCGGTCACACTTTGAAATAAATGCCCTCTCACTTTGAACTAGCAGTTTGGATGCTATTACTCTTGTACATAAATACACAGGTGTTGTCAATAAATTATCAATAGGACATATATATCAATCACGTCACATATACTCTGATGTCATAGGTCTAATACCTTCATAAGGCAGCATTGCGTAAGTATCAGACCGGTATCTGAATCGGAAATACTCGGAAAAGAGGTTTTACTTTAGGCTGTCATCTTTAAGTAGTTTTTAATAAGTTTTTTTCTTAATTAGTTTTTCAGTACTGTACTACCGTTAATAAGGCCAATATTAGTGTACAGTAATTCAAAGTACAACAGCTTTTTATATTTCAAAGTGCGACGAACAATGAGCACTTTTCTCTAACCGTACTGACGATACGGAAGCAAGTTATAAAAAAACGGCGGCCATGTTGGTCAATGCGGTAACAAACTGAAGACAAATCTTTTGTTTATTCAACTAAGATAGCGGATGCGAAAACTCGGTAATATTAAAAGTAAAGTTCCTATGTTTAACATCGGTAGTTCCTTCAGTTGTATTGCAACTGCTTTCAATGGAAGCCGACGGAAAAAACAATTTCAAATCAGTGTACTATAATAGACCAATTCACGGTTTTCGGCGGCCATTTTGAATTTTGAATTTTGAAAAAATATATATTTTTGCCGGCCTTTTGCCCCAATTCAAAATGGCCGCCGAAAACCGTGAATTGGTCTATTAGATAAACCACATGCTGCTGAGTTGCACATTAATAAAGGCGCAGATACACGATGCGATTTTTCATGCGACGTTGCGTGTGGTGTTTCTTTTAGACTCGATAATCTGTCTTCGATTCTCTAAATTTCATTTTTTTCCCTTAAATGTTTTACACCTGAATTTATATTTCTTGATATCAAAGACTTATAATATCATTAATAATAATAATAATAATAATAATAATAATAATAATAATAATAATAATAATAATAATAATAATAATGATGATGATGATGATGATGATGATGATAAATATTTGTAAAGCGCTATAACGGGAAAGTTTATAGCGCTGAAATACAAAGATATAAATATTATATAATATTATATATATATGTACATATGTATATAAAAAATATACTAAACTAAAATATCTCCAAAAATAAGTCAGACCAAATATAAATTGGTCATTAAGATCATCAGGTGTGAGTAGCTATAAATTACCTTCTGAAACCTTGACCTTGATCATTGTACAAGCTGTACAAATATCGTGTACGAGCAAAAATTTACTGGGCTTTGAATAATATCATCATCAGGTGTTTGAGAGTAGCTATAAATTACCTTCTGAAACCTTGACGATGATCATTGTCCAACTGAGTTGTGTGCGAACACAAATCTACGAACTGAAAACGTTTCCTTTTCAAACAAAAAAGGTAAACTATACTTCGAATGATCATTCATCTTATTCGTCTTCTCAAAAGAACAGAATAGCCACAGTTTAGCCGATCTCATATTTTATACTATTTCACAGACATGGCCTCAAGATCGGAGATTTTTACAATGTACGTGAACATTTCAACACTAGATTATGTAACATTCCAAATACACACACCAGGAATTCTGGTAAATCATACTGGAATAATTTTGTATTCTATTCTACTTATCTGGTCTCTGCTTGGTAACATACTCGTTATCACTGTCGTGTCTTGCAATCAAAACTTGAGGACAAACATGAACTACTTGATTGTCAATATGGCTGTTTCAGACTTGTTCGTTCCCTTGGTAGCAGTGCCATGGTGGTTTGCCTCGTGGTATGCTGAATGGTTGATAGTGGACGATCCTCTCAATAATGTTCTCTGTAAACTACTTCCCATCCTAGCTGACATATCACCATTTTTATCATCTATCAGTTTGGTCATCATTGCTTTCCAAAGATTCAACGCTGCTGTTTATACAACTCGAAGACAGATTTTAACTCGCAAAAAAAGATGGATTCTGATCTCTTTCCCTTGGGTAGTAGCCATGGCTCTCCTCTCTCCCTACTTTTACAACCATCGTCTGGTAAATATATGGGGCTACACTATATGCATAACTTCGTGGTCAGCAACATTTGAGCATTGGACAGCTAGTTTAGTATACTTTTCAATAGTTCTAATAATTGGCTTTGTTATTCCATTGATCACAATCATCATTTTCTATACCATCATACTATATAAGCTACGTAAAAGCTTGAACAATGTTATGGGGTTGATTGAAAAAGAAACGATACGTTCACGACAGCGGAGTAACATACGTATATTCAGCATGTCAGTCACTATAATTGTAATATTTACCATCTGTTGGTGTCCTTATTCTGTATACATTTTGTCGTATCATAACCCATTTTCTTCATTATGGTCAATGGACATTGACACTCAATATATATTAGGTTTTGCGTCTATATATCTATGGTACTTCCTAGCGGCAATCAATCCCTGCATCTATTTTCTCTTTCTGAAAGACTTTAGACGAGGATTGAAAACTCTATGCTGCAGGAAAACTGCAGTTACACCAGCCAATGAACATAGATCTAGACGACCCAGACCGGCAGGTGAAGGTAATAACCGGGACCCAACATGTACACCACCTCACATCATTACAACTTCCGTCTAGGATGAACATCAACACTAGATGCACCAGAACACCAGGGGGAGATAGTAACCAGCACCCAACGTGTACACCACCTCACATCAATACCACTTCAAATAAAGTCTAGGATGAAAATCAAGTCTAGGATGAAAATCAACACTAAATGCACCAGACAATATAGTTTGAGATAGTAACCAGGACCCAACATGTACACCACCTCACATCAGTACAACTTCAGTCTAGGATGAACATCAACACTAGATGCACCAGAACACCAGGTGGAGATAGTAACCAGGACCCAACATGTACACCACCTCACATCAATACCACTTCAGTCTAGGATGAACATCAACACTAGATGCACCAGAACACCAGGTGGAGATAGTAACCAGGACCCAACATGTACATGTACACCACCTCACATCAATACCACTTCAGTCTAGGATGAACATCAACACTAGACAACCCAGACCACCAGATGAAGAAGTGCAAAGTGCTTCTCACCTTGGTACCACACCTATTTCTCGCGATATTTTATTCTCGCATTTATTTTATTCGATTCAATCGCGAACTGAAAGTGCTGCGAAAATTTGATGTAATTAAGTAATTATTGAAGTTGTTTTTCGTATCTGTACAACTAAAGCAGTAGTTTTACTTCTACTGAATTACATAATTAATTAAGTTGTAAAATTTATATATGTATTTGGATAAAGGTGAATAAATAAATAAATAAATCTATCCATTCATCTATTTAGTCATCAATCAATGTCCCCATGTCTGTCTGTCTGTCTGTCTGTCTGTCTGTCTGTCTGTCTGTCTGTCTGTCTGTCTGTCTGTCTGTCTGTCTGTCTTTCTGTCTGTCACCAAACAGCGCTATTATTAATGCAGGAGTTAACCTTGTGCTCTGATCTTTGGTCACAGCCTCTTCAAACCCTATTCAAAGGTTGCCAAGGTACGTTGACTGTCATCTTTCTATCAATGAGCATGACGTGCCAGTCACAA
Organism: Anthopleura xanthogrammica; assembly: GCA_964019055.1. Lineage (NCBI taxonomy): Eukaryota > Metazoa > Cnidaria > Anthozoa > Actiniaria > Actiniidae > Anthopleura > Anthopleura xanthogrammica. Next base: position 25,967,936 of record OZ025206.1, on the reverse strand, counting down.
CCTGTTTTATACAGCCCTCATTGTCACTGTCTGCAGTATGGAGACTCTATTAGGACATATGTGGGAAACAGGCAGTAGAGGGATTTGATATCGGGTTACCTACAGAACTGACAGGGACATCAAAAGGATCGAGATAGTTAAATTCTGAGAATAATCCATCGATAATAATCCATAATAGATCGATTTTCAGACTCCTTCCGATTTTATTGATACCCTGAGACAACCTCTGGACAGATCTAAGTCAAGGCACGGCTAACTCACAGATCGAACCCTGAGACAACCTCTGGACAGATCTAAGTCAGGGCACGGCTAACTCACAGATCGAACCCTGAGACAACCTCTGGACAGATCTAAGTCAGGGCATGGCTAACTCACAGATCGAACCCTGAGACAACCTCTGGACAGATCTAAGTCAGGGCACGGCTAACTCACAGATCGAACCCTGAGACAACCTCTGGACAGATCTAAGTCAGGGCATGGCTAACTCACAGATTGAACCCTGAAACAACCTCTGGACAGATCTAAGTCAGGGCATGGCTAACTCACAGATTGAACCCTGAAACAACCTCTGGGCTGATCTAAGTCAGGGCATGGCTAACTCACAGATTGAACCCTGAAACCACCTCTGGGCTGACCTAAGTCAGGGCACGGCTAACTCACAGATCAAACCCTGAAAGAACCTCTGGGCTGATCTAAGTCAGGGCACGGCTAACTCACAGATCGTATGGAAATTTAGCTTGCATTTGTTAGGTTTTACGGAAGGAAGAAAGTTGGAGAACCCAGAGAAAAACTCTCGAATCAAGGGAGAGTCAACAAACTTTACTATTAATACCATGTGATGCCCACTCCAATCTAATATCTAAAATGTTTTGACGTTATCATATTTGATCCCAAGACCTTTAGAGCATTGTTTAGATACAGCTTGAGTTTCTAGAAATGCAAGAATAAACAGTGAAATCATATCGTTACTAGGCGGAATGGGCGTGGTACAAACTACGTATCGTAGGAACTAGTTTAGGGTGTGTGAGAAACAATCTCATTAAAGGAATACATAATCGAAGAAGTCAGCCAAAAAAATTCTGTATCAAACACTGTTTGCCATTTTATGCTCCAAGTATAAAACAAGTGCTGGATAAGACCTACGCTCGACCTATACTTGATGTGACTATCGTCTAATGACTTGGTCAAATATAATATAGACTTATTCATATGGTGTTACGCAAAAATCTTGTTCCAAAATTTCAAAAACATGGCATCATTTATGGGTCAGTGAAACTCAAGATGGTGTGAGTTCATTGTGAAAATCATTCAAGGGGAATACTTCTTGATAAAATAGTGCGAAACACAAAAATAGACTTCTAAGTGTGTGAAATATGAATAAAAAATAACTAATGAAGACTAATAACCAATCAAAAATAAGTGGAATAAATTAAAGGATTTTAAATATTTTTTTAACACAATGGAAGTGAATTCAAGAGACAGGTAGGAATTTTCCCACCATGAGGAACAGCAATCCATGACGATGATCTCTAACATTTTGTGTCATGGACGCCAATCGCTCTACTGAGCGCATCGGGGATTATGTTGTTACATGGTTATTCATGTTTGACAAGTGAGAAATCACGCGTAAAATGGATCACTATTATCAGTTTGCTATAAACCTTCACAGACTGTGCTACCTGTCACACGAAGAACGGAAAAAATTGAGATTAATCATCCGACATTGTACGTCCCTATATCTGTCTAAAGCCGTTGGGACTGGTCTAAGAGGAGAGAGCAAAGATGTCGGTTTGTAATGGGTAATGTTACGGCCGTGACTGGTCAAGAACAGCGATTTTAACACCAAAAATCAAGACCGAATCGATCGAAAAGTCTTCTTTTTTTTACGAATATCAAATGTTGATAAAGTACAAACGAGAGGCAGGTCGATACTGCAACTTTTGGAAGTGCGCATTCATATTGATTTGTTTCCCCGCCGCGTTGTGGATAATCCTCGCCTGGGTACGCGATGTTGACCCAGTTCTGATGCTGAAACAATCAAATTTTTATAGAAATCAAGTGAGCGCAAATCATGATAGCGCATCAGTGTCCAGCGACGCAGTTGCCAAAGAGACAGAGTTACTAAATGCGTTGCTTAACTTAACAGAAAAACACACGCCTCGAATCGATTGGATTCGGGATCACGTCGCAGGGCTTCGAAATCATGAACCCGATAAACTTGTGTTTAAACACACGCCATATGAAGCCCGCGCACTGGAAAGACAGCGATTCACTCGAAAACCACGGGTAACTCCGCGTGTCTACCAAGATGTTGTGATTGTTACCCCAAAACCACAAAGTTCTGACGAGGGAAAGATCGAGTTCAGAGAAAGAAGTGGTGATGCGACAGGACATGAACTCTTAACTGCCTTTTTTGAACAAGTTATACCAGATTTTATGTCCGGGAAGTTAAACGTCCACATTTGGGATCGGATTTGTGGGCCTTATGTCGAACAACTTCGGCAGTCTCCGTTATTTCCTCGGTTTCCGAGTCATCGACGATTTGTTAACGAATTCAAAGCGGAATTCGAAGGTATTGAGTATGGTGAAAGAATCTTTGGCTACATCCATTCCATGTCAACGGGATTTTACCAATTCGCCATCACTTCGGATGATACCTCCGAGCTCTGGCTCAGTACCGACATTGATCCGAAAAATGCCCGATTGATTGCGACGGTGTTTTCTACGAAGGGTACCGGATGGACCAAAACGGGCGATTTTCGGAAATATCCTGCGCAGATATCCAGAAAGATTCAGCTCAAGGCTGGGAGAAAGTATTACATTGAAGTTCTACACAAACAAGCGCATGGAAAAAGCCATCTTCAAGTTCTATGGAAGCCACCTGGGTATAAGAAACTCGTGAAAATAGAAAGCAATTTTTTGTCACTTTTTGCCGATGACAACGATTTGAAGTCCCTTGATGAGTCGCTAAAGGACAACGAGTTTGAGTTGTATGCCCCGAAAAACGTTCCCAGCCACGTGAAGAAAAAACTGGATCCTACAATAGAAAAGTCCATCTATAAGTGTTGATTCCAATTCCATCTGTGAATGAGTTAGCTCGTGGCCTGACTTTGATCAGCCCATGCATGCAGAGGTTGTTTCAGGGTATCGATAAGATTTGAAGACTCTGATGGTCTAGGAGACACTGATGAATGTGATTCGAGTGTGTGTGTACTCTCATTTTGTTTGTAAGATGACTATTGAGGCCATTTTACTAGTTCGTTTTATTTTAAATGAAATGAAATGAACTTTTATTAATGATCACTTCCCATAAGGGCTTTTCAGTGACAATGTTTCAGTGAAGCTCATGACAAACGCGTTGTGGATTCCCTGTGGATTGAGGAGTTAGGTCACTTTAGCTTCGCTTCATTGACCCATGAACTCAAACCAGTTCAAATGAACGAAGTTTGCCGCCGTGGGAACATAAATGTGTATCTACATGTTACCATGACAATGGGAGTTACGTGCTTCAAAATTAGAGCAGTTTTCGCGAGATTTGTTTTCGTTCTTTAACCGCATTTTACTTGACTTCCAAGGTAAAAACTTTGTGCTGTGAATGGAAGAAAATATCGAGAATCCAATAGCTCCCTTCACCAGTTCACAGTTTGACCCTGCGCCATCTTGAAAGGTAGCCGTGCCTGTATGTGCATCAAAGCAAGACACGAGGTGACCTTGCAATGATAGAGACCTTTTTTAACATCTTGGACAATTACTCAAATATACAATGAACAACTGAATATAATAATTACCTTTTAATGAATTAACAAGAAAAATAATTTTACAAATAAACAGCGTATGATGAATTTTGAATTTTAAATTTTAAAATGTTAAAGGTAGCAGCCTTAGTAGCAAACGGGTTTGAGTTGGTTACCTATACAGGCGCGAATCCAGGGGAGGTTTATTGGGTACCCGTGTAGGGATCGTTCATTTTTAATCGGGGAGGGGGGGGGGGGGGGGGGGGGGGCGTAGGGATTCAGTTGGTTACCCATACAAGAAATCTGACCACCCCTCCCCGTTGTTGCAGTTATTGCGAATCGGATTTTTTTGTGATTCCCCCCCTGTTGAGCCTGAAAAGTTTAATATCTGGCTCTGGGATCACGGTATCACTGATATGTGTGACAGGGCCGTAGCAAGCCCAAAAATATTGGGGGGCCCTATATTAAAATTATTGGGGGTGTTATATTCTTAAACGCCCTAAAAATTGTCAGTGATAAATATACAGTACATCCGAATTTATCGAATTTATTCGGGGAGGGGGGCGGCCCCTCCCCCGCTACAGCCCTAGCTGCCTGTGTGAGCAAAGATTGTATTGGTAGCAAAGTTTACGAGTTTGGCATGTGGCATAGTAATAACATTTTGGGGGGAAACGAATTTTTTCATGGGGAGTCTTATTTTGAAGAACTGAAACAAAGATTCATATATTAGCAGATCCCGGAGGGGTTAGTTTTGCCCGGGAGCTTGGACCCTTGTATTAATCGGTAGGATTTATGATGGTTAGTCGACCTGAACCCAAAAAATTATAAAGAACTATATTGATCCTAAATATTGGTCGTTGTTTTTAGCAGATCATGCAAGGTTTTATCCCGTGCACGCGTAGACTGTGCTAAACAAATTTTATTTACGGAGAAGTGAAATAATATTGTTGACATCTAGCTGATTGTTTCTTTCTTCTTTCCTTCTTTTTCTTTATATTCTTTCTTTTTCTTCTTCTTTTTCTTAGTTTTGCTTCTTTAAAATTACAATAGCACAAATAAAGCATTTAGTCAGAAATTTAACACTTTTCAAAGTTGGTATAGCATAAATATTTTGTTTCACAAGATGAAAGTAGAGTCGACTACTATTATTGACTTATGCTAATAACAAACAGAGCACTGTCATTTTACACAGTATTTCTGCAAGTGTATTTATCGCCTTTCATAATAAAAGGCTATTCGAGGTCATTGAACTAGTCAGTTTAGTAACTTTTAGTTTTAAACAATATTAGTATTTTTAGCCTTGTTTACAACGCTATGTAAATGAACATGTAACTAAGATGTGTATACTGTCTCGTTTATTGTTATGGAAAGTGTTTGCCGAAAAAAGTTTGCTGAGCCTTCTAGTCTTTGTCTCGGGAAGTCCAATCAGTATCGCCGATAAGAAAGCCCTCAGAATTCTAACAATTTACAAGAAAAACAAAGGACTTCTAAGGGAAAAATTCCAGTAACAACCAACGCTTGCAGGTTTGCTTAAATTCCATATTGATTCTACAAATGAAAGCAAATTGCAAGGTCCAAAGCAAGGTAAGGATGAAGGATTTTTGGGGCTATATCGATTAGCAATAATTGTACAAAGAAAGCGCTTATTGTTTAGCTAAAAGACATATTTAGTGTTCTATATTGCAGTTCACATCTTGCACTAATAATCACCTTAGAGATGATTGCTATCACGCAATTTCGAAACATACGATGACAACATCAAGTAGTAGTACCTTAGTACTAATCTATCTTGACAAGTCGTCATAGTGACAAAACTAACTAAACTTTTTTACATGATTTTACAAATTGTTTCGTGAGCTCAGTAAACTTAATTTAGATTTTAATTAACATCGATAAAGTAGAATTTGAATTGTGATAGCATGATAATATTAATGAGCTTTTAAAACCTTGATATTTGATATAATTATATAAGTGTGAGCGTGCACCCTGGGAGGAAACGCGATTCCCGCGTTACTGGCATTACTTTCGTGATGTCATATGGCTCACAGCAACAGCAACAGTTCTCCCCAGAACACAGCTTCTTATTACCCACCACACTCTCACAAACGCTAATTTTACTTTGATGAATGCATAGAAATATGGTTTCTAAGGTAGCTAGACGTCCAACTGGGAAGGAAAAGCTCAATCTCGGACAAACATCCATCGTTTCGAGTTGCATTTAGTGGTAGCGAAGGAAACCAAGATGGCGTCCTCGTCAAAAGCGCCAAGTACAACTTCTCGTTCTTCTTCGCGAACTCCTTCGCCGACCAAAGGAAATGGCTCATCATTAAAGATACAGAAAGAGTCTTTATCGTCGTCGTCTGACAGACTGTTGTCTGAAATTCAAGCTTTATCCGGTAAGTTATATATGTTGAATTATAGCAATGTTTACTCAAAGTCACTCCAAGTCATGCTAAAAATCACACGTGTTAGGAATATTCGTTCTTGATCGCAAAACTTATCTTTTATCTTCGAACTAAACTTTATTCTTATTCAATTTGAGCCTACAAAATATATTTTCGATACTGTTTTTCTATTAAGCAAGCCGTCTGAAGCCATCTGTCCCTTCGTGGTTTTGTTTATGTTTAAGAGATCAAAGTGAGTCCTACCACGACTTTCAGCTCAGTCCTTGTTCGCTTGAAAATCTTTATTTCTTCCTCTTTACAAGGTTTATATCTTAAAACTATATAAAAACTTAAATCCTTAGTAAAAAGTTGACAAAAGAAGCTGAACAACTTCAGAACTTAATCGTCTATATTCCTAATTTTGTCTAGGATCAATGACATTTTAGAAAATCATTTTCTTTTTTCGAAATTCACAAATATAAAATATAACTAGTTGAAAAAAATATTTTGCGATTAAAAAAGGTGACAAAAAGAAAAAAATAAACTGTCTGAATGTTATTGTTTGGAATAGAGGTCTACTGAATATTCCAACATTATATCAGGTGCTTAGGAAATTTGAATGAGAATAGAACGTCTGAAAGGAAAAAAACATAATAAAAGTCAAAAGTTGAAAACAAAAAATAAAATAATTGTCCAATCTCTAAGATCTATTTTTGGAGTTTGCAGTAAACAATGAAAAAAGATGTTTTCTTTTATTCAGAAATTTTTCATTATTTTTTTTACTGTCTTTCAGAATTTATTACTCATTTTGAGGAAATCAATAGAAATTGTATTTCCTGTTTGTGAAACAATTAATTAGTTATTTCTAATTGATTATTTATGTCTTTTAAATAATTTTTCTTTGCATAAGTTTATAAATTTGAAATTTTTCAAGGGATACTTTTGGCATTTAAAAGGTTTCCTGAATTAGATGGTGCAGTGAAATGGTTTCCTTTGATGGGAAGCCAATCTAATGTTTGTTTGGAATTGAGGTATTTGAAACCAAAATAAAGGAAAAAAATTGTATTCTTATTGGCTGTTCTTGTTGAACAGGTAGGGGTGGAATAGACTTTTTAACTTCGGGATGTTTCCCCCATTTCAAACCCCTTGAATTTCCCTAGAGTATCATTTGTGCATCAGAAGACACATCTTATTCTCAAGAGAATGAAAAATTGTCTGAAATGGGACAACATTACTCCCAAGCTATAGAGGTCTATGCATGTGAAAAAAAATGTAGTTTTCTGGAATATTTTTTCCCTCTACAACACTATAGCGATGAATTTATTGCAAAAACACCACCATCGTGGTCATTTATTATTAAATCAAGTCTGAAGCACTAAGAAAACATATTTTCTTGTAACCTATTTTTAAATACATGTGTATAAATATATTATTTTCTTCACAGATGAGCAAATAGACATTCAGAAGCGTACCTTCACAAGATGGATCAATTTCTATCTTGGCAAGGTCTGTATAGACTATCACTGATATGGGTTTGCTAACATACATATATATATATATATATATAATATATACACTGCATTCTTACAACTCATGCAGCATGCTAAATTCATGGTTTCAACTCCCCTTAATTACCATTGCTATGTCCCACAAGCTCAATAATTAGCTGAGAATATTTCAGACACGGGTCATGAGCATTTGATCATATACATATGCTAATTTGTGCATTATAAGCATTAAATTATTATTATTATTATTATTATTATTATTATTATTATTATTGTATCCACTGTAGAAATAAGATCATGTATGTTGGATAGTAGCATATGGCATGTAATTCTTGCTCTAGGACACTGGAGTGGATGATGATGATGAATTCATCTTGTTTAACATTTCATGTTTTGTTTAAAGCTAAAGCCACCAAACCAAGTTCAAGACTTATTGACTGATTTAAAAGATGGAACTCGCCTGATTGCATTACTTCAAGTACTATCTGGTGAAAAAATGGTCAGTATTTTATTTATATCCTAGACCTTTCTCACATGACACATATGTAGCCTCTCATTCAAATGATTCTGGATGAGCTAATGTGGGTTACTGGATATAAACATCAGGGCTCAAAATAACGGCCGGACAACAGTCAATGTCCGGCCACATTTGGTACTTGACTTGTCAAATACGGTTTTGGACAGACATGTTGACTGGTCATATTTGAAAAAAAAATAAGATAAAATATGCCGGACATCTTGACCGGCAAATGATTGGCTGTTATTTTGAGCCCTGAAACATGGCTGACGCATGAAGTCAAATTTAGGGTGCTATATATATTTAGGCTACAACTGCCTCTGCTCCCACTTTTGGATCTGTCCTCATTTAATGAGTTACATCACTTTTCATAGCAGCCTAACCAACTCCAGACATCTGGCGTTTTGACTTCTGTTAGTTGAACTACCGCAGGCTGAGTTCATTCCAAATGAGAGATAAGGAAATTCCCTTGACTAGACAGCCATTTTCACATGGGAATTTCTTTATCACTTGTGATTGGAATGAACTCAGTCCATCATAGTTTGATTGACGGAAGGCCAAAAAACCAGATGTCTGGAGTCAATTAGGTCGCAGAATTTTGAAAAAGGCTGTAAAAAAAAAAGGTGCATAATGGTCTAGCTTCAGTACAAACAACATTGTAAGTTGTAAGTTTGTAAGTTTTGTAAATTAATTTGTCATTTAGTCTATATCTATGTATAGAATTTTCTAGTTATATAATGTTATTCAATGTGTTTATTGGTGTGGCACATCAGCCTGTAATTCAGACTTTTCTGCAAAAGGCTCGAATAAACCTGACATTATTATTATTATTATTAAAATTATTATTATCATTATTATTATTATGATCATCATATTATAAGGCATGGTAAACAAAAAAAGAATATTCATGATACCAAAGCAAGACTAGAATGAACCACTTCAAAACACCTGCGCAGTTATCATATGTTTCATAGACTAATTAATAATGGTAACTACTGACACCTTCCTAGAAAACCCTGCTTTTACAGACCCTTGTTTTACCCTAGCGATATGCATTAATTAATTTCAAGGAGGTTGGAAGAATTTTTCATCAAGGCTAATGGAGTACTTATTGCAATGTCCTAAATCTTTTATTTACTTAAAGCAGAGATCACAAATTTGCTCTGACTTGAGTCATTTTGATTAATGCTCCTCAATTTAGGGAGTCAATTTTGAAATTTGATGGTGTTTTTTGACAAGAAAGAAGTCTTTATTCGAAACTTTTCTGGCCACAGTCAAGTTGACACTCTTTGTTCACCTTAATGGAGCCATATCAATAATTTTGGCTCGAAATACGCCAATTTTATTTGTGAAAGTTGAATTGAAATGATTCAGAAATATTATGCTCTCATGACATTATATGTTGTCATGGCAACAACAGGCAAACCAAAAATGATTAGTTAAAAAAATAACTCAAAACTGACTATTGTGCTTGTCAGTGTTTACAGTTTTATTATCAAAGAGGAGGCTAGAAAGGGTTTTTGATGTGGCATATACACCAACAAAAATGAAAATAAAAATATGTAACATGTTGCTATGACAACAATAGAACACTTTATAGGGAATTTTCTCAAATATCAATGAATTGGAAGTTTAGATTAGGACGTTTTATTTTTTCTTAGCACTTTCATATAAAATGCAAAGTTAAAAACTCCCATACTTCACCGAATGTGTGTTGAAGGAAATGGTTTAACCTTTCAATGTTTAAATATTATAAATTTTTTTTTAGCTAAAGGAGAAAGGCAACAAGAGACTTCATCAACTGGCCAACGTTGGACGAGTGATTCAGTTTTTGAAGTCTAAGAATGTAAGTACAAGAATATTATCTTGTTTTGGCATTGATCCAAAAGATTTGTACCCTCTAAACTAACAGGCATCAGAGTAGATTGGCTCATATTCTGTAGACTTATCACATGTTTATAATTCATCATTGCAGTCACAATGCATAAATCCAGCCAATATTCAATACATGGCAGTTTTCAGTATTATGAAAACTTGTGTCTGTATGTGAGCTGCATGCTGGAATTTGGTTTTCACTGCCATCAATCAAAATTAGTTAGTCAACACCTTATAGTGTGGCTACTATAATCGGGGCCACTTAGACAACGAGAACTGAGAACCAATCAGAATGTAGAATAAAAACAATGCATTCCAACTTTGGCTATTTTTGCCAATCAGAAACAGGTACAGCACAAGTTGTTGTTCACTCATGGGAATCTGAATAATTTTGTTGCATCGAATGAACTCAATGTTGAAATGCTATTGTTTTTTGATGGTCTCTGATTGGCTCGACTACAGTAGCCAAAATGCATTGTTTTCAGTCTACATTTTGATTGGTTCTCGCTGTCTAAGTGGCGCCGGTTGTAGTAGCCGCACTGTGACATTTTTGACTGGCAGCAGTGAAAAAACAAGTTCCAACATGCAACTACTGATTTGACGAAATATTGAACATTGATTAGTTATGCATTAATTATTATAATATTTTTAATATTTTGTCATTATCTTATGTTATTATATATTTATATCATTTATTTATTTTGAGGACCCCACTGTAAATTTCCTAGCTCTCCATGAAGTTGGCTTCCTCAAATTACTAATTTAAAGATTATTTCTCCTTCAACCTTAACAGGTCAAACTGGTCAATGTTCATCCAGAGTCCATTGTAGATTGTAATGCAACCATCACTATGGGTCTGGTGTGGGCCATCATTCATCATTATCAGGTATGCTAGATGAAGTTAGCATTTACAGGTCTGAAAATCTCTGAAAATGTTGTTTTTTCTAACAGAAATTTTCAATATCTTATCAGCTTGGTAGTTGTCAAACTCCATTTGGAAAAACCTAACAAGCTAAATCCTAATTTGATCTGTGAGTTAGCTGTGTCCTGACTTTCATCAGCCTAGAGGTGTTCCCTGACTTAGATCTGCCCAGAGGGTGTTTCAGGGTTCGATCTGTGAGTTAACCATGCCCTGGCTTTCGTGAGGCAAGACATTTCATAGCTTGATGAAATTTGAAGGATTTTCATTGTTAATTTGATGGATGGCATTCAACACATCTGGAGATGTCTGCGTTACAGAAACTCATTTAACATCATTGACTAACGACAGTTACTTTTTCCTTGATTTTTGAATCTTAGATTCAAGGTTTCTATGCAACCAAGAAAAAGGCAAGAGGCAAAAAAATCCTTTTGGAATGGGCTCAGAAAGCTGCTAAAAAAGTAATGGGGTAGGTATACAACCTTTCCTGAGAGAGTAAAAAGACAAAGACATGGCAGCCATGTTGTTGGTATTGACAAAGGAGGCTATAATGAATTTTTTTTTGTTAAATACCACCAACATGGCCACGATGACGTAATGTGCAAATGAAGAACTATGGATTATTTTCATTGCCGTATTAAATTGTGTTAAAATTATATAGTGGTTTTAGTATGAGTGGGAAACGATACGGCAAATTTGTAGCCGTAATGTAGCCGTACCTTATCTTACTGTAGCCGTAACTACAGTTGGAGGAATTACTTGCAGGGTATGTCAGTAGCGTATGTTTCCCAGTCATACGATAACCATTCTTATGGGAAGCCATTTCAGTGTTGCGGCATGTCGTACTGTGTACGTGCTGTAAGTCAGTACCGTATGTTCCCCACTCATACAATAACCATTCTTATGGGAAGCCATTTCAGTGTTGCGGCATGTCGTACTGTGTACGTGCTGTAAGTCAGTACCGTATGTTCCCCACTCATATGATAACCATTCTTATGGGAAGCCATTTCAATGTTACGGCATGTCGTACTGTGTATGTGCTGTAAGTCAGTACCATATGTTCCCCACTCATACGATAACCATTCTTATGGGAAGCCATTTCAGTGTTGCGGCATGTCGTACTGTGTACGTGCTGTAAGTCAGTACCGTATGTTCCCCACTCATACGATAACCATTCTTATGGGAAGCCATTTCAGTGTTACGGAATGTCGTACTGTGTACGTGCTGTAAGTCAGTAACGTATGTTTCCCACTCCTACAAAAACCACTCTAGTGCTGGAGAAAACACCAGATAACTTGCTATAACAAATGGAAAGAACCATTTTTAGTAATCCATCACTAAGTTTGATATTTATCGTATATTTACAACATTTTGTTTTCCCCCAAAGGCTGGCTGAAGAAATAAAAGATTTCAGCAAGAGTTGGAGAGATGGACAAGCGTTTCTTTTCCTCATTCATTCCCACAGGTACTAGTTAGTATTAATTGTCGTTTTGCTAAAAAAAAGTACACTGGGTTCAAGCTTATAGAGGTACTTGGGTGAAAACGGATGAAAATTGGAAATGACTTGAAACTTGGTTAAACTTGGCCCCAATAGTAGCCAAGCAACATATTTTCTTCACAGTCAAAAGTGGTGGATAAAAATTATCAATTAATCGTAGCATCCAAATTGTGAGTAAATGATGTCATTTTTATCCTTTCCAAAACTGCCAGTGGCTTCCGAGCTAAAACTTTCGCCAATCTGGTTTTCATAATCATAATTGAGTCATTATTCTCAAATATTTTGAAAAATTGAACTTTTATAAATTGGTCCTGCCGGGGCTTGAACCCACGACCTCCCGCACGAAAGTCGACGTTCAGGGACGTTCTCCTCAGTTACTGAGGTCTCGTCCACAGGAATGGGAACGTGCGCGCAGACCCTAACCGTCTAGCTACTAGCTGGACCGACGCAACTTAGAGTGGCGTCCAAGCAAAAAGTTTAAAGAATAAGACTGACAGTATTAATTATTTTGTGTCTATAGACCAGAATTAGTCAACGTTGAAGGAATATCGGAAAGGGATAACAAGACAAATTTGAAAGAAGCTTTTGATGTGGCGAATGAGCACCTGAAGGTCCCAAGACTGCTGGAACCAGAAGGTAAGCTTGTGGCATGAAAAGAAAAAAAAATAGCCGTCATTTTAAAAAGACTGAGAGTAAAGACGTATTAGAGTGAGGACACTCGAACCATGAACACTTGATATTTTTATATTTTTTATTTTATGAACTTTCTACTGCTTCAAACCTTCTGAAAATGAAGCACTGAACTCAAATAATCTTATTGTTCAAAATAAATCATATTTCCAATCGATTCACACAAGGGATAAAGGAGAAAAAAAGTATGAAAAAACCTCAAAGTGTTCACGGTTCGAGTGTCCTCACTGTAACATCAAAGAGTTATCTGACATACGGTCCTCTGATTCTGAGATCGAATGAGAATTTAAAAGTTGAGTTTTTGCGGAGGGAGGAAAGCCGGAGAACCCGGAGAAAAACAAACCCTCGAAGCATGGAATGATGGCTACAGGTTTGTTAGCCACTGGCTATTAAGTGCTACCCTCGTAAAACCAGGACGATTTCTTTCTTTATTGATTTTATTTATCTTATTTCAGACGTTGACGTCGAGAAGCCTGACGAGAGGTCCATCATGACGTATGTGGCCGCGCTGTGTGATTCTCTCGGTGAATCATCTCCAAAGAAAGCAAGAGAAACAGCAGCAGCAGAGAAAGCCCTGCGTCAACCAGGAAAGAGAACAGTCAAAGATGTAGCACTAGTAGCAGGATCAAGGAAGAGTAATGGTACCAGCACCACCACACAACAGGAACAGTAAGTGATAATAATATTGAAAGGTAGCCGGGCTTTTGCATCGAAGCGAGACGAACGTTGAGCTGGCAATGATAGAGACGTGAATAATTGTCTAAGGTGTTAAACAAAGGTCTCTAACATTGCAAGTTCGCAGTTCGTCTCTCTTCGATGCAAAGGCACCGCTACCTTTCAAGATGGTGGAGGAAACAGTGAAGGGGGCTGTTGGAGAGGCAGACCTGGCGCAGCTCTCCAAAGAACCAAAACAGCACGAGGGGGGGGGGGGGGGGGGGGCGAAGCCAGGAAGTTAAGAAAACCAAGGAAAACTAACCGCAGGACATGGAAGAGAGTAGAGCAACCAAGTAATGAAGAAACAGAACACTTGCTTGCTGTGTCGTGTGCAGTTATAAAGCACGCGAGGATAAGCAGAACACAAGAGAAGTGTTAGGAGAAGCACGACGCTTAGGCGTTATTTTGAACACGAATGACGAAAGTGAAATTGCGTGCGCGTGCCGTGTGCTCTCATAATGCACGTGCTCCCAACCAATCAGAACTCGCGAGATTTATAACAGACATTTTATTATAAATATAAGTGCACGCACGGTCACGGCCTGGTATCATGTCCCATAAGGCGTGCGTGTTTTACAGTCATACGAAATTTGCTTTTCACATGACGTCAAAGCATCTCAATTTGGAGGACAAAACCAAAGAATTTCAGTCTCCTGAGATTTGGAACCTATTGTTTTGTCCTCCAAATTGAGCTGCATTCCGACGTACTGCACCGGGTCTTTTTAAGTTTTATGTATATCTGAACAAGAGTCAAGGCTATTCTTGGGATGCTGCCACGTGACTCAAAATCCCTTAAGATACAAATAACAATGAAATAGTCGGCATGTTTGTTGATATACCAAGAGAAGCTAATGAGGAATGCTTTATACGGTCAACCAACATGGCGGCTTTTGACGTTACACTCCAAGAATAGCTAGTTGATGGGTATTAAACAACAGCACGCCATTCTTATATTATTTCTTGGTCGAAACTTTCTCCCGCTCGAACACGTTATCCTAACAAAGTTTCGTTATTTTTCAGGGCTTCGAGTCGACCTTCTTCTCCATCCAAGAAAACAGACCATACTCGTCCGTCATCTCCGGACAAATCGCCTGAGAAACAAAAACCAAGGAAGCCTGCATCGCCAAGCCCAGCATCCGACACCACACAAGACCGCTTACATACCAAGCGAATGTCAATATCAAAATCAAACGAAGCAATAGCCCAAAAGAAACGGCTTTTATCATCAACTGACGTGGCATCTGGTGAAACAACCACTAAAAAGACTTCAAAATCTTCGTTAGCAACGGACAAACAACAGTCGCGAAAGTTATCTGTTTCACCAGAGAAATCGTCAGACAAGTTGAGTGTGAAACGGTTGGGTTCCTCGCTATCAAAGTCTTCTGAACGACTCTCCTCCAAGAGAATGTCAATCTCCACCTCCCCGACTGAGAAGGGGAGAAAAAGTGCAACCGGAAGTAAAAATGGTGGGAAAACGAAGAAAAAGACTCCCGCGAAGGATGAGGAAATGAAATCTGAATCTTCTAGTAGTGAGTCTGAGGTAAGTGGGTTACCTGTGTACTTGTCGTCTTCAGTGGGTAAACACTTGTTTCCATAGCCCAAAATGCCCTTGTCAAGAGAGGACTGGAATCTAACCCTAAACCTTACCAACCCTAGAACCGATTCTAGTCCTTTCTCGACGAAGGGAGTTTGGGCCATGGAAACAAGTGTTTTACCATATCGCTAGGTGGAATCGATATTTTTAAGCAAATACATGTATATTGAGCCCTCGAGAGTCGCAGAATCGTTTTTCAGTTCCATCTACCACAGGTATCCCAAGTATTAAAGATACTATCCAGCTCTGTGACATGCGCACAAAGGCGCACATGCGCACTTGTTTCACTGACTTACCAGTTCTTTGAGTCTTTGAACACATTTTCTTGCTATACAAATAAAACTGTTAAGAAATTTATACAGTCAGTAGCTGTATTGGTTTTGGATGGCAGCTGCCACTGACAAATATAACGCCTTTCGCATGACTATGAACGGCTTGCGGTACGGTCACTGTACAACACGAAATAAAATCAGTGTCGACACTTATAGGTCACGTGACCCTCCCCCCTTAAATCGGGCAGATGTGTCAAAATAAACACCAGAAATGAAAAGAGCACCTCGATATTAGCAAGAACGCGAGGTTTCAGTACATAATGCCCACTATAGGTGAAATAGTATTTATAAAATCGAATATTAGATAAGGAATCGCATGAACGTCCATTAACGGTTTTTCTTGTGAAATTCAATGTGGAAGTCCCCCTTCAACAAATGTATACAATTGTAACTAGCGTTACAGCTAAGAAAAGTTTGGTATCCATAATTATTCTGGTCGTGGACTCCCGACTGATTTATTTTAATAGAATATTTCAACTTATTCTTTAAAAAAACGAATACGCTAATAGCCGTGCACTGACTTTGATCAGCTCAGAGATTGTTTCATGATATCGATAAGATTTTCTTTTTTCATGTCTGTTGTAAGTGCGATATTATTCTTTTTCATACTCCACTCGATGGATAATTAATTAGTGGTTACAGAGTAATGGTGTTTACAAATTTGATGTACATTTTACAAGGAACGAATGTGGTAAGGTGTTGGAGTAATCCATGTCTTTTGTGGCGGTAATCACAGTAGCATCAAGAACACCAAAAAAAACAGTCCTGTTTAAACAAAGGGATAAAGTTGTCAATAAACGTGCAGCAAGATAGTAAAGAAAAAATGGCCATTGCCAAAAGAATCGAGAATTTAATCATTGTAATAATTAAAAAAATATAAAAAGTTGGACGTATTTGGCAGAAAATGTTTTTTGTATGTGTTTTTTCTCTGTTGTTTTCCTTACTAATCCAGATAATCAAGTGTTACAAGAAAGCTCATGTACCGACTGTAGTTTTCATTAAAAGATTGTGATTTTGACGTTAAGAAGAGGAAGGATTGATGATATTGAGTCTTTCTGACCTCCCAGTATGCGTCAACATTAAACAACCTTCAGTTGTTTTGCAACTTTGTATGACGGGGAAGCTCTCTTTCATTGATACCGGCGCGCGCTCTGCTAACATTTTTACTTCCAGTTGTGATAGACTGTCCGTTCAAACAATGCAAGTCTCGTAAATTAAAAACTTAAATGGTGTTTCCAGTGATTAAGCATGTGTTAATCCTGCGAAAACGTGAGCAAGCTGGAGTAAGCTGTCGGACTTTCTCGATTTTCCAAAAGATTTAATTCAACATTTAATTTTTCTTGCCATCTTTGCATGCCATCTTTGCATGCGCCCTCCATCCAACCGCCTTTGCTCTACTTTTCTTATATTGAAACTCGAATTGAAACTTTGATTAAAATTGCAAATAACTTGTCTCCAGTTCGACTAACATTGTTGTAATTTACTTCCCAATCATAAGTGTTATATTTAGAAAATTTTCCCATATTTTACTAGTAATGTTTGTTCTCGTATCTTCACTAATAACCTTAAAATTTCATTCATCATGAACGTAAGTCTTCGCTACAAAGGCGCCCGATTTACATTGTTATTCAAATAGCAAATTTGTGGCTTTCAATCGCCTTCAATTACTTTTGTCTCGAAAAACAATTCAACGCTCTGGGTATACAGAATTGATTGGTTAAAGTAACCACATTATTCGTCTGGTTATTTCATATTCAATGAATTGAGAACCATTTAGCTGGATTAAGAAAACAATTTTACGTTTCTTTGTGAACTAGTTCGGCACAGCCGTGATTTAACTCGTTTAAATATTCATACTGTAAGCCTTGTTTGGACGGAATCTTGAAAATTCTGGAGAAATCTGTTGTGAAAATGGAGCTTCTTGGACTTCCAGAGGACTAACTTGCTGCTGTTTTCTGCCTTTACATATCAGGTTAGCTCTATATATTTTGAGTACTAAGTATTATGACAAAAAGCGAAATTTATGAAAAAAAAATCAACTGCTGTCTTGACTTATTTTAAGCAGTTTTCAAGAAACTAAAAATTCATTAATTACGAGCGACATAATTCTAGGAAATAATGGATTTTTTTACGAAGTTAGGTGTTTCTATCGGAATAATTGTAAACCCAAGATCTTAGTCCGTGTTTTGTGCAGTCTTATTGCATGACAGCATGATAAATATAGGATGTAGTATGGCAAATATTTTAAGATCCTTGAAGTTTTATTGATGTTGGTCTTAATTAAAGCTTTGATTATAACATCTGGAATATTTACGTGGCATTCACATCACAATTTATGAATGATTTCAATCACTTTATCGATGCATTGATATAGTTACGGGCACCAGACGAAACTTATTTAAGCCCCTGTTAAACGTAGTCTTTTTTCCTTGAACTTGAGCCGCGCGCAAAAAAGTTCAAGTTGCACGCGAGCATGTCACACGTATTTTTGTCGTTGCAACTTTCGGAAATTTTTTGAGAAAGTAGAAAGCAAATCAACTTTTCGTGCAACTTTTATGTTTGAAAAAATAAGTTGCATGAGGGGGTGTTACACGCTAAAAAGCGCTCGTGTAACTTAAACTTTTTTTGCGCGCGGCTCAATACTAAAGACCTTTTTCAAAAGTGGTACCTAGTCGGAGCCAACTGATATAGGTGATAGAGGATGGGTCACTCCACGAGCAAAGTAGGTCGTGGGATCTGCATAAATATTTGACATGATTCTGTTATTAGTTTAGTATATTGAGATAGTCAGTCCTGCTGGCAGCCGTTGAAGCCATTTTAACACTATTGGATATTAGTGTTTGCACTGTATGTCCGCAACATGCTATACCCATAGTTCCTTTCGGTCTTACTTTATCCCACACCATAGAAAATACAGCCAATCAGAAAGCAGGAAAGCCGTTGTATATTCGTCGGTATTTCACTCTTTCTTCCCATCATGCATTGCGCGTTGAATCTACGCATTTGTATTTTCTATGGTGAGGGATAAAATGGTTATACAATGGTTTCTCGTGGCATACCGTGGATATCCCACTCGTCACTTGTATTTTCTTTGTATACACACTCGCCTAAAGGCTTGTGTGTATACTAGAAGCTACAAGTGACTCTAGGGATATTCCACGGTATGCCACGAGAAACCATTGTATAACTAGTATGTATCATATCAATGGGTTTGTCCATTGTACAAACAGAAGTATTTTTTTTGATAACAAACATTATATTCAAAACATGCGTAATTGAGGCAATATATTTTTTACAATGAATTTGCTTCAGATTCGGGGATGTATTGTGCAGTGAGCAAAAACTGCCTCTCCCCTACCCCAGTGAAATATTGAATTAGAAAGTCACGTGCTTACGATCTAAAGCGGCCCAAATAGAATTACATACCTTCGCGTTCTCTCACTCCAACCCTAAGCAATTTCAAAATTCATAAGAAAGCTCTCAATAGGTTTTTTCATTTACCATTTTTTTCTACTTCATCAGTGTTATCTAACGCTTTTATTTTTTCCATGCTATTTCGTGATGTTATGTATTGTGTGACAGCGCGAAGTATCGAGATCAATCACCGACTTGAATTTTTTTTACATAACTTTTATATATTCTTCTTTCAACTTCTAAAAGACTCACAAACCAAAATTCACTTCTGATTTGTAAATGAATTGTCTATACGAGTTGGTAATAAATTTCCTTTGCAAATTTTTTTCCCGCCATTTTGCATCTACTTTGACCAGTGTCTTTTCATCCCGGAGCTTTTGTGTTTATTAACTTTACTCTTGATGTATTTTATTTATCCAAAAAGCCAAAAAAAGTTGTTGTATTTTTTTGTCTTACAATTTGTAAAGTATACGGGTTATTTGTTCACACCTTAAATCTTATTTCATGGTTGCTAAGAGCAGAATGCTATCACCAAAAATACGGCATAAATTACTGACGAGACGATGTGAATCACTCGTGTGTTGATCGTGGACGAGCGAATTTCAAAATGTCCACGTTTTCCCATATAAATATAAAGATTTTTGGTATTATAGTGAAGTTAGAAATTTTCTTTCAATGGACTAGTAGGATCTGTGTTTGAAGAGGATCTTCTATACTGTAAGTAAATGGCTTGTCGTATTTTTTTAATGTATGGCATAAATTTTAAGCTTTGAATCATCACAAACCTCGCTTAGAAAACAGGCTAAATCTCCTGTTTAAAGAGCACATGCAGACTAACATCTTCAAGAGGTATTCTTTAATATAGTGGCATAGATTTTAAGCTTTGCACGTCGTCACGAATTTCGTTTAGAAAAGGGAGTAAATCTTTTCTCAAGAGCATATCCATTCGACGGAAGCTATAGAGTTATAATATAGGGAGTCCTTGAAATCATTTCACAATTTCAAAAATAACCCACAAAAGGGGCTGAGAATCTGCAAGTGTTTTTCCAGACGAACTGATGTTCTGCCTTGGGCGAAATAATAATCTAAGTTTGTTGTCCCTGCCAAAATACTGCACAATTAGAACTCTTGAAGATTTTGCGTCATGTGTCGTCGAGAATATCCTGTTTGTCAACGACTAAAAGAATAAACAATTGCATGATTTATTAGAAGTTTTTCCTCAAGATCTTAGATTCCGACTCTTAAAAATAAAGCCCCGAAGCGTGGTGGACTTCGTAGCAACAACAGAATGAATTTCGAGGGCATTGTTTTTTGAACGAACTAGAGCCCTTGCCATTGCACATGTATAAGATTCTAGAATGCAAAGAAAAGTTTACAATCTGCACTATTACTATTAAACATTTCGGATTCTGTCATGTCTGTTTAGCTAGTAAGGAAGTAGAATAACCAGCTAGCTAAGATAGCTTTACTGAGAGACAAACCCTTGGCGTATAGCTGGTTTGTGTAGTAACGAACACCGAAGGGAGAAAAATGCGGCGTAATAAGATTGGTTATCGCGATCGTTTCTCAAAAAAAAATTCAAAATGTGTCAGACAATAGCGAATCGTTTAATTTATGACTTTTATATATGACGTTTAATCTACAAGTAGTCAGGAAAAGGAACCCTAATATCAGAAACCTCATCAATTGCTTTGTTTTTCTTTGTTTCTCTTTTCTTTTTCTTTTGTACATGTGTCATGATATTACTACATTTTCAGAATCACAATTAGTTTCGATTTCGCGATTTTTGGACCCATTAGCTCGATCGACGTGAGTCCTTTTTTGCTGCAAATGACAACATTAGAACTGTTCCTTCAGTATAAGAACACGACTGTAATAAAACAAGGCTGGCAGGTTCTATTCACAATCTATTTTCTCACACACCAACTCCAAGACAGCCAGACTTTGGATAAGACCAGCAAATGAAGCTCTATTTTCTATATTATTCCTAGTTTCACCTGTTGTTAATAGAGATGTGTATCTGATAAAGTATTAAGATATAGGAGCGTTAATTTAAAACTGTCGTGTTTTCGAGTATAGTTTGTTAGGTTTTGATGTGTGGAGTGAACTTGACCGATAAGTTTAAAGTATACGAACGAATTATATTGGTCTTGTTTTAGAGCTAACACATCTTTGTCATCTCTTTGTACCTCGTGTTCTCGTGTTGTACTGGAGAAAAAAGATACGACAATCATGTTCAATTCTATTATATTCACTGAGTTGCCGCAGTTCAGTGTTTGTTTTCTAATGTGTTCCGTTTTATGGGATAAAAAGAAAAAAGGAAGAAAAGAAAACAGAAAGAGAGCGAACGAATGAATGAATGAATGAAAGAAAGAAAGAAAAAAAGAAAAAATGAATGAATGAAAGAAAGAAGGAAAGAATGAATGAATGAATGAATGAATGAATGAATGAATGAATGAATGAATGAATGAATGAATGAATGAATGAATGAATGAATGAATGAATGAATGAATGAATGAATGAATGAATGAATGAATGAATGAATGAATGAATGAATGAATGAATGAATGAATGAATGAATGAATGAATGAATGAATGAATGAGAGAAAAGGAAAGAATTATAAAAACAAACAAACAAACGAACAAAGAGAAAAAAGAGCACAAAAAAGGACAACTTGGGACAGTAACCCCTAAATTCACGTAATATGAACAAAACTAACTATCAACTGATTCCAAGCGTTCGTGGGTGTCACTAGTTATGTTTGCTTATCACTTCAGTATTATTTACAAACTGTTCAAGATATTGTCAACATAAACATTATTCATACATATTTGCAATTGTTTTCTTTGATAGAACTCTTTGATAAACCAGATAATTAAAGACACGCATAGTGGCTTATCTTCGTTACCTATACACCTCTCACTTGAAGACAAATCTCTATGCGAACTTTTGCTGTCAATATCGCTTAAAGACTCAATCAATTCGATCTTTGAAATGACGATCAAAAAATGATCGTATATATTTAAGTCTCTCTCTGGATACATACAACACAACGACCCCAAATATTGTTACTGTAATCACAAACTTTAACCTTCTGGAAAAACGCTCTGATCCAAATCGATATAAAGCTGAAGATATCACGTTTCTTAAGGGAATGTGACAGAATCGTAAACAAACTTGTACGGAGAGTCATCTTGGTTTATGCTGCATTCTAAATTTAGCTCAAAGCCAGCTTTGCCATCGAGCGAAATTTCAGGGTCACCGTTCGAATTTGGTTGTTTTCATGGCTGTGTTTCGCGATGTTAATGGCTAAAGCTTTAAGGTATATGGTCGAGTTTGATTCGGTTGTAATTAGCTGTTTTCCTGAAGAAAATTAAGGCCATTTACCTTGTTTTTATTGAGGAGTTTCTTCATTTATGAAGAGCACTTTTCGATCAAGGAATTATGAAATCCCTCGAGGCGGCTTTCTTGCTCAGACTAATGTTCAAAATATTAATGTCTGTACATAGTGAAGTTTTACTTCCTGTCCTGAGCGTATCAATAACAGTGAACTACCTTTATTTTTTCACGCATGTTGCGTCACAAATTCACCAACCTCACCACATTGATAGATAACCACGCTGATTTGGTTCAAAAAGCTGACCTTTTCTTATTCCAATGAATGTCTTTATAGATAGAAGATGAAGTGTGGAGAGGAGACAACGATAGTGATGCACAAGAAGATTTTACGCTGCTCGTAGAATGGCTGAAAAATGCTGAACACAGACTGACATTAATGGAACAAGAATGTACGAAGGATGAAGCAGACGACGATACAAACAGAGTAACCACACAGGTGAGTTCAAAAAGAGCTCGTGAACTTTAGGGGGGTAAACTTGGAGTAGATTCATCAAACAAGTGCTTGTATTAATCTAGTTTATTCCCTGCTTCCCCGAGTCCCGGTGCTATTTCCGTGTGATATCATAGTAAATAGCAATAATAGAGCCGATAGAAGAAAACAATTTTGCGTCTGAATAAAGGATTATAGTTTGCGAACTGAATACGAAATCACCGAAAATCAAAATAAGAAAAATATATATACTTTTTTTTCAGTTAAAGTTGTGTCGTCGTTTTCTTAAAAATATAAATATTTTTTGGCGTTACTTGCTCGCTTTTCAAAATATTTTATTATCAGAGGAAAATGATACTCTGTTAATTACCGTTGAGTGGCAAAAATGCGTCAACAATCGTGATGATGTTTTCTTTAGTGTTTGAGAAGGAGTAAGGTTATTAGTAGAGCTTCGAACTTTGCAAGGGGTAAATTAATTTGGAACTTGCTTTTATCTTAATCCGGCATGCCCAACCTATTAAAGAGTTACTATACAATTATTGACTAAAGTCATTGCAAAATTGTTAGCTAGAATAAGACAAACATAACAGAAGTAAAGAAGTATGAATTTATTATTTGACTATGTGTCTTCTGCGAAATTTTTATTTCTTAAACCAAGCTTTCGGCCATCTTGAATTTGTTTGCTTTCTAAAGTTTTTTTTTTACGTCAATTAACTTTAGTCCTCAACCACAGGGAGCCCAATTTAGATAAAATGTGCTAGACGAAAATAATATTTGTTTGTATTATTTAGCACACAATCTTTGCCTAAACCGACCTCGACTACAAACAAATCAATCATGAGATTTTTTCCGAATTTTTCTTGTCCTCCAACACTTTTGTCTGAATTGGGCTCCCTGTGTCTCTTCAAGTCACTCGAGTCTTGGTTTTACTTTATGAATTTTTGAATTCAGTCAAAACTATTTTTTACCTATTTTTCCAATATTTTGGCACCTACTCTAACAAATTCGGACAGCGAATTTAAATGCTAATTAAAAACATGCCTATTTTTTTGCCTTGAGAGTAATTAAAATTTTAACACAATTGACTCAAGCATTTTAATTGCTAACTCCTTATTCTTGTCCTCGTTTATGCTCTCTCAAAACCCTAAGGGTAAATTATGCTTTCCTTGGCAGAATAAGTTTTACTGATGATTGTTGTCACGACCTTAATCAATGTTATATATTGACATTTTGATTTATGGGCAATATTTTTGACGCCTGAAAATACAAGTCGCACTTCTACCTTAAATTCGTCTATATGTTAAAAACCTCGTCTTTTTTTTTATTTCTACGCTTTTTCTCAGCTTAATTTTAAGCTTAATTTCAGTAGACATCTTTTTCCGTTCTGAATGACAGGTTTTGATAGAACCGGCTTTATTTAGAAGATTGAGCGTGACAGGCAGTGTTTGCCTTTCAGTATAGGCTGGTAATGCTTAATCATTAGATTCTTGCAGCTGATTGAAAACAAGCTATCAAAAAAAACCTTTTCAGCTTGAGCATAATGGTTCTTCATTTCAAACCTCTTGAATATATTTTTTAAGTGCTTTCTGAATTGTTAATATGTGTTTTCAACTAGACATAATTTGTAAAGCAAAGAAATAATACTCAAGCGAATGGCATGCCATTTTTATCGGGCACCTCCAGGCCGTATTATTTTAGGCAAAATGTCTTATCCTTTGACCATATTAATTGCGTTGCTCAGATAACAATTGCCCCTCAAAACCGCAGAATTGCATTTTCGAGAGCCTCAATTTCAAAATTTTCAGGGGGTGAAGGGCATTTCCCCAGATTAGCCCCCCCTTTTCAAAACTATACTCCGCGGTCTATCTTCCTGGTGCGCAAAATAATCATACTCAAGAAAATGACACACACTACACCAAAAATAGAAAGTCTCTCAACAACTTGTTAAAACCAGAAGACTCTTGTTTTAATATTCGTCGCCTTTTCACTTTCATGATAAATAACACGTCCTGTTGATAGCTGCCGGTGTTTTCTTTATATCTGATCATTTTTTTGTAGTTATTAATTCACCCCCAAGGCAATGTTGAAGGTTCATGTTAATAGCTGATCACATACGCTGATATTGTCAGGAAATTACGAGATTAAAACAGTTTTCTCAGAATGAGATGATGCTACGTTTCCTGTTGGCCTAATCAATACCGAAAATATTTTCCCAAATGTTGTAGAAATTGTGGAAACCCTCTATACATTCAAGTGTATTCTTGTACGCAGGAGGGATCTTTATGCATTTTTTCGAATAAATTGAAAAAAAGAAAGAAAGAAAGGGCCCCTCCGGATACCGGCTCTTAGCTGAATGGGCCACCCTTTGTAAATAAAGGTTACATAACATAACAAAGAAAGAATAAAAGAAAGAAAGAATGAAAGAAAGAAAGAAAGAAAGAAAGAAAGAAAGAAAGAAAGGAAGGAAGGAAGGAAGGAAGGAAGGAAGGAAGGAAGGAAGGAAGGAAGGAAGGAAGGAATAGTAAGAAAGCAAATAGGAAAGAAAGGAAGGAGGAAAACAAAGAAAGATAAAATGAAGGGGGAAAAGGATAGAAAGACAGAAAAGAATGAACAAACAGACAAACTAATTAAAGTATTCTTATTTTTGTATACAAAAACTGTCTAAAACAAACAAACAAAAAACGATGATCAGAACCTGCAAAAGAGAAATTAAAGTTTCAGAAATTCAATCAAATATCAGTTGTATGATATTCAATACATATTTTATTTCTTATGTTTTCAGAATAAGATCCAAGTTTTCAGACAAGAACTATATAGAAAAGAGTACCACATAACCCGAATCACATCGAAAAAATATGCATCATTCACTTTACCAGAAGAAAACCTCAACATCCTCGTCAATCAATGGGAAATTGTAAAAAAGAAAGTCAGTGTGCTAGAAGAAAGGCTATGGGAAGTTTCATCCCATGGCAAACAAGATGGGAAACTTCGCCAATTGTTACTATGGTTACATGAAGCTGAAACACTTTTGAGTAGCTATGGCAACCAGGAAGGGCGTGACAGTCGCGTGCCTACTAAATTTCTGCTTCGACAACATGAGGTATGTATAGGTCAGCGAGAAAAATAAATAAGTAAATAAAAATTGCCATTTATTTTAGTTGTTATTTGATTC
Organism: Anthopleura xanthogrammica; assembly: GCA_964019055.1. Taxonomy (NCBI): domain Eukaryota; kingdom Metazoa; phylum Cnidaria; class Anthozoa; order Actiniaria; family Actiniidae; genus Anthopleura; species Anthopleura xanthogrammica. Next base: position 25,941,755 of record OZ025206.1, on the reverse strand, counting down.
CGAAACACGAAAGACGGATTTCCACTATTTGCACCACAGGAAACCCAATTCACATTAAAGCGATGGGTGATACTGAAAACATGCTACCTTTGATAAATTATGTGGAAAAAACAAAACCACGCTAAAATATAAATCTTGTACTGTATAATTCCTGATTTTCCCGTTCGCGATTCTTCCTGGTTTATCAGTTTTCACCTATCAATTTTATCTTTGGGCTACCTTTGTTTGCAATGGGTTCCCGATTCCCTCGTGGAATAATAGTCCTCTTAAGCTTAAGCGTAATGCTTTCCCATTTCAGACCATTTCATTTTCGTGGGAATAAGATTCTTTGTTTGAGTTGTATCCATATTCATGTATCTTCTCTTGTGCATCCGTTAAATAAAGAAATGATACTCTAGGGAATGATACGGGGTAAGAAATAGGAAAACTACTCGCTAAAAGGGTCTATTATATTTACAAGCAGTGTATTTGTTTGCTAATTGTGTTTCTCACCCACAATGAAAATATCCTAATAATTCATGTATTTTTTTAGTCCTTTTTCCAAGACATGGAGAAATACCATAGTATCTTACAAACCATGTTGGAAAGTGGTACCGATGAGGGGATCGTAGTGGATCAAGAACTTCTATCCAGCACACATCAGCGCTTCACTACTGTCCAACATCAAGCTCAGGTCAGATCAATGAGTTTAACATTTGAAAGTCTACATTCAAGACTGATGATGATGTTTAGAAATGGACAGGAACAGATTGAGCGTGAACCTGTAAAGTTTTCATCAAAAGAACAGGCAGAAAGAACGTTTAAAGAACATACGGTAAGAAAATAGAAATGATTTTGATGGTACTTTCGTTTACTTTAGGGTTTTGTTTGACCTTTTCCATTTCATTCGTCGTTTCTTACCTCTCTCCTCCTCCCTTCCGCTCTTTTTCCTCAAGCTTCATTCATTTATTCATTCATTCATCCATCCATCCATCCATCCATCCATCCATCCATCCATCCATCCATCCATCCATCCATCCATCCATCCATCCATCCATCCATCCATCCATCCATCCATCCATCCATCCATCCATCCATCCATCCATCCATCCATCCATCCATCCATCCATCCATCCATCCATCCATCCATCCATCCATCCATCCATCCATCCATCCATCCATCCATCCATCCATCCATCCATCCATCCATCCATCCATCCATCCATCCATCCATCCATCCATCCATCCATCCATCCATCCATCCATTCATTCATTCATTCATTCATTCATTCCGTTCGTTCGTTCATTCCATTTCATTTATTGTCTTGTTCATCCTTTCATTCCATTGGTTCTTTTATATATTTAATGTCATTTTATCCATTATTCTTTTGCACAAATTACGTCATGATGAGAAAAGCAAAAAAAAACCTTTTGAGCCAAAAGAGCAAAGCATTTCCCCCCTTGATTTCTAATACACTAATACATCGTCTTCTCTTCTTAACAGTCATTTTTCCAGGACAAGAAGCATATGAAGAAGTGCTCCAAGTACATGCGTAAGCTAAACACTGTATACGGCACATGTGTCGAGCTGATTGAAGGTAGCGACAAAGATTCCATCGCCGATGCCTTCAGAGAGATAGAATTGCTCTGGGAAAATTATTCAGGTGAATGTAGCAGTCGGCAGAAGTTATTGGAGGATCTTAACAAGAAGTGGAATACGTTTGAGAGTCTTGCAGATTCCATGGACACTTGGATGCACGAAGCAGAAAGGTTGATTGAGAAAAGCAAGTTGAGCGTTTGCAAGGTTTGTTGTTGTTTGTTTTTGTGACATCTCTCAACATCAACTTCCTTCTCCACCTCAGTAAAGAAAAATCGTACCCTGTCCTTTTCTAGTCTCTATTAAAGCCAATGATAGGGTTTGGCCTGTCTGTTAAAATTGTGAAGAAAAACATTCCCTTCAAGGTTCATTAAATTGTATTAAAGATTGTAGAGGGAGGGGGAGGGGGTACTGTGTTAGTAGTTCCCCTCCCCCAGTAGTTAAAATACGAATTCAGGACATTTGTAGACCCCTTTCATGTGACGTCAAAGCAGCTCAATGTGGAGGACAAAACAAAAGAATTTCAATCTCTTGAGAATTTGAACCTATTGTTTTATCCTCCAAATTGAGCTGCATTCCGACGTACTGCACCGGGTCTCTACTTGTGGGATTTATTCCCATTTTTATAATTATGCGACCCAGACAACAAGCTATAATTCGAGACGTCTAAGTTCTTGTCTTGCGTCAATCAATTTCCAAGGGTCTGAGTATCTTTAGTTAATTAGTGGGGAGGGATTTTGAGACCGACACTAAGAACGGCTGCAAAGGAGACTAGAGTATCTTTTGGTTGACCGAAGCATAACATCTAGACGTCTTGGGCTGTACTGTCTGGTCGTGTAATTATGAAAATGGGTGGACTGAACAAAAGTGATAGGCGCAGTTTTTCATTTTTCACCATTTCATCTGTTGATACAGGAATACCTGAAGAACGTAGATAAGATTCAGTCTGATGCCACAACCCTGAAAGATTCCAGCAAGAGCATCCTTGAAAACGGTATTGATCGAGTCAAAATCGAGACGAGACAGACTTTACGATCACTAGACCGAAGGTTGAACCGCATCGTGCGACGACAGTCAAGGCTCATGAAGTGTGAAAAAAGGAACGCGAAACTAGAGGAGTTTGAAGGGATTGTTGATAAGATCATGGACTGGATCTATGATACAGAGGTCTTGATGACATGCGTGGTAGAGAGTACACATACTGCTGTTAAAGAAAGAGTAGACCAGTTTGAGGTACGGTTGAAAGCCATGAATTTTCTACATACAATCGAGGACTTATCCAGAGAATAGACCTCTTTAACTTAGGCGTGACCAGCTGATCTGAGAAAAAATATTAACCAATCAGAATCAAGAAAATTTGCAAAACTGAGGTGTCACCCTTAGTAGCCCAGCGACTCAGGAAATGGTTATTTCTATATTTTATTTTCCCACTCAATAATGAATATCATAGTACAAACTTTTATAAGTCAGTTTTCGCATGCTTCAGGACACCTCAGTTTTGCAGTGACGTCATTTCTACGTTACTATTTCAGATCAGCTCGAATATTTTGCCATCTCAGAGCACGCGTCATTCCCTTGAGAATAGGGTCTCCAAACCTATTTACCTTGGGCGTAATGTTTTCCCATTTCAGATCATGTTTCATTCTCTTGAGAATAAGATTCTTCATTTGAGTTGCATCCATATTCATGTGTCTTCTCATGCGCAACCGTTAAACAAAGAAATGATACTCTAGGGGATGAACCGGGGTCTTGAATGAAGAACACCCGATTAAGATTAATTTGATTCATTTTTCACCCAGACCGCACAACTGGAGATGGAGGAATGCGAAAAGAATGTGAACTCTTTGAACCACCTGACAAAAGTCATCCTCAAAGACTTCAAAACAGATATGGCTTCTTCAATCAACGCTACCTTATCCCACATCAACCGTCGCTTCGACAAGATTAAATCCTCCGTGCCTCACAAACACCGGACTCTAAGACAGTTGTTATCTCAGTTTGAAGCATTTGAAGATGGAATAGACGAGGAACTGGTGTGGATCAAACAAGCCGTGGATGCTATGGAGTCATATAAGAATTTGTCTGATGTAGAATACGTGGAACAAGAGATATCCAGATACAAGGTGGGTGTGTAGTCTTACATCGTATATGTAATTTTTAACTCCCATAGGCGACGAAGCCGACTGGGACTTGGAGTGGGGGTGGATGGGATAGCCCCCACCTCAGAATTCAACATTCTGACCAAAGAAAGTTTCAGTATAGTAAATTTAAAACTGATGTTATTGCTAATCACCACCGCAAGTACAGCAGTTGCGCAGCTCAACGGGGTCGAACTGAAAGCATGAAAGTAAGATAAATCCCTTAACACTTGTTTACGTTATATCTTCTATTAGGAAATGTTTTCTGACGTCGAGAAACACAACCACTTCGTTGAACTAAAAACCCAACAGCATCAACAGCTACGTTCGTCCCTCAATGACCTTGTTGACCCGACTGAACTGCAAAACAAAATAAATGAGCTGAACAACCGGTGGAAGTCGGTCCGAGAAGGCACTGAAGATAATATCAAAAACCTTGACGAGTGTCATCGGCTACTGAAAGAATATGAAGAGAGATATATGAAAGTGAAGATGTGTATTGATAATGTGACGGAAAATCAGGTATGGGTTTCTCATGGCCTCTGCTGTTGTTGAACCACCTTTGCCATAATCATCAATACCATCATCATCACCATTATGGAAAGCACGGGTTCGAGTCCTGCGAGGCTCGGTGTCGTATGTGAGTAGAGTTGCTCGTGGGTCTCCTGCGCTTTGAGGGTTTTTCTCCGGGTTCTCCGGTTTTTGTCCCTCCACAAAAATCAACTCCTAAATTCCAATTCGATCATGGAACGAGGGCCACAGGTTTGTTAGCCACTGGCTATTATTAAGTGCTACTCTCGTAAAAACAAACAAGGACGGGTAGTAACATCATCAGGATCATAATTTTAACATCATCTTTATCACCATGACTACGGATCACAAAATGTTGTCATCATTGTTATCATCATCATTATCATCACTGCCAGCACATCTACTATTACACATAACTATTTTTATCACCATCCCATTACCCATCCCACATCACCCCCATCATCATCCTTATCATCATCATCAGCAGCAGCATATTTGCCACCACTGATGACTCGTTGCTATTTTCATCACCATCGTCATCAACACGATCTTCATCATCATTGCTAATTTAATGCTTAACGTTGTTGTTGTTTTTGTTTTTGTTTGTTTTACACCCCCTGAATACGCCCCTGGTTCACCATCATCGGTGCAACCTATTTTCATTATCATAACCGAATACGATTTGAACTTCTTATCGAAACAGGTTTCAGAAAAAGAACTTGACGAAGTACAAACAACATGCATTGAACTACAGCAGACATACGATCGCCTGGTCAGCGTTATACCAAATGAACAGTTCAAAAAGAAGATGTCAGCAAAAACCAGCCCTGTCGTACAGGAATGGAATGAACTTTACAACCGGGAAAAATTTGAACTATTAAACAAGGATGTTGAAAAGGAACGAGGAATAGTCGAGGAAGCTATGGATGGGTTGTCAAGGGAAGTGACTTCTATAGAAGAACAGTTAAAGAGTGATGGGTATAGTGAGGAACTCTACGAACGTTGTAAGGTAAGACTGTAACATTCATTGAGGAAATTAATTTAAAGACTGTTAAATATTTGTATTTCTTGTTCTTTGTGTGTATGTCACAGTTGGTTTACTTTAACAAACGATATTTTGTCCTCTTATTTTTTTATGAAGGGATCAACACGCTAGCTATAGACCCCTTGCACGAATTCCCAACCTGGGGGTCAAAACAAAACATATCCCTTCTCTTGAGGATTGAAGTCTTTCCCAGGTTGGGAATTAGTGCAAGGGGTCTATATGATAACGTCAGAATTTTGAATTTTTCACTTGCACATTTAAAGATCGAACAGCAAAAATTGTTTCTGTTTTACGATAAATGTTCGTAGCTACAAGTACAGTAACAGTAAATTTATACCTAGGAAAAACAATCACCAAAATGTACGCACTATTTGCATCTGTTTATTGTCAACTGTTGAGTCAATGTGTAAGCTTTGATGTCCGGAGTGAAATTTGTGAAAAATTGTCAAAAATGTTCTTTCAAATGTTTGTCTTTAGGACGTCTTATGTAATCCCGATACCCGAACCTCCACGGAAGAAAACTTAAACCAATTACGTCAAACGCTGCTGAAACTAGACGAATCTTACCCAAACCCAAAAACCAAGGAATTGATTCATGATCTTGATGTGAGATGGAACGATCTGAAAGATAAATGTGATGGCTTGTTCAACTTAGTTCAAGAGACTGGGAAAGATTTCAGAGATTATGACGAGAAACTAAAAGATCTCGTCAACTGGGCTCACGAAGCACAGGAAGTCTTGGATGGTTTGGAGAAAGTGGATGACTATGGGGAATTCCAGACTCTTGTTCATAAGTTCCAGGTAAGATTGCTTTATATTTGTGATTTTCATAGAACTTTCTGAGTTCGACAAACAAGATGCACTGTGGTCTAGCTCGGGTACAACAACGACATATAAGGCATGATGAACAAAATGTATTTGTACCGAAGCCAGACCACCATGCACCATTTTCTCTCGCAAAACCTCCCAAACAAAAAGATAATCAGAAATAAGAAAAGAAAATCGAAATTCTCATTTGGTAAGTTCAAACACTGTTTTTTCAACGGACCGTTGTTGAACGGCTTTTATAAGAATTAAGCTGTAGCTACTTTGAAAATCTTGACCTTTTTCGGGAAAACGGTGTGAGCTGGTCTGGATCCGCGCCTGGTAACATATTTTTAGTTTCTGAATGAAACCATCCTGTTGAATCTGAACTTAATTCATCGATCCCCAGAATGTGACGTCACAAATGGACGAACATTTATCGATGTTGTCCGATCTCCACGAGATCGCCACGAAACTCTACGAACGAACACAAGATAAGGAAATCGAGGATGACGTTCAAGCACTAACCAAACAAGTAGAGGAACTAGTCCCGAGAGTAGGAGCGACGAGTGAGAAGCTAGGAGCAATGCACAAGGGCTTCCAGCAACAGAAAATGGTACAAGAACACATCGTGTTTCTCAGGGAAGTTGTAAGTCGTCTTGATGTGGAGTACTGTTTGGATCAAATCCAGGACGTGGAGAAAGAACTTGAGATCCTGAAGGTTTGTCAGTAGAACAGTTATTTGTATATTTGTTATTTTTGTGCGCATTTCTCTCGCACGCGTGCAGGGGCTATCATTTGGTCACATGACCATGATTTGTGAAATGCCCGGCAACACGAGATGATTGTTGCAACAGCTTTCATCGATCTCTTAAGTCCGATTTACACGGTACAACTTTTGCTTACAACTGTCACATGCAATCTGCTTCAGCGCCACGCTTACAACACAAATTGCTTGGTATAAATCAAAACTACAACTTGCTCACAACTGTTGTGTACGACAAGAAAAAAGTTGTAGCAAGTTGTAGGGTTGATAGGCGTAATGTTTCAGACACGTGACATTGAGTTCCCCAGAGTATCATTTCTTTGTTTAATGGTTGCGCATAAGAAGACACATGAATCTTATTCTCAAGAGAATGACACGTGGCCTGAAATGGGAAAACATTGCACTCAATGTAATAAGATCTATTGTGTACTTTCCCCCCACTAGGATATACTGGAGTCACTCGAGTCGCACGAAGAGCCCATTCAACAGTGTGTATCGGACATCAGTAACCTCACCGATGATCCAGACGTCTTTCCTTCCGTCAAGGAATCAGTAACGCGTCTTGAAGCGTTATGGAACGATGTAGCACGGCGATGTGAAATGAGAGAGGCGGACTTAAATATCGCATTGGAATACTGGAGGCAGTTCCAATCTGCTCTTAATTGCTTCAAGGAGACACTAGCGATGGGAGAAGTGGAGATGACGCGAAGAAAGACTTTGGTCTTTTCTGAGATTGACGCAATCAATGATGAAATTGCATCTTTAAAGGTATACAGCTATTTCAAAAAACGTTGGTAAAGGTTTTGTTGCATGTTGCATGTTACTTGTTACATGTTGGATGCTGCATGCATGCTGCAGGTTGCATACCTAGTTCGAAATACATTATATTCTTATGTAAATGATGTCAGCACAGAAGAAAATATGCTGGAAAAACCTGCAGACTGACAGAGTTTGGTGAAACCCCATATTGTTGTGACCTTTCTCTGCTTGCATTCACATCATCCATACTGGTTTCTCCCTTCGATCCCTTCCTTTCCACTTTCTCTTCTTTCATTCCCGAAGTCAGTGATAACCAAACAATTATTTTTTTTTCATTCTGTCAAGCAATTCCAACACGAGATTCAGAATCGCTTAGCAGAGTACGATTTCATGTTTGAAGTTGGTGAGAAACTCAAACTGACCGCCAGTACCGAGGGAGCAGATAAACTAGACGAGGAGTTGGCTTCCATCTCATCGCTAAGAAAATCTCTCCTGGACGAGATTCGCGGACATTTGGGACATCTGAATACTATGGCTAAGCGATGGCATGGGGTCAAAGAACAGATGCATAACTTTGTTGAATACATGGATAAAGTCGACTCGAAGTTGGAAAGACGAAAAGAAAGTAGGATTTCTCAAGAATGGATGAATCAAGTTCAGGTATGATAGGGTTTATTTGTTAGTGCTTATGAAGGTTGTAAAAAGTTAAATCTAAAGTGATGGAATGTGTTCATTGTATCAAGCCGTCCAATGATCCTTTCCTCTTGATGGCCAGTTATTCTAAAGAAAACTCTTCCTTAAAAACTTTACAAAATTGAACCGTCCTTGTTTTTACGAGAGTTTTTACTAACAAACTTGTGGTCCTCGTTCTTAATCGAATTGGAATTTAGAAGTTGATTTTTGTGGAGGGAGGAAAACCGGAGAACCCGGAGAAAAACCCTCGAAGCACAGGTGAGAGAACCAACTGGAAACTCTACTCAAATACGACACCGAGTTCGGCGGGACTCGAACCCATTGATAAGAAGCGAGCTCTGTCACCGCTACGCCACCCCAGCTTCCCATTGCTTTCTTTTTTTATTCCAAGTTCTCTGTTCATGACCGGCTATAATAAATCTTTATTTGGGTATTCAGATAAAGTAAAAACGTTTTTCCAATCTGGCCCGTTAAATTAAATTACATCACATTACAATAAATAAGTAAATAAACTGCCTATACAAAGATTCTAAATTAACTAACTAACCTAATTATCAATAAATTACAAATCAGAATTGAATCAGTATAGCCTTGAAAAAATTTGTCATATTGGCTTGAAGTAACAATAATGGGAACAAACTCTGGTTTGTTTTTCCACATCAAAAAATTCAATCTCTTCAATTCTTTGACAGGGTGTATCTAACGAACTGCTCAAGCGACGGCAAAGCTTCACAGCATTTGCCGAAGAAGGACGACGACTCTCCGACGGATATGTAAATGCAGGATCAATGCATTTCAAGGCACAGTTATGCAGTCTGAAAGAACGATGGAATGAACTGTTCAGTAAAGCCTACATGTCCGAGAGCACGGCCGAAGAAGGATTGAAACCGCTCAATGACTATCAAGAAGCGTTTGAAGAGTTTACCTCTCGGTTTGAAGAACTTGAAGAAAAGGTAGAAACAGATTTGCCGAAATTTAAGAATTCAGGAGGAGTCTCATTGCAGATAGAAGATGATAAGGTATCTTTCATTTTCTGTACATTTATGTTTTCATTTACCCCACACATTTGAAATTTCAGCCAACTGATCAGAATGCAGGAAAACCGTTGTATGTTTGGCGGTATTCCACGATTTCTTACCATTGTAGTGTATTGAATTTCGTGACTAAAAGCCTACTAGTTGTTTTCAATGGAATAAGATAAAATAGTTAATATACGATGCTCTCTCATGCCACACAATGTAATATCCTACTTGACTTGTATTTTCTTGGGAAAAAAACTCACCTGAAGGCTCGTACTAGTGTATACGATCTCAATTATTCGTCTTTGCTGAAGTACACTAAAAGCCGTCCGTTATCCCCTTCTCCCTCTCCAACCCCCACCAAAGTTTGATTTAAAAATGTTATTCATACAGTCGAAGCTCTCCTTGCAACCATTCTCGTTAGCGACCAGCTCTATTGTACGACCACGATTTTGATACCTCATTTACATTGCCGCTTATGCCGGTTAGCTCAGTTGGTAAGAGCGTCGGTCTGTTGTGCGGGAGGTCGTGGTTCGAATCCCGGCCGGACCAACACTCAGGGTCTTAAAATAACTGAGGAGAAAGTGCTGCCTTTGTAATCACATCTACAAATGGTTAGACTTTCAAGTCTTCTCGGATAAGGACTTTAAACCGTAGGCCTTGTCTCCCAACCCTTCCTTAACCTGTAAATGGGGGACATAAAAGAACCTGTTGAATTATTCGTGTAAGAGTAGGGGATTGTCTCCCGGTTCAACAGCCTATCCCAATTTGGAGGCATAACACTAATTACTAACAATTCACTCATGATTGTAAGCTGCACGGCTGCTAATAGCGCCTTAATATGCAGCCCGTAAAAGTCCTCCACTGGTCAAAAATTGTAAAGCGCATTGAGACGATGTGAAATGCGCTATATAAGAACCCATTATTATTATTATTATTATTATTTTGAGAGCCCATTCTCGTTAGCGACCAGCTCTAGTTACGACCACGATTTTGAAATCCCGTTTGCATTGCGCTTATGAGAGCCTATTTTCGTTAGCTACCAGCTCTAGTTACGACCATTATTCGATTTCCCGAGGTGGTCGCTTACGAGAACTTCGTCAGTGTTTGTAAGATCTCACGAAACTTGGTTTTGCAGGTTTTGATCGCCGATCTTCGCGAACTTCGTGGCTTGCTCAACAATTTAATTTGGAAAGGATCCAACCTTGCAGCAAGTGTTCGTCTCAAAGACTTGGATATCAAAGGAACCTTGAAGCAACTGGAAGAGAAATGGGAGGGGGCAGTAGACTGTGCAGAACAGAGATTAGATGAGCTCGAAGCTCTACATGTTGAATGGCTCGACCGAGAAGAAATGATAGAAAATATGGAGGTATTGGTGAAGGAAGCTGAGGACCAGATGGATAACGAAAAATGTCTTTCCAGTAGAGATGAAGGATTTTTGAAAGATGCGCTACAGTATTATGAGGTAGGTAGGAAATCAAGGGTGCATGGTGTAGTGGTAGTGCACTCCTCCCCTCTCACCTCTGGGGTCTCATATGTAAGTAGAGTTTGTTAAGTCTCTCCCTTGATTCGAAGGGTTTTCTCCGGTTTCTTTGATTTTCCTCCCTCCGCAAATTCAAACAAGCTAAATACTATTTGAGTTAGCCGCTTCCCTGAATTTGTTTAGCCCAGAGGTTGTTTCAGGGTATCGATATAAATATAAAAGTATATAAAAGTTGAAGGTAACTCCTGCTACTGATAGTGACAACACGATATGACGGAAAATGTTCAGTGCTGCCATGTGGGATGGCAAAACAAATATTCGACCAAGAATCTTTAATAAACTTTATCCAACATGGCGGCTGTGATGTCACATGCATCCAAAAATTGAAATTTCCTTGCTTCTTTTATTCAACGCGGAAAATATTTTACACTTTTCCAGGGTTTTCAGACATCAAAGAAAAACCGCGAGAAAGAGTTCGAAGATGCAGTGACAAGCTATCAGGATCTTTTAGAAAGAGACAGAGGAAAATACATCAGACAAGACAGCGTGGAAGATAAGTGTGATAACTTGAAAAAGAAGTGGGATACCTTGGATATTGCTATCCCTGAACGTGTGGATTCCCTCAAGGAAGAACTGCAGAATTGGAGCAACTTTTATCTTGAGCTGGACGAGTTTGTAGCCTGGCTGAATGAGATGGAAAGTTTTACGAAGATAGATAAACCTCGTGATGAAAAAGAAGCCAAGCAGCAGTTGAAGGACCTTGAGGTAAAAGAAAGAAATATATATTATACGGAAGTATATCTTTCCGGCACTATTTTCTAACCCCCTTTGTTAATGTTATTTGGTGCGGTTGGAACTCACATTGTCATACTTGATAATGAAGAAATAGAAACCGCACGCGCGTGCTGTGCGCAGTTATAAAGCACGCGGGGATTGGTAGAACACGAGAGAAGTGTTATGGGAGAAGCACGTGTAACGGAGCAAGCAAGTTCTTTATTTCTTTTATGAAATACAAATGAGCGCGCGTGCACAGTACTCTCATAATGCACGTGCCATCAACCAATCAGAAAGCGAGATTTATAACAGTTATTTTATAACTCTATATTGGCCACTTTAAATATTTCTTTTCTATTTTTTTGATAATAGGAGTTCCAAACGGCTTTTAGGAATCGTCAAACCGCATTTGAAGCCCTAATCAAAGAAGGACGCGAGGTTCGTCTCCATGCCAGCAAAGGTGAAGCAGCAGATGCTCTGAATGAGAAACTGACTCATCTAACAGAACGATGGGACGAGATGCTGCGATGGGCTGCTGGAAGATACCAACTGCTTGCTCTGTCTCGTCACTACCTTGATTCATCAAAACAAGTTGTGATCTACTTGAATAAGATAGAGGAAAAGATGAGAGCAGCCAAGGATATTCCACCAAACGTGTTAGAAAAGATCAAGGAAGAATCTGAAAAAGCCAAGGTGAGAAACAGAGCAATCTTTAATTGTCTATTGATTACTTTTAAACACGTCTGTGTTAATTGTACCCTTTGCCATTTCCCTAATAATCCCTTTCACAGTACCCTGTGCCATCTTGATAGGTAGCCGTGCCTTTGCATCGAAGCCGGGAAGAAGAACGGTGAGCTTGCAATGATAGGTACATGTGAATAATTGTCCAAGTTGTTAAAAAAATGTCTCTATCATTGTAAGGTCACCGTTCGTCTCGCTTCGATACAAAGGCATGGCTACCTTTCAAGATGGCGCAGAGAACTGTGAAAGGGATTATTTTGAATTTACTCCTCGGCTACTATTTGTGTCGATCAAATATCTTTGATAAAAACAGGATTTTATTGCAACCATTTTTCAGGCCAAAGTAGCAATATGGAACGAGCAGTGTTTGGACCTGGATGTCATCCTCAAAGAAGGTCACCTCATGGTACAACAGAAGTCGTCCGGTAAAGCCATGGACTTCGAAGAACAACTGGGCAACTTGAACTGCGAGTGGAAGACGGTGATCCAAGATATCGAGGAGAGGAAGTCTGCAATCGAGAAAACAGCCAAAAAGTGGTGGGAATTCACTAGAAACAAAATGAAGATGCTGCGGTGGCTGAAGAAGAAGGAGAGTGATGCAGACTTTCAAATAAGCTTTGATAATCCACAAGAACAAATGAATACATACCAGGTAACGTGACACGTGGTGATCACGTGTTACCACATGCACTAGTGGATTTTAAGGTCACGTGTTTCTTATGGAAATCAGAGCGACCATATTGTAGACAAAATTCCAGTTGTCCACGTAATCCTTAATCATTAAGCGTAATCACAAGTTATGAAAATCGCAGTAAAGGCGGTCAGCTCAATTAAGAGAAAGAAAACAGGAAGACGTCTATTATTTGTTTCGATATGTTTCAATTGTAAGACAAGAAGCTTTGTTTCATTTATTTCCTTTCAGAAAGCACTAGAAAACACAAAATGAACCATGTTTTTTTTCTTTTTAGAACATCCTTGATCGCTTAACTGCCCACAAACTTGACCTTGAAGCACTAAGTAAAGCAGCTGAAGACATGAAGGAAGATGACGAGGATGGCTCGGCTATCAAGGAGATCAGAGAGCTTATCGAGAAATTCGAAAAAATACAAAAAGATGTCAAGGAGAAGAAGGAGCACTTCAAGCGCGTCTCGGACAAGTGGCAGAAGTTTTCCGATCAAAAACACAAGATGAATGCCTTCTTCAATAACACGCAGAACATCGTGGCGAGACGCCGACTTCGATGCTCTGACGATTGTAAAAAACAGATCGAGGAATGCCTGGTAATATGATTTACTTTGATTTTGAGTTTCAATTTGTATTTCCTAGTGAAAGAAATACATGGCAGACGCCATGGCTGTCGTCATATTGGATCCCCCATATTGGACGGTCCCCACAAGCATCATTACAAACAGAAACTAACGGAATTCTTTCATATTTAAAAAAACCACCACCCCCCGTCGGAGCTCTTCCGTGAATTTTAGAAAATTGGTCATGAAAAGGAATGAGACCATTGACTACCACGCTGTCCCCGCTGGAACTAAAGCCCTTTATAACTAAACAGATCGAATCAAGATAAAGCCCTTTATGTTCGTGTTATAACATTATTTGTGATCCTCACTATTATTTTACCACGATTCCTTAGTCTTTGAACAAGAACTTGGAAGAAACGGAAGGCGCAATGGAGAATGTCAACCAACAAGCTTCCTTTTTGTTGGAAGATCTCAAGCAAATGGAAGGTTTTGATGTTCGGGCTATGGAAGATGAACTAAGAAAGGTACGTTAATAAAAAATTCTCTAATGATACATTGTTAGAAAATGCAGCTAGCAGTGCATTTGGCTACGGGTGGTGTTCATTGGAAGTTCTGAATGGTTGGAATAGACTTTATGCGTCTTGGTGCAATTATTTCCCATTTCATACCACGTGTTATTCCCTAGAGTATCATTTCTTTGCTTTCGTGGTTGCGCATGAGAAGACCGGCAAATGTATATGGATGCAACTTTACTTTTTATAATTAATTGTAATTATTAACTTTCACTTACTGTAGGTTAACCAACAGTTTATCGAGGCGCGACTTCAAGTTGACAATAAACAAAAGGCCCTGGAGCAGATAGCCGAACAGTGGGAAGACCTAGAGAAAGGAAAGGAAGAGATACAGAAGTGGTTCACTGATGTCAAGAGGGAATTGTCTGTTTCTGATGATGATGTGGAAGAGGAACCAGTCGTTGTCAAGAGAAGACAAAAACTCAAGGTCAGTGGTCGTGGCTTTATTAGGCCGTTCCATCAAACAGTCACGTGCTGATGCTGACCTCAATACACCCCTTGCAGCACTTCGAAATGCAGCTCAATTTGGAGGACAAAACAATTGATTCTAATTCTAAGAAGATTGAACTTTTGTTTTGTTCTCCAAATTGAGCTGCTTTGATGTCACGTGAACAGGGGTTTATAACGAATCAACACTTAGCTTGGGGACAGCTTATCAGCTGATTCGCAAGTTTTGAATTTAGTTCATTTTTTATGACAGTACAATGGTGTTTGATCGATATTTGAAGCAGATAGTGAAATTTTTATCAGCGGATTGAAACCCAGCAAAAATCTGTGTAAATTTGTACCTCTTTAGGGAAAGGTTGCATCTCAAGAAGATCGTGTAAAACGTCTCAGCTGGCGGGCTGTGAAACTGATGGAGAACTTCGCCGATGAAGTCGACGCTGATATGGGCGACACCTTCAAACCATTGCTGCGGGAATGGAAAAGCGTACAAGAACTGGCAGGTCTTCCAGTTCCAGAAGACGATCCGATTTTGATGGCCAAACTCAACAGAGAAACGTCTTTCTCGACGACGGATCTAGGAGATGATAACTCAGAACCAAAAGAATCTTCTTTGCAATCAAAACGGGCGGTTTCTGTTGGGAATGGGATTTCACTTACTGATTTTGGACGGAGGCGTATTCACAGCGAAAAGTCTATGGATACGTTATGGAGCTCCAGCAGCACATTCTCAATCAATATCGATGCTGATGAAGGATTACATAGTAACTACAGCCTCAATGTAGGAAGCAGTGATGCCTTCTTGGACGGAAGTCAAATAAGTATCAATGAACAACGTGAGCGCACGGACACCATCTCTGAAGTACAAACAGATGACCAAGACGGATCCGGTGATATTGATGCTTTGGATGTTGATGGAGAATTAGACAAGACGACGGAAAGTTTGGAAACAGTAATGGCCGAAGATACTCCAAGACCCGACAGGACAGAGGAAGAAGTAAAGGCCTTGATGGAAGATATTGTGCAGAGAATGGAAGACACGTGCAAGCAGTTGTCATCGTGTGTGTATGAACCTGAAGATACTGAAGATGACATAGTTAGGAAACTGGAATCATGCAAGGTAAAGATCATTCACTTGTTCATAGGTAGCTCCAAAAAGGTTTTTTATACGCGATCAGTTCATGAGAATATCTATTCTAGGCTCATGATCTTTGTTGTGAATGGCGTATCGGGTATCAGTGTATCATCCGTGAAATGCCATTATCCAATGTTCCAAGGCCTTTAAAAGCATATGGAGGCACCTAAAGGAGGAGAGTGCCGGGGCGCGTACCTTTTTTTACTATCATCCGCCAACCGGTTGGCTCGGTTTGAGTATCAGGCCTTAAAACAGCATAGGAGAAGTTGCTAATGACATCAATCTACAAATAGATAGGCCTTCATGTGGTCATATTGCTTGGATAACCATGGTTGGCGGGGCCTTTTCCCTGTCGTGAACTGCATATATTTTTTATATGAATCTGTATTATTGATTTTCAGTCTCTTCACGAAAATTTGGAAGCTCAAAAAACCGAGCTCGAGAATTTGTCGGAAGACATTCGAAAGGCCAACCTCGAAGTTCCTCAAGTGGAGACCTCCATAACTGAAGCCGAAACAAAGTTGGCTGAAGGTCTTGGTTTGGCCCCTGATACCGAAAGTGAGCTGCAGTGTGTGATTGATCAGTTTGGCGAGTATAATGCAAGTGTTCAGGAGTGGAGTGCTTGGTTTTACCCAGCCCAGGCAACACTAGAGGAGTGCCAAGGAGCTTGGATGAATAGAGCTTGTCTGGAGGAAATAGATGAGAAACTGCAGGTAATATACTTTAAAGCCTGCTGTGTTGAAACAAAAATCTTCCGAATTGTTATCGAACCCTAAAACAACCTAATGGCTAATCTAAAGTTAGTGTGGGGGGAGGAAAACAGGAGAAGGAACCCCGAATCAAGGGAGAGACTCACATGAAATACTAACATGAAATTCAATACCGAGTAAGAGTCGAACCCGAAATCCCAGAGGTGAGAGTTGAGAGGCGAGTGCACTACCGCCGCATAACCTTTGATTCCCTTGAATGTGGTCGTTGTATGACGCGCTTGTCGACCAACTCGTACCCGATGTACCGATACCCGATAGAGCTTGTGTGTATGAAATCTAGGACGTGGACGGAAGACAGAGACCAGAAGTTTCAGAACTGCATTTTAATGAGGATAATCTGGAAACGGGTGTTACTTCTCATTCTTCAGATGCAAACGACATGAATATCCCGCCTTGGCAACAACGCCATCTTCTTTCGTTGTTTATAAGCTCCCGCTAATATCGTCTTCATTCCTATCCTTGTAAATGATATTTTATCAATCGATCATCTAGCTTAATGTCTGTTTTCTTCTGTAGGTTCTTGTTGACGAGATGGACAAGAATGACATGTTAATCGGTGATGTTTACGGCAAGGGTGACATCTTGCTGCAACTTATTGCAGGACAATGCAAAACAACTCTGGAAAGTCAGCTAAACGAGCTCGAGGAAGACTGGGCTGACTTCTGTCAGAACACCATCTCAGTCAAGACCGAGGTGGAGGATACTCTTTGTCAGTGGACTGAGTACGAGGAAAATAGAGACAAACTGAATGAATGGCTCTCGGACGCCGAAGAAAGTCACACAACGTATGGGAACGCACCCGCGGACGTCGAGACCTTGAAGGAGCAAATTGAGAACAACAAGGTCAGTGTGGTATTTCTATGATCGTTTCGGTATTCACTTGAGGTATATATAACGTAGTGGCGTTGTTGTTTCTCACCACTGTGGCCTAGGCTTGATTCCTGGCTTGGATCCTAAGGGTCTAGTTAGGAAAACCTGAGAACCCAGAGGAAAACCCTTGAATCAGGTGCCAGACCTAACTCTATTCACATGTGATACTACGGAGTCCAGGAATCAAATCCGAGACCCTTAAAGTGACTGTACCAGCGCAACGGCTCCCTTAGATTCCCGGGAGTCTATTATCTCCCGTTTCTTGCCTTGGGAAAACCGATTAACCAACTCAATGTATTTGTTATAGAAACTAAAACAAGAAATAGGTATGCAAGAGTTAATCCTGGACTTCATAAACATCAAAGGCCAAGAAATTAGCTCTAAGATAGAAGAAAACGAAAGCTTCGAGCCTGAGCTCCAAGTCATCAACGATAAGTGGATTTTAGTCAAAGATTTGGTGTCACAACGAAACCGTTATCTCAAAGACGTACTCTCTGATTTGTGTGACTTTGAGGAAGATGTTGGTCAACTTGGGGATGTTTTAAACCATACTGAGGTTTGCCTTGATGACAGCGAGAACACAAAAGAAAAAGACTTCAATGGATTACAAAAACAGCTCGCAAAGCTAAAGGTACCAAGTTTTACTTTGACTTTAATGCTGCAGTTTGTTGTCCGGGCTGCCAAATGGCTGGACACTATTACCGGCCACATCGGACTGATTAACAAGTGACCAGTCGATGTGACTGGTCAAGAGGACCAGCCTAAGCTGAGGTGTTTAGTTGGACAAGTTCAAATTTTTGCTGAACAATATCAGTTGACTGCCCGCTATTTTGAGTGTAATTTTAAGATATTTGGATCACCGAATCAATATGGAATGATATTCCCTCATGCTGTCAATAAATCATGTAAATTTCCAAGAAGTTGGTGCAGCAAACGACCTCATTTTTTGCCAAATCAATTTTTAATGATGGACTTGTTCAGTTTTAACGTTTTATCTTAATTTCTGACAGGCGTTAGCAAACAGCTTTGAAGGGAAAGTTACCAACCTGGAAGATGTTCTGCAGAAGGGATCTCATCTCCGTGAAAGGTGTAACAGCGAGGGACGAATTTCCATCGATGGGAAACTAAAGACAATACAAAAACGATGGTCAGATCTTAGCGATAAAATCTCTCAGAAACTACAGACGGTCAAAGATGAGATTGGCGAGTGGACTTCCTTTAATAAAGATCTAGATGACAAGCTTAATGAATTAAGAGGTTATGAGATATCCCTCGGTGCACAATTGATAGGTGTCTCTGATCTGCCAACTCTGGAAAAAGAGCTTGCTGATGTGAAGGTATTAATTGATTTCGAATGACTTGTAAAATTACGCTACGGACGTGGTATGACGTGGCAGATTTCATGCGATGAAGTATAAAAAGTCACGACACACGATCACGGCGCGGCGCGGAGATTTGCTTCGAATGTCGATTGTTTTCATACACGGCACGGCACTGACACGGTCACTGCAAGGCGCGGTCCGTGCCGTATTTTTTTCATAGTCATACGAAAATTCATAGCGTACTTCCTGATGGCTTCATCTTGTGGAAAGATTATTACTTTTGAAGCCATTATTAATACTAATTGCTATTGATTTTGACATATACTTGATTTTGTTCATCTCAGGTCATATGCGAAGAACTGGAAAAGACCCAGCCCTTCATTGAAAAGCTTAATTCTCGTGGTAAAGAGCTGCTGAGTGCATTGCCTGAAGGAGACAAAGAATACCTGAAAAATCAATTGGACACTTTGAAGAAATTACAAGAAAGCGTAATACGCAGCGCAGTGGATAGACAAGAGGAATTGGTTCATAAAATACTCCAGCAACAAGACTTTGACACTCAACTACAAGCTTGCTTCCATGTGGTCAATGAGGTCGAAGCTTCTGTGTGTAACGAGTTTGATGTAGAAGCTGACACTGGGGCGATGAAAGAGAAGCTTGCTCTCTGTGAGGTATGTCTCTTATAGTATACACAGTTAATCGGATAGGGCGGTTTTGGCCCCAAAAATGGGGCCAAAATTTTGACCCTATAGTGGCCCCCTTAAAGTAGGGCTATTTTGGCACTATCGGTAGGGGCCATTTTTTTAGCTCTTATTTTGGGGCTTTTTTAGCCCCTTATTTGGGGCTAAATTCTGACCCTAAAATGGCCCCTTGTGAAAAGGGCCATTTTGGCACTTTGGAAATTGAAGCTATTTTAGCTCTGATGTTTAGGGCTATTTTAGCCCTTATTTGGGGCTAAATTCTGACCCTAAAATGGCCCCTTGTGAAAAGGGCCATTTTGGCACTTTGGAAATTGGAGCTATTTTAGCTCTGATGTTGGGGCTATTTTAGCCCTGAAGTGGGGCTAAATTCTGACCCTAAAATGGCCTCTTGTGAAAAGGGCTATTTTGGCACTTTGGAAATTGGAGCTATTTTAGCTCTTAATATTAGGACCGTTTTTTGGCCCAATTTTATAGGGGCCAATTTAGCCAATGTCTAGAGCCAATTTTTGACCCGGATACCGCCCTCTTTTGACGGGGCAGTTTTAGCCCTTAATATTAGAACCGTTTTTTTGGCCCAATTTTAAAGGGGCCAATTTCTTCCATGACTAGAGCCAATTTTTGACCCGGATACCGCCCTCTTTTGACGGGGCCGTTTTAGCCCTTAATATTAGGGCCGTTTTTTGGCCCAATTTTAAAGGGGCCAATTTATCCCATGTCTAGAGCCACTAAATGATCCTGAAACCGCCTTTTTTGCTCCATAATCGGTGTAGTCATTTTTATTCATATTAAAATAACTGTTGAAAACTTGTTTACAGTGTAACCATGATTAAATAAAAATAGCAATTACGATCAGAGACAAAAGCGAATTTTCAATTTAGTCAAAAACCTAAAAAAACCTAATTATCTGAAAACATTGTATATTCTTTATATTATGAGTATATCAGTTTATACTTGCAAGTAGCTGCTACTCCTTTACTCTACATGACTGTATGTAGTCAATTGCTGCTCCACATATAATGTGTAATCTCCATCTCTAAGTAGAAGTAAACAAAACCATGAGCTTAAAAAGTATTGAAAAAGCGAAACCACAGATAATTATAGGCAATTCTACACAATTCACCGGCTTCTATTATCAAAAATTAACCCTAAAAAAGCATTTGAAGCTCCATGAAGTTTATTATTACAGTTGTAAACTTTTAAAGGCAAAGGACAAAGGTTCGGCTAAAATAATCTACTCACCGATAATTCAGCCTTCTTCAAGGAAAAAAAACTGATCCAAAATGATCTTGAACATCTTAAGTGCCGTTCTTCTGAGTTTCAGTCAATATTCTTACCCAAAAGGGTTTAAAAGAATCACATAAAGAAGCTACTGTTCGCCATGTCGTTGGCCATGCTTCTTGAAAATGGCGGGCTTTGAAATGCCTTCCCCCTCTAAGAATCATGGTCTTTCGGGACGCAATGAATTATGGGATCATTTTTTCGGGCAGGTTTGCATTTCATATACGTTATTGGCTATACAATCAAATGATATTTACTCAAATTGCTTTTTCGCTACGGCAAAGTTTGTAATTTATCTATTTCAAAAAAATATTTGCACGATCGGTTCAAAATAAAAAACAAATTTAGACAAGATATGTATGGAGCCAAAATGGCCCCCTGGATTCTAAAATAGCACCTTGGTTCCCATTTTACAGATTTTAGCCTATGATAGAACGAGAACAGCTTTATATATAGGATATAATATTATAATTAACCTTTTCTTTTATATGGTAACCCGATTAGCAAATAGTAAACTTAAACAGCCCTTTGGGCCAAAACAGCCCTAAATGTAATAGGGCCAAAATGGCTCCCGCAAACTGAAATAGCCCCTCGTCCCATTTTGGCCAGCCTTTGGGCCAAAACAGCACTAAATGTTATGAGGCCAAAATGGCTCCTTCAAACTAAAATAGCCCCTCGTCCCGTTTTGGCCAGCCTTTGGGCCAAAACAGCACTAAATGTAATAGAGCTAAAATGGCTGTGGCAGAGCCAAGATAGCTTCTTATTCTGTTTTGGCCTACCCTTGGGCCAAATCAACACTAAATGTCAGAAAGCCAAAATAGCTCTTGTAATCTAAATTGGCCCCTTATACCATTTTGGCCTTCCATGGGGCCAAAACAGCACTTGATGTCAGAGGGCCAAAATAGCTCTTGTAATCTAAATTGGCCCCTTATACCATTTTGGCCTTCCATGGGGCCAAAACAGCACTTGATGTCAGAGGGCCAAAATAGCTCTTGTAATCTAAATTGGCCCCTTATACCATTTTGGCCTTCCATGGAGCCAAAATGACACTAGATGTAATTCTATCAAATTTACACTTGGACAGCCAAGATAGATTTTCCCCTTGATTTGGCCTAGTTGAGGGGGCCAAAATAGTACCGATAGACCCATACCAAAATAGCTTTTATAGGGCCATAATGGTATTTTGTTCCATTTTAGCCCTCTTCAGGGCCAAAATAGCACTAGTCTAAAAAAGCCAAAATGGCTCTCTGGGGCCAAATTGGTCCTTTCAAATTTGCTGTGTATTTATGTATCTATGTGTCTCTTTACCCTGACTTTTAATAAAGGTCCTAAATAAATTTGTTGTTGTTGTCGTTACCCCTTTTAGTCACCATCAGCAATAGCTTTAAGATCCATGTACCCTGCATTGCAGGGTGTGAACCGGGAGGAAGGGAGTGAGAAAGGAGAGGAAGGGTCTACAGGGTTCCCAGGGTCAGGGAAAAAGCCTTAACAAAGTCGTTTTAAATTCGGATTTCCTATTCGGCCTTCATGTGGTCAAACTGCCATTTTTCGTAAAATAAGTGCACTGTGTGGTCAGTGAAAACATTTTTTTTTTTTGGGTCAGTGAAATGTGCCATTTTCGAGCCATTTTCCTGTATCTATTGGGATTTTACCCTCCCTTGATACAAATTTACACTGTTATAGCTAATGATACAATCTAAAATGTCCCACTTATTAGGTTCTTTTTGTATTTCAGTCTCTATCAACTGAACTGCAGAACCAAAAAGAGTTTATCAACAATCTTAGCGAAAAGGGAAAGACTATCGTTCATGAAAATCCTTCAAAACGAAGGGAAACAATGGACAAGCTGAGAGCCGTCGCTGACCTCTGGAAAAAAGTGAACAAACTAACGAACGAGAAGAAGGAAGAGTTGAAAAAATGCATCAGTGAGCAGGAGAATTTCCAGGAGAACTACGCCTCTTGCATGGACAAGTTACAAGGAATGACAGAAAGTCTGGTATCGGATACTTCTAGTCCTGATGATTTAATGGAACTTGAGGATGAAGTTCAAAACGTTCTTGATTTGGGTCGCAGTATCTTGTCAAAGGTTCCTGACTCACAAAAACCTACCTACAGCGAACGAATTGAAGCATTGAGTGAAACCTGGGCCAAAGCTCAAGAGCTCAAGAAACGAGCATCAGAAGTTCAAGAGCAACTTGCTATAAACGAGGAAAAATCTAATGAAATCCGAGAGCAGTGTAAAGCGTTTGAAAGCGAGTTAGAGCATTTCAATCAGTGGCTCGATAGTACAGAGGAGATACTGAAAACAGATATGTTTTCAGTCCCGGAAGAAAAGCAAATGGAAGAAATAAAAAACCATGAACGAGTGTACAACGAGCTGCAACAAAATTCTCTTGTCGTTAATGACCTGATGGAGAAGGGGCGAAAACTCTCAACCAGTGTTCCTGAGGAAGAACGAGAACACATTAAACACGAGCTAGAAACTCTCTCTCGTCGTTGGACTTATATTAAGAAGTTGTCTGATGATTACGGCTCTCAAATGGAAGAGTGCATTGCAGAACAATCAGTGTATTATAATGAACTTGAGAACTGTGTAAAGTGGATGCAAGAAGCAGGAGCAGCCATTGCGTTGTTTGAACTTGACACGAATGACGAAGATGCCGTGAAAAAGGAGCTATCTAGTCATCTGGAACTTTGTGGAGAGATTGAAAGACGGAAGTCTTGTATTGAGTCGGTCCTTGAAAAGGGCAAAGGACTTGTTGGTAAACTTCCCCCTGAGGAAAAAGAAGTGATCAAGGAACAGCTCGTACGACTGGAGGAAGAATGGACGAAGCTACAAGAACAAGCAAATGATAAGAAAAAAGAATTGAAAGAGTACCTTGGGGAGGTAAGCGACGACGAGGCTCAAGAGACTCCAGGCATCATAGGTTTGAAACAAGAGTTGGACGATCGATTGCTTTGGGTACAACAACTAATCAAGAGCTTCCCAGATGGCCAGGAAAGCGCACGTTCTGCTTTTAATTCGGAGAGTGACTCCATAGAGGCACTAATCGAGAAAGCAGAGGCTGTTAATGATACCTTGGCTGGATCTGAGAAAAAGTTGTTAAATGAGCGTCTTGACAAGCTGAAAGAAAACTGGGTTGCTCTAAAGTGCTTACTAAGTGGACGCAGGAGACGGCTGGGAAGACAAGGAAGTGAAATGGAAAGCAAGGAAATGAAGTTTGGAGTGCAAATTGCTCAACTTCAAATGCTGATAGATGAAATAAAATCCAAGTTATTGCCTAGTGTATCAACCATTGATCCAAACAATCTTGATGGTACCTCGGAGGAATTCGAAAAAACAAGAGAAAATCTCGAGGAAGGAAAGAAATTGTTTGAAAAATTATCACAACTCAATGATGAACTGAAGGAGGTATCAGAAGATGAAAATCAAGGCGAGACAAATATAACAACCAATGAGGCGCTGATGAATGACCTAAAGAAAGAATTCGATTCCATTCTTCGGGACTTCGATAATCAAGAACTGGAAGTCAAAAATGCTGTCAACAACCTACAACGAATCAGTGATGAAATGAACAAAGTAGAGACGCAGATCGCCTCTAAAAAAGAAAGATTTGATGAAATTGTTTCGTTAGATTCAGAACCAGACGTGGAAGTCCATAATTTACAAGCTTTACTTCAGGAGGTTGAATTGTGCGAAGCTCAGTTATCTGTTATGGATAGCGATAGCAAAAACCTTCTTGAAGAACTTGGAAACCCTGGCCAGGTTCTAACAACTCGTACCTTCGATTTGTTTGACAAAATACAAAAGTTCAAAACGGATGTAAATGAAACAATGGAACAGAATCAAGTTGCAGTAGAGGAAAATCAAAATCTGGATGACGAACTTCAGCGGTGCATGAACTTGATTTCTCAAGCCGAGGCAAAAGCAACCGAAGAAGTACATGTACTCGAGATACCTGTGCTGGAAAAACAGGTAGAGGAGGCCAATGCAGCGCTGGTTTCTTCGGAGATTGCAGCTGAAGAACTTCTGCAAAAAAGCGATTCAATGCTTGGAAAACTTAAGCCAGGACAAAGAAAGGCTAAGGAAGCAGAGCTAAGTAAACTTCAGAGAGTTCTGGGTGAAGTCAAAGAAAAAAGCAAGGAAAATGTTGATGCTTTTAACAAAAAACTTGAAGGCAAAAAAGAGTACGGGAAACATCGCGATGCTTGTGCTCAATGGATTTCGGATATAGAAAAACAATTTGAAGACATTTGCAATGAAGATGATAAAAGTTCTCCACAAGAAGAAATTGAAAAGCTCAAGGACATCTCATGCGGTTTGGTTAGCGAGGACAGTCCTGTGCAGTCCTTTATCAATTTTGCCCACAGCGCAACTGTAAATGCTTCTGATGCTGAAAAGGTACAAGTTCAGTCAGACATAGAAAAGTTTCGATCAATGGCTGCGAAAATTGATGGTGAGGTTAAAACGAAGATTGAACTCCTAGCGCAAGAGACTATGAAATCATTGGAGCTGGAAAATACTGTTCAGGAGTTGATTGTATGGCTTATGTCTAAGGAGGAACAGCTAGATATGATTATGAATGGAATCAAGCGGGATTCCTTGAAGGATAACTTACAAAGTATTAGAAACATTGAGAGTGAGATGACATCAAGAAAACAAGACATTGATGAAGTTGTAAAGGAAGCTAACGAGCGCAAAGGCAGCGATGAAAAGTTCAAAATGCAGGTATTAACTTTGCAAAATTTATTCGAAAATTTACAAGAAAAAGTTGTAAAGAAAGGTGACCTGCTGAATGAACACGAAAGAGCAATGGATGCCTTCGATGAAGAACTTTCCAAATGTAAAACTGTGGTCTCAGAACTGCAAGAGCTTAACTCAGAAGATGTTCCTGTATTCGAGAGTGCCGAGGAGCTGCAGTGTTACCTCGATGATAGGATTAAAAGATTCAGTGAAATTGTCCAACAGAGTGACTGCATTCCAAATATAGATGTCATCAAAGCAACTGTTGATTGTTCAGATTTGGAGGGTTTGAAAGAGTATACTGAAACTCAGAAGAGTGAATTGATTGACAGGTGGGAAGCCCTACAAGTGCAGTTCACAGAGAAAGCTCTCGATATTCGATCAAATTTGGCATTGCAGCAGGAACTAAGTAGTAGTTTTAGTGAAGTTTCATCTTGGATTGAAAGTGCGGAAGAAGAAATTTCGTCTTTGATACTCTCGGCTGAAAAAGTAGACGAAATGTCCGATTCGATTAAGAAGCTCAAGGAACTAAATGAAGAAACCTTGTCTTACGAATCTTTTGTGAAATCCCTTAAAATGAGGGTTGAAAAATCTTCAGTCGACTTGAACAGCAGTTTCAAGGACAGCAATGAAAATAAAGTCACAACGCTCCAAGATAAGATATCCAGTCTACAAACAGAAGTCTCACAAAAGCTCAAAGAAGTCGAGGGGTATCTTGGGTTTGTTCAAGATGTCGAGAAACGTGTTTCAGAATGTATGGAATGGCTGCAAGAAAAAGAGGAGACATTTAAACAAGAACTGCCGACTTTTACTAGTTCAGAGGAAGTACAGACCAAGTTGGATGAATGCAGAAACCTGACTGTAGAAATATCATCATTGATCGATAAACTGAACAAAGGGAAAGAGCAACTGGAAAATGGATTTGAAAACATTTCGCCTGTACTTCGAGAATCCTTGTTAAGTGATCTAGAAAATGTAAGTCAAAGCATGGCAAACTTAGAATGTCAAGTTCAAGAGAGAATAAAGAATCTCGAAATTTGCCTGTCAGAGAATAGAATATTAGACGACTCTATTGTTGAACTGGAACATTGGTTAGACAGATCAGAGCCATCTTTGAGTGCTGATATGGATAGTGCTCAAGACCCACTTGAGAACCTGAATGAACTGAGCCTTTTGCAAGAACAAATGCCAATTAAAGAAGAGAAAATCTCCAGTATCGAGAACCAATGTACGTCCCCTCTACTTTCGAACCTACAATCCAAAAAACTCGATGACGTAAAGAAAAGAATTTCAACTGTCAAGCAGTCTTTGGCAGGAAAAATGGACGAATGCAAAAGTAAGGTAGAAGAGATCAAGAGCAACCAGGAGCAGTTAGAGAAATGCTGCAATTGGATCTCAGAAGCTGAGGAGTTAATGTGTTCTGAAACTCCGTTTGACGTTGAAGATGGTAGTGAAGATTTGGTACACGAAAAGATCAACAAGGTCAAGAAATTAGTCAGTGATTTACCAGTATACAAGGATAAAGTTCAAGGCATTTTGAATTCAGAAGTGCTTCAGCAGGTATCCCAAAGAGATGATGATATGAGAAGTAAGCTTGAGAACCTGACAGCAAAACTTGAAAATGTTGGCAAAAACGCTTCGAACACGGAGAAAAATTTAGTCGCCTTCAAACAAGGGAAAACAGACTTCGTCAAACAGTTACAGCATTGTACTGATATTATTGCTCGAATGAAAGAAGATTCCAACGATGTTGAGTTTTCTGTAAATGTGGATGCGACCGAAACTGAACTTAAACGTCAAAAAGGTCGGATTGAGCAGTTAAAAGTATTTGAAACTGAGATCGCTGCGCTCGAAGACACAAGCAGAGTAATCATGGAATGTCAGCCGGGTTCTTCACATGATGCATTAAAAAATCAAATCGATATTGTCAAGGAAGAATGGCAAGCTGCTACAATGGAGGCTATTATGAAGCACGATGACACGGAAACATGGCTAGCTGATGTGCAAGAATTGAATAAAACAAGGCAAACCTGCAGAGATCAAATAGAAGCTGTCTGGAATACCATAGACGACATAGACATTGATTCAGCTGACATATCTGGTGCAAATCGTGTTCTGGGGGATCTCAAGAGTGCTCACGCTGAACTGGAAGCAGTAAAAAATGATTTAGACTGCCTATCACATAACGCTGAGCAGGCTGCTACTCTTACAAACGTAGATGAGCAGAATTCTTTGGAAGAAAACTTGAAAGACCTCAAAGATAAGTACCATCGCGCTGAAGACAAGCTTTCAAAGGAAATTGCTGAAGTTCAACAGAAAATACACGATTTTGCAAAATTTGAGAAAGATTCCGCGCATTGTGAAAGCATGCTTACAATATACAAAGCTGCCATACCTGCTGATCTTTCTTGCACTGTTGAAACTCTTGAAAGCCAAATGGAAAAGCTAAAACGCCTGAAAGCAGACATGGATGAACGAGAGAGTCACATGATTGATTTGAGAGAGCAGTCGGACAAGTTTTCTGCCGACCACCCGACCGGTGATTCTAAAGCTTCAAAACGAGCCAGTCAAATAAGCGAAGATTGGGGTAAACTAAGGAAACAGCTTGATGAAAAGTTAAAAGAACTTCAACGCCTCTCTGATGGAAAATGTGATTTTGACAAAGAGTATTCTAAACGACTTACTCAGGTTGAGGGATTAGAACGTGCATTGGACATTGAAAGGGAAGGTTCTGTAAGTGAAAGAATAGATCAAGTGCAACAACTCTGTTCGAGTATCGAGTCATTTCGAGAAGAACTTGATCACCTGTCTGGACGAGTTGCAGAGGTTCCCGCTGTTGCCTACGAGCAAGACGATGATCCAAAAGCAAAATTAAATGTTCTTACTTGTCGATGGGAGGCCACGAAGAATAAAGCATCTGATTTGAAAAAGAAACTCGAAAAAGAAAAGACCGACCAAAAGGGCCTTTGTAGAGACCTTACTGACTTGGAGCAGTGGGTGGTTGACGTTACATCCTCTATTCAAAGTCCACCCTCTATGGACCCGGATGAAGATCCTTTTGAATCTGCCGTTTTGGAGAATATGGCGCGGGAGTGTTCTTTAGATGAAAAGGCGTTGCTTGTCGATCGTCTTTCGGTAAGAGCCAATGAAATGAAAAACGATCCCGAAAAAACTGATATGTTAGAAAAAGTTGATCTATTGTCGCAAAAGCTGGAAGAGGCGAGAAGTGCGATAACTGACAAAAACCAAGCCATTCAGCATTGTACTAATGAACTCAATCAAATTGCAGAAGAAATAGGAGAACATAGATTTGTCATGGATGACATAAAGGCTTCTTTGAGTTCGGATGTCATCGTAGACGATGACACCATAATGAAGGACAAAATTGGTACTTTTAAAGCAAGTCTCGCAAAAATTGAACTTGGTGGGTCAAAATTGCACCAATCAGAGCGACGTATTTCCGAAATCAAGAGAGACAATGACTGTTCTTTCGAGCTTAAAATTGAAGCCGAGTTGGAAAGTACGACAGACGACATGACAGCTCTTCAGAGTTTACTAAAGGGAAAACTTTCTCTACTCGAGCAGGCGTGTGGTCTTAAAGAAGAATTTGTGGAACACGCACAGGTGTGCAAGGAGTACTTGGCTGAACTTGGTAATGAATCGAAAGCTGACGAAGAATGTGACCTAGAATCTATAAAGATTCGTCTAGAAACTTGCCAAACTCTTTCTGGTAAGGTAAACAAAACGAAAGTCCATTATGAGCACATCCTCGCGAAAAGCACTCAGATCATGACAGAACTACCTCCTGAGGGTTTATGCGTCATCCAAGATTGGTTAAAAAGCGTAGAATCGACTAGAAACGAGCTACAGTGCAAGCTGTCCACTTGTTGCGAGTCATTAAAAGCCGCAATGTCTGAGAAGCAATCTTTGGAAGATTGGATTAATGAATCGAACAAACTCATTGAAAACAGCTGTGCGCTCTTAAGAACCGACAGCTCTAGTCTTGATGACACTAAAGTGAACGCTAAAATATTGGACCTACAAGTACTAATCCCAAAGCTAATGGACAGCCAAGCTATCGGTGAAAGCTTAACTCAGACATCGAGTTCCCCAAGCGCTTTAACAGCCCTCCAGGACGTCCAAGATACTCGAAATAGATTAGAGCAAGCTGAAAAGAGCTTGAGAGAATTTCTTCGTTTGCGCTCTAATTTCGAGGATGTAACAAAAGACTTGGAGACCATTTTGGAGAAGTGTCAGGTGGAGAGTTCCCCTCCTAAATCACCAGCAGACGCGATTTGTCAAATCAATTCATACAAGGTAGGTAGCCACCGTTTCCTAGGGAACGGAAAAAACTATCCTAATTTTGCTGTTATTTGAGAGCGGGGTCAGTTTAATGTATTTGGATTGTGCATAATTTCGGTATTCATAAGACTGTTGACTACTTGCTTTAATATATCTATATTTTTGTCAATGGCAAGATCAAAACTCGACCAGTTCAAAGGCCCAGTTCAAACGTCGATCTTCTCATGAGCCGAACGCATTGAAAACAATGGATAATAAGGCGGTCTTCTTTGATGTCTTTAGGTTCGGCTCATGAGAGAATCGACGTTTGAACTAGGCCGTAGTGATAAAACAAGTAATTGTTTTCCTCATAGACTAGTCACCTTTTTGCGGACATTAAATATAATGCTTTACTTTGAAATATGAAGATAGCGTCAATGTATTTAGAAAGCACTTTGAATTATATGATATGAGGCCTAGACATTTTTTCTTGCATGTCTGTCGCCGAAGATTTTGAATACCGGCGGTTTTGTTTTATAAGGCTTGGGGGGAAATGTAAATCTGTACTACAACCTTTTTTAAAAATTATCACTGAGAGACTTGTGCAAACATGTATGTATATTCACCTGGTATTTGGTAGCATTGTACGTCATGGGATTGAATAATTCTTCCCATTCCGTATCATAACGTTTTAACATTTAAACATCCGATATGACTTAAAATACGAGTCGAGAACTGATATGAATGTGGTACCCAAGATTTTCTACTGTATCTGCGTCGAGGAAAGTTCCCCGGTAAGTTGTCTTGGTGAGCTATTTTTAGAGAGAGTAACGCATTGAATGAGAATCCCAGGCGCTTGGCTCGCTAGTAAATTTGCCAGTCACCCGTTGTGCTGTGGCAGAAACGAATAAAGAAGAGTCAATCAATTAAGTCTGGCAGATTCTCAATGAAGCCACTTTCCCATAATTTAGATGTCGCCATGGAAAGAGTAGTTTAAGAGAACTATTTTCTCGCCGTTGTCCAATGAATTTACATATTCGCGACTTGTTTATAAACTGTTGTTAAGATAGAGAAACCTAGCGTTATGAATTTTAATTTTGAATATTGAATTTTACGTTGATCTGTTGTATTCAACACTTGATTCGTCGATTAAGATCGTAAAATATCTACTTGAAGCATGTGATGATTGCCTTTTTGCAGCTCTTTCATCTTCTGTTTAGGAGAAGTATGGATATCTTATTGTTATTTTTATTATCCGTTTTATTGATGTTTTGTGGAATAATCTTTGATCGTTATGTGTTTTTTGAAATGCTTGAAGCTGGCGAAAACAACCAAGTAGACGAACCTCACAACAATGGCGACTCCGAGGTCAGTTTCTAGAAAAAAATCATGCCTAAAAAAAAACAAGACAGTTTTTCAATTTCGGCTTTGTCGTAGCGTATTTTCCATTCGATGAGTAATTGTAATCCTTCCTGAAGTGGATATAAACATCGTTTGTTTTTCACTAACCAAATGCTGTAAAAGGTTCTTGGTTTAGCGTCCCTAGAGATAACAGAAAACGAACTAAATTACCCCCGACATGATGAAGAACCAAACGTAAAAATTTAATGCAAGGATTGTCCTTTTAAGAGAATATATATATATATATTGCTGTTGAATTTAATCAAAGTTTACGATGTCAGTGTATTTGGACAGTATTTGCCACCTGCTTCAAGTGAAGAGAGTACATCACGACAGACAAGTTTATATTTGAAGAGATAAGGCTTTTGAAGTTGTAAGATGAATGTAGTGTTTTTAAAAAAAAATCCGGAAAAAAATTCCCGCTATTTAGCGTTTTGTACTAAAAATTACAAAGAATTTGGGAAGATTTCCCATACTAATCGAGGGAGACAACATGGCTTTTTATTATTGCAATGCTTTAGGGATTTATCGATGTATTATTATAAATACACACGACGACCGCTAGGATCGAGGAGTATTTAAAATTCAATGCATAGATTGAGGAAACTTTATCATAATATTGTCTGATCACTGTCGTACAAGGCTTGATTTATGATCTTCTTTTTTCATTCTTTTTTTCTTTCTTTTATCCGGGTGCGA
Source organism: Anthopleura xanthogrammica (assembly GCA_964019055.1). Classification (NCBI taxonomy): domain Eukaryota; kingdom Metazoa; phylum Cnidaria; class Anthozoa; order Actiniaria; family Actiniidae; genus Anthopleura; species Anthopleura xanthogrammica. The sequence goes on along the minus strand of OZ025206.1, from coordinate 25,909,959 downwards.
AATAAGTAAACGCAAAAGCAATTGTACAGCGGTAATACGTCCCACCAGGTTTACCATTTTACTGTACAAAGAGTAGAAAGCAATATTTCTGATTTCGATAATTTTATATTATTCTTTTTTTTCACTTCCTTTTTGTTTTCCTCCCTGCGTTTTAAATTGAAGAAGAAGAAACGTTTGATTTCTCTCGGGATTCGTTAATTATTATAAAGGTCACAAGACCAAATTACTAGTAAAAATTTTGCTGGAAATGGTAACATGACCAAAATAGGACGTTTTCCAAATGATAGTTATTTGACCAAAATGTTAGTTTGCATAGTCACGTGACCGAAATTGCCACTTTTTGGCAAGAAATAGCCGTAACAACGTAACCAAGATAAGGGCTTTCACAGGTAAAATTTATTAGTGTTACCAAAAGCGGACTTTTGCTGGTAAAAATCTAGCCTCCTACGCAGACGCTCTTAGGGTCGTCACGCAACAGGCTGGTAAAAATCGTGTGACCGGCGAAATAGGACCTTTACTCTGACGAAGGGCTAACGTACGAAATGTCAGTATTGTTATAAACTTTTTGACACGTTTAAGTTTCCTTCCGTTGTCAAGGTAAAGTACCTATATCTAGCGTCGGTAGTTCCTATAGCCATATCAGCTGCGTGGCTGAAAGCCGAAGGTGCGCACTTTTCACTTTCCCCTTTCTCAGTGCTCTGTTTTAATAGTATTCAAAGCTAAAGCTACATGGATTAGAGAGAAGTCGAAACAGACGCGGAGATCCAGAGAATATGGAGAATCGAATCGTGGAAGAAGGCCGCGCACTAACCAACTGAGCTACGCCTGCTTCTTCTTATTCAGTTGTTGTATTCAACACACCAACGCAGTTCGAACTAGTAACCACTTGTCCTATTCCGTTACAAGTATTAGCCACACAACCAAAGTAAACCCCTTGCAGTACTTCGCAATGCAGCTCAATTTGGAGGACAAAACAATAGGTTTCCAATTCTCAGGAGATTGAAATTCTTTTGTTTTGTCCTCCAAATTGAGCTGCTTTGACGTCACGTGAAAGGGGTCTATCTAGGGGTTTTACAGCAATAGTCACTTGGCCTACATAGATCAATAAAATCTTTTCTATCAAGCAGACACCAGCCATATGATACGACTGAAATGCATTAATACTGAGCACTTAGTATCCAGTCTAAGTCAGCGATAAATGTCCTTTCTATTGAACACGGAAACTCTGATCTGCGAGAAGCTGTCAATTTGGTAATGGATTTTTGATTTTGAGGGTTTTTAACTTCGATTCAAGGACATTTAGACTTTTAGTTTGATTCTCTAATTACTTGCTTTTTATGTCGTATTCGCCCCAAGCTGTATTTCGATTTCTCCTCGTGCAGTGCTTTTACGTCCTTTTTAGAAATGATAGATTTTATTTTACGAACTGACAGATTTTATATTGCATGCTTGTGACCAATCAGCTGAATGAATCTCATGAATTTCATTACTAGGCTGGGACATTCTATATCCTTTTCCCCGTGCTCGGTTATCTAAAGTTTCTATTGACCACCTTGTCATAGATCGGTTAACTGGTCGAGGACAAATCAATGCTGAAGGCACTTACATAGCCTAGAAAAAAGACGTCCTTTCGCGCCTTATCCCCCCGCGGGAGGATGAGGAGCGAAAGGACGTCTGTTTTCTCAGGCTAGCACTTAAAAGTGATTATTCAAATCTAAGACTCTGCAGCCTGGATTGAATGCTTTGTGTTTGACCATAGTAGCTCCCATGTTGGACTAAAAATGCATAGAGGGGACTCAGGCAGCCACGTTGTAGAGTGGGAACTGCAGTGCAATACAAATGCAATGCAACGAGAAAGTTTTGCATGAAAACATGCCAGTTTCATTTCGCAAAAGAAAACATTATTCTTTTGCCCTACAGCATGGTTGCCTTGCGACTTGAAAACTTATCCTTCGACACAAATTCTACGTTAGACCGGAAATGACGTATATTTACTACAACCAACCTAAAACTGAAGTCTCCAGTAGCTCAGTGGTTAGAGCGTCCGACTATAGTGCGGAGGGTCATTGGTTCGATTCCAATCTGGGGCTCAGATTGTTTTCTTAGTCCCTATGGTTGAATTTTCATCTTAATTTCTTTATTTATATCAATCTAAGGGTCTATGAGGTTTTTCGTATTAGGAAATGCGGAAGGGAAGTAGGGGGGGGGGGGGGGATCTTAAGCTGGCGGGTGATATATCCAGATTGTTTGGTTTACGTATTATCATTTGAGATATGAGCGGATGAACTCGTTTTGTGCCATTAATAAATGGTGAACCGCAGGCGGCTTACCTAATGCCCATTTGGATGCATAATTTCTTGTTCCGGTAATATTTAAGATTTGAATAAGTGTGGCAGAGAAAATCAAATTAATTCAAAACTCTGTAACAAAAATATGCTGTGCGCCAAGAAAAACCTATCTGGGTAGGACGATTTGTTTTATGAACACGTTTTTCAAAGCAAAACGGTACTAAAAAGGCATGTCCATGTAAGCTTGGAATACCCTTTTAATCAATATTTCCCCCTCTTTTTTAAGGAAATACTCCAAGAGCTAAATGAAGAGGATCTAAAGCAGGCTAATCAGACCGGTGAAGAACTGCTATCTTGCCTACCTGACGACGAAAAAGAAATTTTACGAGAAAGACTCCGGAGTTTAAACGAACGATGGCGAAACTCGCGCGATCAGCTTCTAGCCAAATGTGCTGACCTTGAACACAAGACATTAAGCCAGCAGTATCTGGACAAGATTCAGCTGGCTCAAGACGAAGCTTTGGAAATCGATCAGCTCATTAAAGAAATAAACCAATCGGAACCCGAGAATGTAGAAGAGCTTCGAAAACAATGCAAAGTGAGTAGTATACGATTTCATGAAATGAATCAAAAGTCACGTGACATCCTGTTGGTGGTGCATTCTATTTTTAGACGGATAATAATTACTTCCTCTGAATCTTAGCAACTCAGGAAGAAATCTGTTGTGGTCATTAACCCGTAACATTTAAAAGAGTAAAGAAATATCTCCAAATCCACGTTAAGAACACGAAAATAAGATATATTCACACATCTCATTCACGCTTGTATTTTGTATCGTCACGGAAGCTTATTTTAAACTCTGTTTTGCACTGTGTCATAAGCATTCTTCGTTGATAATTGTAAACAATGGCCGACTCTTTTGGGCAATTTTTTGTGTGGGAATGAACAAATTCCAAAAGAAGAAAATAATAGAGGAATTCAATCCTAATTTACAGCCAAAAATTTCTAAAATAACCATTTTCACGTCCTTTTTCGAGAGAAACTTTTGTAAAAACGTTGTCGACAAATACCCGTGAAAGGAAGTAATCCCAAAATAACCATGTGATCTGGTGTCGGTAATGAAAACTATAATGATTAGCATTATACAACCTCACTTACCAGCTGGCCTTGTTTTTATTATATTTTCAGCGTTTGGACGATAGGTTGGAAATCCTCAAATCTCTGATGGCGGCGGTGGACGAAGATGAATCGAAGCTCACCACAGACGATGAACTTGTAGGCAATTCAGTTCGTCGATTGGAGGAGGCGTATAATGAAGGCTTTTCTGTGAAAGAGAGTCTTCAGACGACTTTATCATTCCGTGCTCAGTACCAGGCAACTGTCAGCGAGATGAAATCTTTTTTAGCAAGTGCTGAGGATGAGCTGAATGGGAATAAACTCAACGATGATACCGAGCAAAAGACCGCTCGCTTGAAGGTAAATTTATTAGGTTTATCGATAAAATCCAAATGATGAATTATTAATATTTCCCTTCCCTTCAAGTACCATATTCGTTGTACTTTTGGTTTTTGCAAACTTGATTAATAAGTCATTGCTTGGCAGACTAACTTGAATGCAAATTCAATATCTTTTGTGTCCATTTGTTTGTATTTTAGATTGACAATGAACATAGTATAAAAAAACAACCAAGTTTTAGCAAAACTGAATATCGTTTGTTCCGGAATAAATTGAGGGGATAATTTTTTTCTAACTTGCTGAATATTTACTTCTGTACCCTATTCCGCTGCATTAATCATTCTGAATCGCCATTGTATTAAGTTTCTACTGAATTTATGCATTTGACGTAAGAGTTCCTCTGTATAGTGTTTGATTTTTTGTCATACATAATCCTTTTTTGGCATTATTAATCCATCTTCAGTATATATTCATAAACTTCCTTGATCTAATTACCGAAGTCAAAACAAATTTTCCTTTTCCAAATAAATGTACTAAAAAAGGCCAAAAAAATTTTAAACTCACTTGAAGATTTTTGTGGTTCTTATTTAGTAACATCTCACATCCTGTGTATTTTAGCGAAGCAATTTGCAAACTATGACTTGAGTTTCTGAATAATTTAATTCCAGCTTGCTATCTTTACATGACAGTCCTTTCTTGACCTTGCCAGAATAGATTCATCTCACGCTCAATTAGCGCATGTTTAATAAACCGATTTTTTAATATATGAGATTTTTTTAAATAAGAGAAACTTCGAAATATTGATCTTAATCTCTAATGCCAAATATGGCTTTGAATGCGATATAGATCTTGACAGAATATCAACGTTTTCCTGTGTTGTCATGACAATGCTATCATCTCGATTTTCAATTCAGTTTTTTTTAGTGATTTTGAATCTAATTCTAGACATAATTGTAAACGTAGTCTCACAGTTATTCAAAATATTTTTTAATTAAAATTCTGGAAAAAAAAACCAGAATTAAGATTGTGGTTTTGCGAACATTTTCACTGACAATGCCAATATACTTTATTTGTGCATATATTACATTTATATAGTTTGATAAAGATTACACAATTCCATACGCTATGCCCAAGCTAACTGTAATAACTTTTAAAGTTAAACTACACTTTTAGATATTAAGATATTATTTTCTATTATTTTTATTCCTTATAAAGTAATTTTAGAGCCTTTCTTCTGGATCAAGCTCGGTTGTCGAAGTCACGCAAAACCAGAGACCTGGTCAAACCGGTTTTAGAAATTCCGTGTAGTATTGGAAGTAATTGAATTTGGATGGATTTAGGAAGCATGTGAAATCAATAGTGCAAAAGAGGCGTATAATTCAATGGACACTTCTCGATCAACTAATTTAATTTTTCAATTTAATTTGTGATGGTAATTAGATAAGGAGTGATGTAGGTTATTAGATTGATTGTGGTATTATTTCAACTTCTTTAGGTATCTTAAAGTACATTATTTCAATTTCTTTTAAAATTTTAAAGTTAATTTCCATTTGCTGTTAAGGTTGTTAGTTTATTGAGGTAAAGAGAAACTGATCCCGTCAAAACCTGTCCCGTTTTTATGCTAAAATATTTGCCTCTCGTGACACACGAATTATCAATCATGTACAGAAATTGCACTTGGAACAGTTGGAAAGGCCATTTAGAGCAGTTGATTGTCAAATATGACGTTTATGTTCGATAGCATTCTTGATATAACAAGGATATGAAGACGTCACCACCGAAAGCACTTTATTTCTAAACTTTGTCCAAACTGACTGACAAGCATTTTTAAAGGTCATCTTGCAAAACATCAGAATGTTAAAGCTTCAAGATTTATGTGTTTGTTTAACTTATTAATTGAACCATGAATGTATTCACTCGCTGACAAAAATTGAAATCATGCCGGGTCGAGTTCGATAACAACTGAATCATACCCCTTCTAGTACGGTCACTCGATCTTAGTGGTGTCCGTATTCTTAGGTCTGTTTAAGAGGTGTCCGTTTTAGAAAGGTCTCCGAGTGTTTCGATTCTAGTTCGTAAATAAACATGTTATGAATTTATGCTTTCTTAACAGGAGCTTCAAGGTGCTTTCGAGGAAAAGCTTGCGGTATTAGAGACAGCCTGCGAAAAGGGGAAGCTCTCGGTGATGATGGAATCGTCTTTACCGGAGAACAACATCGATGTGGAAACAGAAGTTACAGATCTTAAAGAAAGATGGGATGCCCTCCGCTCTTCGATTACTGACAACATTTGTCTACTGGAAGCAAAATCCGAGGAGGTTGAGCAAATAGAGACAGAGATACTCGGTGTATCAGAGAAACTAAACGAACTGCAAAGCTCAACAGAGGATCTAAAATGTGTCAGCCTGGTGAACGGAAAAGTCGAAAACCTACGCGAAAATTACGAGGTAAATTCTATAAATCTGAATAAAAATAAGGGTAAAATTTTCACCATGGATGTCATGATGTATTAACGAATTTACATTAAGGAAACGTACTGTTTTGGCCTCGTTTGAAGTCGAGTGCATGTTAATTGTTTGACGTGGGTAAGAGTCAAGTTCCTGTACGTCCATTTATCGTAATGACCTCAACTCTCTAGATGTAGTAGCTATTTTTACTTGTTTTTAGGGAAGAAGCTGTCTTTGAGTGTATTGATTGTGTTGGGTTTTTTTCAGGTCTTGAGCACGGAAGTTTCGTCCCTGCATGGTTCTGTTGATAATTTAAGCAGCCGATGTCAGGAAATATTTAATACTTCACCCGCCAGGGAACGAGAGGTAGGTGTTCTTTAGCAGACAATAATATCAACAAGCAAATATATATCCTGTGAGATTTATGATCCAATTATAGAATTCTCAAAGTTTTTGGTTCGATTTGAGTAGATTATTTCACCCGGAAATCGGTGTTTTAGGTGTTTATATTTGAAGTGACCAATGTTTCTCTATTGTTAATGTCCCACATTCCTCACCTAACCTGGCTGGTGCACAATGATGCTGGTTATCGAGATAATAATAATGATGAAAGAATAAAAGATAATGATAATGACGATAAAGAATGATGAAATTGTAAGCAGACGTCATGTGTGTGAGTTGCAATATGATGATGATGATAATAATGATGAAAGAATAAACGATAATGATAATGACGATAAAGAATGATGAAATTGTAAGCAGACGTCATGTGTGTGAGTTGCAATATGATGATGATGATAATAATGATGAAAGAATAAACGATAATAATAATGACGATAACGAATGATGAAATTGTAAGCAGACGTCATGTGTGTGAGTTGCAATATGATGATGATAATAATGATGAAAGAATAAAAGATAATAATAATGACGATAACGAATGATGAAATTGTAAGCAGACGTCATGTGTGTGAGTTGCAATATGATGATGATGATAATAATGATGAAAGAATAAAAGATAATAATAATGACGATAACGAATGATGAAATTGTAAGCAGACGTCATGTGTGTGAGTTGCAATATGATGATGATGATAATAATGATGAAAGAATAAAAGATAATAATAATGACGATAACGAATGATGAAATTGTAAGCAGACGTCATGTGTGTGAGTTGCAATATGATGATGATGATAATAATGATGAAAGAATAAAAGATAATAATAATGACGATAACGAATGATGAAATTGTAAGCAGACGTCATGTGTGTGAGTTGCAATCCCTTGTCTATACCTAATTTCAGCAAAAAGGTACCCCTTTTTATACCTTTTGCCCGAAAAGGTACCCCTTTCATATACCTTTGAAGAAAATCTACCCCTTTTTGTACCAAAACTCACAAATTTCCACCCCTTTTCTATACGTGCTGCCTGAAAAAAGTACCCGCTCATACGGGCGGAGCATCCCCGTATAGTCCATTATAGGGAGTACCCCCTCCCCCCGGGTTGCAATATTATTATTATTATGATGATGATGATGATGATGATGATGATGATGATGATGATGATGATGATGATGATGATGATGATGATGATGATGATGATGATGATGATGATGATGATGATGATGATGATGATGATGATGATGATGATGATGATGATGATGATGATGATGATGATGATGATGATGATGATGATGATGATGATGATGATGATGATGATGATGATGATGATGATGATGATGATGATGATAATCATGATGATGATAATGATAATGATAACAATAGTAATAAGGGACAAGGTCAAAACAGTTGTCCAAAATAGGGACCCGATTTTAATGATTTAGGTGGTGAGTATCGGTAAATACCCCCTCCCCCCTCAGAAACTTGTTGAAATGCAAGATACTGGGTGTCCGTAGTGGCTATTTCTATACACAAATACGTTGTTAAACATACATAAAAACAGTCAGTACATTCATTTCTGTGATTTGACTTTTAGTTTTGGAGATATTTAAGGACAAAATCCAGAATTTCACTTCCAGAGGTGGTGGGTACCGGGTAACACCACCCCTCCCCCTGAATCGGGTACCGTAAGATGACAATTGTTTTGACCTTAACCCTTAATGATAATGATAATAAGAATAAGAATAAGAATAATGATGATAGATAATGAAAATGTAAGCAGACGTCATGTGTGTGAGTTGCAATATATGATGATAATAATAATAATAGTAATAGTAATAAATAATTATATTACAGTGCGAATCGAAAAACCGTGGGCACCCAGAAATATTTCAGAAATCGTGCCTCGCTCGTTGAACAATCTAAGACAACTCTCTAACTGCAAGAAATGCGACTGATTTGTAGTCAGATAAACTTCTTGTAGTTAGAGAGTCGTTTCATATTGTTCATCGAACGATAAACGATTTCTGAAATATTTCTGGGTGCCCACGGTTTTTCGATTCGCACTGTAATAACAATATAAACAACAAGAATGAAAATGTAAGCAGACGTGTATTAGTTGCATTATAATGAGGATAATAAATAATTATATTATTAATGAATAATTGATCATATAATAATAACAACGATAATAAAAATATAAGCAGACGCCATCCTGTGTGTGAGTTGCAAAGAAAGAGGTTCTCATGCTTCAATCAATCAATCAATCAATCAATCTTTATTAGGGTTATTAAACAGATAAAAACTTTGTCTTTTTTCCAATCTGGCACTTAAAAATGCTTAAAAATCTTGATGTCCTGCGGTTGTTAAAGAAATTCTAATTTAACGAAGCTACATTAAAACTTTATTGACGGAAGCAAAAGAGGCACTCTGCATGTAGTCTGTGTTCAGAAGCTACTTAAAAGCTTTCCAATGACCCTTAGGAAAAAAGAGCCATAGCAATATGGGCTTCCGCTTTGTCGTCTTTCCCAGACGATAGGACATAATAAGTTTGTATGATGAAAGTTCCAGCCCAGACCAAGTACCTCGGGTATAACTTTCTGCCGTCACTTTTAGTTCTGTTAAAGAATTTGGAAAAATATAATCTCAATTTATAATCGTAAGAAATTAAAAAAAAAAGAAGATATATTTAATTCAACTCGTCCAAATATGGCAAGTTAAACCAGCTATTTCTACCTCTTAGTCACTTAAGGCCGATTAACACAGTACAGCTTCCAGCTGATCTGAAATAGTGACATAGAAATGACGGCTGTGCAAAACTAAGGTGTCATGAAGCCTGCGAAAATTGACTTATAAAAGTTTCTATCTGAGATAAATCTAGATTTTCAGGAGAGGTTTTTGATATTTTGTATACATTTACTATGATATTCATTATTGAGTGGGAAAATAAGATAAAGACGTTGGGTGACACCTCATCTTAATCCTATCATCCCCAGATACTTGAGAAGCAGCTTGCAAGTCTTCAACAACGCTGTGACCGTCTGGAAGGCGAAGTAGCAGAAAAACAAGAAGAGTTTGAAGATACGCTGTGGAAATGGCAGGAGTATCAAGCCGAAATTGAGTCATGTTTCCAGAACCTAGTTATGATGGATAAATCCTTAGATCTATATGTCAATCAAGGTCATGTTGATGAACTACAAAGCTCTCACATGGTAAGTCTTTATTGTGGCAGGGACGTGCTTGGGGTGGGTGTTGGGGATGGTGAAAGCTGCCTCCTTTAACCACTCCCTCCCCCCACCCCCCCCTCCTCGGATTCATAAGTATTACTGACTGCACGGTGATAGATCATGCATAATCATTACAGCGTCAGAGTGATAGGAGAGAGGTCGCACACAAACCTGTCCAATTTGCCGTTCCGGGGTTGAAAAAACTGGGATCCACTTTGCATTACAGTGCATTGTGGAATGTTTTAGGGGACATATTTCAAAGATGGCGTCTATTTTGCCCCCTATACAGTCCCACAATGCACTGCAATGCCAATTCGACCCAGTTCTTTCATCAAACTAGGAGCGGGTAATAGGATTAGAGAATGCACAAACTGTGTATGAGAAATAGACTAGAGGCAACCCAAAAAGCGCCAGTCATCAGCCTTGACAAAACTGAATAATTTTTTCATTTTTTCAACAACTTAAGACATAATTTAAATCTCAAGATGACCTGAAGAATATCTTCTAACATTACCATGACAACGTACTCATTTTGTTATCACTAAAAGATATATGTATTGTAGTTTATTCTATAACTGTCAACATTCTCCTAGTACTATAGTGCCGCCACTTGAAGAACAGTTCAATCAGATAAACGAAGACTGATGCTATATAACAAATACCTTTTTGTATTACCTAAAATATCATGGCTTGTTTGATGGCCCTTTATACGACCGATTTATTAGAGTGTTTAATAAGCAATTGAATGCCTCAATCACTGAAGAGCTTTGCTGTGGCGGCTGGGATTCTTATGGAAATTATGGAAAAAATACTTTCTACAAACAAACAATGATGTTTTGTATAAAGATTGTTTCACAGTTGGAGCCGCAAAATCTAGACCATCGTTCCTATAATATATGCTTGTACCCCGTAGTCTTCTTCCTTCTTTTTGTATTCTTAGTAATGCCCGAAGGGTTGGGGACCAAAAACACGCTAGTTTTCATTTTCAATTTCTCATAAATTTGCTCCTTTTCAAGTTTGACAAAACAAAAAAAAACACTTTTCACACCTGGAGGCCACTCAATGCAAACCAGACGGACGGACTTAACAATAACATAGTTTTTAAATTTATAGATAATATTTAATTCAAAAGACAGCTTCTCCGTTGGGCGTGTTCACCAACAGTGCTTTTTGTTCTTGTAGATGCTACGCGACAATTTAGAACTTCAAGAGGCAATCATTAGCGCGGTAAAAGCCAAATCCAGACACATTATAAAACTAGTGCCGCCAGACGACCAAGAAACCATTGATAATCGTCTCCAGGCCCTGGATGTCGAGTATTTGAGAGTCCGTGATCGATTACACAAGCGCAAACAGGAACTCGTCAAGAATTCGATTGAATGGCAAGAATTCAATTCTGGTCTATTGGCCGCTTCTGATTGGTTGTCAAAAAATGAGGCTCTGGCAGAAGAAACATGCCAGCCTGAAGGCGAAGATCTGGATATTGTCAAACTCAAGGTTAGTGCGATTTTGGGGGGATTTTCTTTCTATAACAGGACTAAGTCCCGATATTTTAGAGGCATTTTGATTGATATGTATCTTTGATTCAATTTTTCTCCTATTTTTTTTCTGATTTCTTAACTTTATCTTATTACAAATATATAGTCCCATAATTGAACCCAAGTCTGCCAAGAATGAAGTTTAATAATGCTTATTGCATTTGTGAGTTAAAGTTTAAAAAATCAATTTAGGAAAATCAATTCGAATTCACTAAATGAGCGGGTAACTGCAACAGCAGTGTAAGCTGTAGTGATCCAACAGCTAAATATCACTGCCAATTTAAACGACATAGAATAACGTTTTCGATAAAAAATTCTCAAATACAATTTTTTTTACTTTACTAGAATTCAAATTTCTTTCTGTATTATAGATAGAAAAACATATATTACAACAACATTAGCAGCATGAATTGTCTGGGATTGTCTGACAGTCATTTCCTGAATAAATTTCATCTTCTCTGAAAGTCTCCGATGATTTTTGCCTGTAAGCTTAGTTCACTGTTTCTCATGTCTATTTACAGACAGCTATACGAATGTTAATTTTTTTTATCTACATGCGAACAAAAAAGAAATAGCAGTCTTTTGATTTGTTAAATTAATTCTTTAGACGTTCATTCAAATTTTTTTTCATTAGATAAGACCAAAGTCCTTTCAGCGTGTTATATTGCTCACTAAATACATTCATAAATTATTTGAGTTTCTGATATTTGACTCATTTGGCCCGGCTTGAAAACTTTCTGTCATTCCAACCAGCAGGTGAAATGAAATAAATCTGCTGACGTCAAGAGCTAAGCAACCAATCACAGAACGAGAGTAAATTGATTAAGTGTCAACACTCGATTTTTATGCCAACTTCCAACGACAGTTTTAAATTATGTTTTAAATTATATGAATATGCGGTTAGATCTTCTAGTTTGTTATTGTTGTAATAAATGACTTAAATTAGTGCTGAACTCACCTAAATTCTGATCAAGTGGTCCTCTTCGTCGGATTAAAAAAAATATTTTTTTAAGAAGGAAACACATTTGCATTTTGAGGAAATGGTCCTTGCAAAGTAAATATACCACGTTGACAAAATACGGCGAGCGAAACTGATGTTCAAATTGTGATTTTTAATTTAGATGTTTTTCTTTCAAAAAATAAATATTTTTTTTTTTAGATTCATTAGGATTTGTCCAAAGGCAAGTTACGCTTAGGGTCAACGTGCTTTAAAACTAATAATAGACTTGCCCTCCGAGTAGCTTAGCTTAGCTACATCGAGGAGGCGTGTTTTACCAGTGGCTGTATGTATAATACCAATTAAGATGCAACTCGACTTTTAATATATTCATCCACGATGACAAACTCTCCAAGCCTTCTGGCTCTAACTGTGTCTTTACGCACGCTCTGTTAAGTAGTTCATGAATGATGGTTACCTAGAGTTCCGAAAATAACAAAACCCATCTGGTTCGACATGTTGTGAAATTTAATACCTAGGATATTTATTTGGGTTGCGTTTAAGAGAAAACGACCTTTGGCAGCCGTAAACATGGACTTTCTCAATGAAATCACAGAGGGGGAGGAATAACAATTTGGTCACACTATGGCTGACAGAGAAGTCTTTGCTCACTCTTTTTGCTTTCAGGCGCTGAGCGACGAAGTCGATATTAGTGTGACTGACTTTGAGAGCACTCGTAATCAAGGTTACCGTCTTATCGACTTATTGGAAGATACAATGGAGGGAGATGGTCTGAGAGAGAGAATAAACACCGTACAAGACAGCCTTGATCGTATACAATTGCTAGTATCGCAGAAAGAGAAGGACGTTGGCGACCGTTACTACCACATGGCAGAGTTCGAGGTCGCGTTCAAAGACTGTGAAGAACGAGTTTTTGATTTCAAGACACGACTACAAGGGGTCAGAACTACGGATACGAGCGAACGACACGAGAAAATACAAGTATGTATAAATACTATAGATTTTATATTCTACTAAGCGTTTAGCTTGTTTGGAGCCTGAACGACGTGTTATCGCTGTGTGTCCTTTGTATACAACATCTAAACTCTTAGAATAATTGCAAGCTGTGTCTATTGTTTTTCTGCACGAGTCACAGTACGAGTGAACAACTTGCTTTGTGCATATTATTAAGTCCTGAGCGATTAAGTCTGCGTAGTTTTGGAGTCTCCATAACGACCATTCAACTCTTTTCAAACCATCCGGTCTTGTGTTAATAATATATTTGATGTAAAGTTCCACTATTTTATTAAAACACATGTTTTAGTGTTTAGAGATTTAAGTTAATTTATTATATTTTCGTTCAATGTTTCGTTTCTTCTTTTCGTGTAATATTTTTAAAGAGTAAATTAATTTTAGTGACAGGGTATTATGTATACATATTCTATTTAGTTGACATTTGAATCGTCGGCAAATTAAGTCACATTCATCTTTTTTTTTTTTGTATTTATGAGACTCATTTATTGTACATACTTCGAAAATCGGCTGTTTTCTGTCACGCGTGAATTTGCATACACGACTCTGTCACGCAATGTACATATTAATATCGCTTGTCACGTGTACGTATCACAATTTTTTGTTGCCCAGACTTGTAAAAGATAGCTATAGATGGTGTGGCGCCTCGTAAATTAAATATTAATGATAATATTTATTTTTTTCAATTTTTCTGTTTCTAACCTATAATTTATTCCTATGATATATTTTTCCTTTTTCAGTATTTTTTTTTTTTCACTGAATCTTTCACCCTAAAAAGATACGAGCAGACGGCCATTATTAGATAGACATATTTTGAATTAGGTATTATTGTTAACCTTTGTATTATTTTTTTTCCTCCACGACTTGGAGAGTTTTCATGCAGCATTTTCTAAAGTATACGGCACATTACATCGTCCCAGTTTATTTGGATGTAGTGATAGATTTTATATATCATTTTATAGTTTGTAATATAAAAGTTAATATTCATGTGTGCTTGGAGGGAAGACCTTTGAATTTAAAGGCTAGACTTGGGACTGAAAGACTTCGAAAAAGATTTTTGGAAAATCTCGGTGACCAAAATCTGTCCCTCCCCCGCTAGAATAATAATGAACTCAAAGAAAAGCGATAGATCTTACACTTGATATTCCATTGTGTGTTTGCCGCTGGCACTTCAGTGTACAAATACCCTTCGTTTCTTTTTGTTATTTATAACTAATGTTCAGTTAGCTTTGTCCAGAATGAATTCATGAATATTAATGATCTTTGTCTACCTATAGTAGTCTGTATACCACTAATCTACATTAGATATTCACTAAACGCTATACTGAAGTCCATCGATTAATTTATTTGAAAATGTCTCTGTGTTATTTCGTCTAGGTAAATTGTGTTTGAAATTAAGTTTTTATTTAAAATGTTATACGATACGGATAGATTTTCATTTTGGCGTCGGTAGTGTTACCCTATTACCGCGAAGCAGGTCACTAGCAAGCGTGTATTCTCTCGTTACTTACTTCGATTTATCTCTCCGTTTCTTTGCAGGATTTGAGTATCGAGATTCCATTCATCAGAAGTCTGATCGAAGATTTAAAGGAGCGACAAGAAAACCTTATTGAGATTTGTTCTGACGAAGAACTAGAGAAAATCAAAGGAGACACAAGTAGATTAAGTGAGGATTTCGAGACTCTTCGTAAAGACGCTTTAAGTATTACTAATTTCACTGACCCCTACGTAGAAGCATCAAGTTTGACAACAGACTTAGTTGAAGCAAGTTTGGTGAATAAGGAGGAAAATAAAACACTCGATGATTTGAATATTGGCGAGAACGGAACAGCTGCCTCATCACGGAAGACAGAGAACGGTGAAAACCTTGTTGATTCAGATCTGGATAATGAAAGCGGAGTCTCTTCAATGGAGTCGTTTGAAAGCTTGTTAAAAAGAAACGGGGCTCATAGTAACGAAGTTGAAAGCTGTGATTCGGAACAGGCCGTAAATGGAAGTAAAATGGAAAGAATAGAAAAGGAAAAAGGAGGAATTTCGGTTTCTCCCAATGAATACGAAGAACTCTTACAAAAGCAATCAGACAGTTCAAATTCATCGAAGCCTAATGAATCTCCAGACGTCGAGGATGGCTCAAGTAGCTTTAATGTTTCTAAGAAAACTTCTCAAGTTGAGGTACCTCTTTTAATTTTTACGGATGAAAATGGCGAAGAGTTGCTTTATTCGGGGGGTACAAATGGCGAGGGGGACAATTCTGGTGAAAAACCGCTGACCGGTGAAAATGAAGTCCATGAAGAGTATGACCAAGACGATGAAGGAGACCAAGTAACGAATGATGATAGAAATAAAGAGCTTAATGACAGCCCATTGAGTGATGAATTAGAAGCGGTTGAGCATGCGCAAGATGTCGCTTCAGATAGTGAGGAGGAGGAAGATGTAGACAACGTGCAGTTAGAGGAAGACCAGCCTACAAAACAAGAACAAGAACAAGAGGATGACGTTCCGTCGGTTCATCCTAACAATATAGAATCAAAAAATAGAGAGGAAAGTGTTCGTGAGGACATGTTTAATGAAGTTTATAAACCAAAAGCAACAAATGAAACTATTCTAAGCGATTCAGAGGACAGTATTGAAAATGCTCCGTGCCGTGCAACAGACGACCACGCGGTAGCACCAGAAATAGACGAGATAAAAATCGAAAGTAGTAGCCATAAATCGATCATCAACTCGGTGTCACCAGCGAATACCAGTACTAAACCAAGAGATTTTACTGATTTCGGAGAAAACCAGGACGATAGCCGAGAATCTAGTAATATGGACCAGAGGTCTGATCCTGTTGGTGCGAGTATTGATCTTGAAAGTGAGAGTTATCTTGACTTTGAATCCCAGTTGACTAATGAACGAGGCGAGGGCGCTTTACAAACTGGTCAAGACCTTTCTGGTTCTGTTGTTACTCCAGGAGTGTACCAACAGGAACACCCATTGGAGGATGTGCATGTAGTGAGATCCCCAGACATTCCAACAAGACCCTACGTTGATGGTGTCCCAGACGATAATCAAGACGAGGCAACTGAACAAATATCTTCAATTCCACGTATATTTCCAGGTATTAGCAACGGTGATATGGAAGAAACAGGTACCAACGAAGCACAAGAGATTCTTGATGAAATAGCCTGGCGTAGACGCAGGGTACGACCAAGGAACTCATCACCTCAAGAGCCAATCAGCTCATACGTACGAGATTCAACAACTTATCAATCCCCATACTTTGGCAGTGCGTTTAGCAGGCTTCGAGAACTTGACGAGTACGAAGTGCCTCTTGAGGAAGGAATGAGCTTAGATGTTTTTGTCGTTGAGATTGAGAAGCTGCTGGAAAAGTTACGTGTTATTGAAGATATGATGAGGGCTTGTCAGTGTATTGATGACAACGTGAAAGATGAGTTGGCAAGACACGTGGTAAGTAAGACTGATCTCACGATATCACTTGTACATTCAGATCAAAAAAACCGTGGTATTGCTGGGTTTCAATCAGCTGATAAAAGTCTTTGAATCTCATTATCTACTGCAAGTAGTGGTCACAGATGTTGTCATCCGTCATTTCCTGTCTCGTGCGAAATGTTCATCTTCTTAATCGCAAGTTTTCAATAGAATTATTTCAGTTGACAGCACGTGGTCAGTGTTAGACCACCATCTGGAGCAAATAATGAGATTCAACTAGCCATAGTTCGAGTCGTCTGGGTTTTTGGCTTCCGTCAATAAATGTTTCCGGTCAACGGTCTGAGTTTAGTAGATTTTTGATCGACAGCAGCCAAAAACCCAAACGTCTTGTCTGTGTTGAAATGAAAATATGTGTAAGCATTACCGTTCAACCAAGATCAAATTCTAAACCTAAAGAGGTCTGTCAATCTTAATGTTTCATTCGATGTTTTTTTTTTGTATTATTATTCAGGCCTTATGTGTAGAGATGTCTCGTCAGCAAGGACGCATTGACGTCGTGAATACACTAGCAGAACAGTTTCCCCTCCAAAAGAACAGTAGCCTCATGATCATCTTGGACGAGCGCCTCAATGCTGTCAACACCCTGTGGGAACAGCTACATAATCGGGCTGCTTCAAGACAAAACGAGCTTGAGACTTTCGTACAGCAAGGAACCCACGGCAGTAAAGATATACCAGAAAGTGACATTTTAAGTTTTAGAGAGAATTTTGCGTTGCTAAGATCGTTGTACACACCGTATGAGAATGACATTGTCGATGGAGGGGAAGAGAACAACGAAGAGTTATTTGGCGAAGCTCTCGAAAACGGCGTGGAGGATGATGACAACTTTGTCACGCAAATGGAACTACATGAACTGTTTGATGGGGTGGCTGGTATTGAGGAAACTTTGGTTTCGGAAGAGATCGTTGATGGTGACATGGCTGTGTTGAAGCAGCAACTTGAACGCATCCAGGTAATACATATTTTTTTGAAAAGTAAGATTTAAAAGACCATTGTATGTTAAAAAGCTGCTGTAGATTATAGAGGGTTTCCTTCAGTCGAGCGAATTGTTTCTCTCTCTTTTTGGTGGTATCAGGAATACATACACGATGCTTTTATGTGTTCTGATTATTATATCTTCCCGAATGCTACAAGTACAATCAGTAACGACGTGCACTACCTCCTTAAATCCTCAAATCGAGCAGCGGTGTCAAAGTGACCACAAGATATGAAAATACCACCTAAATATTAGTAGAAAGGTGAAATTTCAGCTCATGTCCACTATTGGAGAAATGGCATTAAATATATATTCAAAAATAGTAAATATCAGAGTTACACTCCATTGCCTTCAAACAATTGTTTCAAGTCGAGGTATGTGGGTCAACAATACAGTAAATGTATAGAAACTGACCCAAATACCACATACCACGACATGAAGCAATTGTTTGAAGGCAATGGAGTGTAACTCTAATATCTGCTATTTTGTGCTATGAGAAATGGGAAAACCTGTTGGCTGGGTAGCTTCTTCGCTTCCTTACTAGTATCCTGGTGGTCTTTTCAATTCCGGTGTTCATTTTGACACACCTGCTCGTTTTAAGGGGGTGGGTTCACGTGACCTGTTAGTGTAAATATCAAGGCCTATTTTGTGTGTGGTATACTCTAGAATTATAAGGTTATCATTTGTTTTGTTGTTGTATGTATCACATATTTTCATCTGCTTGCCATGTTTGAAGTCAATGGAGTATAACTCTGATATTTGATATTCAACGAAATTCTCTTTTGTTTCCTCAGTCCCTTCTCGGCGAAACCAGGCACCAGCAAGCAAGATTAAATGACATATCCAATCACTCAACAAACCTTTCCACAAGCCAGGAAGTTACACTTCATAAACATATGAAAGATTTGGAGCAATTAATCCATGGGATTATCAGACTCATGGTAGCGAAGGTATTCGAATTACACGCCGCCATCGAAAAGATGGTTGAAGTAGAAACAGTCATCCTAAACAGTCACGATTTTGATGCCAAGCTTGTGGAGAGCTTGGAACAGAGTTCATTAATCGAGAAGACCATCAGACAACTGGGACCTTTAGACAAGGAGAAAAACCTTGATTTGGAGCTGTTGAAGTTCCTGGTAAGTTTGTATTTGATTTCATTTTTAAGTCAATAGACCTTTCCCGAATTCCCTTGGTTGATCACAAAACAATGGTTTCAAATCGAGGTTGGCCTTGGTAAATAAAAGAACCAAGTTCAGTCTCCACTTAGAACCATTGTTTCGTGATTATCCAAGCAAATTCAGGAAAGGTCTGTGGATTCCACTGTTAATTCGCATTTAATTCGCATTTAATTCGCATCTATTTCACAATGGTTTGAGCTCTTAATTCTTTCCTTTCGCCTTCAACTCTCGGGGAGTGAGGTTCAGTATCCTGAGCCAGAGGTTCGTTTATGATAAGCTTTAGGAAGGCGTCACATTAGCATCGCTAACCACTCGTGCTTCCCCTTTTAAATCATTGATTTTGATGAGGATGAGGATGAGGATGAGGATGAGGATGAGGATGAGGATGAGGATGAGGATGAGGATGAGGATGAGGATGAGGATGAGGATGAGGATGAGGATGAGGATGAGGATGAGGATGAGGATGAGGATGAGGATGAGGATGAGGATGAGGATGAGGATGAGGATGAGGATGAGGATGAGGATGAGGATGAGGATGAGGATGAGGATGAGGATGAGGATGAGGATGAGGATGAGGATGAGGATGAGGATGAGGATGAGGATGAGGATGAGGATGAGGATGAGGATGAGGATGAGGATGAGGATGAGGATGAGGATGAGGATGAGGATGAGGATGAGGATGAGGATGAGGATGAGGATGAGGATGAGGATGAGGATGAGGATGAGGATGAGGATGAGGATGAGGATGAGGATGAGGATGAGGATGAGGATGAGGATGAGGATGAGGATGAGGATGAGGATGAGGATGAGGATGAGGATGAGGATGAGGATGAGGATGAGGATGAGGATGAGGATGAGGATGAGGATGAGGATGAGGATGAAAATCTCAATGCACTCACAATAATTTACTTTTATCATGTTAATTAATACGTGAAAAGATTGGCACGGAACTACTAGAAATGAGTATTCTAAAATTATTTCAAACCGGCAACACAGTCAAGCTGAATAAGTGTATCGATAAGTAATGATCGAAATTGCAGTACTTGCTCGAAATGGATATCGTCTCCTTATTTCTTAAAACAACGTGAAAATATAACTTTAAACTTTTGCCCACAGATCCTTCAAAGCTACGCAATCATGCATCAGTTCACCATTGACTTTCTAAACAAAACGACCGATGAAGCTTTGAGCCCTCAGAAGAAAAGTAAACTAGCTGAACTAAACCGAATCTGGGAACGACAGCAGCCATTAATACGTTCACGAGAGCGACACTTACAAAGTCTCGAGCTATTACCAACACCTCGAACTGTTGAACAAAAGGCTGTAGTAGTCGAGAATGTTGAAGCAGTTCAAGCTTTGTCTGCGCAGACTCCTCCTCGTGGAGAAACAACCAAGGATGGTCCTTCCACGCCCAGAGATCAAAGAACGCCTTCACCCAATAGAAGACGTTCACCAGGTCAAAGCGGGTCCCCACTTGATCAGAAATCACCCAAAACAAGACAAAGGCAGTACAGAAATGAACTGGATGACTTTGCGGAATGGTTGACGTCGCAAGAAGCTGTTTTCCATGAACTTGCAGCGGATGAAACGGTTCCTCCCAATGTTGAAGCGCTTGGGTTAAGATTAAAGAGGTTCCAGGTAAAATAAAATATTCTTGACTTACAAGTACTTTTCCAGGAAAAGCAGATATCAAAGTTGCACTCCATTGCCTTCAAACATGATTTGCTGTAATTCGTGGCATTTGGGTCAGTTTCTATACATTTACTGTATTGTTGACCCAAATGCCTCGACTTGAAACAATTGTTTGAAGGCAATGGAGTGTAACTCTGATATCTCTATAACTAGAAAGAATTTTTTTTCGCAGACAAGCAAGTCATTCTTTCACAAATATCTCCTTACTCTTTCCATTCAACTTAGATATTTCCTCAAATAGTTAATTGGATGTCTTATATGGTGTAATTGCACCCAAGCTAAACCAGAACGTACGTTTTATCAAAGGCGTGCGGTGTGTTTTTCAATTCAAAAAAGATGCAAATAATTACGGAATTGACTGAAAAGTTGCACGAAATAGTTGATCTTTTGGAAATCTCTGCATGTACTACCATAAAAATTTAATATATTTCAGGAAATTCTGCCGCAAAATGTGCAAATTATGGATCAATCAATCATCATTTAACACTGTTCTCTTCTTTTCTAGACGTTCTCTCGTAGCATCCAAACTCGAATATCTCGACTAGAAATGGTCAAGGAGTACGCTGTACAATCTGATGAAGGGCCCTTGACAGGGAATGACAGTTTCAACGATGTCATGCAACTTGCCAACAACATGAAAGAAGTATGCCAAGAGAACGCAGAGTGGATAAGCACCGTTCTTCTTCAGTGGCAGTCGTTTGAGGAATCCAAAGCAAAGCTTACAACTTGGATGGACACTTTAACACAAAAACTTCTTTCTCCTCTGCGAGAACTACCCGAAGTGAGCATAGACAATGTTCTCCTCAAAGTAATGAAGTTGAGAGAGCTTGACAAGAAGTTGAACGACAAGCAGTCTTCGAGAGACGCTCTAGTTTATGAAGGAGAACAAGTTCTCACTGCTACAGGTATGTGTCTTGCAAGAGCAGATTGTCTTTTTACCTTGGGCGTAATGTTTCCCATTTCAGACCACGTGTCATTCTCTTGAGAATAAGATTATTTGTTTGAGTTGTATCCATATTCATGTGTCTTCCCATGTACAACCGTTGAACAAAGAAAAAATAATCTAGGGAATGACACATGCTCTGAAATGGGAAAACATTATGCCCAAGCCGAAAAGGTCTATTATGTGTGGCAAAGGCATGTTTACGTGCCGTGCCATATTCAGTGGATGGATGCCTTTTGTAAGTTATGCCACTGCAAACTTCTCACTCATGACAAATTTCTGGAAAGTGGAACATTTAATTTGCTATCCTTTGATTGAACCAATGATTTAAAGCTTTTTGTGTTTGTGCGACGCCGCAAACGACTCCAGGCGCACAACGAATTTTCTGGTGTTTTTCTTCCTTCCACCAAACTTTTGAATGAATAAATAAATAAATTAAACAAATAAATAAATAAATAAATAAATAAATAGCTAATGCCTGAGATAATAGTTTCAGTATTATAGTTTCTTACATGAAGTAAATATTTGAAAGAATCTCCAAAAACACATGAAAAATTATCTCTAAATTATTCTGCGCAAATTTGATCGTAATTGGCAAAGCGTGCGTCAACTGACTTATCTGGTATTGTATGTCCTAGGGAATCCTGAAGTACAAAGACTTGTTAGTGAAGTAAAAGAACGCTGGCGTGCAGTTCGCCAAGAGGCACGAGATGAACGACAGCGGCTGGAGAAACTGCTGAAATTTTGGCGGGAATATCAAAGTGGAATGGATGATCTTGTTGATTGGTTAGTGACTGTGCTTGGGTTCATGAGAAACGAAGAGGTTTCTGGATGTACACTCGATATGATCGAGTCACAACTCGAAAATTTGAAGGTAATAATTTATAGAATGAATAAAAAAAAAGAACAATATTAATTATAGGTGAGCTTGCAATGATAGAGACAGATAGAAACATGTGAATAATTGTCCAAGGTGTTAAAAAAAGGTCTCTATCATTGCAAGCTCACCGTTTGTCTCGCTTCAAGGCAAAGGCACGGCTACCTTTAAAGATGGCGCAGCGAACAGTGTAGGGGACTATTGAGAAATGTTACTTTCAAAAGTGAACAAAACTGTCTTCTTAGTCATTCAAAACGATTATTTTTTTCTTATCCACTAATGGTTTCCCATTTTAATGTTGAACCATTACAGCAATACCAAGCAGACATTGAATCACACCAAACAACAAAAGAACGACTGAATCAAGTCGTAGAAGAACTGCTCCAGCTCACTAGAGGTGACACCACCTTCCTACAAGAAAGCCAAGTCAGTTTAGACGAAAACTGGACTGAACTGTGGGCTTTACTTGAGGACCGCGAAGAGGAAATCCTTCGGCACCGGGCTGATCTTATGGTGGTGGCGCTGTTTGAAGACGTTGCAGAACTAGACGCTTGGTTTACAGACATTCTGAGATTCGCCGAAGAACCATCCATTCCAGTTGGCACTAGCTCCATGGAGTCTGCGAAGAAACGGTTAGACAAGTATAAGGTAGGCTTTAATATTCATTCTGTTTTTGTTACCGTGCGAATCGAAAAACCGTTGGCATTCAGAAATAATTCAGAAATCGTGAATTGTTCGTTGAACAATCTGAAACATTTCTAAATGGAAGACGTTCGACTGATTTGTAGTCAGATAAACTTCGTGTAGTTAGAGAGTCGTTTCAGATTGTTCAACAAACGATAAACGATTTCTGAATTATTTCTGGGTGCCCACGGTTTTTCGATTTGCACTGTAACAGAGCTGCCCCTATGTCATTCTATTGAGTGTTATTTCTTTTTTTAACAGTGACGCCTAAGTTCACATAAAAATAAAATTCAAGGCATGCATTAGATCATAGATATATATCAAGTCAGCTAGGGCAAAATGTTATAGTTTCACTTCAGAAAATGTTACGAAGGCTTGTTTTCATTTTTTTTTTATAGAAAATCATGAAAGAGTTAGAGTCCAAACACGATGCTCTTGATGGTCTTACTGCGCATGTTCAGGAACTTCAAGGTGATCGATGCGATGGTCCTGCACTAGAAGTAAGAGATGCTATACGTCGGTTGGGAATGGCAAGGAATCAAATTATCAATCTGTTGTCAGAGAAGGAACGTCAAACGAAACACGGAATCAGACGATGGAATGAGTTCCAAAAGCTGTACGCTGAACTGAAGAATATTAATGATTGGTTTGAGACAAGAGAAGAAGCCATGAACAAATATCAGAAGATTGTATCGAAGAAACAATTCGGTATTGCACTAGAAGATGTCAAGGTAAGGGCTTTTTGGTCTATTTTCACAGTAAATGTATGAACACGTCATGTCCAACCTCAACTTGAAGCCATTTTTTCGTCGTGGTCACGAATTCGTGAAAGGTCTATAGGTCTGGAATAAGAATGTATTCACAGTAGCTTGCTAGTGGACTTTTTGCATCGGCCAAACAAACCAATCAGCGTGATTGCCCATTTCAAGACCAACTTACGAAAAAGTTCACATAATTTGTTTTTCACTGATTAGCATGAAGCTTCACTCACTCTTTTCAGTTCGATGCCTTTCCTTACTCACTCAGATGATGAAAAGATAGAAAACGCGCGTGCGTCTGGTATGTAGTTATAAAGCATGCGGAGATTGGCAGAACACGAGAGGAGTGTTAGGAGAAGCACGATGTGTAGCACAGAATGTTTTTTATTTCTTTTATAAAATACAAAGGCGCGCGCGTGCTGTGTGCTCTCATAATGCAGGCGCCATCAACCAATCAGAAAGCAAAATTTATAACATTTTTTTATAATTGTGTTTACAGGCCATGAAGGGTTTCCTTGTCACTCAGAAACAATCTGTCAAAAACGTTCTCGACTACGGAAAACGTCTGATAGGTGACCAATCCGTTGACCAAGATGAACTCCAAGAAAGCATCGACACGGTTGAAGAAAGATGGTCTGAGCTCAACACGAAAGTCAATGAGTATGAAATATGGTTAGAAAGCTCTTTACGTGCTGTGGAGGGCTATGAAGCAGCTGTGGATCATCTCAACAGCTTTATGGATGATATTCAAGAGGCCATGAACGCTAGTTCTAGCGGCACAGGAGATATGGAAGCCCTAAGATCACGGGTTCGTCAGTTCGAGGTACGTTCGTTCCAAAAATAGTCTCCACTGGCGAGTCGGAGCCTAAAAACGTAAATTTCAGGGGAGAAGGGTTGGCGCAATTAAGTTCCTTTCACCCAACCCCTCTTCCATCCCCTCATTCCATGGGTATCATTTTTATTGTTCCTACTATACACAATATTGTATCTGTAACAAACAAAAAAACGTTTCTTATGATTGGGTTTGAATTTCCTGCAGACGTTTGGAGGAGGACTGGAAGGAGCCAGAGGAAGACTGGACGAGGTGACGGAGGTTGCAGCAGAATTGGCGCGAAACTGTGACTCATCAGTGTCAAATCATTTCGAAGACAACGTCATTGCCGTGTCTGAACGATTCTCCCGGATCAGCGGTCAACTTCAAGAAAAGTCAAAGCAACAGAAAGAGCTTCTTGCCACTTGGCAAAAGTTTAGGAGCGCATGCGCGGAACTTGTTGACTGGATTGAAAAGCAGGAGGCTTTGCTTGCAGAAACGGTGACGATTAAGGTACCACTCAATCTACAGCTACAACAGCTTGAAATATGTCGGGTAAGTACTGACAATTAGTTTAAAGCTTCATGGGGGAGTTAAAGCAGATTTCTTATGAGAGTGAAAAGTCACGGCACGGTTACGGTGCGGCGCGGACTTGGCACCGAATGTCGAATATTTTCATACACGGCACGGCACTGACACGGTCACGGCAAGGCACGGTCCGTGATTTAAGTGTTTCTCATTCATAAGAAAAGTGCTTTAATATTACTTGTCATGATTGTAAACTGCGCGGGAGCTATAAGCGTCATCATTTTTAGTCTATCAAGTCCTGCAACATACATTGTAAATATAGCGTAAATAAAGCTATATTAGTCGTCGGCATTTTCATTTCCTTCTGTATTCTTGTGTTTTCCTAATCTCAGCAGTGTTTACACCACTCTTCATTGCAAAACATCATGTAATGAAACCTCAGTCAACCGGTTCGATTTGCAGTAACTCTTTCATTTAATCAACTCATTTCAGGCAATGGAACAAGAAATCGATCTTCATCGAGAAAATTTATCATCAACAAACATCATGGCAGATAAACTCAAATCCAAAGTCATTCGCAGTTCGACTTACATTCTTCCTTTGAGAGCTGAAGTGGTCAAGCGTTTTGGGGAGCTAGAAAATGAGTTGGCAAATAAAACAGCGAGACTCAACAGGGCAACGCGTAGCTACATGGAGGTGAAGAAAAATGTGGATGATCTGAGCTCATTGCTCGACCAAGCTGAAGTTACAGCTGAAAGTTGCTCTACTCTTGAGGCCGAGCAGTCTTTTGAGGAACTCGAGGTAAGTGTTGGTTAAATATAGGTACGCTACCCATAAAGTAAGAAAGTGTAGCTAAGTGAAATGTGTGCTGCCAGCGAAGCAAGAGGTCTGTCGTTCGATACCCCCCCCCCCCTCCTCCGTGATATCGACTTAAAAAATACTTTAACATGTAAGAGAGCTTTCAATAATCGTGGATCGCGAAGATGGGGTACACTATTATAAAAGTTTAGCCGATATCCACTAAATAGACCTGAGCTTGGGTGTAATGTTTACCTATTTCAGACCTTGTGTCATTCCCTAGATCTTATTCTCAAACAAATAACACTCGGACTTAAATGGGAAAACATTACGACTAAAAGACAAATGAAAAGGGATAGAACTAAAACAAGGAAACTAGTATTCTCAAGAGAATGACATGTGAAAAAGTCTATTTCCTACTTGATCTTCAGAAATGTATTATCTAATCATCATATTTTTTAACAGTATGGATAAAAAGTTAAATTTTACACCGTAAAAAATAAGAGAGATCACTTACTGACGTTTCGGACGCTAGTCCTTCGTCGGAGTAAAACCTTTTACTCCGACGAAGGACTAGCGTCCGAAACGTCAGTAAGTGATCTCTCTTATTTTTTACGGTGTAAAATTTAACTTTTTATCCATACTGTTTCATTAGAAACACCGACGCAGCCCACACTAGCTTACCGCTAGTTATCATATTTTTTAACAGAAACTATCTTCAGAGGCTGATGACTCAAGAAACAAACTAGAAGCACTGAATCGTAGCATCGATGAAGGAGTACTGGGTGATTCTAGGGATCAAACAGACAGCGTCAACAGGCAAATCTATGACCTTGGGAAGAGATGGGATGGTTTGAAGCAACGAGTCAAGTCCAAACTCGATGACAACAAGAAGATCGCTGAGAGGCGGATGGCGTTTGAGTCTAACTATTCCTCGATTTATCAGATGCTGATTTCGATCCAAGTGGAGGAGGATAGCTGGAAGAAAGAGTCAAGTCTGAATCTAAAACGGGATTATGCAATCACAGTAAGTACATTACGGCGATATTTACTACCACCACCAGAATCCCTTGCGCGAGTAATAAAGTATAAATATGAAACAAATTGTAGAGAAATAGTAAAGTAACGTCATAATACAATCGCCTTTTCTTTTTTCACTTCAACCTTTCTTGCTACGACCACACCCTTAGTTTACCGTTTCTAGCTCTCCCGTTTTTTTCTTTTCTTTCTTTACTTCTTTTTCATTGTACTTTTTTCTTTTCTTGAAAGGAAATGTTCACAAAATATTTAATTAATATATGTATATATTTAATTTGTTTTCTATTTGCCCTTGTTATTAGGATTTTCATGACAGCTACGAGCGCTACCGACGTGAACTCGAACAGTTGACGACACTTGCCGAGGAGTTAGACCTCGAACGAGTTATGGACAGCAGCTACAGGTCAGGCCTGGAGGAAAAACTAAATAAACTCAGGCCATTATGGAAGACTGCTTGCAGGTCAGATATTGATAACATTCTTTAATCTTCTCAAAACTCTGAAAACTCAGTTTTCAAATGCTTGTGGGAAGTACAAGTGGTTTAGCAGTAAGAGCGCTCGCCTCTCACCAATGCGACCCGGGCTCGAGTGCCGCAGAGATCGGTGTCGTATGTGAGTAGAGCTGTTTGTTGGTTCTCTCCTGTGCTTTGAGGGTTTTTCAAAATGAATAAAAAATCAACTTCCAATATAAATTCCAATAGTCTCCTTCACAGTTCCCTGTGCCGTCTTGAAAGGTATAGCCGGGCCTTTGCATCGAAGCAAGACGAACGGTGAGCTTGCAATGATAGAGACCTTTTTTAACACCCTGGACAATTATTCACATGTCTCTATCATTGCAAGCTCAGCCGTTCTTCTCGCTTCGATGCAAAGGCCCGGCTACCTTTCAAGACGGAACATGGAACTGTGAGGGAGACTATTGGAACTTCAATGGCTGCTCTGTAGAAATGCTACTGCTAAATCCCATTTACATGTTGTCTGTTCTTTGTATGTTCACGGGTTTTCATGTTGGACGAATTCAAAGATTTTTCTTGTTGTATGAACCAAAGTGGCGGCCATCTTACAAATTAATGCTAAAACCGACTCAAAAGGTTTTTCTTGCGTTTGCAACACAGTTTTAGAATCTTTGGGCACTTGTTTTATCTCTACAGGAGAATGGAAGAATACAAGGAATTCATGAGTGGCCAGACCAAGAAGATGGAGGACTTTCAACGTCTTTGTCAACAGTTATTGCGTTGGATGGACAAGATGGAGTCACACAGTGGGTTTCGTATTCCAGACTGCACCAGCATCCATCAGTTGAAGGAACACTTTGAACATGTTAAGGTACATATCTCACTTATTAGCCGTGCATTAAAATTAGAATAACATATTGGTGAGGGGGGGGGGGGGGAAACAATCAACAGATTTAATTTTGGCGTAAAGTTTTCTCATTTCAGACCATGTGTCATTCCCTTGAGTATTGTTTCTTTGTTCACCAATAACGCTTGATTGATAGGAGGGTTTATCTGGATGAAACATTCAAATAATCGTATTCTCAAGGAGTAATCACGCGTGTTCTGAAATGGGGAAATATTACGCCCGACGAATGGTTTTTCCCTTTAAAAAAGTCGATTTTCTTTGTATTCTAAATAAATGCTGAAGCCTTAGCATCACCTTGTTTAACTTGAAATAAACTTGCTATGATGCTGCTCCGGTACACAAACTTGTGGACTTGTGGCTGCCACCATCTTCTTAGGAATAGGAATAGATCCATGGAGGGCTCTTAGCACTCATTGATCAAACCCAAATGCCTTTCATTCAACCATTTTTCTTTCAACCTCTTTTCATTTCCCATTCAACCACTTTCCATTCAACCACTTTTCTTTTATCGTAGGCCTGTCAGAAGGAAATCTCAAGCCATCGGCCTGAATACGAAGCAGTCTGCTCCAAGGGTCATCAAATGGTGCAGCAGTTGACAGGAAGAATTGCTAAGACCTGTGACGAAGAGATCGAGAATATCACTAGACGATGGATGTCAATGACCAACAGGATTAACAGTAATCAACAACACCTTGAGAAGTCTCTAAAAGAATGGCAAGAGTATTCGACACAGATGGAAAATATTATGGTCTGGCTCAGAGAGAAGGATAAGATTCTCAAGAAACCATCGAAAGCCACTAGTGTTGAGGAGCTGGAACGAGAGCTGAAGTCCAAAAAGGTATGTACATCTTGTTCTGCTCAACTTATTTGGCAATATTGTAGACCTTACTTACAACTCTCATTCGGTTCCTCTTCGGTCGAGAAGCATTGGAGCGAGAGGGCCTCTGGAACCTAGGGTCTGTAGGCCTCTTGAGTTAAGCGGAATTTTTTTCCATTTTAGACCTTGCATCATTCCCTTGAGTATGATTTAACTAACATGCAAAAGAATGACAACTGCTGGTATAAAATTGGAGCAGTAGCAGTAGCAGGACCACCACCACCACCACGACCAGCAAAAACAACAACTACAAGCGCCATTGGGCTTCCGAAAATGGCGCTATATAAATGCTAATTATTACTATTGTTATTACAACAGATTCACATGTTTTAAAATATTGGCCAAGCATGGATAACACCATGGTACTTACATAAAAAAAATTCCTGTTACTAACCTGATCAATGTTTTTTTCCATAGACCATTGGTAAAGAATTCGATGAACGTAGACTTCAACTGGAAGACATCAACAGGCGTGGAGAAGCCTTGATAAAAACTGCTGACCAGCGTGAATCAGAACGGGTCAACAAGCAAATCGCTTCGCTTTCTAATCTATGGCAGAGTGTATGCCAGACTCTTTCGACCTCGATGCAATCAATTCTTGATGTCATTAAGCAATTTGAAACCTTTACTCGGCTACACGAAGAGCTCAGTGAATGGTTGGGGACGGTTGAATCGTCCGTATCACGTGATCTCGAAGACTCGTTTTTGAGTGGACCTGATGATCAAGCAGACACAGTGTTCCAGGTACGTAAAAAATATTGATTCCAATAGTCTTTTATTGACGTATCCTTTGTAAACTGTGAGATTTCGCACGTGACCGGAAATGACGTAGATCAAAACAAGCAATGACAAATTAACTTATGGTGGAATTGCAAAGTGTCCCTTTCCACTGGGCGAAATAAAATGCATTGCGGATGATATGAAAGCGGTGTGTTGTGCCGAATGACACGGTCACTGGTGCAAGTTATAGTTTGCTATCAATGACGTCATTTCCGGTCTCGTGTGGAATATTTACCTGATGAGTGAAAAGCTTTTAATAGAAATGTGCATGAATGATTGAGTATGGGGGCAGTTTTTGCCCTTAAAAGCTGGTGTCATATTCATGAAATTTATCCAACTGATTGACACGTGAGGACGAGAAAATGTTTCTCACAAAAAGAGGATTATATTATTACATTATTATTTATTTATTTGTTATTTATCATATTTATACTCATATTCGTCCGTAATTCTGTTTTAACCAAGGTCTATGTTGCTGATATCGAGAGACACGAGGCGGTTCGCTCGCGAATGAACGAAACTGCTTTTCACGTGATCAGTTGCGGAAGTGGAAGCCCGTACACAGAACATGTTGCAAAGAAGCAACAGGAACTGAATGAACGATGGCGGGCGCTCTGTCAGCAGCTGGGAGTGACTTACAAGAAGGCTGAGGAGACCAAGTACGAGTTGAAACTCCTTGAGATTCAACTGAAACAGCTCAACGCGTGGATGACTCAAGTAGAAAACAGACTGATGACGTTCACAGTTGGCGATACTTGTGAAATAACAGAAGTACAACAGAAGAACAAGGAGTTAACAGTAAGTAATATATGCAATACGAGGGGTGGCAAGGTGTGGGCATTTACAATAGGGCTGGTGATAGCCTTATGCGCCGTGTGTTGGCGAGAACCTTACGTTAAGTTAAGAAAAGGCGGAAACTGGCCAGTAGGAATTGGCTTACACCGTAATAAGGCTTCGGTTACGTGCGGTTTCATTTGTAACCGTGTTATTTTCTACTCGGATACGCTTTGAGTTTTCATACGACATCGATTGAATATGTAATGAAACCGTGACGTTTTGAAAACGCTGTCTGAGACTAGTACTTCATACCGTTCTCGTGTAAACGCTCTGTAACCGTATCATTTTCAACCCGATTTCATACTCATGAAACTGTGTTCAAATAAAACCTGGTCCGTTCAAGTGTTTTCCCATTTCAGACCATGAGTCATTCCTTTGAGTATTATTTCTTTCTAGCGGATTAGGTTTGACCCATCAAGTTTGGATACGCTTGCTTGTTCGATGCTCGAACATACACTAATGATCTCTGAAATATTATTCCAAGCTGCAAAAACCGAATGCTT
The DNA here is from genome assembly GCA_964019055.1 of Anthopleura xanthogrammica. Classification (NCBI taxonomy): domain Eukaryota; kingdom Metazoa; phylum Cnidaria; class Anthozoa; order Actiniaria; family Actiniidae; genus Anthopleura; species Anthopleura xanthogrammica. The sequence continues at coordinate 25,878,504 of OZ025206.1, read as the reverse complement.
TAAAGCTTTATCTCAGTCTGATCTACGCTGAATCATACAGTTACGGAATTTGCTCTAATAGTAGAATTACTCCTCGACGTCTGATGGCTTGTCATTAGGTATTACTAATTGATTGATGGGTTGTATTATTGCTTCGCAGGAAATGCAGGAAGATGTTGAGAGACACTCTGCTGACGTTCGAACTGTCTTAAGATTATGCGAGGTAAGCAACTACAAGAATACTATTCTTAGGGTGCAACACGTGACTCGGAATCCCTTGAGATATAAATAATGAAACAGCTGCCATCTTGGTTGATATAACAAGAGAATTTTAATGAGGAATGCTTTGTATAGTCCACCAACATGGCGGCTATGACGTAACATGTCTCGGAAGTGGGATATCACTTGACGTCATATCCATGTCACGTGGGGAATGTTCATCAGCTGAATCACAAGTTTTCAATAGAATTCTTTCTGGTTGACAGCTCATGGTGGTCAGTGTTTGAGGACCATTTGGAGCAAATAGTGAAATTCAAAGACTTTTATCAGCTGATTGAAACCCAGCAACGGTGGGCTCTTGAAATGGAATTCCATCAGTTAATACATTCCAAATTATTTATCTTTCAGAGACTGGAGCGAGATCGTACAGCATGCTCCACTGAGGAAGATCGTCGTGTTCTTCGGTTTACGAGAGAAAGTTTCGAGTCCCGATGGGAGAACGTCAGCAAAACAGCACAGACAAGAAAACGGCAATCCGAAGAGAGATCTGTCCTATGCAAGGAGTTCTGGAATGAATTCGGTAAGTTTGTGGAGTGGCTTGATGAGACTGAGAAAGCCCTTGGCACAGCTATATCTGGAAGAACTGGATTTGGAAGCCCACGATCCAAGCTTAAAGTCTACGAGGTAAGTGCCTGTGTAGCGTTGTTTGTCTTTTGACTGGTTAAAATAAGGTGGAACAAAGATGGTGTTACCACAACTGACAATCGTTGCGCGAGCAGCTCACACTTGCTACAAGTCGAACTTTCTTGCCCCCGCGGGATTTTTTTTCTTCGATCGCAGCGGCCGAGCGACGAAGTCGTGAGATGTCCCTCGCGCGCCAGTAGAGATAGGCAGAGGGCTGCGGACATTGCGAAAGTCTATTGCGCAACAAAAAAAGTTGCATTGATCCAAAAGTGCCATTTTCGTTTTAATTTTGGCAACGATTGCGCCTACCCAAAACTATTGCAAGAGACGTTTTTGGTATGCTGCTCTAACCATTTGATTTCTAGTGACTTAATTCGTAATAAAATTGCCTCAAATGTTATCCATTGTAAATCTTGCGTGCCACCATTGTGACACTTAGCATGGCTGTTGTGTGTTTATGTTACAGACGTTCCGTAAAGACATCGTACAACATCATGCTCAGATTCAAAGAATCGCATCAAGGAGCAAGTATCTCATCCCTGACTCCCGGTCACAGGCTGTCAAGCGCCTTCAGGCAGATGTAAATTCAGCCAAACAGCGCTGGGAGTGCTTATCGAAGAAAATACAAGAATTGGTTACTAAACAAACCAAGGTTGCCACACGAACTGAGAGATTTGAGTCTCTGAAGGATTCCGTGACGTCGTTTGTGACGGAAGTGGAGCTTAGTCTTATTGGTCTTGATCCTTTTACATCTGAGGAAGAACCCAAGATACAGCTAAATAAACTCAAGGTAACCGGAAACAGATTCTGCTATAATAACACGTGATTCGCCTTTCCGAAAGTCTGGTAACGAACACGTGGTGTATGGGATTGTGGGACTGAATTTGGGGTCGATATCAAAAAGCTCCTCCTTATAGAGGCTTTGCACCATCACGTGATGGCAGCCGTGACAGGAGGCAGGAACAATCTGATTTACATGAGAAATAATTCAGTTTCCCAGGGGAAAAAGACTCTATTGTTGTGCCTCCTGTCATGGCTGCCATCAAGTGATGGTGCAAAGCCTCTATAGAGGTTTCAAATAGAGGTGTTGTACCATCACGTTAGGGCAGCCATTTTAGATGGCAGGAACAATACAACCGTTTTACACGAGTTACCGTTTTACAATAATTAAAATCGTGAGAGTAAAGGGATTTTATGGTTCTGCCATTTAACATGGTAGCCATCACGCGATGGTGCAAATCCTCTATTTATCCCAATTCACCACAAGGTCGTGAAGGTCTTTTTTAATTTTTGAAAGGTGAATTTAGTATATATGAATACTCCTTTTGCATATCCCACCAAATGCTGATGAAAAGAGGTACGGCAATGCAAATAGCTCAGTGGGTAATATTTACGCGAGCTTAATCATTGGGATGTTTTAAGTGACGTTTTTTCTTTAAAATGACGAAAAGCTTAGCAAACTCTCTTAAAAAACAGGCCGATAACTAAAGTAAATGTGACTCGATCCAAAAACTAAAACCTTTAAAATGGAAAAGACAAATAGCGACTCCTAAAAAAAACCATGATTCAGTGCGCGTCCTACTCGTTACCAGTTTTAATTAACAATTTGTGCTTGTCTGGTGTCTTTAGAGCCTTCAAAGAGAAATCAATAAGAATTTCCCCAAACTAAGGGCTTTCTTACAAGAAGGAAAAAATCTACGTGACTGCTGTACTAGTGCACAGTATCAAGGAGTACAGAACACGATGGACGAGTTGAACTCGCGCTGGCAAAAGGTTTGTAAAATATAATCTTGTCTTCGAAAGTATTATTGTCTTTTATAATTATTTGTGGTTGTGCCATTTCCCATTGTCGTTGTTGTTGTTGTTGTTGTTGTTGTTGTTGTTGTTGTTGTTGTTGTTGTTGTTGTTGTCGTTGCTTTTAAGGGTGGCATAGTGGTAGTGTGCTCGCCTCTCACCACTGGGGTCCCGGTTTCGATTCCTGGACTCTGCATCTGACTTGAGTAGAGTTTGTTGGGTCTCTCCCTTGATTCGAGAGTTTTTCTCCGGGTTCTTCGGTTTTCCTCCTACCGCAAAACCTAAGACGCTAAATCTCAATTCCCAGCCCTGCATGACTTTGATCAGCACCGAGGTTGTTTCAGGGCTTGATTGACAATTTTTTGTTTTGCTACTGGTAACCGGTCTTAATCACACCTGGACAAGATGCGATTGTCAGTAGTAGGGCAAATAGGAACCCCATACATTTTGCAAAGCGAAGCAAAACAAACCTGAATGTAGTAAGGGGAGGGTACCAACCTACCCCCTCAACTCCATATAATGAATGGCCTCTAACGTGGCTAGAATGTTAAGTATCTAATTATTATTTCCTTGTTTATTTCAGGCCTTACATTGCTGCATGACTTGGATACTTGACATTGCAATCCCTGGTTCAAGTCCTTCAAGCTCTCCTTCTAGTAACAGCGGTAAAACATATCGCAATCATTCCTCTTACACATAAAAACAACCAATCAGAGAACAGCTAATAATTAGCCAATCAAATCCAATCATATTGTAGTTATATATTCCCTACCTTTGAGACTCGCCATTTGGAAACCAAATGCAAAATGTTGCTATAGTTACGAGTGTTTGTTTTAATATACCAACTAAAAAAATCTTATGTGAGCCATACCTACTCACAATACGTTCAGATCATTTTGAATTGTTAATAATGTTAATATATGAGTTTTCATTGTATATACACGTGTATATAGAACCATACTGTCATGCCTTGTATTTACATAACGCACATCCATATTTATTGAGTGGAGCTCTCTTTCTTAACAGTGACTTAACTATCTTTCGCAATTTCCTAGATCAATAACAAATGTGTACAATTCTTAAGGACGTTTTGTATAAGCAAAATAAATTGATTAAAAGTGAATCCTCTTGCAACTATAAACCCCTTGCAGCACGTCGGAATTCAGCCCAATCATTTTGGAGGACAAAACAATAGACCCCTTGCACTAATCCCCAACCTGGGGGTCAAAACAAAAGAACTCCCTTCTCTTTAGGATTGAAATTTTTTGTAATGTTAATATTTTTCATTGTTTTAGTTGGGAATTAATGCAAGGAGTTTATAGCTTCCAATTCTCAGGATGTTGAAATTCTTTTGTTTTGTACTCCAAATTGAGCTGGTTTGATGTCACGTGCAAGGGGTCTTCTGGCTTATATGATAGTGCTGCTGAGCAGATGCATAAATGTTTATATGGGTTTTTGTCAGTCTTTTAAAGTATAGTGTTATTAAATGTCCATAGAGCATTAGAGTAATCAGATACTAATATAAAGGTTTATTTTTGTATGTTTTATACTAAAACATTTGTAAAGTTATGAAGTAAAGAATGTTTTTGTGGATTAAGTGTTATAGTCGTTATGTTTCTATGTTTCCCCCTCCCCTCCCCCCTCCCCATACCTCTACCCTCCCCTTCTTTTTCTCGACTTTTTTTAAACTCCAATGTAGAACTGAACAAGAAAGAAAATGCGTAGATATTAAATTGTGACCGTCCTGATGTAAGAGATAAATACCGTGTTTGGAGGAAATAAGCAATATAAAGAGAGGCTAAATGCTACCGGAAATTGATGAGTTGACGCGACTGAAAGTCCAGTGAAGTCGGGTATCATTTCCGGTAACATTTGACCTGTCCCCTCCCTACTACGTGTATGTTTTGTATTTATTTTTTCGCCGAATATTTTTCGTGATTTTTGGCTGCATTGAAATTCCGCGCATATTCCGGGTTCGCTTTTCGAATTTCAAAAAATTGTTTCTCGGCATCGCGTAGAAAACGAAAATTCTCTAAAGCTTCAAATTAAAGGATATTTATTGGTCATCGATTTCTGGGCCTACATTTTCCGATACGTTTGTTATTTCGGAGATATGGAGCTGAAAGTAAGGGTCGGTGTAAAATTTTGGAGACGCTGTTTCATACCTTCCAATAATGTATACATAGGGAGAGCGAAACTCAAATTTTCAAACGGTTCAAAACCCCTCAAAAACACAACTTCATGCCAACATTTTATCGCGGAAATGTTCCTCAACTACCAAACAACATTTGTAGAGACATTATTCAAAAGCATATAGTAATTTAAGTCCTCCTGAAAGCATATTTTGAAACCATATGAAATTTGAATAGTTGACTCACTGAAGCTAATGACGTCACAGCCCACAAAAAAATTCTCTCCTGTTGACTACGACACAGGGAGCCCACAGCCACTGGTAGAATCAGTGATTAGAATAAAATCTATCATGCGTAAATGTCTGTGCTAGCTCCCGCACGAGATTGGCGGCGTTTCCTGATTGGTTGCAGTTCAAGTCTGAATGAATTATCAGCTGCTAACGTTGCTAGCGTAGAATGTGAAACTTTAACCGGACCCCTCGAATAAAATTGCTTTAAAAAAATCGTGAAATGTTTTTTAAGCTTTAAAACTCAAAATCCCGATGCTTGGAAAGTTTGTCTAACGCTCTGTGTGGCCAGAAAAATCAGCATGGACTTATGTCTTGAAAAAATGGAACAAATTAAAAGCTTCTTTTCGATTTATCTGCGCCTCGAGTAAAGGGGGGACGAAAGTGAAATGGAGTCTTCTAAATTTGACAGGTAGTCATCAAAATCGATGATTTTACTTCCGTTCTTCATCTATAATAACTTTTTTCTGTATCTATAATAACTTGAAGGAATTTCATTGTTACTACTATCTTCCAAATCTTTAAACTGAAGACGCTCATTTTCGGTTCTAGTGGCGGATCATTTCCGCTTCCGTCCCCCCTTACTCGAGGCGCAGATATAACCAAAAATTCTTTAAAAAAAAAGAGTTTCATTCCTTGTCATTATATTCTACACTAGGAGCGTAAGGAGCTGATAATATATTCAGACTGGAACTTCAACCAATCCGGAAACGCCACCGAGCTCGTGCATGCAGGAGCACGCGCTTTTACGCACGATAGATTATATTTTAAACAATGATACTAATGGATGTGGGCTGCCTGTGCTACGACTAGCAAGACAAGCATTTATTCACGCTGTTGTTTGGCGTACATGTCAGCGCGCGTTCGTCCTTGCACATAGTGACGTCATAGACAAATTACCAATTTAAGGTAGCCCATTATGTCGCTATTACAACGCGGGTTCAATCCAAGTTTCGATTTTCCGGAAACTATACACAATTAATTGAAGTCATTTGCTTTTTCTAAAACAAGAGAACCTATCTTTTTGGGGGCAAAATTGATATTGGTCTCAGTAAAATACAAGCCGGATAATTAGTCTTACATACATTTTTCTCCTTTATGGAGACCTTTCGCAAATTAATAGCCTCCATTTACAAACCAGACAGACCCCTTGCACGTGACGTCAGAGTAGCTCAATTTGGAGGGCGAAACAAAAGAATTTCAATCTCTTGGAATTAGAACCTATGTGTTGCCCTCCTAATTGAGCTGCATTCCGACGTGCTACAAGGGGTCTATAGACCGTTTTCACGTAACGTCAGAGCGGCCATATTAGTGTACCTAAACAATACGTTTTCTATCTTTCGGGAATTGAACTCTATTTTGATTCCCCAATGTAAGATTAACTTTAGCTAGGTGCTTTTTCGCCCTCAGAATTCAAAAATGTTAATTTTGCAACGACCCCTCTTTATATGAGCCCCCCCCCCCCCCCCCCACCCCCCTCCCACTCCCACAAAATCCACATACCATCTCCAATTCCAACCCCCAACGCAAGCCATTTAACAGTCCCTGAATGAGAAAGGAGTCCTGGAAAAATTCTGAAATTTAACGACAATGTCTGCTTTGTCTATTTCCCTACTTGTTCACAACCTTTTTCTATTTCCCTACTTGTTCACAATATTTCAATGGGAATTCCCCCCGATTCTAATAGAGATCTCCATTTAGTAGTTAGCAAACAGTTTTGACGGTAATAATAAAAACAATCAAAACAAGATCCCAGTAGTTGAACAGTTTTATTTCTATAATTTATCCCATGAATCCATCATTAATTTTTAAACAAATTTCTCTGTGAAATTAGTTAAGAAAATTTCATCATTCTATATTTCCCCTTTCTCCCTGACTTTCACTATTAGTTTGGGTAACGGCTGTAAAAAGTGTTAACGTTTACGACGTCGTTGTTCTACTGCCGCTCCGGACTCATCCTTAACTTTGACATTATTCACGTTTTGATTTCCTGAACAAGACATGACTGTGCAGTCGCATGATTCAATGATTGAAAACATGGCGTCAAAATCAGGCTCAATGCCTCCACATTTCATGAAGGCCTTTACTTGAATGACACTGGATGGACTACAGCATGTGCACTCAGAGGTGTAGATATTGTTGCCGTGGGTTGCTACAGCTGATGAGTCACAATATCCTCCACATCTTGTTTGAAGGAAGGTCGTGTTTGAGGTACAGTTGCGGATGGTCAGTGGGGCGTTGCCCATCTCTTTTCGTACACACTTGGGTGGAATAGTCGTTGGTCCAGTAACAGGCACTATTGTGAAAACAACAAGCACATTAAATTTGTGAAAAATGAGTAGTAATTTTTTTCATCCCACAAGATAATTATTAAGTAGAAACATATAGATACCGCTGAAATTGGTCTAAAAATGGGGTTGATATAAACAGAAATAGGATCACATCCAATGCTTTACTCTGGATTTGATCATAGACTCTAAGAGAATCTATTTGGTACAAAACACTTAAGGCGACTACACAGAGGTTCATGGCAATACCATACGATAGGAAACATCTTCTTGTGGTTAATACAGACTAACACATTGATACCCGATATAGGCTAGCCAGAACAAAGTTTATGTTATTATATATCACGGTAACATTAAAATAAAGTAGGTCCTTTTCTCATTAAAAAATTAAAAAATCCAATTTTCCACGATAGATTTTAAAACTTCGTAAACAAACTAATTTTAAATTTTCAAAATAGAACTGCTTTGAGTATCGGTAAATTCATTAAAAATGACGCTAACATTCAACAAGAGTTCTTTTAATAATGAGTTGCTACAAAAGCGGCCAAAAAGTTCTAACTCATGTTTCCGGAAAAAAGAAAATAATCTAACTGAATGGATTCCTATTCTATGTTTCATAAAACAAAATAAACCAGCTAAGCCAAAGAAATGAGGAAAATCCAAATCATGACCGTACGTACCACAATCAGGACAGCAGACGTCAGAATTTGTAGGTCGGAAATAACCCTAAAATGAAGAGAAAAATACTTAATCTCTAACGCAGGAAATAACATTAAAAAAGAAAAAGATTCCAACATTCGTAGTCCATTACAGCTGAACAACTTACGTTTGGACAAGCACTGCATTTGTATTCGTAGGTACTGATTTGAGCTGTTTTGTTTCCATAACATGGGTTGTCTACCGCTTCACAAGTCATATTTTTACATGGTCCATCTATCCACTTGTCTCCAATCTACCAAACAAATAGCGTTAACAATTAATACCATAGAGTTTGAATTTCCTCTTATTGCTCAAAAAAAGTGATTTTTTTTTTTAATTCAACATAATTTTAAGTTGATTATTACAACTTTTTTCGACAAGAAAACACATGTATTCTTACCTTATAGTATTCCACTTGACCCTTACTATTATTGTAAACACACAATGGACACATCGCTAAAAAAATTCAAAAACAAAAAAATTGTTCACAAACTACTACTTGAAAAGACTATATTAGCAACATTATTATATCTAATTTAGATTTTACAATCATAAAAACTACGACAAATAGCGAAGGACTTACAAACAGACGGTACCACAGTTGTAGATAACGAAGAAGTAGGCGTGATTGTTGGAATTGAGGTCACATACGACGTTAACGGAATAGAAGAGGACGTAACTACTGTCGTGGACGATAATGATGGCGTACTACTCAATGTAGACGTTGGAGTAGACGTTGAAGAAGATACACTGGTCGACGGGCTGGGGGTCGATACACTTGTCGTCGTTGACACAGTACTAGTCGACGGGATTGTCGTAGTTGGCGACGATGTGCTAAACGTTGAAGACGACACTGAAGTCGATGGGCTGGTGGTTGACACACTTGTTGTGGTTGGCACAGTGCTAGTCGATGGAATTGTTGTCGTTGGCGTTGATGTGCTAGTCGATGGAACTGTTGTTGTGGGTGTTGATGACGTTGTTACTGTGGATACAGTCGACGTGGTTGGAGATGTAACAATTGTTGTTGTTGGACTAGACGTAGAAGACGACACAGAAGTCGATGAGCTGGTGGTTGGCACACTTGTTGTGGTTGGCACAGTGCTAGTCGATGGAATTGTTGTCGTTGGCGTTGATGTACTAGTCGATGGAACTGTTGTGGTAGGAGTAGATGTCGTTGTTACTGTGGACACAGTCGACGTGGTTGGAGATGTAACAATTGTTGTGGTTAGACTAGACGTAGAAGACGACACTGAAGTCGATGGGCTGGTGGTTGGCACACTTGTTGTGGTTGGCACAGTGCTAGTCGACGGAATTGTTGTCGTTGGCGTTGATGTGCTAGTCGATGGAACTGTTGTGGTGGGTGTTGATGTCGTTGTTACTGTGGACACAGTCGACGTGGTTGGAGATGTAACAATTGTTGTGGTTGGACTAGATGTAGAAGACGACACTGAAGTCGATGGGCTGGTGGTTGGCACACTTGTTGTGGTTGGCACAGTGCTAGTCGATGGAATTGTTGTCGTTGGCGTTGATGTGCTAGTCGACGGAACTGTTGTGGTGGGTGTTGATGTCGTTGTTACTGTGGACACAGTCGACGTGGTTGGAGATGTAACAATTGTTGTTGTTGGACTAGACGTTGAAGACGACACTGAAGTCGATGGGCTGGTGGTTGGCACACTTGTTGTGGTTGGCACAGTGCTAGTCGATGGAATTGTCGTGGTTGGCGTTGATGTGCTAGTCGATGGAACTGTTGTGGTAGGAGTAGATGTCGTTGTTACTGTTGACACAGTCGATGTGGTTTGAGATGTAACAATTGTTGTGGTTGGACTAGACGTTGAAGACGACACAGAAGTCGATGGGCTGGTGGTTGGCACACTTGTTGTGGTTGGCACAGTGCTAGTCGACGGAATTGTTGTCGTTGGCGTTGATGTGCTAGTCGATGGAACTGTTGTTGTGGGTGTTGATGTCGTTGTTACTGTTGAGACAGTCGACGTGGTTGGAGATGTAACAATTGTTGTGGTTGGACTAGACGTAGAAGACGACACTGAAGTCGATGGGCTGGTGGTTGGCACACTTGTTGTGGTTGGCACAGTGCTAGTCGATGGAATTGTCGTGGTTGGCGTTGATGTGCTAGTCGATGGAACTGTTGTTGTAGGAGTAGATGTCGTTGTTACTGTGGACACAGTCGACGTGGTTGGAGATGTAACAATTGTTGTGGTTGGACTAGACGTTGAAGAAGACACAGAAGTCGATGGGCTGGTGGTTGGCACACTTGTTGTGGTTGGCACAGTGCTAGTCGACGGAATTGTTGTCGTTGGCGTTGATGTGCTAGTCGATGGAACTGTTGTTGTGGGTGTTGATGTCGTTGTTACTGTTGAGACAGTCGACGTGGTTGGAGATGTAACAATTGTTGTGGTAGGACTAGACGTTGAAGACGACACCGAAGTCGATGGGCTGGTGGTTGGCACACTTGTTGTGGTTGGCACAGTGCTAGTCGATGGAATTGTTGTCGTTGGCGTTGATGTGCTAGTCGATGGAACTGTTGTGGTAGGAGTAGATGTCGTTGTTACTGTCGAGACAGTCGACGTGGTTGGAGATGTAACAATTGTTGTGGTTGGACTAGACGTAGAAGACGACACTGAAGTCGATGGGCTGGTGGTTGGCACACTTGTCGTGGTTGGCACAGTGCTAGTCGATGGAATTGTTGTCGTTGGCGTTGATGTGCTAGTCGATGGAATTGTTGTGGTGGGTGTTGATGTTGTTGTTACTGTGGACACAGTCGACGTGGTTGGAGATGTAACAATTGTTGTGGTTGGACTAGACGTAGAAGACGACACTGAAGTCGATGGGCTGGTTGTTGGCACACTTGTTGTGGTTGGCACAGTGCTAGTCGATGGAATTGTCGTGGTTGGCGTTGATGTGCTAGTCGATGGAACTGTTGTTGTAGGAGTAGATGTCGTTGTTACTGTGGACACAGTCGACGTGGTTGGAGATGTAACAATTGTTGTGGTTGGACTAGACGTTGAAGAAGACACAGAAGTCGATGGGCTGGTGGTTGGCACACTTGTTGTGGTTGGCACAGTGCTAGTCGATGGAATTGTTGTCGTTGGCGTTGATGTGCTAGTCGACGGAACTGTTGTGGTGGGTGTTGATGTCGTTGTTACTGTGGACACAGTCGACGTGGTTGGAGATGTAACAATTGTTGTTGTTGGACTAGACGTTGAAGACGACACTGAAGTCGATGGGCTGGTGGTTGGCACACTTGTTGTGGTTGGCACAGTGCTAGTCGATGGAATTGTCGTGGTTGGCGTTGATGTGCTAGTCGATGGAACTGTTGTGGTAGGAGTAGATGTCGTTGTTACTGTTGACACAGTCGATGTGGTTTGAGATGTAACAATTGTTGTGGTTGGACTAGACGTTGAAGACGACACAGAAGTCGATGGGCTGGTGGTTGGCACACTTGTTGTGGTTGGCACAGTGCTAGTCGACGGAATTGTTGTCGTTGGCGTTGATGTGCTAGTCGATGGAACTGTTGTTGTGGGTGTTGATGTCGTTGTTACTGTTGAGACAGTCGACGTGGTTGGAGATGTAACAATTGTTGTGGTTGGACTAGACGTAGAAGACGACACTGAAGTCGATGGGCTGGTGGTTGGCACACTTGTTGTGGTTGGCACAGTGCTAGTCGATGGAATTGTCGTGGTTGGCGTTGATGTGCTAGTCGATGGAACTGTTGTTGTAGGAGTAGATGTCGTTGTTACTGTGGACACAGTCGACGTGGTTGGAGATGTAACAATTGTTGTGGTTGGACTAGACGTTGAAGAAGACACAGAAGTCGATGGGCTGGTGGTTGGCACACTTGTTGTGGTTGGCACAGTGCTAGTCGACGGAATTGTTGTCGTTGGCGTTGATGTGCTAGTCGATGGAACTGTTGTTGTGGGTGTTGATGTCGTTGTTACTGTTGAGACAGTCGACGTGGTTGGAGATGTAACAATTGTTGTGGTAGGACTAGACGTTGAAGACGACACCGAAGTCGATGGGCTGGTGGTTGGCACACTTGTTGTGGTTGGCACAGTGCTAGTCGATGGAATTGTTGTCGTTGGCGTTGATGTGCTAGTCGATGGAACTGTTGTGGTAGGAGTAGATGTCGTTGTTACTGTCGAGACAGTCGACGTGGTTGGAGATGTAACAATTGTTGTGGTTGGACTAGACGTAGAAGACGACACTGAAGTCGATGGGCTGGTGGTTGGCACACTTGTCGTGGTTGGCACAGTGCTAGTCGATGGAATTGTTGTCGTTGGCGTTGATGTGCTAGTCGATGGAATTGTTGTGGTGGGTGTTGATGTTGTTGTTACTGTGGACACAGTCGACGTGGTTGGAGATGTAACAATTGTTGTGGTTGGACTAGACGTAGAAGACGACACTGAAGTCGATGGGCTGGTTGTTGGCACACTTGTTGTGGTTGGCACAGTGCTAGTCGATGGAATTGTCGTGGTTGGCGTTGATGTGCTAGTCGATGGAACTGTTGTTGTAGGAGTAGATGTCGTTGTTACTGTGGACACAGTCGACGTGGTTGGAGATGTAACAATTGTTGTGGTTGGACTAGAGGTTGAAGACGACACTGAAGTCGATGGGCTGGTGGTTGTTGTTGGTGTTGATGAGCTTGTTGAGGTTGTTGTTGTGCTACTTGATACTGTAAATGTTGATTCACTTGGCGGGGGAGGGAATGTTGGACCAGGTCTTGATGTTGTGGGTATTACAGTTGGTGTTGCCGTTGACAATAATGAGAAGGAGGATACTGAAATCACGGTTGTTGTATGGGAAACTGGTGGGAAAGAGCTTGGTGCGGGAGTTGAGCTGGTGGACGAAGAAGTTGTCCATTTGCTGCGTGATGGAAGAACTGGTGTCGAGTAGAAGGTACTCAGTGATATTACTGTTTGGGTAGAAGTTGATGAGAGTGAAATGTACGTGGAAATTCCAGGTGTCTTTGTGCCAATGCTGTAAAAGGAAAAAGTGATTGGGTTTAAAAAATTGAACTGTATAATTGGTTCCGTAGAATTTGACAATAAAATATATAACGACTGGATTGGTTAATAAATTGGATGTTTAATGTAACAAGTATAGTGTGCTGACTTTAAACAAGTGCTGACTTTGAAAAATAGAAATTCTGACGGCATAACACACGGTATGGCTGATAATAAATCGCATTGTAATTGCAATTGCATTGCAGTTTACAACTTTGTGACCCGAAAAAAAAGGAACATAACCTGACTCAATTGATTAACCATTAGCCCGGAAAGAACTGAACACCAGTAAGGTTCGTATTATTCTAAATGGAAGTATTTTTCTTTACCGCAATGGCCTTTGTGGAAACGTTTGAAGCCAATTGGATAATGTATCGCTCTTTTTCTTCTCCTTTTATTGTATATACTGTATTCGTCTAATCTAATATAGACAGATATACGCTTTTTCCCGTGTTTCAGCCGAGAGAGGCTGGAACCGAGCTATTGTTCTCTTCCGGACGGAAGGCGGTAGTATATGCTCAAAAACACTATTGTACATACTTGTTTTGAAAGAAATTGAGTTCGAATCGCATGAGAATTAAGAGAAACAAACACACATAAATTAAGCATTGAGGGTATAAAGAAGAAGATTCTTGGGGAAATTGCAGAAAAAAGGAGCTCACAATTTGTTCTGACTTCTGAATCACAGGAAGATTGAAATAAGTTATTCCTTTCGTGTGCCAGTTGTTCTCACAAGCAGTAGTTGCGCAGTTCAAATGCCAAACCATTATTATCATTACTCAGTTTTCTTTTCTAGGCCTGAAATTTCAGTGTTATGTACTTAGCGTGATAACTGTTATGTAGTTTTTTCTGACTGAATAAAATGTAGATGTAGATGTAGAAATCATGCAATCCATGCGACTTCCGTCCGGAAAAAAACAATAGCTTGGTCCAAGCGTCTCTCGGCTTAAAATCCGACAATGGTATCACTCATCACGAACATAAGGATCAAACAAGTTGCTGCATGATCATTGGCTCAAAGGCGCGCTGGTAGTTACACAAAGTAACTTAATAACAATTTAGTTCCATCAAAAGCAAAACTTGTAGTTTTTCGACAAATGGTTTTTTCGTAAACTACGAACTTTGAAACACTTATTCTCCCGCGGTATTCCATATATTTCATCCAAAGAACATCCAAAGGTTCATATACAAATGAACTAAAAGAGTATGTTGGTCGCTACAACAACCACGTGACTTATCTGCATTACAATACCAAAACCATCGTGGCGTCTATCTTGAATGTAGTCTATTCCAATGTCTTGTTTACATTACAAGAATAATAGAAAATTAGGCTAAAACTTTGCTTCGTTCGGAACATTAAACAATTATTGGATGAGGTTGAGCATGATATGGTAAATTATCAAGACCAAGGCCGTGTTATCTGCCGAAGCCGTAGGCTGAGGCGGATAAAACAGCAGAGGTCTTGATATTTACGATATCATACGAAAACCGAATTCAATAATTGTTTTATTATACATTTTGTAAACTAAGAATAAAGATTTAATTCTGCTTTCGAAAAAATTGCAAAAGTATTTCCATTTTCATAATTGTGATCCTTGAACTCGACATGATAAATGTATTATCTGCAGGTAAAAGCTACAGATAATACATTTATCATGTCGAATTCACACGATATCAGGGATTGGCTGAGAGCTCTTGGCCAATCAGAAGCGAGATAGTGAGTAAAATGTATAATAATAAGTATAATATGTAGCTTTTCTCACGAACTGAATTTTATGTACTGTTCAATAAAAGAGCCGGAGCATTTTATCATGATAAAAAGGAAGGAGCCATCCGATCTGTGAGTGATATGAACTGGGAGTTTATTGAACAAAAACTACGGAATAATTCACAAACCACTGGTCGAACATAGAGCGAAAATATATGTCGTGAACATAGACTTTGATATTTCGATTGAGGTTTCTACGTCACTGTCATGCACAATTAGTTCAAAGAAGGCTCCGAGATGTTGAAGACAGCATTCCAAATACAAGACAGGGACGCAAGGGACGCCCAAAATGTTTTTTAATTAATGAAGTAGATGGTTAAAGTTTTTGTTAAAATTTCTAGCTTTTTATAAGACGTCAGAGTAACCAGGTAGAAAAAGTTTATTTTACCAGCCACAATCATGAATTTATTGAAAGACTTATTCTCGACTTCCACATTGCTAATAATAAAGTACGGTTTGCGGAGTAACCAGAGAAAAAATACACATAATATGCTGAAGACTGATAAGAAGTTTTCTTGTATGTGCATGTTATCATATACTTTATATATATTTACGAGAAACAAACACAAAAAAATAAAAGAATTTTGAAAACAAGGAAGAAAGAAATATTATCGAGGTAGAAAATAAAACAGTTTTTCTTAAATTGCGTATGTATAGTTCCATAAAAAATTCGAAGATTATTTTAGCTTTCTCAAAGTAACAATACGAACTATTTTTTCTTAGATAAAAAGCTTTATCTAAAATATCAGCGAAATCCCATTTTCGATTGTTATGACGTACCTTTCATAAGTGCTTCTTGAAGATGAAGAACTCGAGATTGACGTCGTAATAGTCGACACAGTCGATGTGGTTGGAGATGTAACAATTGTTGTGGTTGGACTAGACGTTGAAGACGACACTGAAGTCGATGGGCTTGTTGTTGGAACACTTGTGGTGGTTGGCACAGTGCTAGTCGATGGAATTGTTGTCGTTGGCGTTGATGTGCTAGTCGATGGAACTGTTGTGGTGGGTGTTGATGTCGTTGTTATTGTGGACACAGTCGACGTGGTTGGAGATGTAACAATTGTTGTGGTTGGACTAGACGTTGAAGACGACACCGAAGTCGATGGGCTGGTGGTTGGTACACTTGTGGTGGTTGGCACAGTGCTAGTCGATTGAATTGTCGTGGTTGGCGTTGATGTGCTAGTCGATGGAACTGTTGTGGTGGGTGTTGAAGTCGTTGTTACCGTGGACACAGTCGAAGTGGTTGGAGATGTAACAATTGTTGTGGTTGGACTAGACGTTGAAGACGACACCGAAGTCGATGGGCTGGTGGTTGGTACACTTGTGGTGGTTGGCACAGTGCTAGTCGATGGAATTGTCGTGGTTGGCGTTGATGTGCTAGTCGATGGAACTGTTGTGCTAGGTGTTGAAGTCGTTGTTACTGTGGACACAGTCGATGTGCTTGGCGATGTAACAATTGTTGTGGTAGGACTAGACGTCGAAGACGACACTGAAGTCGATGGGCTGGTGGTTGGCACACTTGTGGTTGTGGGCACAGTGCTAGTCGATGGAATTGTTGTCGTTGGCGTTGATGTGCTAGTCGATGGAACTGTTGTGGTGGGTGTTGATGTCGTTGTTACTGTCGAGACAGTCGACGTGCTTGGCGATGTAACAATTGTTGTGGTTGGACTAGACGTCGAAGACGACACTGAAGTCGATGGGCTTGTTGTTGGAACACTTGTGGTGGTTGGCACAGTGCTAGTCGATGGAATTGTTGTCGTTGGCGTTGATGTGCTAGTCGATGGAACTGTTGTGGTGGGTGTTGATGTCGTTGTTATTGTGGACACAGTCGAAGTGGTTGGAGATGTCACAATTGTCGTGGTTGGACTAGACGTTGAAGACGACACCGAAGTCGATGGGCTGGTGGTTGGCACACTTGTGGTTGTGGGCACAGTGCTAGTCGATGGAACTGTTGTGGTGGGTGTTGATGTCGTTGTTACTGTGGACACAGTCGAAGTGGTTGGAGATGTAACAATTGTTGTTGTTGGACTAGACGTTGAAGACGACACCGAAGTCGATGGGCTAGTGGTTGGTACACTTGTGGTGGTTGGCACAGTGCTAGTCGATGGAATTGTCGTGGTTGGCGTTGATGTGCTAGTCGATGGAACTGTTGTGGTGGGTGTCGATGTCGTTGTTACTGTGGACACAGTCGACGTGCTTGGCGATGTAACAATTGTTGTGGTTGGACTAGACGTCAAAGACGACACTGAAGTCGATGGGCTTGTTGTTGGAACACTTGTGGTGGTTGGCACAGTGCTAGTCGATGGAATTGTTGTCGTTGGCGTTGATGTGCTAGTTGATGGAACTGTTGTGGTAGGTGTTGATGTCGTTGTTATTGTGGACACAGTCGAAGTGGTTGGAGATGTCACAATTGTCGTGGTAGGACTAGACGTTGAAGACGACACCGAAGTCGATGGGCTGGTGGTTGGCACACTTGTGGTTGTGGGCACAGTGCTAGTCGATGGAATTGTTGTCGTTGGCGTTGATGTGCTAGTCGATGGAACTGTTGTGATGGGTGTCGATGTCGTTGTTACTGTGGACACAGTCGAAGTGGTTGGAGATGTAACAATTGTTGTGGTTGGACTAGACGTCGAAGACGACACTGAAGTCGATGGGCTGGTGGTTGGCACACTTGTGGTTGTGGGCACAGTGCTAGTCGATGGAATTGTTGTCGTTGGCGTTGATGTGCTAGTCGATGGAACTGTTGTGGTGGGTGTTGATGTCGTTGTTACTGTGGACACAGTCGATGTGCTTGGCGATGTAACAATTGTTGTGGTTTGACTAGTCGTCGAAGACGACACTGAAGTCGATGGGCTTGTTGTTGAAACACTTGTGATGGTTGGCACAGTGCTAGTCGATGGAATTGTCGTGGTTGGCGTTGATGTGCTAGTCGATGGAACTGTTGTGCTAGGTGTTGAAGTCGTTGTTACTGTGGACACAGTCGATGTGCTTGGCGATGTAACAATTGTTGTGGTAGTACTAGACGTAGAAGACGACACTGAAGTCGATGGGCTGGTGGTTGGTACACTTGTGGTTGTGGGCACAGTGCTAGTCGATGGAATTGTTGTCGTTGGCGTTGATGTGCTAGTCGATGGAACTGTTGTGGTGGGTGTCGATGTCGTTGTTACTGTGGACACAGTCGAAGTGGTTGGAGATGTAACAATTGTTGTAGTTGGACTAGACGTTGAAGACGACACCGAAGTCGATGGGCTGGTGGTTGGCACACTTGTGGTGGTTGGCACAGTGCTAGTCGATGCAATTGTCGTGGTTGGCGTTGATGTGCTAGTCGATGGAACTGTTGTGGTGGGTGTTGATGTCGTTGTTACTGTGGACACAGTCGATGTGCTTGGCGATGTAACAATTGTTGTGGTTGGACTAGACGTCGAAGACGACACTGAAGTCGATGGGCTTGTTGTTGGAACACTTGTGGTGGTTGGCACAGTGCTAGTCGATGGAATTGTTGTCGTTGGCGTTGATGTGCTAGTCGATGGAACTGTTGTGGTGGGTGTTGAAGTCGTTGTTACTGTGGACACAGTCGATGTGCTTGGCGATGTAACAATTGTTGTGGTTGGACTAGACGTAGAAGACGACACTGAAGTCGATGGGCTGGTGGTTGGTACACTTGTGGTTGTGGGCACAGTGCTAGTCGATGGAATTGTTGTCGTTGGCGTTGATGTGCTAGTCGATGGAACTGTTGTGGTGGGTGTTGAAGTCGTTGTTACTGTGGACACAGTCGATGTGCTTGGCGATGTAACAATTGTTGTGGTTGGACTAGACGTCGAAGACGAAACTGAAGTCGATGGGCTTGTTGTTGGAACACTTGTGGTGGTTGGCACAGTGCTAGTCGATGGAATTGTTGTCGTTGGCGTTGAAGTGCTAGTCGATGGAACTGTTGTGGTGGGTGTTGAAGTCGTTGTTACTGTCGAGACAGTCGATGTGCTTGGCGATGTAACAATTGTTGTTGTTGGACTAGACGTCGAAGACGACACTGAAGTCGATGGGCTGGTGGTTGGCACACTTGTCGTGGTTGGCACAGTGCTAGTCGATGGAATTGTTGTCGTTGGCGTTGATGTGCTAGTCGATGGAATTGTTGTGGTGGGTGTTGATGTTGTTGTTACTGTGGACACAGTCGACGTGGTTGGAGATGTAACAATTGTTGTGGTTGGACTAGACGTCGAAGACGAAACTGAAGTCGATGGGCTTGTTGTTGGAACACTTGTGGTGGTTGGCACAGTGCTAGTCGATGGAATTGTTGTCGTTGGCGTTGATGTGCTAGTCGATGGAACTGTTGTGGTGGGTGTTGAAGTCGTTGTTACTGTCGAGACAGTCGATGTGCTTGGCGATGTAACAATTGTTGTTGTTGGACTAGACGTCGAAGACGACACTGAAGTCGATGGGCTGGTGGTTGGCACACTTGTCGTGGTTGGCACAGTGCTAGTCGATGGAATTGTTGTCGTTGGCGTTGATGTGCTAGTCGATGGAATTGTTGTGGTGGGTGTTGATGTTGTTGTTACTGTGGACACAGTCGACGTGGTTGGAGATGTAACAATTGTTGTGGTTGGACTAGACGTAGAAGACGACACTGAAGTCGATGGGCTGGTTGTTGGCACACTTGTTGTGGTTGGCACAGTGCTAGTCGATGGAATTGTCGTGGTTGGCGTTGATGTGCTAGTCGATGGAACTGTTGTTGTAGGAGTAGATGTCGTTGTTACTGTGGACACAGTCGACGTGGTTGGAGATGTAACAATTGTTGTTGTTGGACTAGACGTTGAAGACGACACTGAAGTCGATGGGCTGGTGGTTGGCACACTTGTTGTGGTTGGCACAGTGCTAGTCGATGGAATTGTCGTGGTTGGCGTTGATGTGCTAGTCGATGGAACTGTTGTGGTAGGAGTAGATGTCGTTGTTACTGTTGACACAGTGGATGTGGTTTGAGATGTAACAATTGTTGTGGTTGGACTAGACGTTGAAGACGACACAGAAGTCGATGGGCTGGTGGTTGGCACACTTGTTGTGGTTGGCACAGTGCTAGTCGACGGAATTGTTGTCGTTGGCGTTGATGTGCTAGTCGATGGAACTGTTGTTGTGGGTGTTGATGTCGTTGTTACTGTTGAGACAGTCGACGTGGTTGGAGATGTAACAATTGTTGTGGTTGGACTAGACGTAGAAGACGACACTGAAGTCGATGGGCTGGTGGTTGGCACACTTGTTGTGGTTGGCACAGTGCTAGTCGATGGAATTGTTGTCGTTGGCGTTGATGTGCTAGTCGATGGAACTGTTGTGGTAGGAGTAGATGTCGTTGTTACTGTGGACACAGTCGACGTGGTTGGAGATGTAACAATTGTTGTGGTTGGACTAGACGTAGAAGACGACACTGAAGTCGATGGGCTGGTTGTTGGCACACTTGTTGTGGTTGGCACAGTGCTAGTCGATGGAATTGTCGTGGTTGGCGTTGATGTGCTAGTCGATGGAACTGTTGTTGTAGGAGTAGATGTCGTTGTTACTGTGGACACAGTCGACGTGGTTGGAGATGTAACAATTGTTGTGGTTGGACTAGACGTTGAAGAAGACGCAGAAGTCGATGGGCTGGTGGTTGGCACACTTGTTGTGGTTGGCACAGTGCTAGTCGACGGAATTGTTGTCGTTGGCGTTGATGTGCTAGTCGATGGAACTGTTGTTGTGGGTGTTGATGTCGTTGTTACTGTTGAGACAGTCGACGTGGTTGGAGATGTAACAATTGTTGTGGTAGGACTAGACGTTGAAGACGACACCGAAGTCGATGGGCTGGTGGTTGGCACACTTGTTGTGGTTGGCACAGTGCTAGTCGATGGAATTGTTGTCGTTGGCGTTGATGTGCTAGTCGATGGAACTGTTGTGGTAGGAGTAGATGTCGTTGTTACTGTCGAGACAGTCGACGTGGTTGGAGATGTAACAATTGTTGTGGTTGGACTAGACGTTGAAGAAGACACAGAAGTCGATGGGCTGGTGGTTGGCACACTTGTTGTGGTTGGCACAGTGCTAGTCGACGGAATTGTTGTCGTTGGCGTTGATGTGCTAGTCGATGGAACTGTTGTGGTAGGAGTAGATGTCGTTGTTACTGTGGACACAGTCGACGTGGTTGGAGATGTAACAATTGTTGTGGTTGGACTAGACGTAGAAGACGACACTGAAGTCGATGGGCTGGTTGTTGGCACACTTGTTGTGGTTGGCACAGTGCTAGTCGATGGAACTGTTGTTGTGGGTGTTGATGTCGTTGTTACTGTTGAGACAGTCGACGTGGTTGGAGATGTAACAATTGTTGTGGTTGGACTAGACGTTGAAGAAGACACAGAAGTCGATGGGCTGGTGGTTGGCACACTTGTTGTGGTTGGCACAGTGCTAGTCGACGGAATTGTTGTCGTTGGCGTTGATGTGCTAGTCGATGGAACTGTTGTTGTGGGTGTTGATGTCGTTGTTACTGTTGAGACAGTCGACGTGGTTGGAGATGTAACAATTGTTGTGGTAGGACTAGACGTTGAAGACGACACCGAAGTCGATGGGCTGGTGGTTGGCACACTTGTTGTGGTTGGCACAGTGCTAGTCGATGGAATTGTTGTCGTTGGCGTTGATGTGCTAGTCGATGGAACTGTTGTGGTAGGAGTAGATGTCGTTGTTACTGTCGAGACAGTCGACGTGGTTGGAGATGTAACAATTGTTGTGGTTGGACTAGACGTAGAAGACGACACTGAAGTCGATGGGCTGGTGGTTGGCACACTTGTCGTGGTTGGCACAGTGCTAGTCGATGGAATTGTTGTCGTTGGCGTTGATGTGCTAGTCGATGGAATTGTTGTGGTGGGTGTTGATGTTGTTGTTACTGTGGACACAGTCGACGTGGTTGGAGATGTAACAATTGTTGTGGTTGGACTAGACGTAGAAGACGACACTGAAGTCGATGGGCTGGTTGTTGGCACACTTGTTGTGGTTGGCACAGTGCTAGTCGATGGAACTGTTGTTGTGGGTGTTGATGTCGTTGTTACTGTTGAGACAGTCGACGTGGTTGGAGATGTAACAATTGTTGTGGTTGGACTAGACGTTGAAGAAGACACAGAAGTCGATGGGCTGGTGGTTGGCACACTTGTTGTGGTTGGCACAGTGCTAGTCGACGGAATTGTTGTCGTTGGCGTTGATGTGCTAGTCGATGGAACTGTTGTTGTGGGTGTTGATGTCGTTGTTACTGTTGAGACAGTCGACGTGGTTGGAGATGTAACAATTGTTGTGGTAGGACTAGACGTTGAAGACGACACCGAAGTCGATGGGCTGGTGGTTGGCACACTTGTTGTGGTTGGCACAGTGCTAGTCGATGGAATTGTTGTCGTTGGCGTTGATGTGCTAGTCGATGGAACTGTTGTGGTAGGAGTAGATGTCGTTGTTACTGTCGAGACAGTCGACGTGGTTGGAGATGTAACAATTGTTGTGGTTGGACTAGACGTAGAAGACGACACTGAAGTCGATGGGCTGGTGGTTGGCACACTTGTCGTGGTTGGCACAGTGCTAGTCGATGGAATTGTTGTCGTTGGCGTTGATGTGCTAGTCGATGGAATTGTTGTGGTGGGTGTTGATGTTGTTGTTACTGTGGACACAGTCGACGTGGTTGGAGATGTAACAATTGTTGTGGTTGGACTAGACGTAGAAGACGACACTGAAGTCGATGGGCTGGTTGTTGGCACACTTGTTGTGGTTGGCACAGTGCTAGTCGATGGAATTGTCGTGGTTGGCGTTGATGTGCTAGTCGATGGAACTGTTGTTGTAGGAGTAGATGTCGTTGTTACTGTGGACACAGTCGACGTGGTTGGAGATGTAACAATTGTTGTGGTTGGACTAGAGGTTGAAGACGACACTGAAGTCGATGGGCTGGTGGTTGTTGTTGGTGTTGATGAGCTTGTTGAGGTTGTTGTTGTGCTACTTGATACTGTAAATGTTGATTCACTTGGCGGGGGAGGGAATGTTGGACCAGGTCTTGATGTTGTGGGTATTACAGTTGGTGTTGCCGTTGACAATAATGAGAAGGAGGATACTGAAATCACGGTTGTTGTATGGGAAACTGGTGGGAAAGAGCTTGGTGCGGGAGTTGAGCTGGTGGACGAAGAAGTTGTCCATTTGCTGCGTGATGGAAGAACTGGTGTCGAGTAGAAGGTACTCAGTGATATTACTGTTTGGGTAGAAGTTGATGAGAGTGAAATGTACGTGGAAATTCCAGGTGTCTTTGTGCCAATGCTGTAAAAGGAAAAAGTGATTGGGTTTAAAAAATTGAACTGTATAATTGGTTCCGTAGAATTTGACAATAAAATATATAAGGACTGGATTGGTTAAAAAATTGGATGTTTAATGTAACAAGGCTAACTTTGATTAGAAAAAAAAGTCTGATGGCATAACACACGTTATGGCTTGACGTAAATTCCAAAATAATTGAGAAATTGATAATTCAAAACCACGATCTTTCGTACTGTAGTTGCATGCAGTAAATACTGAGTAAATGGTTGCTGTTCCTTTAAAAATTTTAAGTAACTGCGTGAAAATTTGCAAGATACAATTTCTGGGAAGGATGAGTATTGGACAAGGCTAGTTTTGTAGTCAGATAAATATTTTGTTAATTTATTTCTAAATTCGACAAGGATTTAGTTATATTGCATATTAATTATACCATGCAGAGCTTACGATTATAAAAAATCACACATAAATAAGTCATCAACTAGTCCAAACGAACTTCTTCTCTGGCCATCCGTCAATACTTTCATCCATCCACTCTTTTCGTACTTTTGTTTACATTTTGTTTTCACATGTGACTTAAATATCTTGAAGATACTACAAGAAATCAAGTACGAATCAAGATATGCTCTATTTTTTTGATTGCTTCTTGCTGTTCTTTGCTTACGAAACTATCATAACCTTGACTAAAACATCTTTACTATAAAGCCCAATTTACTTGTTATGCCGTTTTGAAACACAACAAAGTAAACAAATCTGGAAGCGTAAGTTGCTCGCTGATTGAATAAAATTTGAATTTTGGACTGATGAGGGAAACTATCCAATTTCTGACTATGAGTACTAAGGAAACTCAAAACTACGTTTTTCGAAATAGCCGATAGGAAACGAGTCGAAATGCGAACCTAGTATGCTTCATTCAGATGTCGAACCCCATGGTGAAAAAAATATACTCGCTTTGATAAGCTCAAAAACTGCTTTTATCACCAGTGATCGAGTCTCTCTTTTACAAAATTGGCACAAAAATCCCTTATTGTCTTACGTACGACGATAAAAAGTAAAACTATTTACTGTTTTAAAAGACTTTGAGAAGCGGACTCCACCTGACCTGTCAATAAGGTAATATGGGACACAAAATCACTCTAAAATGCTTAATTTTTTTTATATCTTAAATTGTTGCCAAGATCTATCGTTACTTACTAATACAAAAATGATAACTTTTTTAAGTTTTTGAGATATTCAGCAAAATATATTTTCCATGGTTGATCAAGTGTCGCCTTGATGACAGAAACTGTCAATCGATAATCAAAGTGTGCGATACGATACTAGAGGGAATGTTAATGCTGTTTCTATAAGTATTCTTAACATCCAAATCGTATTTTAAACGCTAAAAGGTATAGTAATACGTCTTGAAGCCGTTTAATAATTTGGTGACCCGAAAAAAAGCAAAATAACCTGGCTCAATTGACTAACCATGAGCCCGGAGAGAAATGAACACCAGTAAGGTTCGTATCATTCTAAATGGAAGTATTTTTCTTTACCGCAATGGCCTTTGTGGAAACGTTTGAAGCCAATTGGATAATGTATCGCTCTTTTTCTTCTCCTTTTATTGTATATACTGTATTCGTCTAATCTAATATAGACAGATATACGCTTTTTCCCGTGTTTCCCGTGTACGCACATGAATTCGGCTATGTCGGTATTGCCGGATTTTCAGCCGAGAGAGGCTGGAACCGAGCTATTGTTCTCTTCCGGACGGAAGTCGGTAGTATATGCTCAAAAACACTATTGTACATATTGTTTTGAAAGAAAATGAGTTCGAATCACATGAGTTTTTCGACAAACAGTTTTTTCGGAAAACTACCAACTTTGAAACACTTATTTTCCTGCGGTATTCCACCTATTTCATCCAAAAAACATTCAAAAGTTTATACACTAATGAACTAAAAAAGGGTGTCTCTCCGGTCTTAAGATTTTGATACTTTTCTAAAAGAGACCACTTAGCACTCTTTATTCTAACTTCAAAAATAATTCAAAAAAATAACGAGACGCTATATAAGAAATTTGATAAACGCTTTCATAGATCAACAGGTAAAGATAATGAAAAAATGTCAAAAAAACCTCGAAGTGTTCATGGTTCGATTGTCTGCACTGTAAAATATGCCTTCGTCAATAGCTTATATTCACGATAGGCGCCATGATGGTTTTTATATTGTAATGCAAATTAGCCATGCGGTCTCTGAGGGGGCAAACATTAGGAGAAGAAAGCATTTTTAGAACATCGGCTCATCCTAGAGAACTTATTCTTATGCCAAATATTGCTTCAAACTATCCAAAAAAAATATGCATGTAGTTTTGGAATATTTGTCCCTAACCATTTTAAAATTAATACATATTCACTGGAAAACATTAAAATTTAATTATATTATTAATCAATAAATAAAGCAGTTGAAATCTGCTGATTTGAAGTTGCATAACACCTAAGTTTTGCAAATTTTCTCGATTCTGATTGGCTAATATTTTTTCTCAGATCAGCTAGTTATCTGCATTACAATATCAAAAACATCGTGGCGTCTATCGTGAATATAGTCTATTCCAATGTCTTGTTTACATGGCTAGAATAATAGAAAATTACGCTAAAACTTTGCTTCGTTCGGGACATTTAGTATAATATATACCTTTTCTCACATTAACTATAATTTTCCTCACACTAAATATATTTTCATTAAAAGGTACACAGTCGAAAATTATTTTCCTTCTCTCAAAGTGTCAATTTTTAACCAACGCGTTTTTTGTTTTTTTTCTTGGATAAAAAAATTTATCTAAAATATGAACGGAATCCCATTTTCCAAGTTTATGTTGTTATGTTATGATAATTCAAAACCTCTTCCTCCGATACAAAAAATATTCCTTACCTTTCATAAGTGCTTATTGAATAAGAAACCGACGTTGACGGTGTAGAAGAAACACTAGTTATGGTTGAAGATGAAGAACTCGAGGTTGACGTTGTAACAGTGGAAACAGTCGAGGTACTCGGAGAAGTAACAATTGTTGTGGTTGGACTAGACGTCGAAGACGACACTGAAGTCGATGGGCTGGTGGTTGGCACACTTGTGGTTGTGGGCACAGTGCTAGTCGATGGAATTGTTGTCGTTGCCGTTGATGTGCTAGTGGATGGAACTGTTGTGGTGGGTGTTGATGTCGTTGTTACTGTCGAGACAGTCGATGTGCTTGGGGATGTAACAATTGTTGTGGTTGGACTAGACGTCGAAGACGACACTGAAGTCGATGGGCTGGTGGTTGGCACACTTGTGGTTGTGGGCACAGTGCTAGTTGATGGAATTGTTGTCGTTGGTGTTGATGTGCTAGTCGATGGAACTGTTGTGGTGGGTGTTGATGTCGTTGTTACTGTCGAGACAGTCGATGTGCTTGGGGATGTAACAATTGTTGTGGTTGGACTAGACGTTGAAGACGACACTGAAGTCGATGGGCTGGTGGTTGGCACACTTGTGGTTGTGGGCACAGTGCTAGTCGATGGAATTGTTGTCGTTGGCGTTGATGTGCTAGTCGATGGAATTGTTGTGGTGGGTGTTGATGTCGTTGTTACTGTCGAAACAGTCGATGTGCTTGGCGATGTAACAATTGTTGTGGTTGGACTAGACGTCGAAGACGACACTGAAGTCGATGGGCTGGTTGTTGGGACACTTGTGGTTGTGGGCACAGTGCTAGTCGATGCAATTGTTGTCGTTGGCGTTGATGTGCTAGTCGATGGAACTGTTGTGGTGGGTGTTGATGTCGTTGTTACTGTCGAGACAGTCGATGTGCTTGGCGTTGTAACAATTGTTGTGGTTGGACTAGACGTCGAAGACGACACTGAAGTCGATGGGCTGGTTGTTGATACACTTGTGGTTGTGGGCACAGTGCTAGTCGATGGAATTGTTGTCGTTGGCGTTGATGTGCTAGTCGATGGAACTGTTGTAGTGGGTATTGATGTCGTTGTTACTGTCGAGACAGTCGATGTGCTTGGCGATGTAACAATTGTTGTGGTTGGACTAGACGTCGAAGACGACACTGAAGTCGATGGGCTGGTTGTTGGGACACTTGTGGTTGTGGGCACAGTGCTAGTCGATGGAATGCTCGTGCTTGGCGAAGATGTGCTAGTGGATGGAACTGTTGTGGTAGGAGTAGATGTCGTTGTTACTGTCGACACAGTCGATGTGCTTGGAGATGTAACAATTGTTGTCGTTGGACTAGACGTCGAAGACGACACAGAAGTCGATGGGCTGGTGGTTGGCACACTTGTGGTTGTGGGCACAGTGCTAGTCGATGGAATTGTTGTCGTTGGCGTTGATGTGCTAGTCGATGGAACTGTTGTGGTGGGTGTTGATGTCGTTGTTACTGTGGACACAGTCGATGTGCTTGTGGATGTAACAATTGTTGTGGTTGGACTAGACGTTGAAGACGACACTGAAGTCGATGGGCTGGTGGTTGGAACACTTGTGGTTGTGGGCACAGTGCTAGTCGATGGAATTGTTGTCGTTGGTGTTGATGTGCTAGTCGATGGAACTGTTGTGGTGGGTGTTGATGTCGTTGTTACTGTCGAGACAGTCGATGTGCTTGGCGATGTAACAATTGATGTGGTTGGACTAGACGTAGAAGACGACACTGAAGTCGATGGGCTGGTGGTTGGTACACTTGTGGTTGTGGGCACAGTGCTAGTCGATGGAATTGTTGTCGTTGGCGTTGATGTGCTAGTGGATGGAACTGTTGTGGTGGGTGTTGATGTCGTTGTTACTGTCGAGACAGTCGATGTGCTTGGGGATGTAACAATTGTTGTGGTTGGACTAGACGTTGAAGACGACACTGAAGTCGATGGGCTGGTGGTTGGCACACTTGTGGTTGTGGGCACAGTGCTAGTCGATGGAATTGTTGTCGTTGGCGTTGATGTGCTAGTCGATGGAATTGTTGTGGTGGGTGTTGATGTCGTTGTTACTGTCGACACAGTCGATGTGCTTGGCGATGTAACAATTGTTGTGGTTGGACTAGACGTCGAAGACGACACTGAAGTAGATGGGCTGGTGGTTGGCACACTTGTGGTTGTGGGCACAGTGCTAGTCGATGGAATTGTTGTCGTTGGCGTTGATGTGCTAGTCGATGGAACTGTTGTGGTGGGTGTTGATGTCGTTGTTACTGTCGAGACAGTCGATGTGCTTGGGGATGTAACAATTGTTGTGGTTGGACTAGACGTCGAAGACGACACTGAAGTCGATGGGCTGGTGGTTGGCACACTTGTGGTTGTGGGCACAGTGCTAGTCGATGGAATTGTTGTCGTTGGCGTTGATGTGCTAGTGGATGGAACTGTTGTGGTGGGTGTTGATGTCGTTGTTACTGTCGAGACAGTCGATGTGCTTGGGGATGTAACAATTGTTGTGGTTGGACTAGACGTCGAAGACGACACTGAAGTCGATGGGCTGGTGGTTGGCACACTTGTGGTTGTGGGCACAGTGCTAGTTGATGGAATTGTTGTCGTTGGCGTTGATGTGCTAGTCGATGGAACGGTTGTGGTGGGTGTTGATGTCGTTGTTACTGTCGAGACAGTCGATGTGCTTGGCGTTGTAACAATTGTTGTGGTTGGACTAGACGTCGAAGACGACACTGAAGTCGATGGGCTGGTTGTTGATACACTTGTGGTTGTGGGCACAGTGCTAGTCGATGGAATTGTTGTCGTTGGCGTTGATGTGCTAGTCGATGGAACTGTTGTAGTGGGTATTGATGTCGTTGTTAC
Organism: Anthopleura xanthogrammica; assembly: GCA_964019055.1. NCBI lineage: Eukaryota > Metazoa > Cnidaria > Anthozoa > Actiniaria > Actiniidae > Anthopleura > Anthopleura xanthogrammica. Next base: position 25,849,568 of record OZ025206.1, on the reverse strand, counting down.
TGTCGAGACAGTCGATGTGCTTGGCGATGTAACAATTGTTGTGGTTGGACTAGACGTCGAAGACGACACTGAAGTCGATGGGCTGGTTGTTGGGACACTTGTGGTTGTGGGCACAGTGCTAGTCGATGGAATTGTTGTCGTTCGCGTTGATGTGCTAGTCGATGGAATTGTTGTGGTGGGTGTTGATGTCGTTGTTACTGTCGAAACAGTCGATGTGCTTGGCGTTGTAACAATTGTTGTGGTTGGACTAGACGTCGAAGACGACACAGAAGTCGATGGGCTGGTGGTTGGGACACTTGTGGTTGTGGGCACAGTGCTAGTCGATGGAATTGTTGTCGTTGGCGTTGATGTGCTAGTCGATGGAACTGTTGTGGTGGGTGTTGATGTCGTTGTTACTGTGGACACAGTCGATGTGCTTGTGGATGTAACAATTGTTGTGGTTGGACTAGACGTTGAAGACGACACTGAAGTCGATGGGCTGGTGGTTGGAACACTTGTGGTTGTGGGCACAGTGCTAGTCGATGGAATTGTTGTCGTTGGTGTTGATGTGCTAGTCGATGGAACTGTTGTGGTGGGTGTTGATGTTGTTGTTACTGTCGAGACAGTCGATGTGCTTGGCGATGTAACAATTGATGTGGTTGGACTAGACGTAGAAGACGACACTGAAGTCGATGGGCTGGTGGTTGGTACACTTGGGGTTGTGGGCACAGTGCTAGTCGATGGAATTGTTGTCGTTGGCGTTGATGTGCTAGTGGATGGAACTGTTGTGGTGGGTGTTGATGTCGTTGTTACTGTCGAGACAGTCGATGTGCTTGGCGAAGTAAGAATTGTTGTGGTTGGACTAGACGTCGAAGACGACACTGAAGTCGATGGGCTGGTGGTTGGCACACTTGTGGTGGTGGGCACAGTGCTACTCGATGGAATTGTTGTAGTGGGTGTTGATGTCGTTGTTACTGTCGAGACAGTCGATGTGCTTGGGGATGTAACAATTGTTGTGGTTGGACTAGACGTTGAAGACGACACTGAAGTCGATGGGCTGGTGGTTGGAACACTTGTGGTTGTGGGCACAGTGCTAGTCGATGGAATTGTTGTCGTTGGCGTTGATGTGCTAGTCGATGGAACTGTTGTGGTGAGTATTGATGTCGTTGTTACTGTCGAGACAGTCGATGTGCTTGTGGATGTAACAGTTGTTGTGGTTGGACTAGACGTCGAAGACGACACTGAAGTCGATGGGCTGGTGGTTGGCACACTTGTGGTTGTGGGCACAGTGCTACTCGATGGAATTGTTGTAGTGGGTGTTGATGTCGTTGTTACTGTCGAGACAGTCGATGTGCTTGGGGATGTAACAATTGTTGTGGTTGGACTAGACGTTGAAGACGACACTGAAGTCGATGGGCTGGTGGTTGGAACACTTGTGGTTGTGGGCACAGTGCTACTCGATGGAATTGTTGTCGTTGGTGTTGATGTGCTAGTCGATGGAACTGTTGTGGTGGGTGTTGATGTCGTTGTTACTGTCGAGACAGTCGATGTGCTTGGCGATGTAACAATTGTTGTGGTTGGACTAGACGTCGAAGACGACACTGAAGTCGATGGGCTGGTAGTTGGTACACTTGTGGTTGTGGGCACAGTGCTAGTCGATGGAATTGTTGTCGTTGGCGTTGATGTGCTAGTCGATGGAACTGTTGTAGTGGGTGTTGATGTCGTTGTTACTGTCGAGACAGTCGATGTGCTTGGGGATGTAACAATTGTTGTGGTTGGACTAGATGTTGAAGACGACACTGAAGTCGATGGGCTGGTGGTTGGAACACTTGTGGTTGTGGGCACAGTGCTAGTCGATGGAATTGTTGTCGTTGGTGTTGATGTGCTAGTCGATGGAACTGTTGTAGTGGGTGTTGATGTCGTTGTTACTGTCGAGACAGTCGATGTGCTTGGCGATGTAACAATTGTTGTGGTTGGACTAGACGTCGAAGACGACACTGAAGTCGATGGGCTGGTAGTTGGTACACTTGTGGTTGTGGGCACAGTGCTAGTCGATGGAATTGTTGTCGTCGGCGTTGATGTGCTAGTGAATGGAACTGTTGTGGTGGGTGTTGATGTCGTTGTTACTGTCGAGACAGTCGATGTGCTTGGCGATGTAACAATTGTTGTGGTTGGACTAGACGTCGACGACGACACAGAAGTCGATGGGCTGGTGGTTGGTACGCTTGTGGTTGTGGGCACAGTGCTGGTCGATGGAATTGTTGTCGTTGGCGTTGATGTGCTAGTCGATGGAACTGTTGTGGTGGGTGTTGATGTCGTTGTTACTGTGGACACAGTCGATGTGCTTGGGGATGTAACAATTGTTGTGGTTGGACTAGACGTTGAAGACGACACTGAAGTCGATGGGCTGGTGGTTGTTGTTGGTGTTGATGAGCTTGTTGAGGTTGTTGTTGTGCTACTTGATACTGTAAATGTTGATTCACTTGGCAGGGGAGGGAATGTTGGACCAGGTCTTGATGTTGTGGGTATTACAGTTGGTGTTGCCGTTGACAATAATGAGATGGAGGATACTGGAATCACGATTGTTGGGTTGGTAACTGGTGGGAAAGAGCTTGGTGCGGGAGTTGAGCTGGTGGACGAAGAAGTTGTGGATTTGCTGGGTGATGGAAGAACTGGTGTTGAGTAGAAGGTACTCAGTGATATTACTGTTCGTGTAGAAGTTGATGATAATGAAAAGTACGTGGAAATTCCAGGTGTCTTTGAGCCAATGCTGTAAAAGAAAAAAGTGATTTGGTTTAATAATTAGAACTGCGAAGTTTGTTTCATAGCATTTTATTAGATAAGTTATAACGACTACATTAGATGAGAACTTGAATGTTTAATTTAACAAGGAATATTTGCTTGTTTAAAGCAAAGGGTGTCTTCGAAGTTGGAGAAGGGGGATATAGATAACTTATAAAGATAACTTTGCCTATTTCTTCTCATGCTGCTTGACGAGCGTTTGCATGACCATATAAAAGGAGTTTTCAAACCCACAAAAAATTAAATCTGTACAATTTTAAACAAAAAAATATAACGGGAAGATTTTTTTTTCGTGGAAAGAATATTAATATTCTGTCCAAGTATATTAATTCATACATAAAAAAACGAGTGCGAATATTCGATCAAGGAATCCAAACACGGATGAAATTAAAAATTTAATTGTTAGTGTATTCAAACCCCTAGCAAATATAATAACTGAATTACAGTTATTAGTTTTTCGCAACAACTTAAACTTGCCAGCGGGAACATTTTAGGTACTTTTATTGCTATTATGACCTCACATATTACGCAAACTCCTAAAAATCAGCGATAAAACATCGACAATGATCTTCATTCAAAACTACCTATTATCTTTGAAGTACGAAGACAAAACGCTCAATTCTTTGTAGGGCTCTTTACACAAGAAAAAAACCGCCTTAAGTTACTTGTGTTATTTTTTCTTTTAAGCACTCGTACTGCAGTAAGCAGTCCTTAGTGGTGAGGGAAAATGAGACCGACGCTAAGAACGGCTGCAAAGCAGACTAACTTCAGCCTCGAATCACTGAGCATTTAGCACGGCGCCTCACATTGAAACCTTTGTGCGTGACAAGCAAAGCGTATCTCGGAAGTGGGCTATTGTTGTTTACAAAACAAAATTGCCATCATTTGACTTATAGCTCATATACTGTTGCGATTTTAGAGTGAAAACATATATGACTTTTAATAAAGTTGAATTGGCGCGTACGAAACGTCAGGAAGCCCAAAATAGCATGGAATGTTTTATAAGTAATCAATAAATGTTCAGACAATTGTTTTTTGTCGATCTCAAATTTAAGGTATAAAAACGACATACTAAATGGAAAAAAAAAATTGAACTAATCGAAATCGGGACAAATACAGTCTCAACTATTGGCCAGAGCGGGACTCGAACCCGGAACAACCGGATTGCGAGACCAATGCTCTGACCACTCGACACTGCTGCCTCCTTCTAGTGTTTACAATGGAACCGTTGACCGTTAAAACCACGTGAGTAGTGGAGAGTTCAGACACTGAAGGGAAACGTCCGCTAAATCATTTTGACAAGAAGTTACTTGTGATTGTGTTTTGTCTTGTAAAACGTTTCATTTGAAAGCAACCATGTTTTCTGCATTCTGCTTAATAATTTTGGACAATTCTGGAAATTTCTCGAGAGAAATAAATGGCTAAAATTTGAACAAGACACACTACAGATGGAAGAAAAAAAAATATTTTGGAGCACAACTCAAATTTTAGAACTATACATGATCACACGCTATCAATGTAAACATGAATCAAGAGATGCACACTACTATTTCAGAGATACGTAACTAAACCACCAAAAAGTGCAGGTATTATCGAATAAAAGTGAACATTAGTTTGATAAGACACGGACACGCGTGCTCTAAGTCCGTATGAAAATTAGTCGAAAGCGTCTGGTGTTCGTGCGATGCGAACTTTGTTGGTTATACAGCGCGCCACCTATACCAACAAATAGACGTACATCGTTACTCGGTGATTAGCAGGCATCGTAACGAAGACCACGAACTAACAACATCGGTCCTTGAAAAATGCTTTACCATCTTAAAGAAACGTACAAGCAAGCTCGATTGTGTAATATATAAGATGCTTTACATTAAGAAAAAGTCGCCTACGCTGAACGTTAAGACGGACTCTATGCGAGCTAAACTATTAACGTGACACTTTATTTAACTAATTGACTATTACATATTTATACACGCTTTACTTATATCTAATTCACTTCATAATGACATATATCGTTAAAATTGCTATAATAAAAAAATCTACAGGGAATTTATATTTCAATTTTTTAAAGAAAAATGACACTAAGCCTTTAATTAAGTGATTAAAAATCTTCCTCTTTTATAACAAAAATCCCTTACCTTATATGAGAACTAGTTGACAAGGATACCGACGTCGATGGTGTAGATGAACTACTAGTAATGCTTGAAGATGACGAAATCGAAGATGACGTTGTAACTGTCGACACAGTCAAAGTAGTTGAAGATGTAACAATTGTTGTGGTTGGACTAGACGTCGAAGACGACACAGAAGTCGATGGGCTGGTGGTTGGCACACTTGTGGTTGTGGGCACAGTGCTACTCGATGGAATTGTCGTGGATAAGAACGATGTGCTACTCGATGGAACTGTTGTGGTAGGAGTAGATGTCGTTGTTACTGTCGACACAGTCGATGTGCTTGGAGATGTAACAATTGTTGTGGTTGGACTAGACGTCGAAGACGACACAGAAGTCGACGGGCTGGTGGTTGGCACACTTGTGGTTGTGGGCACAGTGCTAGTCGATGGAATGGTCGTGCTTGGCGAAGATGTGCTAGTGGATGGAACTGTTGTGGTAGGAGTAGATGTCGTTGTTACTGTCGACACAGTCGATGTGCTTGGAGATGTAACAATTGTTGTGGTTGGACTAGACGTCGAAGACGACACAGAAGTCGATGGGCTGGTGGTTGGCACACTTGTGGTTGTGGGCACAGTGCTAGTCGATGGAATTGTCGTGGATGGCGACGATGTGCTAGTGGATGGAACTGTTGTGGTAGGAGTAGATGTCGTTGTTACTGTCGACACAGTCGATGTGCTTGCAGATGTAACAATTGTTGTGGTTGGACTAGACGTCGAAGACGACACAGAAGTCGATGGGCTGGTGGTTGGCACACTTGTGGTTGTGGGCACAGTGCTAGTCGATGGAATGGTCGTGCTTGGCGAAGATGTGCTAGTGGATGGAACTGTTGTGGAAGGAGTAGATGTCGTTGTTACTGTCGACACAGTCGATGTGCTTGGAGATGTAACAATTGTTGTCGTTGGACTAGACGTCGAAGACGACACAGAAGTCGATGGGCTGGTGGTTGGCACACTTGTGGTTGTGGGCACAGTGCTAGTCGATGGAATGGTCGTGCTTGGCGAAGATGTGCTAGTGGATGGAACTGTTGTGGTAGGAGTAGATGTCGTTGTTACTGTCGACACAGTCGATGTGCTTGGAGATGTAACAATTGTTGTGGTTGGACTAGACGTCGAAGACGACACAGAAGTCGATGGGCTGGTGGTTGGGACACTTGTGGTTGTGGGCACAGTGCTAGTCGATGGAATTGTCGTGGATGGCGACGATGTGCTAGTGGATGGAATTGTTGTGGTAGGAGTAGATGTCGTTGTTACTGTCGACACAGTCGATGTGCTTGGAGATGTAACAATTGTTGTGGTTGGACTAGACGTCGAAGACGACACAGAAGTCGATGGGCTGGTGGTTGGCACACTTGTGGTTGTGGGCACAGTGCTAGTCGATGGAATTGTCGTGGATGGCGACGATGTGCTAGTGGATGGAACTGTTGTGCTAGGAGTAGATGTCGTTGTTACTGTCGACACAGTCGATGTGCTTGGAGATGTAACAATTGTTGTGGTTGGACTAGACGTCGAAGACGACACAGACGTCGATGGGCTGGTGGTTGGCACACTTGTGGTTGTGGGCACAGTGCTAGTCGATGGAATTGTCGTGGATGGCGACGATGTGCTAGTGGATGGAACTGTTGTGGTAGGAGTAGATGTCGTTGTTACTGTCGACACAGTCGATGTGCTTGGAGATGTAACAATTGTTGTGGTTGGACTAGACGTCGAAGACGACACAGAAGTCGATGGGCTGGTGGTTGGAACACTTGTGGTTGTGGGCACAGTACTAGTCGATGGAATGGTTGTGGATGGCGACGATGTGCTAGTGGATGGAACTGTTGTGCTAGGAGTAGATGTCGTTGTTACTGTCGACACAGTCGATGTGCTTGCAGATGTAACAATTGTTGTGGTTGGACTAGACGTCGAAGACGACACAGAAGTCGATGGGCTGGTGGTTGGAACACTTGTGGTTGTGGGCACAGTACTAGTCGATGGAATGGTTGTGGATGGCGACGATGTGCTAGTGGATGGAACTGTTGTGCTAGGAGTAGATGTCGTTGTTACTGTCGACACAGTCGATGTGCTTGGAGATGTAACAATTGTTGTGGTTGGACTAGACGTCGAAGACGACACAAAAGTCGATGGGCTAGTGGTTGGCACACTTGTGGTTGTGGGCACAGTGCTAGTCGATGGAATGGTCGTGCTTGGCGAAGATGTGCTAGTGGATGGAACTGTTGTGGTAGGAGTAGATGTCGTTGTTACTGTCGACACAGTCGATGTGCTTGGAGATGTAACAATTGTTGTCGTTGGACTAGACGTCGAAGACGACACAGAAGTCGATGGGCTGGTGGTTGGCACACTTGTGGTTGTGGGCACAGTGCTAGTCGATGGAATTGTCGTGGATGGCGACGATGTGCTAGTGGATGGAACTGTTGTGGTAGGAGTAGATGTCGTTGTTACTGTCGACACAGTCGATGTGCTTGGAGATGTAACAATTGTTGTGGTTGGACTAGACGTCGAAGACGACACAGAAGTCGATGGGCTGGTGGTTGGAACACTTGTGGTTGTGGGCACAGTACTAGTCGATGGAATGGTTGTGGATGGCGACGATGTGCTAGTGGATGGAACTGTTGTGCTAGGAGTAGATGTCGTTGTTACTGTCGACACAGTCGATGTGCTTGGAGATGTAACAATTGTTGTGGTTGGACTAGACGTCGAAGACGACACAGAAGTCGATGGGCTAGTGGTTGGCACACTTGTGGTTGTGGGCACAGTGCTAGTCGATGGAATGGTCGTGCTTGGCGAAGATGTGCTAGTGGATGGAACTGTTGTGGAAGGAGTAGATGTCGTTGTTACTGTCGACACAGTCGATGTGCTTGGAGATGTAACAATTGTTGTGGTTGGACTAGACGTCGAAGACGACACAGACGTCGATGGGCTGGTGGTTGGCACACTTGTGGTTGTGGGCACAGTGCTAGTCGATGGAATTGTCGTGGATGGCGACGATGTGCTAGTGGATGGAACTGTTGTGGTAGGAGTAGATGTCGTTGTTACTGTCGACACAGTCGATGTGCTTGGAGATGTAACAATTGTTGTGGTTGGACTAGACGTCGAAGACGACACAGAAGTCGATGGGCTGGTAGTTGGAACACTTGTGGTTGTGGGCACAGTACTAGTCGATGGAATGGTTGTGGATGGCGACGATGTGCTAGTGGATGGAACTGTTGTGCTAGAAGTAGATGTCGTTGTTACTGTCGACACAGTCGATGTGCTTGGAGATGTAACAATTGTTGTGGTTGGACTAGACGTCGAAGACGACACAGAAGTCGATGGGCTGGTGGTTGGAACACTTGTGGTTGTGGGCACAGTACTAGTCGATGGAATGGTTGTGGATGGCGACGATGTGCTAGTGGATGGAACTGTTGTGCTAGGAGTAGATGTCGTTGTTACTGTCGACACAGTCGATGTGCTTGGAGATGTAACAATTGTTGTGGTTGGACTAGACGTCGAAGACGACACAGAAGTCGATGGGCTGGTGGTTGGAACACTTGTGGTTGTGGGCACAGTACTAGTCGATGGAATGGTTGTGGATGGCGACGATGTGCTAGTGGATGGAACTGTTGTGCTAGGAGTAGATGTCGTTGTTACTGTCGACACAGTCGATGTGCTTGGAGATGTAACAATTGTTGTGGTTGGACTAGACGTCGAAGACGACACAGAAGTCGATGGGCTAGTGGTTGGCACACTTGTGGTTGTGGGCACAGTGCTAGTCGATGGAATGGTCGTGCTTGGCGAAGATGTGCTAGTGGATGGAACTGTTGTGGTAGGAGTAGATGTCGTTGTTACTGTCGACACAGTGGATGTGCTTGGAGATGTAACAATTGTTGTGGTTGGACTAGACGTCGAAGACGACACAGAAGTCGATGGGCTGGTGGTTGGCACACTTGTGGTTGTGGACACAGTGCTAGTCGATGGAATTGTCGTGGATGGCGACGATGTGCTAGTGGATGGAACTGTTGTGGTAGGAGTAGATGTCGTTGTTACTGTCGACACAGTCGATGTGCTTGGAGATGTTACAATTGTTGTGGTTGGACTAGACGTCGAAGACGACACAGAAGTCGATGGGCTAGTGGTTGGCACACTTGTGGTTGTGGGCACAGTGCTAGTCGATGGAATGGTCGTGCTTGGCGACGATGTGCTAGTGGATGGAACTGTTGTGCTAGGAGTAGATGTCGTTGTTACTGTCGACACAGTCGATGTGCTTGGAGATGTAACAATTGTTGTGGTTGGACTAGACGTCGAAGACGACACAGAAGTCGATGGGCTGGTGGTTGGAACACTTGTGGTTGTGGGCACAGTACTAGTCGATGGAATGGTTGTGGATGGCGACGATGTGCTAGTGGATGGAACTGTTGTGCTAGGAGTAGATGTCGTTGTTACTGTCGACACAGTCGATGTGCTTGGAGATGTAACAATTGTTGTGGTTGGACTAGAGGTCGAAGACGACACAGAAGTCGATGGGCTAGTGGTTGGCACACTTGTGGTTGTGGGCACAGTGCTAGTCGATGGAATGGTCGTGCTTGGCGACGATGTGCTAGTGGATGGAACTGTTGTGCTAGGAGTAGATGTCGTTGTTACTGTCGACACAGTCGATGTGCTTGGAGATGTAACAATTGTTGTGGTTGGACTAGACGTCGAAGACGACACAGAAGTCGATGGGCTGGTGGTTGGAACACTTGTGGTTGTGGGCACAGTACTAGTCGATGGAATGGTTGTGGATGGCGACGATGTGCTAGTGGATGGAACTGTTGTGCTAGGAGTAGATGTCGTTGTTACTGTCGACACAGTCGATGTGCTTGGAGATGTAACAATTGTTGTGGTTGGACTAGAGGTCGAAGACGACACAGAAGTCGATGGGCTAGTGGTTGGCACACTTGTGGTTGTGGGCACAGTGCTAGTCGATGGAATGGTCGTGCTTGGCGAAGATGTGCTAGTGGATGGAACTGTTGTGGAAGGAGTAGATGTCGTTGTTACTGTCGACACAGTCGATGTGCTTGGAGATGTAACAATTGTTGTGGTTGGACTAGACGTCGAAGACGACACAGAAGTCGATGGGCTGGTGGTTGGAACACTTGTGGTTGTGGGCACAGTACTAGTCGATGGAATGGTTGTGGATGGCGACGATGTGCTAGTGGATGGAACTGTTGTGCTAGGAGTAGATGTCGTTGTTACTGTCGACACAGTCGATGTGCTTGGAGATGTAACAATTGTTGTGGTTGGACTAGACGTCGAAGACGACACAGAAGTCGATGGGCTGGTGGTTGGCACACTTGTGGTTGTGGGCACAGTGCTAGTCGATGGAATGGTCGTGCTTGGCGAAGATGTGCTAGTGGATGGAACTGTTGTGGAAGGAGTAGATGTCGTTGTTACTGTCGACACAGTCGATGTGCTTGGAGATGTAACAATTGTTGTGGTTGGACTAGACGTCGAAGACGACACAGACGTCGATGGGCTGGTGGTTGGCACACTTGTGGTTGTGGGCACAGTGCTAGTCGATGGAATTGTCGTGGATGGCGACGATGTGCTAGTGGATGGAACTGTTGTGGTAGGAGTAGATGTCGTTGTTACTGTCGACACAGTCGATGTGCTTGGAGATGTAACAATTGTTGTGGTTGGACTAGACGTCGAAGACGACACAGAAGTCGATGGGCTGGTGGTTGTTGTTGGTGTTGATGAGCTTGTTGAGGTTGTTGTTGTGCTACTTGATACTGTAAATGTTGATTCACTTGGCATGGGAGGGAATGTTGGACCAGGTCTTGATGTTGTGGGTATTACAGTTGGTGTTGCCGTTGACAATAATGAGATGGAGGATACTGGAATCACGATTGTTGGGTTGGTAACTGGTGGGAAAGAGCTTGGTGCGGGAGTTGAGCTGGTGGACGAAGAAGTTGTCGATTTGCTGGGTGTTGGAAGAACTGGTGTTGAGTAGAAGGTACTCAGTGATATTACTGTTTGGGTAGAAGTTGATGAGAGGGATATGTACGTGGAAATTCCAGGTGTCATTGACTCAATGCTGTAAAAGAAAAAAATAGTTTTTAATATATAAACTTAACATCTTTAAGATGTCGAATCTTCGTGAGATTATACTTCTTTGGCTTATTTTTTCATTTGAAATCGTATACATTTGGTTTTTTATCACTTAACTATAAAATTTATAATGACTACATGTTGGTTAATAAATTTGATGTTTATTTTAACAAGTATGGGAAACTGGAATGGGAGAGTAAAGAGATTGTAACTACATACGTACGGCATGGCTCGACATAAATCCTATTATAAATAGCCGGAAACAAAACGAGCAAGGGACTGGGTTGTAACTTCAAAAACTAATTTAATTAAGGTTCCAGAAAAAAGAGCCTATCATATAGAAGGGCAACATGAAAAAGCCTTACTAAGCGAGTTTCAGTATGGTTGACCTTAAAATAGAAACAATGTTATGAGCATTCAAACACTGATAAAGTTACAGAGAATAGACCTCTTTACCTTCGTATGCAAATTGCCCATTTCAGACCATATGATATTCCCTTGAGAAATGTTCTTTTGTTAAAATATTTACATATGAAAGAATCAACTCCCAAGAGTGGTATCACGTGGTCTGAAATGGGCACAACAAACAACGAAGGTAAAGAGGTGTATTGTATCGTGTCCTTACAAACGTCCAGCCACACATACATTCTCTGTATTTTAGAAACTTTCAAATTTTCAAATCTAACTAATTATTATGTGCTCTTTCTTGTGATGGCAATGATATTTAAGTAACTATGTTTGTTAATTAAATTAAACTAATCGGCAAACCCGTGAAACTTCACTCTTCTACTTGGAAAAAATCATTCTTATTAGGTATTTATTTACACTGTATAAAATGCTATCCTAACTTAAAAAATCAGTTTGCTCGCCATTTTGACTTGATTTTAAGGGATTAATTTCTTCTAGCTAGTTGGTTTGCAATTTGGATTGAAATCTACAATTAGTTCACGTGAACCACAGGCATTTGTTTTGATTTTTTTTTTTTTTTAGGCAGCTAGTGTTTTAGCCATTCCATGATGAAAAGGAGTAGCAGGATATTTACTTGAACATTAGTCTTTTATAAAAAATAAATATAAACCAAACGATTCTACAATAACAAAGAAATCCTCCTTTGAAGTGAGTTGTGAAGCGTGAAGTGTCACGATCCCGATGGTAGGGTGTTACGTCATCCAGTAAATTTTCTGGAAAAGGGTAAAAGAAGATGGCGGCTACCTGTGGCTTATCTGGCAGAGCGTGAGTTTTAAAGACAAACTTTCATTTCTGGCAATGCGAAGAGCGAACCTCTCAGCCAGAGATACCCAAAAGGCACCACACTAACACTTGCTCTTGTGATTTACGGGCTTTAGTTGGCTGGAGAGTAAACAATTTTGTGTCACAGACGGGGGACTGGTTAGACTAGTATAATATGGATTGAAGAAACTCGGTCCCGGTGCACTGCCTGTTTTGTTACCGGCCAATTGATATAGGATTCATAAAATACTTTTGTAAATTGTTAGTTTCTTATTTTACGGATATTACGTTGCTCTCAAAGATTGATGGTAACCAGGCAAAAATATTTGTCGTTTTGAATATGTGGACGATTTATTTTAAGTTATAAGGACGTTAGTTGTTTTGTACAGTTTAGTTTTTATAATGCTATTAAAGTTGGAAATCAATACATGAAAAAATTCCGATGAACACATTTTCACTTATTTCCAAATTCAACAGGCATCTAGTCCTATTGCATTATAACTAAATCATGGAAAGTACAATTATCAAAATGGCACATAAAAAACTAGTTTGAAATTGGTACAAATATAACCTTTTGTCTAAGCATCCGCAAACAGTCAAACACTTTCATCCCTGTGGCGGCACTTCTTTATATTTATTATTTGTTCGCATTTCCTTTCGACTTAATTATTCGACTTAATCTTATTTTCTAGAGATACAACGAGGGATCGGGTACGCAACAAGATTTGCTCTATTGCTTGGTTGATTCTTCCTCCTGTCTGTTCTTTGCTCACGAAACTGTAATAATCTTGACTAAAACATCTTTACACCCCAATTTACTTCGTCCTACGATTTTTTTAAATATTCAAGGTATTGACAAGCTAACAACGCTTCTAAACTCTACCTGCATGTCCTTAATACGAAGCAACGTCATTTATCTAAAACGAAGACTGTGAAATATTGAAATATGTATTTTACAATTGATCTACCCTATGGTCTAGATATTGTGAAGAAAAAACCGAGCTAAGGTTTTAGTTTCACAAAAGAGGGAATTCAAAAAATCTTTATAACACCTTCATTATAGGAAAGTATTTATTCAGATAGCTAGTACGATACCTAAAAACTACGATAACTATAATTTTATGTTCCTCTTTCAGGGACTGATTAAAATGTAGACTTCTCTTGTCGATTGAGATGGAATTCAGCCATGTGTTCGACTACCGCTTACATAAATTCACAGTAGAAATCTTATTTCACAGGTTTTCTTGGAAGAATCATATAGGAAATGCTCATCATAATACAATGTCCAATCCTCAAATTTGTTTGGTTGAACTTGCATTCGTTCTGAAGGCTCCACACAGCAGGTACTTTGCTTCAAAAGTTTCATATGTTTTTCGTATTTTGATGTGATAAAAAGCACAAAAAAAGATCTTAAACGAAAACTTAGTTAGCCATAGCATTATCAGGAATACAAGAAGTAAGAAAGATCTCCATTAAAAAAACACACCACTAAACAAACTAAACTCTTAAGTGATTTAAAAACATCCTCTATTACACAAATCCTTACCTAACATAAGTACTAGTTGATGACGACACAGACGTGGAGGGTGTAGAAGAACTACTAGAAATCGTTGAAGAAGGTGACGACGAAGATGAAGTTGTCGGAGTCGACAAAGACGACGTACTTGGAGAAGTAACAATTGTTGTAGTTGGACTGTACGTCGTGGAAGAGACTGAAGTGGATGGGCTAGTTGTCGGTACACTTGTGGTCGTTGGAACAGTGCTACTCGATGGAATTGTTGTCGTTGGCGTTGATGTGCTAGTCGATGGAACTGTTGTGGTGGGTGTTGATGTCGTTGTAACTGTCGACACACTCGATGTGCTTGGAGATGTAACAATTGTTGTGGTTGGACTAGACGTTGAAGACGACACTGAAGTCGATGGGCTGGTAGTTGGTACACTTGTGGTTGTGGGCACAGTGCTAGTCGATGGAATTGTTGTGGTTGGCGACGATGTGCTACTCGATGGTACTGTTGTGGTTGGACTAGACGTCGAAGATGATACAGAAGTCGATGGGCTGGTGGTTGGTACACTTGTGGTTGTGGGCACAGTGCTAGTCGATGGAATTGTCGTGGATGGCGACGATGTGCTACTCGATGGTACTGTTGTGGTTGGACTAGACGTCGAAGACGACACAGACGTCGATGGGCTGGTGGTTGGCACACTTGTGGTTGTGGGCACAGTGCTTGTCGATGGAATGCTTGTCGTTGGCGACGAAGTGCTAGTCGTTGGAACTGTTGTGGTGGGTGTTGATGTCGTTGTTACTGTAGACACAGTCGATGTGCTCGGAGATGTAACAATTGTTGTGGTTGGACTAGAGGTCGAAGAAGAAACAGACGTGGATGGGCTTGTTGTTGGAACACTAGTGGTCGTTGGAACAGTGCTACTTGATGGAATGCTCGTCGTTGGCGACGAAGTGCTAGTCGTTGGAACTGTTGTTGAAGGTGTCGATGTGGTTGTTACTGTAGAAACAGTCGATGTGCTTGGAGATGTAACAACTGTTGTGGTTGGACTAGACGTTGAAGACGACACAGAAGTCGATGGGCTGGTGGTTGGTACACTTGTGGTTGTGGGCACAGTGCTAGTCGATGGAATTGTTGTGGTTGGCGACGATGTGCTACTCGATGGTACTGTTGTGGTTGGACTAGACGTCGAAGACGACACAGACGTCGATGGGCTGGTGGTTGGCACACTTGTGGTTGTGGGCACAGTGCTTGTCGATGGAATGCTTGTCGTTGGCGACGAAGTGCTAGTCGTTGGAACTGTTGTGGTGGGTGTTGATGTCGTTGTTACTGTAGACACAGTCGATGTGCTCGGAGATGTAACAATTGTTGTGGTTGGACTAGAGGCCGAAGAAGAAACAGACGTGGATGGGCTTGTTGTTGGAACACTAGTGGTCGTTGGAACAGTGCTACTCGATGGAATGCTCGTCGTTGGCGACGAAGTGCTAGTCGTTGGAACTGTTGTTGAAGGTGTCGATGTGGTTGTTACTGTAGAAACAGTCGATGTGCTTGGAGATGTAACAACTGTTGTGGTTGGACTAGACGTTGAAGACGACACAGAAGTCGATGGGCTGGTGGTTGGTACACTTGTGGTTGTGGGCACAGTGCTAGTCGATGGAATTGTTGTGGTTGGCGACGATGTGCTACTCGATGGTACTGTTGTGGTTGGACTAGACGTCGAAGATGACACAGACGTCGAAGACGACACAGACGTCGAAGACGACACAGACGTCGAAGACGACACAGACGTCGATGGGCTGGTGGTTGGCACACTTGTGGTTGTGGGCACAGTGCTTGTCGATGGAATGCTTGTCGTTGGCGACGAAGTGCTAGTCGTTGGAACTGTTGTGGTGGGTGTTGATGTCGTTGTTACTGTAGACACAGTCGATGTGCTCGGAGATGTAACAATTGTTGTGGTTGGACTAGAGGTCGAAGAGGAAACAGACGTGGATGGGCTTGTTGTTGGAACACTAGTGGTCGTTGGAACAGTGCTACTTGATGGAATGCTCGTCGTTGGCGACGAAGTGCTAGTCGTTGGAACTGTTGTTGAAGGTGTCGATGTGGTTGTTACTGTAGAAACAGTCGATGTGCTTGGAGATGTAACAATTGTTGTGGTTGGACTAGACGTCGAAGACGACACAGAAGTCGATGGGCTGGTGGTTGGCACACTTGTGGTTGTGGGCACAGTGCTAGTCGATGGAATTGTTGTGGTTGGCGTTGATGTGCTAGTCGTTGGAACTGTTGTTGTTGGTGTCGATGTCGTTGTTACTGTCGACACTGTAGACGTCGTTGGAGATGAAGCAGTTGTTGTGATTGATGTACTGTTTGGGTTTAAAGAAACATTGTTTAACTTAATCTCAATTAAATGTTTTGTTTTTATGAATCAAGAGTCAAGGTTTTTCTTACCGTTTATGTCGTTTCCAGGTCAAAGTTTCATTTATTTTTTAGTCTTTTGTGCTTATTTACTTACTGTAATTGTTAAATTAATCATTTCCTTCTGTTAACCTTTACCTGATGAACGTGGAACTCGAGGGAGTTATCAGTGTTGTCAGTACGCTACTTGACGTCAAGGCAGTGTTTGTAGAATAGCTCCATACGCTGGACATACTTGAAGATGATGTTGTAACAACGGTTGTAGTCGGCGTGCTTGCAACCGTAGATGAGCTAGTGGAAGGGAAAGTTGTTCCAAAGCTAGTTGTAAGGGTTGGTGTCGAACTGGAAGGTGTTATCAGTGTTGTCAGTACGCTACTTGACGTCAAGGCAGTGTTTGTGGAATAGCTCCATACGCTGGACATACTTGAAGATGAAGTTGTAACAATGGTTGTAGTCGGCGTGCTTGCAACCGTAGATGAGCTAGTGGAAGGGAAGCTTGTTCCAAAGCTAGTTGTAAGGGTTGGCGTCGAACTTGAAGGAGTTATCAATGTTGTCAGTAGGCTACTTGACGTCAAGGCAGTGTTTGTGGAATAGCTCCATACGCTGGACATACTTGAAGATGAAGTTGTAACAATGGTTGTAGTCGGCGTGCTTGCAACCGTAGATGAGCTAGTGGAAGGGAAGCTTGTTCCAAAGCTAGTTGTAAGGGTTGGCGTCGAACTTGAAGGAGTTATCAATGTTGTCAGTAGGCTACTTGACGTCAAGGCAGTGTTTGTGGAATAGCTCCATACGCTGGACATACTTGAAGATGATGTTGTAACAATGGTTGTAGTCGGCGTGCTTGCAACCGTAGATGAGCTAGTGGAAGGGAAGCTTGTTCCAAAGCTAGTTGTAAGGGTTGGCGTCGAACTTGAAGGAGTTATCAATGTTGTCAGTAGGCTACTTGACGTCAAGGCAGTGTTTGTAGAATAGCTCCATACGCTTGACATACTTGAAGATGAAGTTGTAACAATGGTTGTAGTCGGCGTGCTTGCAACCGTAGATGAGCTAGTGGAAGGGAAGCTTGTTCCAAAGCTAGTTGTAAGGGTTGGCGTCGAACTTGAAGGAGTTATCAATGTTGTCAGTAGGCTACTTGACGTCAAGGCAGTGTTTGTGGAATAGCTCCATACGCTGGACATACTTGAAGATGATGTTGTAACAATGGTTGTAGTCGGCGTGCTTGCAACCGTAGATGAGCTAGTGGAAGGGAAGCTTGTTCCAAAGCTAGTTGTAAGGGTTGGCGTCGAACTTGAAGGAGTTATCAATGTTGTCAGTAGGCTACTTGACGTCAAGGCAGTGTTTGTAGAATAGCTCCATACGCTTGACATACTTGAAGATGAAGTTGTAACAATGGTTGTAGTCGGCGTGCTTGCAACCGTAGATGAGCTAGTGGAAGGGAAGCTTGTTCCAAAGCTAGTTGTAAGGGTTGGCGTCGAACTTGAAGGAGTTATCAATGTTGTCAGTAGGCTACTTGACGTCAAGGCAGTGTTTGTGGAATAGCTCCATACGCTGGACATACTTGAAGATGATGTTGTAACAACGGTTGTAGTCGGCGTGCTTGCAACCGTAGATGAGCTAGTGGAAGGGAAACTTGTTCCAAAGCTAGTTGTAAGGGTTGGTGTGGAACTGGAAGGTGTTATCAGTGTTGTCAGTAGGCTACTTGACGTCAATGCAGTGTTTGTGGAATAGCTCCATACGCTTGACATACTTGAAGATGATGTTGTAACAATGGTTGTAGTCGGCGTGCTTGCAACCGTAGATGAGCTAGTTGAAGGAAAGCTTGTTCCAAAGCTAGTTGTAAAGGTTGGCGTCGAACTGGAAGGTGTTATCAATGTTGTCACTAGGCTACTTGACGTCAATGCAGTGTTTGTCGAATAGCTCCATACGCTTGACATACTTGAAGATGAAGTTGTAACAACGGTTGTAGTGGGCGTGCTTGAAACTGTAGATGAACTAGTTGAAGGGAAGCTTGTTCCAAAACTACTTGTAAGGGTTGACGTCGAACTAGACGGTGTTGCGGTGCTTGTTCCAGGTGTAGAGAATGAAGATGATACAATTCCACTCGATGAGCTAACCCAAATTTAAAGGAATGTGTATTAATTTGTTTACTTACTGTCATCAGGTTGAGCCATATTGTCACCACCAACTCAATTCCACCTTTCCTTTTTGTATACTTACTAAATTTTCAACAATTTGGTTTTAATATTGTGTGCTCTTACCTTATTAATCAAAAGCTTTTTTATTTTTTCATTTATCGATGCTCTTCAAGTTGTTTGATGACGTCAAAAATTCTTACCTCTAGCTTATATCTTTTTTCATTTCATATTAACGGAATACCAACTTTCGTATGTATTCTTGAAGAGGATATTTTAAGAAAAATAAGGTTGATTTGTAATCCATTAATTTACCTTGAAATGGTCGTTGGAGATGAAGTAATTGTCGAAGGAAGACTTGTACTGATTGTTGGGGTACTGGTTGTTGACGAGGAGATGCTCGTTGTTGAGACACTTGACGTGACGGGAGTACTAGAGACAACGGTAGTGCTACTAATGGTACTAGTCGTACTAGTTGAAGAACATGGTAGCTCACAAGTCTCGTTAAGTGGTGCGCATTTTTTACCGTCGAAGAATGTGTCGCTTGGACAAGAACAACCTTCAACTCTTGCGCCTCTGCAGCATCGGTCTCCAACTTTCGAACAGTCTTTAGGGTCAGGTGCGCACGTGTGTGGTAAGGTATTGTTTGCAATATAACCACCAGTATTTTTACAAGGACGGCAACAAGGTAGCTCTATTTTAAAAATATTGTAAAAAAAATGTTTAGCCAACTTCTTCAAGACTATATAAATATCATGCTTCTAACATTCTAGAATCCAAGAAAGGCGTTGAGATTCAATAATGGCCAACGGCCTATTCTATAAAAAACGGAAAACCTTACTAGACTCGCTAGAGTGAAAGTTATAGTACGTCGGCCTTATTGAAATTTGCTACTTTTGCTTCGTCAAAAGCAAATACGTATAGTTTGAATACCTCTTTATAAAATGAAACAAAATAAACTTACCACAAAATCCTTCACGTCTCCAAGTGATCGAAATTCCAAAACGGTTACAGGCCCGAACATAAGAAGCTACAGCTGAACAGAAACAAGCACAATCACCACCTTCGTGACAAAGACAGGATTCATATTCGCAAGCTTTGACGTACTCGTCTGGATCCACCGAGTCGTGACATATGGTGAAGTTAGGATTATTACGAATCTCACTGCAACCTTTGGAAAGGGGAAAAAAACAAGCAAAAGTAAGTATTTACGAACCTCAAATGCTTTTTTTTTTGTACGTGGATGGATCTGCGTATAATACTGCGTAATTTAATACTACTTGGTCGCAAAAGTAAAGAGACATGCATGGGTGATGCTTTTTCTATAGTCAAAAACATAAAATACTCATTTTGTATCTGGTGGTTGAATAAGAGTTTACTAAACCTAAGCCACACACAAAAAAACAAAAAATTTCCATCAAAAACAGCAAACTTTTTTAAATGTGCAATGAGTAGTCCCATAATCAAAAATATATATATTCCTACCTTTCGAGGCCCAGGCAGACCTGTCTGGATACAAATCACAAGGCGCTATTTGCTTTGAATTTTCACAATCATCTCCGGTCTTCCATGAGTTTACAAATTCTGGTACAGAATTTGCTATGAATCCGGTTGACGAGAGCCTCTCGCCTGATTTGCTACCGTCAAAATTTCCGCAAAGACCCTTGAGCTGATTTTTGTAAATTGGATTGGCTGTGACGTAGACTCGAGTTCCTTGATCAAATCTGATCTGAAATAAAATATATAAAAGAATTCGACCTCTAGATTGTTGAAGACCTACCCCCTAAATTCAATTCCTTAGAATTGAGATTGTGAAGTGTGAGAATTGGTCATTCTGCTAGAAGTAGAACGAACTTTGATTGGTAAGCTTACAACCAAACAAGTAATCGAAGACATTTTTTTCATTTTTATTTATTGTTTTTCGCAATTAAAACTGTGACTATCCTGCTAAGTTCTCGAGTGCATTTAACGCAGGGGAGTTAAAAAATGACGATCACGACTCACGGAAAATATCAAACGTTCAAATTCAAGAAAATTCACGATTCACGACGTTTAGAACATGCTCACCAACTTAATTCGATGTTTTTTTTAAGTATCGTACCAGTCGTGTATTTTTTATCTCGTATAAAATCGAATATGAAGTTACCCTTCTGAAAACACAAACGAACCACGACTGACTGATTTTAGAGAAATGTGTGAAAATATAGTGCAATAGAGCTTTGCGGTCGGAATGCGAACACCG
This sequence comes from Anthopleura xanthogrammica, assembly GCA_964019055.1. Lineage (NCBI taxonomy): Eukaryota > Metazoa > Cnidaria > Anthozoa > Actiniaria > Actiniidae > Anthopleura > Anthopleura xanthogrammica. The sequence continues at coordinate 25,829,030 of OZ025206.1, read as the reverse complement.
CCTGTTTTCGTCTCTATCAAATCATATCTTACCATATTTTACCATCCTCTCCCAGCAATATATGATTTTCATAAGCAAATCAGATCAACCTTAAGAGAAGCTTACCTCAAATTTGGTGAGCTTGGGGTTCATTTTGTCAACGATCCGTACAACAAGGAACAGACCTACTTGGAAGATTTCGATGCTATCAAAGCTACCTTCCATAACGGGTTTACAAGGAGGCGGATATTCTCCTGGATTGTAGGTTGAAGGGACATTATTGCGCTTGATGGTAAATGTTTTCTGCATTAAAACTACTTCAACATTATCTTTTGGTAAAGATATAGTGACTTCCTTGCACATTTGAAGCTCAAAAGAGTTCACACACTTCTTCTTTTTCACCACAACGCCGAAATCTGCATGGTCCACCATTTTGTAGCTAAAATAGAAACAATCATTGGATTACAATACAATACATATTAATATGACGCGTATACCCCCAACCATACAAACGTCTGTAAATTTGGCGGTTTTCAAAAACGTTTTCTCGGTCGACATAACACTTGACAGAATGAATCTTCGTAGGGTTACTAAAGTAAAGGTGCTCTTTTTAGGGCTGGTATTGGTTTTTAATTTAACTCATTTGAATTTTCGGCCGCCTTTTTGGAAAAAGGTCTATTGTGTGCTATTGTGTTCTAAGGAACGAAGTGTAATGTAACTTTTTGTAATTAATGTAATTTCTTTTTTCAGCCATACTTCTTTCCAACGAAGTAAACAAGCGTCCCGGGTAACGATCCCACACGCCTTTGCGATCGCAAACTCGTCCCAACCCCCCACTCGTTTCTGAAAAGGCCAATTAGGTCCATGATCCAAACTGGACTCTCAGACCAATTTACAAACTTCTCATCTTAATAAAGTAATTGAAAATAAAGAGTTTAGGCATCTTGTTTACGATAACGTGAAACTTTAGTTGACAAGTGAAAATGTTTTTAAAATTAAGCGAAAAAGAATTGAAAACATTCGATGTAGTAGATAAATAAAATAATGTGTCTTTGGTGAGAAGGTTTGCAGGGAAACGATGAAAACGTGATCATGTCTGCCGTTTGCGGGAAGAAAAAAACGTGATGCTTAATGTCTTATATCTTGAACTACTAAAACTAGAATTACTTAAAGATTTCATGACCTGCTAGAGTGTTCCCGAAGTCGACACACAGGCTGGGACATCGAGACATTCCTCAAGACCAGTCATAATTCTTAACTTTGTTTTCATCAACTTGGCTGTACTCACCTACATCCTGTGTTGTCGAAGTTGTAGAGCAATCCATCGAATGTTTCAATATGTCCCTGACCGAAGGACGAACACTCGTACTCAGGCTGAGATGGGATACCAAGTGTTTGTTCCCAAATCCTCTTGCCATTACATCGTCTGATAAGAACAAGAACAATAAAAATCTAAAACTTGTATTGGTGATTGGAATATTCGACAGTAGTTATTTGCACGTAGTGTATAGGGTGGGCTACGGATACAGATTTAAACTACAATTAAACATTTCTCTGAAGTTTGACGTGTTATTTTTAGTTCCTTTCGTCGTGTAAAAATGCTGAGTGGATCTGTTGGATGACCGTGCATTTTGTTTGTTTGTTTGTTTTTTGTTTGTTCGTTTGTTTGTTTGTTTTTATGATTTTGTACGAAGACATGTTACTCCACCTTGAACAGTCTGTTGGCGATACAGCTCCTTTGTCAAAGAACTTTGAATTGTGTGTACACTGACATTGATCAATTGGGAGGCAGTTTCCATTCTCATGCATGACAAGCCCAGGAGCACAAAAGCAACCAGCTTGGCAGTTCAAGGGTTCGTTAAGATTTTTGCATGTTTTTCCGCACGCGCTATAAACCAATCCCTTGGCCTGGCACATAGCTGCAACGAAAAAATATCCATGTCAAAATTTATTTAACATAAGTCACGACCCTTCGACCGACACTAGTAAAGGTTTCGAAGACTGCGTAGGTTTCATGTCTATACTATACACGTTTTTCTAGAAACTATTTTCAGTACAAATAGTTTTTAAAAGTCTTTCCTGTTTTAGATATCTTTTAGAAATCTGACTTGGACAAGTGTAATAGGGTTTTTCTATGATCAACTCTACCAGTATGAAAGTAAAAGCCTTTCGTAAAAAGCGCTATAACTTTTCGACATTATTTGACTTACATTCGCAGTTAACGCTGGTGCACTCGAAGACGCCACCAACACAAGTGCTGTAAAATTAAAATCACGAAAGAGTTTAATGCTAATGAACAATGATATTGAAGACCAAAATAAAAATATGTGCACGTGTGTATTGCCTGTTTTCATGGGACGTCATCAAAAACTCAAAATCTAAACTATACAGCATATAACGACATTTTAAAATATGTTTTAGAAATCAGTGATATAAGTCACAGGAAAAAATTTCGAGTCATTTTCATGTTTGCTTCCCGAGAATTATGAAGGTTGAATTTGTGTCACGCAGTACCGTCACGTGTATCTGAATGACGATGAAAATCAAAAATAATTTACCCTAGGTGAAAGGTTTTGCCTTGTGTACGTTTATAAAGTCAATTTCAAGTATATTTCAGTGGAAGTTAATCGAAATTATTGAATATTCTATCGTTTTAAGCCGTCGAAGTTTCGTCCGCCATATATTGGTGCACCAGAGTGGAACACCAATATGGCCGCTCCATACATTTTTACCAAAAATTGCGTCATGTTTGCTCGCCCATAATTCCGCAACCAAATGACCTACAGCCTTGAAACTTAACCAGTATGTCTAGTTTTGACCACTTTACAAGATCATGAAACTCTTATTTTATTATAATGCGAAATTACGCTTTTGAAATTGATGATGACGTACGTTTTGCAATAACTTCCACGAGCGTTTCTCAAAGTATTTAAAAAATATTGGTGTTATATGTCGCTGAGGTCAGTTATTGCATTTTATTTTATTTTTGTTGAGAACGGGTCAAGAAAACTTATGATAATCCCTTACCAGTTATTGCATCCTTCCTTGCGTACTTCTTGATATCTATACACTTTGTCGTTATGGTAGCATGGACATTCAGTCTTAGGGACACATTTGTGTTCGTTGTTTAAGTAATGGCCTGGCTCGGAACAGTAGCATGCCTCAACACATCCACGACTGGAGAATAAAATAATTGGAAATACTAAATATTATAACATTAAATATTATAATATTAAATATTTAGTGACAGTAAGGTATGCGCCGAAATACTGAAATCAAATGAAATGAGATGAAAGTGAAAAAGGAACATTTGAGGTATAGAATCAGAAAGCAGGAAAGCCATTTTATATTCGTTGGTATTTCACTCTTCCTTCCCATCATGCACTGCGCCATGAATCTACGCATTTGTATTTTCTATGGTGTGGGATGAAATGGTTATACAATGGTTTCTCATGGCATATCGTGGATATCCAACTCGTCACTTTTATTTTCTTTGTATAAACACTCGCCTAAAGGCTCGTGTGTATACTAGAAACTACAAGTGACTCGTGGGATATTCCACAGTATGCCACTCAAAACCATTGTATAACTAGTATGTATTGTTACCTCAGTGCTGATTGCGTATATATTGAATACAATATGCATATTGTTAATCTGGGAGGTTAGTTAGGATATGTAGAATAATGCAGATTATCTAGGATTGACCAGGTATGAAAAAAGATGTTAACGTAAGAGACGAATATTTTTTTTGAATTTCGTGTTATTGGATATTTTATCAAAGTTCTATGATATCAATTGTTCTTACCTGCCGCACGTCTGAGTAACATTTGACAAGTCGTTACATGTTAATGGGCAGATAGGTTTGTGTGTGACTGGATCTTTGTTACACTGTTTGAGGACTTTGTCGGGTTCGCACTTAAATTCTGCAGAAGAGTAATTAAGAAAATCAAATCAAAAAGGTCATTCATTAATTTCATATCATGAATGTGTTTTGATAAGTGTTCCTTACTAGATTACTGGGGTTAGGAATTGCACTAACTCAAAAACACGAAGCATAACACAGCCCCGTTTAAGTAAAGCACGACGTCCAATACACTGTTCGGTAGTAAGGGAATTCATTGATATGAATAAGAGGTCTAAACAATGGTCTCGTGTAAAGGCCGACTTTAACATATTAGGTGTAGTGGAAACCTGTAAAGTAACCCCTCCACCCCTCATGAGCTTGTTGAAATAATCAATACTGGATGTCTGTAGCGACTATTTCTATAAATAGCTATGCTGAATAGCAGACGAACCAGGCAATTCACTTATTCCTAAAATTATACTTCCAGTTTTGGAGATATTTTAGTACAAAATACAACATTACATTTTAAAGGGGGTGTATGCCGAGCATTCAAACCCATCTGATCATGACTTAATCGGGTTGAGTTAGATGATAGTTGTTTTGACGTAATACCTAATTCAAGGTGCAAAAATCAAAACCGCTTTACTTACTGGCAGCACAGTCAGTGACTTTATTTCTCCAGTCGTTAACAATGACGTTCTTCTCGGCACAAGCTCTGGCGTATGCGGAGACGACTTCGCAAAGACAGTCCTTGCACTTGCAGCCATCTCCCAAACACTTCTGGTAGAAATCATTTGGTGGAATGTAACGGTGACAGTGCTTGAAGATACCGTTTTCGTCATTAATGTGGCTACAGCTAGCATTGGAATATGCTCGATAGCTGGTGTACAAATTGCATGGGTTTTCGAGGTTTGCCCAGTTGGTGCCGTGGCAGTTTGGATCAACTTGTGCGCTGTCAGGCAACATCCATTCCTTGGAGAAAGCAATAGATGTGACTTCTGTGTCTCCATCACGTTTGTGGAAGTCATCTCCAGCATTGTGGTTAAAGGTTCCGCAAAGACCACAAGTCTGATTCTCAAGACCAGGCTCAACGGTCAGATAAGCATTGTAACCAGTCCAGGTTAGCATAAATCCAATAGATGCATGTACTTGCACGGTCTGCTTGCCGACATGTTCGATGTCAACCAGTTTTGAGTAGAACGTTTTGGGGTTACCGTTTTCGACTGTAATTGTTGGCAAGAAATTAACCCCGCTGCTGGTACTACCCAGTGTTACTAGCGGAGCACCGGTTATGTTAATGATGAGCTGGCGAGAGCAGGCAGCACCAGACTGACAATTGACGGTCTTCAAAACAATGGAAAATTTCTTGGTCTCTGCGGCAGAGTAGTGACAGTGCTCGGACAAGACATATGCACATTTGCCGTGCATATTGTATGACTTGCCGTCGAAGGTGTTAATATGTGGATCTCCAAGTACAGAACAGGTTCCTGTAATAAAAATATTACATAAAATGATAAATTAGAAAAGAAATACACTTTCATTAAACCTAAATTCAATGTAAAAATCAGAACAAAATAAGAAACAATGTTATAGTTTGAAAACTGAGCAAAAATCATATAAAAAATTCCAATATAAATTGAACAAAATGAATGTTTTTCCTGCGTAAAAACGTTGAGGGTAAGCACTAATACATAATTTGTAAAAATCTAATCTACTATTATCATTTGTGGAGAATGTGACATAAGTTTCATTGTAGCCTGCGTAGGGACGCTTTCTCTCTTCTTCTCCCTCCCCTAAAAGAAAGCGCCGCTACGCAGGCTAATTTCATTGTAGCTCTAAAACTTTGCTTCATGACATGTTTTCTTTATAAGACACAAACCTTTACAAGGAATCTTTTGACAGTTCCAATTTCCACCGTTACAAGTACTATAAGAGGAAAAGAAATAGATTGTCAAGAAATGGGGAATAAAATAAAACCATAACAGATATTATCCTTTATCGTTTTGCCATTTGTTTTTCTTTGCCAGTAAGGCTTAAGAAGATATACAGATATATATCCTCTTCGAAGGTTGTAACTTTAATAATTTTATACCATTTATTGTTAAAATTATCTCAAACTTTAAGTTATTTCAGCGATACTCATAAATCGCTTGAAAGCGAAAGAGGCTGCTGTGAAAAAAGAAATCATTCTCTTACCATTTATCGCATTCACTTTGACGGACAGCTCCGTGTGGATAACGAATGTTTGAATGGTGACAGGCACACATGTTTTGATCAACACAATTTCCATTGTCGAAGTATTTTCCAGCAGGGCAGTGGCAACCATCCAGGCATTTGGATTGGCATTTTGAGGGGTCATTGTTCAAGTTGGTGCAATCTAATGGGCAAGCTGATCCGCACTCGCTATGTACCTTACCCGATGAACATGTGACAGCTAAAAAAATGCAAGCAAATAAGTTATCACTGTTTGATTTCAAACAACGAGGATGAATAACAAAACGCCATCCGCAAATTTGGCTTCCATGACAATCAGTTTACCAATACAATATACATGCAGTATACGATATACGATATACGATATACGATATACGATATACGATATACGATATACGATATACGATATACGATATACGACATTCGACATACGACATACGACATACGACATACGACATACGACATACGACATACGATATACGATATACGATATACGATATACGATATACGATATACGATATACGATATACGATATACGATATACGATATACGATATACGATATACGATATAAAAGGTTGCACTTAGATAGACGAATATTTAAATGATATCCAGTTCGGCTTTCGGAAAATGGTTAAACTAATAAGGTCATTTAACTACTTACGGCATAAAGAGGGACTTCGCCAAGCTAGAGTGGTATTATGGCTCCATGCGCATGCTCGAGAGTACATCGACAGCGAATTGCAGGCGCAATCACTTCGGGCTGTAGTATTACACGCACAGACGTCGGCGATACACATGTATTTGAATTCTTTAGTTCCTAACTTAGGATGACATGGTTGGAAAGGTGCTGAGTTAATAGTTTCACACATTCTTTCTGCTCGGTTGAGAGCATCTTCGTACGATTCTCCAGCTAAAGTGAAACATGTCTGTGGCTTCGAGGGTTGTTTGGTGCACAAGGTGTCATGAAGCCATGACTTTCCAAAATCATTGATGGTTTTCTTTGTATAAAGCTTGTTATCCAAACCAGTAAGATCGTTAGATTGGTCGCCATCATAGTTACCACAAAGACCTTTTATAGCAACTTTTTGTTGTGCAGCAGTTGATTTGTAGGAATCTGGTAACTTGATCATGACATTCTCATACCCATCCCAGTAGATGAAGATATTGTCACTGGTTTGCACAACCACGTGGTCGCCAACCTGTTTAAAGATAAACAATAACTCAAACAAAAATATGGGACTTCAATTTACGATAACTAGCAATTGATTTTCCAGCTTACGATTTTAATATTTATAAAGTTTGCATTGCAGTCCTATGTCATTCACGCTAAGTCGCCATTAACTGCTGCCTCATTTATCCAGCACCCTCATCAAACTAGCCTGAGAAAACAGGTCCTTTCGCTCCTCGTCCGAAAGGACCTCTGGTTTCATTTTTAAGCTACTAACACAGCCCAAAATCTCTGGGTCACTGGCTTCCATCCGATCAAAAAGTTACTAAGTAAGACCGTTGGAAATGTAAAAGACGGAAGTCTCGAATTTTAACTTATTGTTTGCGTCGCGTAATTACGAAAATAGGGATAAGTACACAAAGCAAAGAAGTAAAAGCAGAATAATGGGGCCAAAAATACGAATATGAGGAATACAGTGTTTTGTCTAATAAATCATATCACTGCGTCTTACAGTGCTTTACATAATTCTGCGAGCTAACCCACTCCAGATACTGGCGTTTTGGCTTATGTCAATTAAACTACGACGGGCCGAGTTCATACCGAACGCGAACGATAAAGAAATTCCCATGTGAAAATGGCTGTCGAGTCGCGGTAATTTCTTAACAGCCATTTTCGCAGCCGTTAGGTCGCAGAATTATCATGAAAATGGATTCAAAACATATTCAGCACCCTACCTCTCTGATACTGGGCAGAGTCTCCTTGTACGGAAGTTTAACGATCTGGTTGTTAATTTTTACAAGGTGCGTGTTGCCTACTTTGGGCAAAAGTTCGATTATTTTTCCCGACATATCAATCTTAACTGTCTTTTTGCATTTGCCGTTGATGTCACACAATGGATCGTTGACAAGGATGACTTGGAAGTTGATGTTAGGATCATTGATGTAGAGAAGAAGGTACGAACAAACGCCATAGAAAGCGTAATCAGTATGGTCGAACGTACTGAAGTGTGCTCTACCGTGTGCGACACAAAGACCAGGCTCTATCAAAAAAAAAATCCAAATACACAGGTTAGTGAAGATCCCAAATATTATGGCATACTTGAGATCATTATCATGTCTACTGATATAGTCGTGAACTTACCGTCGGGAGTAGTAGGGAGGTAGGTTGGAGGTGGTGGTGGAGTTGTTACTGCAGGTTCTGTTGTTTAAAAAGATAAGAATTATGAAAAGAAAAAAAAAGAATGTTTGAAATGGTAAAACAGTAAGCTCAATTTGAAAAGGTCATCATCATCATCACCATCCAACATCATCATTCCTCATCATGATAATCATCTATTTATCAATCTGTAATTCATCTTATAGCATATTCAAGATATAACGCGCGCTCTGATTGGTCAAAGAGCGTGTACCAATTCCCCATGGGTGCACGCTGATGTCAAAATGTCGCGTACAGTTTCATTTTCCAATTCATTTTATCTTGTTTTTTGAGACACTTTTTACACAGCCACATACATAAAATAAGATAAAAAAATCCTGAAAATGAACGAGCCTCTTGAGGGAGTTCCAAACTTTGACATAGATTTTAATTCGGAGGAGCCTTCAAGAAAGAGATTCGCCTCGTTAAGTGACGAAGAACTCAACAAATTATTGGATGAAAAGCATTCAAAGAAAACAAAAACGACAACGTTTTCATCAAGATATGTCGGCTACGCCTCGTGCGACTCTTACGCTTCCTTCGTGCTTAGCAACCTCCCGCGTGCACCCAAAACTCGATGGATGCACGCTAACCAAGTACCAATCCTTAAATAATCAACAACAAGAGCTGCAGCAGTAGCATCTTCGATGTCGTCGTCATCATCATCCATCATCATCATCATCACCACCACCATCACCATCATCACCATCATCATCATCATCATCATAATCATCATCATCACCATCATCATCATCATCACCATCATCATCATCACCATCATCATCACCACCATCATCATCACCATCATCATCATCATCATCATCATCACCACCATCATCATCATCAGTAGAATTATTATATTACAAGCTATAGGTTAACCTACCAATACATCCCGCTCGGCATTGGCTTTCACTATCAAAGGTGTTTTCGTTGGCATAACATCCAAGGAAGTCAAACGTTTTGCAGGACCTTGTAGCGGCATCATGATACCATTTGCGCACAAAATATTCGCTCCCATAGTTGTAACTTGATGGATTCCATAACCTGTTGCAAACGTTACCCGTTTGTGCAGGAACTGTGAAAGAAAATAAATAAATAAAACATGGTATCGTATTTTTGACTCGTTGGAGCATACGTTGGTTTGTTTGTCCCTATCTAATTTGTGAGATCTTTAATGACCTCACTCAGGAGGTTCTAGTAAATTCTTTACAATTTTAGCTTTTCAATATCTTGATTAGTGCGTCGCTTGATTAAGGGAGTTAAGGGTAAATGCTATTTTATTACATGAAATTTTAATTTCGACACTTTAATTTCGCGATTTTCGCGATCTCCAAAAATTCTCTGTGCTCTCTTCAAGAGCCGATAAACGGCTCATCGAGGAAGATCACACATAATAGATATATTTATTTGCATATAAAAACTTACTGCAGTTTGCCTCGCAAATGCTTTGCGTCAAGGTCAGTGACGTTCCGTTACACGCGTCTTTGAGTGAATTCAGGAAGGCCAGACATGTGGAGGTAGAAGCACTGTTTCCAGTCCAGTCCAAGTTGTTGATGTTTACGCTAGCAGTTGTAAGAATTTTGTTGACAATCAACGAGCTGTAGCCAGGAGAGTGCTTCATATTACATTTAGACTTAACTAAGGAGAATTCAAACAGATTCAAAATCAATTTCATTGTAAAAAAAAAGCACTGTGTTTTGATGATACCCTTTGGAGAGGAGAGGAGAGGAGAGTAGAGGAGGGGAGGGGGGAGAGAAGAGAAGAGAAATAATGAAAATATATGGATACAATACGAAAGATCACAGAAGGGAAACGAGGTCCCTTGCTATTACTAAAAAAACCTGAATATTATGACACCATTTTGTTTTAACATACCACTCCCTCCCAGTGGTCTGCACAAAATATTTTCATTTATAAAAGTATTCCCTTACCATTACACCCATCGCCAGAATATCCTGGGGCGCATATTGTCTCGTATTGCATTGTCGTTGCATTTAACTTGCAGATTCCTCTATTGCCAGAAACGTGAGCACATTTGCCTGCAAAGAATAACATTCGAAAGGCATGTAAGAAATAACAATAAGCCCTAGTAGTAATCAAGGATGGCGTAGTGGTACTGCACTCGCCTCTCATCTCTGGGGTCTCGAGTTCCATTCCCAGACTGGGCATCAGATGTGAATAGAGTTTGTTAGGTTCTCCGGGTTCGATCTGTGAGTTAGCCATGCACTGACTTTGATCAGCCCAGAGGTTGTTTCAGGGTTCAATCTGTGAGTTAGCCATGCACTGACTTTGATCAGCCCAGAGGTTGTTTCAGGGTTCAATCTGTGAGTTAGCCGTGCCCTGACTTTGATCAGCCCAGAGGTTGTTTCAGGGTTCAATCTGTGAGTTAGCCGTGCCCTGACTTAGATCAGCCCAGAGGTTGTTTCAGGGTTCAATCTGTGAGTTAGCCGAGCCCTGACTTAGATCAGCCCAGAGGTTGTTTCAGGGTTCAATCTGTGAGTTAGCCGAGCCCTGACTTAGATCAGCCCAGAGGTTGTTACAGGGTTCAATCTGTGAGTTAGCCATGCCCTGACTTTGATCAGCCCAGAGACTGTTTCATGGTATCGATAAAAAAGGTAGTCCTTAATGTAGCCCTTGGACAAGCTACGTATTATGATGTACATTTGCTTGATGAGCAATATTACTTACTTGCGTTACATCGTGGGCCAGAGTACTCAAATGTACAATCACAGACATTGGGCCTTACGCATTTGCCAAAATTCTCGCAGAAGGGAATACAGGATGCTAAAACATAATAAACGCAAATATATTTAGTTATCAATTATATCTTTATTCACATATTGTACCATCTGTCACCCTCTCTTGATCCTTTTTTCGCTTTTAGTTCAGCTTTCCAATAGACCTTTTTCGAATTCGTAAAATACCGCTGTGTTCCATGATTACAGACTCATTTACGCAGGGTTAGCCTCGTTTCAGTGTCAAAACTTTAAAAAAGCAATAATAGCCACCAAGTGTAGCCGGATAAACACAAGTTTATAAAACGTTTGAAAACCAGACATCAGAGCTATCAATTCAGCTGCAGAGTAAAATTAGTCCAAATTCTTATTGTTCTTTGCCATTCTGTCCCCCCTATAAACAATCTGTGACGTCATAGTGAAATATGGCAATAGCGCTTTCCATGGATGACGTCACAATGATGCATTATGGGATTGAAATGCGGGCAAGCCAAGCCAAACACACATGCTAATATGCTGCAACAATGTTTTCTTGTCTTGTTGTTTCTAATTCTCGATTTCCCTTATTACCCTTGATACCACTATTACAGAATCCTTTCCGTAGTTCCTTTTGTTGGCCTAGTTAACACCATTATCTTGCGACTTCCAAAGGAGCTTAAACATTTGAATAAGAAAAATAATTCGAAGAGGATTCTAGTGGTAGTGGTATCAAGACGTAATAAGGGGAATGGTGAATTCGTGGAAAAACCATGGTTTTTCGAATATTGATATTTTTTTCCATGCCGAGGCCTTTTTTTACAAAGTTTGTCCGCATTTCGATCCCACAAGGCTTTGCGATATATCTATTTTTAGTAACTGTAGAAAATGCTATTGTAATGATAAACGTACCATGTTCACAGAGGCTGCCGAAGAACCCAGAAGGGCACTGACAGGTATTCCTCGTTGGATCTTTACAAGTTCCTCCATTCTTGCAAGGTGTACTACAGATGGCTGTAATATGAAGAAATTGGCATTAAAGATAATATACAGTTCGTTATACCACAGACATACAAACGTCTATAAATTTGTCAATATTCTAAAAAAGTTTTCTCGGCCGATAGAACACCTGACATAATGAATCTTTGTAGGGTTACTTAGGTAAAGATGCTCTTTCTAATGCTGGTATAGGTTTTTTAATTGAAACAAAAGTTAATTTTCGGCGGCCATTTTGGAAACGGATCTTTGAATTAATCATTCAAGGTCTTCAGGAGTCTCGTTCAAATTACTAGTTTGGATTCTTGAAAGCGGCTAAGGCACCTACAGTAAGTCTAGGGCTGACAAAAAAATTACCATTTGCGCAGTCTGCTCCACTATAGCCCTGAAGACATTGACAAACGCCGTTGTTGCAGACGCCGCCGTTCTGGCAGGGTGGGCTACATTTTCCTTAAAAAAAAAAATGTAAAAAAAAGTTAATGCCAAAGAAGCTTTTAAAAAAGTCATTTTAAGACTTTTTTTAAATAAAAGTGACTTTACACAGACAATTTAAGATAAAAATACTTAAGAAACAAGACGACGTTTCGTTGTCATTTCGAGAACATCCTCAGATCAGTTCTTCGAAATGGACGCAAAATCATAAGACTTTCATTGATAAACGTTTCTGTTATTGGTATCGTATTTGTCAAACTCCCCTGTCTATTTATTACTTTGTATTCATATTTAGAGATCAGGAATGCTTCATGCCAGGTGAACCGACCAATGGCAAGATAGTCTTCGCACCTTGTACATACTTTAATTAAGATCTAACATAAACAAGCTCTGATCTGCGCAAACACATAGCTTTATATAGCCTAAAATATGGCCTAGTTTGTTTTCTTGTAATTGCTATATGTGTGATCGACCAATATTTACATAATTTCAAGATAATTCATTGTAACTGAGGTACCTGACTTTGATTAGTTTAAACTTTTTCAGGCACCCCAGTACCATCCAACTTTTCTTTAATATATATTATAAAATTAATTTAATCGTCTAAATTTATGGTGCAAATTGACGACTCTTAAAACTCCAGTGTATGCGGGCTTAGCCTCACTTCTAAGATCGGGGGAAAAAAAGCAAAATTAGAATAACAAAAGAAGCAAGTCTTGGATTCGAGGCTAAGCCCGCATACACTGGAGTTTTAAGAGTCGTCAATAAATTATCGATTGATTGTTTGATTTAGATCATTTTTTTTCCTATTAAAAGAGCTAAGAAACAATTAATCACGTATCTCTCAACTTACTGTTCTGACATGATGCACCGTCGTATCCTGAAGGACAAACACATGTTCCATTGACACACGTGCCTCCATTCTGGCAAGGGTAAAGGGTACAACCTGGAAGGAAATTTATCATGATAAGTTGCTCAATTGTTTTAGTATGGATTGGCTGTTTAACAGTCAGGATATCGTTAGGATCTACTTCTACTTCAACAATAGACCTTTTTCGAATATGGCGCCGATGACGTCAAACGAGGATAGATCCTGGATATCCCGGATGTTGTGAGTGAAACCTTGTTGTTCTGACTCTTCCGAGTTCGTGTAGACTTAGAGATTTTTTCATGCGGATTGCTGTTTTAGTTGATATATAAAAAGGGTTCTCCTACCATCGACCATGAAAGAAATAGATAATAAGACAGCCAATCCTCGTTTGACGTCATCGGTGCCACTAACTGTTGACTGAGATAAGAAACTGCAGCCATCGATCTTAACAGGAGCACAAATGGTTTCTATCATTTTATATTGAACCATTATATATTGAACAGCAATATCTCGTGCATATGTCACAAGTCTGGATATATAAGAATGACAAAAAACTTAGCGAACTATCAAAAGAAAATAATGAAATATTGATTGAATAATGCTCCAAGGAATATGATTTCAAATATGTTACCCATACCTGCAGCTCGCTTGTTTAAAGTAGACACCTGGCTTCTTTTTTGAGTTGATGTGTCTAAAATATATAAAGAAATCTTTCATCAAAACTACGGCTTGAAAAGTTGTTTTTTAACAATAAAGAAATCAAATATCTATTGCACATCTCTCCGTATTTCTCGTCTTATTTCCTTACCTCCTTTCTTTCTTTCTTTTTCTCTTTTTTCTTTCGTCATTTATTCCATTCCTTCTTATATTCTTCTTTATTCTTTCATTCATTCTTTCTTACCGTTCCTCCTTAGTTTTTCTTTCCTTTTTTCTTTCTTTTTTTCTTTTTCTTTTTTTCTTTATTTTTTTTCCAACATTCTCCCACTATCGTTTCGTATTTATTCCTTCCAAACATGTTTTTTACTTAGTTCCTTTTTTCTTTCTTCTTTGATCACTCATTCCTATACCTTCCCTTCTTTGATTCGGGGTGGATGTTTTTTTTTTCTTCAATTTTTCCTCCCCCTCTTTTTCTAGTTACTTATTTCTTTTCTTTATGTCTATAATTCAGAAAAACTCACCCTGTTCTGAAAAACCACAGGCATCTTTACACTCTTTCTTGCTGCTGAAGATACCGTTCTCATAGTTATCCTCAGCATCAAAGCTGGTAGTTCGAACACAGACACCAAATCGTCGTCCAGTGGTTTTGCTCTTGACTACAAGCTTGTGGTAGTATTTGTCAGATTTTGGAAGGAACATGCTGCAAGACTTCTTGGATTCCTCGGAGCCTAAAAACGCCACATAGAAATATAAAAAATACTTACAATAATTTTAGACTTGAATATAGAGTTTTGCGCTCTGTAATTGGTCGAGCGACCAGCGAAGAAAAAAGATGGTTATAGAATAGATAGATATAAGTTAATAACTTTCTTACCGCCACATTTGGCCAAGCACTCCTGATGTGTAGCCTTCTTGCTGATGTCAGCGCCACTGGCTTGTTCTTCGATCAAGTCAAAGAGATGGCGCTGGCATTCACCTTCGGCTGCGTCTGCAAACTCCAATAAGGCATCCACACGCTTGAACATTCCCTCGGATGGTCGGCTCTCGAGGAAACATCTTGGTCCTACAAGAAAATAAGGTGTTGATCAGATGATTTGCTATTAAATAACCTAAGCTCAAAATGAAATATCGGTTAGGGTGAACACCTTATAAATGATTGATTTTGCCGTATTTTGATGATTCATATTTTCTTCGGTTTTTTTTATTATTGCTGTTGGAATTTGTTTGTATATGGCAGGCTATCTTCATTTAGTTTTCTTTGCAGGTTTTGTCTTATTATTATTGTCTTTGTTGACACGAGTGGAAAACGCACTGCGCATGCTCGAAAGTTCGTCGTGTTTAAAAAGAAAACCATTGGAGATTTACCGGCGTTTAGTAAATCTCTAAAGTTAAGGCCGTTAGTGGAAAGTTAGTGCTTATTTTTTCCTGACACATTACTTTAGTTGTTTTATTTCCCTGGTCAAATAATACAAGAGAAATTCGCATAATACAAGAAATGATGTAAATCTCCAATGTTTTTCTTCGCAAACACGACTCGTCTATGAATTTTCTGCCGAACTTCCGAGCATGCGCAGTGCGTTTTTCACCCGTGTCGTCTTCGTTTTTTTTGGCTATTTTTGTTGGCTGTCGTTGTCGTTGTCGTTGTCGTTGTCGTTGTCGTTGTCGTTGTCGTTGTCGTTGTCGTTGTCGTTGTCGTTGTCGTTGTCGTTGTCGTTGTCGTTGTCGTTGTCGTTGTCGTTGTCGTTGTCGTTGTCGTTGTCGTTGTCGTTGTCGTTGTCGTTGTCGTTGTCGTTGTCGTTGTCGTTGTCGTTGTCGTTGTCGTTGTCGTTGTCGTTGTCGTTGTCGTTGTAGTACGTCATTTGGCTCAAGTCAAGTCTGCTCAAGTGATGAGGATTCTAGTTTTGGCGTTTGGCGATTTTGGCGCGCTTCCGAAGACGCAGCTGTGTTTTTCGTCTACGAGTCGGTATGCGATCGTAAAACTCCGTGAAAACATCGGAAGAAACCGGTTTCAAATTAAAAGTTATAAACTGAAGCTCATAGGATACTTCCAGTTTCTCGTTTGATCTGGCAATGCAATCATTGAGGAGATATCACTTTACTTCACTTTACTACAATCAAATAATGAAATTTAAACGTGTGGATATGTTTTTGTACGGCTTTACATGATATTGCTGATATCATATATGTTATTACCTTCTGAACGCGGCTGAAGCGGCTTTTTCTCTGCTGGTAAAAGATCTTCAACTAAAAATAATGATGATAAATAAAATATTCACTTATTACTGATAAGCAGTATCCATGGAGATGAGAAGCACCAGAATAACACGCAGGGGGAGGGGATGGACAGACTGGTTTATGAATAAACTTACATGAATTAAATAAAATTTTAAAATCTTTCTGAATTTAGTAACTTTAACCTTTTTGGTAATTCTTTAAAAGGGAAGGAAAACAAATCGTTTAAAGATTATTTTTCAGTTCTAAGTAATTCCGCTAAAAAATCATAAATTCAAAAAGATAATTCGAGGAACAATTAACGAGAATAAGAAAAAAAATAGGTGTTTGGGGATTTAAGAAAATCAAAAATTCAAAAAGATAATCGAGGAACGAAAAAGAGAAAAAATAGGTGAATATTGATTTAAACAGCCATAAATTCAAAAAATATAATCATGAAACAAGAGACCAGAAAAGTGTTTGTAGGTTTTAAAAAAATCACTAAACAATTATAAAAGAAAAGCGGGGAACAAGGAACAATGAAAAGAAAAAGATAGGTGTTTGTGGGTTAAAATATCAAAAATTAACAACCAACTTTTTTATCGATTTTCATTGATTTCAAAAAGATAATATAGGAACAAGGAAAAGAGAAAAAGCTGTTTATGGATCGATTGAAAACATAAATAAATAAAAATAAAATGAGAGGAACGAGAAAAAGAAAAAATGGGCGTAGAATCAAAATATCGTTAATTCAAAAAAGCTAATCAAGAAGTAAGAGACCAGAAAAAATAACTTATTTGTGGATTTTAAAAATCACTAAAAAAGTCAAAAAGATACTAATCGAGAAAGGGAACAAGGAAGGATGAAAAGCAAAATAATATGTGTAAAAAATTGAATTGCGGATTTAAAAAATCCGGTATAATTTCAAACAACTATCGAGGGACAAGGGACGAGCAAGAAATGGAAAAATAGTATTTTTTATTCTTTTTTTTTAAATCCTGAAATAATCGGTCGAAAAACATCCGGTATCAATTCAAATAAAATCCGGTAGAAATTTCAAAAAAATCCAGTCAAAATTTAAAAAAATAATCGAGGGACGAGACGAGAAAAAAAATAGGCAATATTAATTTCAAAAAAAAAAAAAAAAAAATCGGTATAAATTCAAAATAAAAAGAAAGAAAGAAAAAAGAAATCGTTATATATTCAAAAAAATAATCGAGGGACAGGAGACAAGAAAAAACAATTTAAAAAAGGATTTTTTCATTTCAAAAAAGAATAGGATAAAAAATTAAAAATTCAGAAAGAGGAATGAGGAAAAAAAGGGAGAGGTGTTAGTGGGTTGTCAAAGTAACGTGACCTCGGCTGCAAGAATTTAATTTCCAATACAGTGGGTATGGTTTACATTACTGATAACTCATAACCATTAACAAATCTCGAAAAACTTTAAAACACTACTAACTTCACGTCAATTTTGTAATGCCAAATCGTAACTTTAATTTGGCAGCGATATCAATATTACGTCTGGGTACTTTTTTCCGTCGTACTTTAATCTTAATCCTTTCAAGCAAATAGAAAAAATATTCTCGCCAAAAAAATATATATTCAAGTTAAAAAAAGGAAATTTGATTTTCGAGAAATCTAATCTATTTTCTGATACTAAATACTCTTTAAAAAGATGGGGGAAATTCTTCTTCGCGTAGTTTGAGTGCCTGCTTCGAACTCAGCCACTTAATCAATTCAAGAAAATAGAAAATATATTCTCGCCAAAAAATATATTTATATTTAGTTAAAAAAATTGATTTTAACAACAAAAAAAATGAAATTTAAAATTTTGAAAAATCAAATCTATTTTTTTGTGATAAATACTTTTAAAAATGAGGAAAAACAATTCCTGAGAAAGTTTTGTTCTTCGAGCGGCCCGACCGTGCCTGCTTGGAGTTCAACCCCTTTTAGAGTTCAAAGAATAGGGAAAGAGGAATGAAGGTCTTGTGAAGTGATACCAATTAAATTTAATTACAACCACAAGATGATATGTCTTTTCTAGTCTCTTTTTCAATCCCCCACTGTGTCTCTTTCATAATTATCCTACAAGGAATTGCATAAGTTTTCAAGGTTGTTATATAATAAGGGTGCATCGTTACATCGAAATTGCATAACTAGAAATGGACTTCCTATCGCGGCAATATAAAAAAACATATTTTAGTGAAAATAATTTTCTTAATTTTTAAAATGTTCAACTTGAACTTTCCCGTTTTACCCATAAACTACACCGGGTTATTATGGTTCGTTCAACTGAAATTTGTCTTCCTTTTCTTTCTAGTTTTAATTTTACTTTTTCTGACTATTTTCCTTTTCCTTTAGACATTTTTTTCCCATTACTGTCTCGCTATTTTTCTTTCGCTTTTTCTTTCTCTCTGTAATCCAATTTTTCGTCTCTTAACTTTCTTAATTTTGCGTCAAAAATTTTTGAGTGATTTTGTAACTTTTGCACCAAAAATTCTCTTTGTTTGACTTTTTCTTTCTTATTTTTCATCTTGTTAAATAAGATTTTTTGAATAAACTCCTATTACTCCCAGATTGTTAATTTAAAAACTAAATTTTAACAACTAAATCTCCATTTACACAACCAATTTTCCCCTTAAAAACCTTTAAATAAAAAGAGTTTCTTACCACTTCGCTGTTCTCTGGCAAGAGCTGCTAAGTTTTCTATTTCACGTTCGAAAGTTCCGGGTACATCACCACTAAAACAGCAAGAAAGAAAATCAAAGTTAGTTTGTAACTTACTGAAATATCAAGGGGGTAAATTTGATGGTCAAGAAGTAGGTTATTCAAAAAAAATCCGTTTTTTCCAAGATTTTTTAAGAAGGACAAAAGACCGAGATTTGTTAAATTTGTTACTCCATAGATATTTATAGTTCCTGACAAAAATTTGGTACTGCTCGAGTTGGAGGAGTCTTGGCTTAACTCATCTTCCCTTCGCTTTTACTTCTCAGTCCTTCCATTCCTTCAGCCACACTGCTTCATTCTCCTTCAATTTCGAGGGCTTTTTAAAATGATAAACCTTGTATTTTTAAGACATTTTTCAACTTACCTTGCATCAGTGATTGGGGCAGTAAGGTGGACGGTCAAAATGATCAAGAGCCATGAAGACAAGACTACAGGGATGATACGAAATCGCATGTGCATTTTAGCTTAAAAGAACAGCGACGAATAATTTCTTTCCCCTCTTTGCGTTAGAGGGTATAACAGACTTTTCTCGTTCAGAATTTTAGGGCTTTTTAATAGAAAATTCTCTAAGAGATTTTTACGAATTAAGAAGACAGATCCTTCTTGAGGCCCTAGGCTGTGGCCTTAGAATAAGTGTGAGAAATCTGAGATCGGTCTTTTGTAGCTCAAAAACAGGTTTAGGAATGAGCCAATAGGAAGCATCGAATACAAAAAGAAAAAATTCTTCGCCTCAAGTCCACTGTGACTATAGAGACATACTAACAAGCCTTCTATATCATAAACAGCTAAAATTATAACTAACCAAAGACCAATCAATGTCTATCTCATGGACCAATAATCATCAGTTACTTAGTTACTTCCCAAACTGCCTCTACAAAAATCTCAAACATAATAGAACCAATACAGTCCACCAATCAGAAGGCAGAGAATTTCGATCACTCTAGAAAAATTGACGGAGGCCTTTATGTACATTAGAAAACTCATTTGAAAAATATGAAATATTAACGAAAATTAAAGACAATTTTTGAACTCCCCCTCACAGACAACCTTGGAAATGCCGGGCAAATTACGAAAAGTACGAAAACCCCAAAAAGGATTTTATATTTGTCAAACTTTTTCCTTGGTGTTTAACTTAAATTCTCGTGACCTGATATGAAGATCTTACTTATTTGGGGAATTTTTTGTTATTAGTTTACTATATTTGTTTTAAAAAATTGCGACTTTTTTAAAAATATATATTTTTAGCGATAGTTAATTTTTATTCTGCCTGCCGTTGATAACTTGAATAACTTTGAAGGTTAGCAAACTGAAATACAGAGAGAGAAAAAACCTCGCTGAAAAAATAGCTCATCAAATATTATAGAAAATATTATAGAGTGTCTTTTACAGAGTAAATATCATAAAGCAACAGAAATGATTTTATGTTTGTTGACTTAGCAAAACCGAAATAGAAAAATTCCAATTGATATGTATTATCATAATATTTAGCCAAACTTAAAGTCTGATTTTACTTGAGAAAAGCGTAAGGATAGAATTGTTTTGCGAGGTATTCCTTTTTTTCCCCCACACACCCATAAAATCTATAACGTTTTATGAAGTTGGGAGGAATCAGAAAAAATAAAGAGGGATGATTAAGTAACAATGAAGGTTTAAAGCCTGTTGGTAATCCAATGATCCCAACTGAAAAGATGAATTTTTCTGTTAAAATTGTTGAAATTATTGCGATGAATCATATATCTTTTTAAAAAATTATCTATTTTATTTGATTCGCACCAAAAGTTGGTAAGCATGATTGGGAATGCTTTTTCCTTTCCTTTACTTTTCTTCTCTTTTTTCTTTCTTTCTTTTCTTTCTTTCTTTTATTCCCTTTCATTCTTTTTTTTTTATATAAATTCCCTCTTACTGAGGGTGAATTTACTTATTTCAAAAATCATGAGAATAAAAACATTACTGATTTTTTCAAGTTTTACGGACAAAAATATAATTAGAAAATAATAAATTCATTACTAAAGAGAATAGCATACAAAAATGTTCCGCCCGAAGAAAAAAAAACCCATTTTGAAATATTAGAATAAATCAAACGCATAAAAAATCCCTTTTTATAACTAGTAATATGATCTAGTTGGAAAAAAATTTGTCCTTACCACATGAAATGGGTTCATTCACTTGAATAAATAATTGTAAGAATGTTTTATTTCTTGGAATTTAAAATAAAGGAAAAAAGGAAAAAATATATAATTATTCTGTTTTCTCTTGTTTGGTATTCCCTTGTCTATTCCTCTAAAGGTTGGATCGACGATAATTTCTTCTGGTTGGTTTTCGGCTTCTCAATATAGGATTGAGTAAACAACAAAAAAACACAGAGAAAGGAGGGAAAACTTCAAAGTAAAGAATAACTAAAAGAAAACAGAGCACTATAAACTCAACATTTAGACATAGAAGCCAGAATAAAGTTACAAAATTCATAATAAAAGTCAGAAGATTGCTCAACTCGAGTCAAACACCAATCTTTCGTTGATTTGGTAAGCAAAAATCACATTTTTGTTCAAGAAAACGAAGTTTCTTAAACAGTTTAAAAATAAGAATATGTCTACACCACAAAAGTCTTGTGAATAAAGTGGTATATGATAATAATATTCAGACAAGTTCTTGACCGAAAATTAAGATTGATTAATTCACCGTTGATAAATGTGTCTATATTCAGCCAGAGAAAATAAAATCGAGTGAAATCGCGGGTGGCTATGAGATGGTACACTCGTCTCTCAGTATCACATTGAGTACTGTTTTTAAGGTCTATATCTCTTAATTCAAGAGTTTTTCTCCGGGTTCAGTCTCCGTTTTTTCTTCCCATCGCAAAACCTAATTAGCTAAATTCCAATCAGACTCCTGTGATTTAGCCGTGCCCTGAGCATGACGAAGCGAATATTATCAATCAAAAGGTATCTGGTACTTACTAGTATTCGAAAATATGAATCAAATTTTGAGTAAATTTGAAGCTATAGTTCTTTTAAAAGTATAAAAAGTACAAAAAATGTACGGTTTTGTGACTCCGAAGAGCCATACACTTACACCAAGCTTTACATTTCTTGCGATAATTTAAAATATTGAAAATTTAAATTCTCATTTAAAAAAACGAATGTTCTCAACTTTTCAGCAGCTATAAAAAAACAATATTCTTTTTCGATTTATGCAGTGTTAGTTACTTCAACTTACATTATGCTAATGAGGCAAAATGGAAATAGTGACGTCAGGCGAAATTGACCAATAGTTGTTGCTTCAAGATTTGGTAACACTTTTGCCAGACAAGTATTAATTGATATGGAAAAATAGGACAATGTTCTGCGACCTAGACAACTTAGGACTTGTAGGTTCTTGGCTTTCGTCAGTTAAGAACTTAGAATGCCATAGAATAATTGACAGAAGGAAACCAATAGACGTGAAGTGTCTCTGGATAGCAAAACCATCTATAAGGAAATTTTGAGTGTTTTTCAGTCAAATTTCAAATGATTTTTACATCCAAAATTACTGAATTGATGTTTGTGTGTTTCTTGCTGTTGTTGTTGTTATTGTTGTTGTTGTTGATGATGATCAAATTGTGAGAAACATTTCTAGTCTCAAGTACTGATTACTAAGTATTCTATATCATATTCACTTCATTTGTTTTATTACGATTTGTCTTGAAAGCAAAAAAATGAAGTGAAACTAATTAGGGAGAAAGAACCTGTAGGGTTGTTATGTTATTTTTAACATTTACAATTTATACCAAATAATTATACGAACTAATAATTACAGTATTTCATGTCTCAGTTTTTTCTTGATTTTCATTAGAACTTTGTTATTCACTTTCGTTTCTGTTTTTGCTCTTATTTAGTTTTCTTCTGGCTGTCATCCCAGTGAAATATAAGAAATCAAATCTTACACTGTCCAAGGTGAAATAATCCGCTGGTAAAACATCAAAACGTCTTTTGTATCATAAACTGAGTGTTCACGTGCTACACTCATGTTATTTTGACATTGAACATTGAACATTAAGCTTGGCAAGTAATGTTCACGTGATCGACTTGAGCACATACTGTTCACGCGATCGACTTGAGCACGTACTGTTCACGTGATAGATTTGGGCAAGGTTTCTGGTTGCCATAAAAGGATCGATCAATTCACGTGATCAATTTGCCACATTTTGACGTAACAAAATATGGCTTCCTGGCAACGAATGTGTTGATAATAATGTAAATAGAATAGACCCTTTTCGAATATGGGGTCTATGACGTCAAACGAGGAGTCCGAGCATGTCCCGGATGTCATGAGTGATAATGATTGTGTTTTGAAATCCGGGGCATTCCAGTCCCGGACGCTGCTAGTAAAAATCATTGGGTTTCGACATCCGGGACATTCTCATTCCCCTCGTTTGACGTCATAGACGACATATTCGAAAAGGGTCTATTGAAAAGTACCTCTGCCCTACCGCGTACCTCTGATACTTGAGGCGCCTTAAAATCTTCATATTGGGCAGTTGCAGTTGCATTTTGTCTCGCATTTTTGTTGCGCTGTACAAACTTACACTCTAAGCCGGAACTAGTATGGAATGATCATTTTTTCATTTCATAAGATGGCAGTAAATGGGCTTTGTTGTAAACGAGCTTTTTTTTTCAGGTGAACGGAGTCTTTAGATATTTAATCTTCTATCCTTGTTAGCTTATGGCCCCTGGAACTCGTTCCCTTTCTTTTGTTTTATTCATTTCTGACTTAGAGCGTAAGCGTGTATAAGAATGCGTTCCGAAAAGGTATGTTTTGAAATCCGGTGCTATTCCTTCAGTTCTCGATCGCTAGATCAAGTCAGCAAGATTTGCATTGGTTTTTGGTGCGGCAGATTACGTCATTTTGATTGACGGTAACGAGAATTTTTTTTTATAACAAGCCGCGGAATATCGAGAGTCGCAGTAAAATTCACAGTAGACGTTTTGTATCTTAGAGCAGTAGTCTCCCTCGAAGCCACCAACAACAACCGCCAAGGAGACTAAGTGGTGCGACGCCGTAAAACGTAACCATAGTTACATCCAAGATCTTAACATACGGCGCAGTTGGTCATGAATGCTACCATGGTAACACTCAATCTTTCTGTAGAATATACATAAAGTATTCCATCGACTGATAAGAACCCAACTCCTTGTAATGGACGTCAAGGCCAGACGAAACATGTCCTTTAACGTTACTTAACAAATCCATCCGTACCTCAGGAGCCTCGTCGGAAAACTGGATAACTGTTCCGCCATGTTGTGACACTCTTAGAACTTCTGTTATTAATTTTAAGAAGTCTTCTTCTGCGTTTGGAGATCTTAAAACAGCATCAGAAGTCCCTTTGTCTATGGTCAAATCGAACGTTCTGTCCCGAAAAGGAAGCCTTCGTACATCGGCCAGGAAAATCGATATCTCACCATCACCAGTAAATACATTTTTCTGTCGATTTTTCAACAGCTCGATTCTTTGGCTCATTATTCTTAAGGCCGTTTCAGAATAGTCAACACAGTCAATGTTACACTTACCTTGTAGGTAACGAAAGATTTCAATGCTGAAGTTCGACGTCCCACAACCAATATCTAGGATTCTTGACACCTGTTTCTCAGGGGGAAGATAACGGGTAAGGTACTCCTTGACATCGTCAAATCCGAGGAACCAATCAAAACTCTTGTTTGGTGAATGTGAGGCGTAAAAATGTTCCCAGAAAGTTTTATCAGAGAGGTCTTTGGAGGTCGTGTAATTTTTGCTATTTGATGTCCTCAAGCCCGTCTTTCCTTGAAAAAAATGTTATACGAATGTTAGCGACATTATGGTATTTTCTTTTCTTTCTCAGAATACATCAAAAATGCACCGCTTAGATGCACTGCTTTCTGGCACGAGCTACAACTAAACACATTGCAAATAAAAATTGTTAATTGTGTCACTGTTATCAAGCGGTTATTAGTAACGTTATTTTTTTCATTTGGTCGGGCCTGGAAATCCATAATTTCAAGAAGAAATGTGAGAGGCCAGGCTATAAAGGGTGACACCTTAGTTTTGCAAATCTTCTCGATTCTGATTGGCTAACTTTTTTCTCAGATCAGCTGGATGTTGCTCCAACTACCAGCAAATTCAATTGGTTTTTAGTTGTGTTTCTCAGTGGATAAATTATATAAAAAGACACCCTGACAGCTGTGCATACTATGAATTTTCCAATCATTGCCCCCTCGGCATCCCATAATGTCTTCCTTAAAACAAAAGAAAACTATCACTACAGATATGTTTACGAATTCAGTATTGATTTATCAGTTGTTTAAATCATGATTAAAGTTGTGTAATTTTTTTTTTAATTGAAAACGGACTTTGAGCATGCACAGACGTTTTTCACTTGAGCTTCCTTAAAAGTTTGACGTCAGTAACACCAAGAATCTCAGTAATTTCCGGGTTCAAAATGAATTTTCTTGCTCTATTTTCATTGACAAGAGAATTTCCGGCTCGAAATTACGATTATTGCACCCAAGGGGAAAATGTTAGCCATATATTTACTGCGATTCTCAATATTCTGCGAACTCCGGAGTTGCGGCGTATTTCCGTTGGAATTTGGTTTTTCGCTGCCGCCAGTCAAAAAACCGCCGCCCGGTTGGCTCAGTTGGTTGAGCACCGGACTTTCGTGCGGGAGGTCGTGGTTCGAGTCCCGGCCGGACCAACACTCAGGGTCTTAAAATAACTGAGGAGAAAGTGCTGCCTTTGTAATTACATCTGCAAACGGTTAGACTTTCAAGTGGCTCGGATGACCACTTTAAATGGCGGTCCTGTCTCTCCACACTTCACACTAACCAATATCGGAGGGACGTAAAAGAACCACTGAGAACGTAAAAAGAAACCCTGGCAGTGACCACCCTCAGTGTCTACTAACCACTTCTCATTGTTAGGCTGGTCTTAATATGGGACTTCTTGTCCTGTTGATCATGCCTTCAACTGGTTTCAAACTAAAGTTGTAAAGCAGATAAATTAAATAAAATAAAATAAAATATAAAGGTACCGACTGATTAGTTTTGATTGAGGCAGCGAAAAACCAATTTCACAAAAAGCCACTGAAATGTCTGAGTTCGCAGAATATTGAGAATCGCAGTAATTTCAAGTAGGCTTCAAAAGGTTTTTTCGAACGCGCACGCGCTCCAGGAACAAAAGCGTATATAAAGCATGTCAACATCCAAAACATTTTTCCTCAAAATTTCCGATCCATATTCAAAATAAAAAAATAAAAAAACTTAAAAATTGTAATGTGAATTTACTTCAAATTTTACATAGGGCTTTTGGTTACGTTTTCGAAAACTTAAGGAAAAAATTTAAAAAATCTGCAAGATCTGTTCAAAACAAGTCTAATTGATTTTTACGAATTTCCTCTACAGAATTATTTTTCCGCCAAACGGATATTAAAACGATACGAAGTAGTTTTTCATAAACTTCATTTTTTTTTTTTTTTTTTTATAAATTGATTTATTTTAATTTTCTGTAAAATATGTCTTCTTTTAAAAAGCTTTCCATGTTTGCGTTGTTCGCGCGTTTTTACCGCTAAAAGGGTGTAATCTGACGGTTCTATAGCGCAGTTTTCGTATGAGTGGGAAACAATAGGGTAAGATTCGTAGCCGTACTGTAGCCTTACCGTATCTTACCGTAGCCGTAACTAAGCGTTGTAATTGGATGAATTACTGGAAGACGATGGAAAGCCATTTCAATGTTACGACAGTATCGTATGTTAATTCCCCCTCATACCATAACCATTCTTATGGGAAGCCATTTCAATGTTACGACAGTATCGTATGTTAATTCCCCCTCATACCATAACCATTCTTATGGGAAGCCATTTCAATGTTACGACATGTCGTACCGTGTACGTGCTGTAAGTCAGTACTGTATGTTTCTCACTAATACGAAAACAGCTCTAATGAAAAGCGGGTTCACGAGTAATTCTGGATATGGAGCAACTCCCAGAAATATACGGTTACAAATTTACCGTATCGTTTCCCCATACAAAAATATACACCAAGTAGTCTAGAAGTGACCAATATAAATGTTAGGGAGGGAACCTATACGCAATCATTCAGACGTTCTCAGTTGTTATATAGTCTCTGGCCGGTACCAACATGACGTTAAAGACTATACTCATTCCCTATTCCGGTTTCCCATTCCTCTTTCCCAATTTTACTAACACAGCATCCTTGGTCTAAAGACAGCTGTCCATTTCTACTGACATTTCAATTGTTATCTGCGTATATAATTTTACGGTGTTCAACTTTCCCTCGGAGAAATATCGTCCTGGAACCTCAACAGTTGTCCCATATAGACCCATTCGAAAAATGGCCGCTTCTAATTTACATATTTTCTAGATTTAATTCGTCAAGACAAACAAAACAAGTCAATGGAAAGAAGATAATATAAATAAGGATTCTGTGAAAAATTTGGGACAAAAAAGTGATTATTTTAGGAGTTACTGCAGTGCAAAGTGTATAAATGACAGCAAAGCGAGGCTACTAGTCAGTATTGATCAGCAAAATCTCATACTAATATCTGTAAATTCATTCCGTTATAACTCAAAAGAAAAAATGCCACGGCATTGAAATCTTTCCTGTTCACTCACTTTTGGAAGCTCTTTCAGGTAAAAGTGATATACTGATAAAATTTTTGATTGACGAAGTTTGAATAGAAAAGTGAAGAATCGCCATTTTTAGAATCGGTCTATAGCGTGGTTGGTCCTTGCAGTGTAGTACCTATGAACCGATTAAAGTGCCTATAAACCCTAATAGACATTTCCGATTTAGCGGCATAGGCATAATATATTCCGCGTTTCTTTAAACACGAATGAGTGGCCGACATATAGTATATGCATATTTCGCTTATATGCCGCTAAATCGGTAATGTCTACTTCGAAATGTTGATGCTACATTAAGTGAAGAGTTGAATGGTAAAATATGATTTGTGTGATGAAACTTGGAGATAACAAGGTTAATACTTCCAATATGTTAACAAATACCGAGATTCTCAAATTAGGGTTTATAGGTTTATAGAATAATTATTAGAATAATAATATAATAATAATAATCTTTTATTTATTAAAGCAGGCTGATTATTTTGGCAGCTTTCGCTGATGTGGGCCTGCTTTCACTCACTCACTACCACTACATTTACTATTTTATACACACAACGCTCAAAAAAAACCCTCACATTGACAAGAGACAAGAGAACAACACATCAAACAAACTCAATTCACATGTGGCGACCGCAGGGCTCGAACCCAGCAACCAGCGACCATTGGACTCACAGCGGTGAAAGACGAAGCATTAGCAGCGTGCGCCACCCATCGAGTCCCGAATATACTGTCTTATTCTCATGTGATATTTATATCAAAACTAATAGCATCATTTAAACTCGCTAGACGAAGAAGATTTTAGCATGAAGTTGTTATACAAAGTCAAAATTTCCACTGAATCCCATTGCAATTTAGAAGCCGGATTTTTTAAGAAGACTTGAATATACAACCTGAACCAACAAGTACTGACTCTAATCCTTTTTTATTTTGATGGGCAAACTTTACACAAGTACCAGTATTGGACTTGATTATAATCTATCATTCTAGATTGGTGATGAGCAGCAATATTTATGGTGCTCAGTGATTTTACTTCAGTCTAGTATGCATTATGGCCAACAGCTGCAAATTCTTTTGTCAATGAAAATGGAGTAAGAAAATTCATTTTGAACCCAGAAAAAGATTTTTAATGTTAATGACATTAAAAATTCCACTTCGATTTGGCGTCCAAATTACTCCCAGTTCTTTGACGCCAGGGAAAAAAATTTATACCATCCATGACAAATTATACATGAACCCTGAAAAATATGTTTACTGTGTTTAACGCTATACCATGTATGACCCTGGGGCACCGCTCTAACTAGTTTAATCATTTTAGTTGGGTTGGTTTGAGAGGAGGAAGGAAAAACCGAAAGCCGAATAAACCCTTGGGCTGAGTGAGAGAGAGAACAACCAGACTAAGCCGCTAGCATGCAGCGACCGAAAACAAATGTTTGTCGGAAAAAAGATATTTTCAAATATTGCCTTTATATAAAAAAACGCTAGCGAAGTCCATAAGTGCCTGTTATCAATTGTTGCTCAGCGTATCGGATAACTAGTCTTCTATTAAGTAAAGTTAATAAAAAACATTTACACCAATGACTTCAGAGTTAATTGAGTGAAGTCAATCAACTAATAAATCTATCTAAAAAGGGTCCACAATAATTGGTTACCGGCTGTAATGGTTCCCAACCGTCTCACCGACTTTATGACGGTGATATAAAATAGAAATATATAAATATATGAATAACTGCCTATCTCATTTTCAGAATCAATTATCCGATTATCGAGAGGCCTAACTAACTAAAGCCAATCGGTGTTTTTACCGATACGGCGGCCATCTTGAATTATGGGTTGCTGAGGGGGCAAACGTGGAAATATTTATAAAGCATAGAGTGGCGGGTTTACTTTTAATTTTTTTTGTTTTTTGTTTTTTTGTTTGTGTGTGTTTCGCATATTGCTTTCACTATCAGCAAATTCAATTGGTTTTTAAATGTGCTTCTCAATGGATAACATTGAATTATATAAAAAGACCCTGACAGCTGTGCATACTATAAATTTTCCAATAATTGCCCCCTCAACATCCCATTATGTCTGTTTTGTTTATGCGGACGAAATAAGACAAGATTTAAAAAACTAAAGCAATAGCCTCCACCATTAACATATTTTTTTGGAGATAATTTTGCCTGCATTTTTGGGGCAATTCAATTGTGAAACGGGAAAAAAAATTTGTTCTTGTCCTTTCATCGTTGGATTGAAATTAATACAGAAGCCAGGTGATCTCGCTTCTCTCAGGCCGAAGGAATTAGCCAATCAGCGAACATTTTGTTCGTAGCTAAATGTTCCCTAGTTCTAGGTTTTCGTCTCGATTTATAACAGCTTTTACTTGAAAATAAAGAAAATAAAACTCATCCGTGCCAAGAATCACCAAATATCTTTTAGAAAAAGCATATTTCGTCGTTGTTGTTGAGATATTTAATTTTGACAAAGAGATAATAGAAAGCACTTGGAAATTTTCGATGTGACAAACAATGCGTTGTGCGTCTAGATTCCAGATCACCTGGAAGTGCGAGGTAGAAAAAAACTGCACTTTCCGGTAGATTGGTAGGTCATTATTTCAGCTTATTCAGCCAAGAATAGAGTGAACAGTCATCCGTTCTATTCATGGAAAGAAAAGATATCATACAATATTGCTTAATTTGTTTTTTTAATATATGCATTTAAATCAAGCCCAAACACGACTCAGGAAATTGAAGCTCACAGGGGAAAAAAACCCTTAAAACCATATTGTCTACGTTCATATGCCTCACAGCATCACTAGCTCCCTAGAGCGATTGACGACCAGCAAAGAGAAAGGAACAACCACAAAGACAGTAAAACTCAAGGCAGACCCTGCCTAAACTGAGCAAGGTGCTTCAGGATAAAGTAAATTACTTACGGTAAGTAAAGACATAGAACAGAATACCGTTAAATCAGAGATCATAGCTTACTCGATCGATTGAACAGATAAACAAATGCATCACTTCTCAAGTGTGAGATAAATAAATGAGGTCGAAAATTAGGAATTAAGTAGAGAAATCTCTAGCCAGACGTTTCTGGAAGCTCTCATAACTGTCGAGGGTTTGATCGTCCTCCTTGTCATCATATTATCTATGTGAGTAGAGTTACTTGTTGGTTCTCTCCTGTGCTTCGAAGGGTTTTTCTTCTGGTTCTCCGGTTTTCAGTCCTTCCTCTGCAATAACTAACTTTGAAATTCCAATTCGATCAACAAATGAGGCCCACAGGTACATTAGCTACTGGTTTTAGCTGAATTCAGCATTTTTTATTATAATTTAAACATCAACTGAGTCTTAGACTTGTCCGTTCTAGGCAATGAATAACACAACCACCGCAGCTACTCGATTAGAAGTTTACAAACTACCCAAAGGAGAAACCGTCTTTCTTACCATTCTCAACAGCATTGGATGCTCTTTCGGGACGACGGCAAACCTTCTCGTCCTTCTTTTAATATGGAATATTACGTCCCTAAGAACGAACAGAAACTTCCTTTTGGCTTCCCTGACTTGCTCTGATTTTCTCTCTTGTGTGGTATGGCAACCACTTTTGTTAGACAGTATTCTTAATGGAATCAGACTTGATCTAAAAATCGTGACTTTCAGCACCTTCTTCGTAGCACTAGCATCATTGAATAGCCTAGTTTTACTAACTGCTGAGCGCTATGTAGCAGTTCATTATCCATTTCGTTACATCGAAAGACTTACCACCAAATCAGTGGTAGTAGTATCTCTGATTGCTTATGGATTAGCACTAGTTCTAACAACCCTCGTCACCACCCAGATCATGACCGTCAAAGTCATCCATTATTACATCGTTTTCGTGGCTCTGGCTATACTCATCATATACATCAAGATTTACATCACGGCGAGGAAAAAAGCACGTTCGATAGTAGTTTTGACGGTAGCATCCCCTGGTGCTCAAGCACAGAAGACCTTCCCTAAAGGCGAAAAAACCACTGTTTCAGTAGGAATCGTGGTGGGTCTTCTCTTGCTATCATGGCTGCCATATCTACTAATACCGCTCGTTCCTACAAACGAAGTCCTTCACGCGTTCCCGTGGATCAATACCTTTGCTGTACTACAATCAAATATCAACCCGTTCATCTACTTTTGGAGATTTGAGAAGTTTAGAAGAGGACTGACGAGACTTAAACAGCGATATAGTGTACGAGTGGATGTCTTATGGGTGCACGGGTGATGTGCGCCGCTAATACATGCGTCACCTCTCCTGCACTACTGTGGTCGTAGGCGCGATCCACGGACTCGACATCAAATAGGAGTAGAGTTACTTGTTGCCGGGTTCTCTCCTGTGCTTCGAGGGTTTTTCTCCGGGTTCTCCGGTTTTCCTCCCTCCACATAAGTTAACTTCTAAATTTTAATTCGATCAAGTAGCGAGGGCCACAGTTTTGTTGGCCACTGGCTAAGTACAGTACCACCCTCGTTAAACAAGGATAATTTTTTGAATATCTTGAGGACGTTCACGAGCAAATGCGTAAAAGTAAATGTCAATTTTCCGGAACTTTGCCAGTTGATACAACAACATAAAACAAACCTCAAAAACAAGGGTTTTCACCGGGCAATCCTGTGAGTGAAATGACTTAAAAGTCTATCATTTCGGCATCTATCGTGATGAGTCATCAAGAAGTGAAACCAAAAAATAATTGAAATAAGTGAAAAATTACAAATTAAGGGGGAAAGGTATTAGAATAACAATAATACACTTTATTAATGTGAGAAATTCCTAGTTTGCACTCAGTGCAAGCTAATTGGGGACACCTGTCTACCTGTCTATACGATAAAGTCTAATAATAATAAAACTTTACATTAGAGTAAACTAAGTTAAAATATAATTTGATATGTACATCATAAGACACAATGAATGTAGAATGTGTTTGTACTACTGACAATGTGTTTTCAAAACGGTTCTTTTCTATGAGGCTTTAAAACAAACACTCTTTTTTGAGAGAAAAACAAAGTCCATCTCGCACAACACTTTCGCTTTTTGTCGTTCTCGCGGGTCGAGATGAAGCAGAGAATGTCGATTTTCGGTGCGATAAACAAATGTCTTTATACCTGCGAGCAAAGACAAGTTTTACAAGGAGTGTCACTGAATTCCTAGTGAAGCTACTCCAGCCATAGTTTTTTTGCGACTAGATTTTTTGATTTAAAACTCGTTTTCTTCCTACGTAAAAATCAAGCTGTGAGTTGAGTGTTGTAAATAGTGAATGAAATGGTATATTTATACGTAGTGGTAGAGTAGTCTCTCACGAGAAGCGAATGCTTGTAAATATAAGTATCTATATCCTATTTCTTAGCTACAGTAGATGAAATTTAACAAGAAATATTCCACCAAAATAACCAAAATGTGGTCGCTTTCGTTTTCAGTGTGACGTCAATCGTATAGAAAAACGACTTACAATACAATACAATACAATAACTTTATTTCAAGAGGGAAACGCAATAACCTTTTACAGTTTTCTAACTTACGGCCCTCAAAAGATATATACAGCTATTTCAAAAAAACGTTGAATACTTAATGCTGCATACTGAATAGTGCATTCCAAGACCAAAGGGCATTGTGGGTCTCATTAATTTGAAATAAAAAGTAAATATACAGCGATTTGGTCTTTGTTTGTAGCTAGTATATTGTTTTGGATGGAATGCACTAAAAATATAATAAATTATTACTATTTATTTTACTTTAAACAATATTACATGACCCAAATGCATTTCGGCCTTATGCGCATATGATTATTATAATATGCGCAATATAAATAATAAATATTATTATTATTATTATTATTATTATTATTATTATGCAGTATTCAGTATGCAGTATGCAGTATGCAGTATGCAGTATTCAGTATGCAGTATGCAGTATGCAGTATGCAGTATGCAGTATGCAGTATTCAGTATTCAGTATGCAGTATGCAGTATTCAGTATGCAGTATGCAGTATTCAGTATTCAGTATTCAGTATGCAGTATTCAGTATGCAGTATGCAGTATTCAGTATTCAGTATGCAGTATTCAGTATTCAGTATGCAGTATGCAGTATTCAGTATTCAGTATTCAGTATTCAGTATTCAGTATTCAGTATGCAGTATGCAGTATGCAGTATGCAGTATTCAGTATGCAGTATGCAGTATTCAGTATTCAGTATTCAGTATTCAGTATGCAGTATTCAGTATTCAGTATTCAGTATGCAGTATTCAGTATTCAGTATGCAGTATTCAGTATGCAGTATGCAGTATTCAGTATGCAGTATGCAGTATTCAGTATGCAGTATTCAGTATGCAGTATGCAGTATTCAGTATGCAGTATTCAGTATTCAGTATGCAGTATGCAGTATTCAGTATGCAGTATTCAGTATTCAGTATTCAGTATGCAGTATTCAGTATGCAGTATGCAGTATTCAGTATGCAGTATTCAGTATTCAGTATTCAGTATGCAGTATGCAGTATGCAGTATGCAGTATACAGTATTCAGTATTCAGTATTCAGTTTGCAGTATTCAGTATTCAGTATACAGTATTCAGTATACAGTATTCAGTATTCAGTATTCAGTATGCAGTATTCAGTATTCAGTATTCAGTATGCAGTATGCAGTATGCAGTATTCAGTATTCAGTATTCAGTATTCAGTATTCAGTATTCAGTATGCAGTATGCAGTATTCAGTATTCAGTATTCAGTATTCAGTATGCAGTATTCAGTATGCAGTATGCAGTATGCAGTATGCAGTATTCAGTATTCAGTATTCAGTATTCAGTATTCAGTATTCAGTATGCAGTATTCAGTATTCAGTATGCAGTATGCAGTATTCAGTATGCAGTATTCAGTATTCAGTATTCAGTATTCAGTATGCAGTATGCAGTATGCAGTATTCAGTATTCAGTATTCAGTATTCAGTATTCAGTATTCAGTATTCAGTATTCAGTATGCAGTATTCAGTATTCAGTATGCAGTATGCAGTATGCAGTATGCAGTATTCAGTATTCAGTATTCAGTATTCAGTATTCAGTATTCAGTATGCAGTATGCAGTATTCAGTATTCAGTATTCAGTATTCAGTATTCAGTATTCAGTATTCAGTATTCAGTATGCAGTATTCAGTATTCAGTATTCAGTATTCAGTATGCAGTATGCAGTATGCAGTATGCAGTATGCAGTATGCAGTATGCAGTATTCAGTATGCAGTATTCAGTATTCAGTATTCAGTATGCAGTATTCAGTATACAGTATTCAGTATTCAGTATTCAGTATTCAGTATACAGTATTCAGTATGCAGTATGCAGTATTCAGTATTCAGTATTCAGTATTCAGTATTTTGAAAAAGCTGTAAATAGATATACAATATAAATCATAAATAATATATAATATAATACTCAATATTGGTCCGAAATACAAATGTAACGAGAATTAAATTATTAAAAGTAATATATATATACAATACGTACTACGATATTGGTTCGAAATCTAATATAGCGAGAATTACTGAATATTGACATATAATGATTGTGTAAAAAACAGTTGCAGTTTATAGAATAGCAACAGTTAGAGCACATGAGATCTTCCAGATGCTCAACCAAGGACATGCGCTGAATATTGACATATAATGATTGTGTGAAAAACAGTTGCAGTTTATAGAATAGCAACAGTTAGAGCACATGAGATCTTCCAGATGCTCAACCAAGGACATGCGCGAACGAAATAGATTACGTAATTTTAACTTTATAGAGAAAAGAGTGAAAGCAAGAGATTTAGGTGTCAACGAAGACGAAGGAAAGAGAGCTGTTTGAGATCAGAACTAAGATCATTGAAAAGCCCGGGTCCAAAGAGAAAAGCAGTTCTATGAAGATTTTTCTTCACGGCATACGTTGTAGCCTCCTACGCAGACGCTCTTAGTGGGGAGAGAAACGTTGCGTGACGACGTGGTGTTGTGGTGGAGGTTAAATCAATGAGAACATTTTTCACTTTTTTTTAGCAGATTTTTTGAGTAGATGGACCCGGAAATACGTCACAACTTAAAAGCTCTAATCGGCCCCGTCCACGCCGGGATACTGAAATTTAAAGACGCAACTTTATTTATACGATTAGGCTTTCCGTCCACGCTAATCCGCACGAATCCGGATAGACCGGATAAATTCTCAACCGAAAACGGAACTCTTCGAAAACGCTCTCTAGAGAGGATAAATTTGAAAACGCCGGCTAAGCGTGCTAGAAAAATTATTCAGAAGACACTAGCCTGTACTGGGGCTCGGAAAACTGAATCCAAGTCGACCTGACGGGAATCGAAACTGAACGTGGACAGCTCGAGCCTATTAGTATGAAATCATGTGACATCTCTGCCCGAGTCTTCCTCGAACATAAATTGCATTAGGCTTAGTGTGCGCATGCTCAAGGCACAGGTAGCCCAAGCTCGGTTTTTGAATACAATAATTTTGAAAGAAATACTTTAATAAAACTTCCATTTCTTACATTAGGGCGTATTTGTGTGTCCTGTAACGAGTTTTTCATAACTTACCCTCCCCTCAATATAAAATGGAAAACCTCATCGCCAGAAAACCGCGCCGCTACCCATGTCACGCATGGTTAACCCGGCTCAGAAGAAAATACGGCCGGCGAAAAGTTATGAGAAATGTATGGGTTTAAAACAAAAAGTGTCTAAAATATAGCCTGTGTGTTGGCGGATCAAAAATGTCTGCATCACAATTTGTAATTCATTTATAGGACATTATAACCTGCAAGAAAAATATTACTTTAATCTAAATTTGAGGTTTCCTTTTTAAATTTCAAAATGACTCCTAGAGAAATCGCACTGAAAGCAGAGGTTCGTATGAGAACGGAAAAATAAACGAAAGTTAAATTAGTTTGTAATTCGCCGAAACAGAGAATAGACGACAAAAGAAACAAATGTCTGCATTCAGAAATATTGTTTAATTATTTGAGCACCAGCTCGAAACTAAGTCTCGGCTCTAGGATAAAATCCGAGGTTTCCTTTCGATTGCTGAACAATAACAGCAGTTAAACAGCTTAAAAATACCTCCATGTTTCCCCGTTAAAGTTCGCAAAATGCCCTGACTTCGGGGCTTGATATCTTCGCAAAGAATACGCCAAATCTCATAGTTGAAACGCCATTTTGAAGAGCAACTCTCGATCGGGGCACACAATAGCATATTTGGTCCGAATATCCAGTGGGACTCCCAGAAAATAGCGCCCAAATGTATGTACCATCGCAGGAAGGTCCGTTAGCCCGCGAATAAATCAGAAATGTCAGCGGTCTTTACTAAACTTGCGGGAACTTTTGAAAAAAGCGCGAGTTTCTACTAAAAAAATTCTAAGATATAGTCGAGATGGGCCTTAATATTGATTCCCTTGTTTAAATATCTTCGATAGAGTAGGTTTTTTCTGTTTCCACTTATTAAACGCATGCGCAATGCGCCCATTGAATACCGCTGACCGCACTTGCATGTCGCGGTTTTCTGGCGATGCTTTCAGGTCT
Source organism: Anthopleura xanthogrammica (assembly GCA_964019055.1). Lineage (NCBI taxonomy): Eukaryota > Metazoa > Cnidaria > Anthozoa > Actiniaria > Actiniidae > Anthopleura > Anthopleura xanthogrammica. The sequence goes on along the minus strand of OZ025206.1, from coordinate 25,791,847 downwards.
TGATAAATTATGATATCAATCAAAAGGCTAATCTATTAATTGTTTGAGTATACATATTGTAAACTAAGAAAATGAAGATTTGATTCTACTTTCAAAAAAAGAGGAAAAGTTTTCCCTGAACTTGAATGAACTTGCACGATGAATGTATTATCTGTAGAAAATTCTAACAGATAATATATTTATCATATCAAGTCCACACAATATATCAGTGATTGGCTGAATATCCTCAGCAAATCAGAGGTGAGATAGTGAGTAAAATGTGCAATATCTATTATTATACATTTTACTCACTATCCCGCTTCTGATTGGTCGAGAGCCCTCAGCCAATCCCTGATATCAAGTGAACTCGACATGATAAATGTATTATCTGTAGGTTTTTATCTACAGATAACACATTTAAAACACCTACAGATAATACATTTATCATGTTGAGTTCACTTAAGGTCACAATGGAAATGGTAAAAAGTTTGCTACATTATGAAAAATGATAGCACAAGCACAGGAAGCCCAACTAAAAATTCCAAATTTTTAAATTTTAAATCTTAAAAACGATTTTTGAAGGCTGACAGGATTTCCCTGACTTTTCGCTGACTTTGGGTAAATTGTAAAAATTCAATGACCAAAATCCAAATTTCCTGGCAATTCCCTGACCGTGGAAATCCAGATATTGTTTCCTATTGTTTAATCAGTGCTATTTAGTGCCAAATTGTGCAAATTGTGCACACCTTTACTACTGCAAACTGACTTATATTAATTTATAAGTTCAAGTTTTTATTAGGATGAACTCTACTCATTTATGCATATTTATAAATATAATATAATATTTAAAAGAGTTAAAGCTCCAGTTGAGGGCCATAAGTTAGATAACTCAATGGGTTAGTATGTCACCCTCTTTTAATAAAGTTTATTGTATTGTATTGTATTGTATAGTAGCTGAGCTATTTATAAACTTTTCTATGTGCATGTAGTCAGACAAGACCTAAATTAGATAAGTTATTTACTATTCTAGCTGATGTCACATAAATTGAAAATTCAGGTACCAACAGTATGAGAATTAGGGGAGGGAAAACAATGATACAAGCAAATGTCTCTTCATGCATTCTCTGCTAATGAAGTAAACCCCCAGATTCACATGACCGTTGCTTTGGCATTCATTTACTATGTTAGGTGACATCACCTAAAAAGTTATCCAAGTTAGATAAATCTATCTAACTATTCAACAATGCGACTAATATGCAGTCTGATATGGTTTGTCAGGGTTGGATCCAGGATTTTCTTCAGGGAAGGGTGCTGCCCACAAAGGGCACACCCCCTGCACCCCTCCCCTGGATCTGCCCCTGTTTGTATATACTGTAATTAATATGTATCTGTATTTCCTTCATTCTTGTTCCCAGACCCTACTCATAAGCAATCGTAGGCTCTGGGAAACCTACTGACAGGATGCCAGAATCTTTTGACCAGGTCCTCAGAGCAAATGCTCTATCTCAGGATCACTGACTATAAAATGCTGTCTCAACCTTTCTAATGGCTTGTTTATGACTTCTGTGTGCAAAAGTTTATTATGTTCGACAAATGGAAATAGGATTTGATTCAAGATTCAAAGATATATAACCATTCTAGTCAATTTGGCTTGCTTGGTTTCCGTTGGTATGTTTGTTTATCCTATTAACCAATCAGAGCTCATTGCTATGTTATTATCAACAGCCAATGAAATTTGATATATTTCTAGGGTTGCCCAGAGCCTACGATCTTTGGTTAGAAAGTTGAGGAGGCTCTGGGTACGAGAATGTATTTCCTTATGACTAATATGTTCTCTTTCTATCACTTTGTTTCTCATATATTTCCTTCTATCCATATGTATGATTGTATATAATGAGCCAAATAAAACTGATTGATTGACCAATTACTGCCCCCCCTCCCACACATTCAGGTTGAAAATTTCCAATTTTTTTTTTTACGTACCAAGTGTAGGGGAGAGTATCTAGGGGGTCCTAGGATGCCCATGACACCCCTTTGTAAGAAAAGAAGTGATGAATAATAATCCTTCACCACTTTCCATACATCCGTTCACTGGTCAAACACAATACATTCAGTCGAGGCTGCAAGGTTCAAATTTGAATAATCCTTTGAAATTCCCTTGCAGCCTCGATTGAATGCTTTGTGTTTGACCAGTGGACCATTGTATGGAAAGTGGTGAAGTTAAGTTAAGCTTATTTTACTACCTGACTACTCCCACTACGAAAATGCTTCATGAGTTAACCTTTCATTCAATTTAAAATAGAAAATAATTCTTACCTTTGAGAGCAGACTGAAGAAAAGTAGATGTCAACATCCTTCGCAGAAGTAATAAATGATCCATCCCATGTGATAAGATATCTTAGCGTTTCTTTACTAGCGATAATCCATGATGATCCATCTTTAAACTTTGGCGGGAAAACTGGTTCAGCGGACTCGCGTTAAAGACAATGAGCACACATTTACCACAGGGTAACCAATACTACAAAATTATTAATCTATAATAACACACTATCTTATTTTAACGTCAATATTTGCCAGCTAAAAATTATAGTTGTCCATGCATGTGTATTTATAAATCAATAGATAAATTAAAAATAATCCACGATTCATGGTCAAAATATAAAAATAAGTTGAATGGGTTTGGGTTACCTGTGGTAAGGTCTAAGAGAAAGACTAGGATGACTGGTGACGATCTTGGATGTTGGATGTGGCCTGCTGCAAGTAGATTATTCTTGGGGTGCAGAATTTTAACACGAAATATGGCTTGGAAATCCCAAGGACAAAGCAACGAAGACCTCATTAACCAGCTAAGGGGTACAAACATTAGCTTATCCTCAAGTTATAGCTCTATTCATGCTTGTTAACGCCTTCCAACGCTTGCGTGCTTTTTTGTAACTTAGCTAATGGAGTCATCAAAAGTGAGAAGGTAGAGAGAGTACTCAAAATGGTCGATAGAAAAAACTACACAAAACTTAACCCGTTTATGGATTCTCCTCAACCAATAGGTAAGGCACTTCTTCACAAATAGCACCTTAAAGAATAGCTAAGTTTGCAAAAAGTATTCTTTCAGAACTCGTACTTTTAAGGTATTGTAAGCTTAAGTTATAGTTTCATTGAACTTTTGTAAAGTAAGCTTACGTGGATACATCATTTTTAATAGTATTATTATCTTTACAATACTTAAGCTTAATATCTTTACAGGTTATCAAGCTACTATCAGCGCTCCACATATGGTAAGGATGTAACATATGGTCTAAAACATTTTTTTCTAATAATTCCTCTTTTATAAGAGATTCAAGATTCAAGAGTTCACAGGTTTTTTTAGCTTGATGCTGTTCAAGAAAATAGACAGTGGACTATTCAAGAGCATTGTATCTCTTACACCAGTTTTAAAAATTCCAGAAAAATTACACCCATTTTCAAAAATTAAACTACAATGAATGAGAATTCCAGACGTCTGAGGATAGGCTTCATAATCAAAGAGACAAATAACTTGAACCATTTCAAATTTGATTGGCCGATCTCAAAACCCAGACGTCTGGACTTTTTACCCTCTGTCCTGATCATTTAGTTTTAAAAATGGGTGTTATTTCCAGAAGCTGACTTTTTTCAGGCCTCATAAAACTCCTATGAACCCCCTGGAACTCGAAATCCATTTTCAAACTTATGTTATAAACCTAACATGTTTTCAGTAACCCCTCCCCCACTAAATCTATCCATCCAACAGAAAAACAAATTAGGATACTCTTGTTTCATGAGTTATATATATATTCAACATTTATCTAAAAAATGATAAGATATAAATTCTCAAAAAATTGATAAAACATTCTTATTTAATTTTTTTTTCATAACTAAGGCCTTGGACTCGTTATTGAAGATTCTTGCACAAAGCCTGATATTTTTGTTTTTACTTTTAATTGTATTGTAAAAATTAGATTTTTGGTGTGAAAATTTAGCAAGCTTTCTTTTTCTTACTTTAATTTTCATGTATTCTTTTCTTGGGATTTTTAGTACAGTAGATTATCTGATCATTAATTATATTTCCATATTATACACATCTCAGCATTGCTATGCCCTTCAAATCCTTGAAGACCACCTAAAAGAGGGAGCAACAGTACTAGATGTGGGAAGTGGGAGTGGCTACCTCACAGCTGCCATGGCATACATGGTTTGTAATGATGAATATCAGTTCAAATCTATACCCAAGTTGTACTTGTACCTGTATAATCGTACAGTTTTCATTCAAAAATCAATCCAAAATTATACACAATTTTTATCACTGTGTAGAGATACTTCATGTGACGTAAGGCTTTGTCGTTCATGTGCCCACCAAACAGAGGAATCCAAACAGAGATGGATTGGCTGGTAAAACAAGGCAACTTGTGAATAGGTTTTTGTGAAAATGGTTGGCATATTAACATCACAATGCTGTTATTAGTATCAATATACTGAAATCTTAGACAGTTGATTGACAGTAGATTCACAATATAGCCTTATTAAAACCTTCCACTGCCTAGATTTGGATACAATTATTTAAAGCCCATGTTTAAAACTCTGAGGACAGCAGAACATTATTCATACACCGAATGCAATAACGGCCACTATTGACTTTCAGAAATATGTATTTTTGGAAAGTTTTATTGATATAAATTGAATTCCAGTGAAGTTATTTGGAATCAAAAATACATTGATTCGTATGTGTTCAGTCAACTGAGGACAGACTAGCCTCATTCTGGTGTTTTTCCAGTTTTTTCACAATTCTAAATTCTCATAACGTACGTCTCAAGAGTTTAACATTTTTACCTCAAACTTTCTAACTTTGTTGATATAATTCTAATCTATAATTTTAATGTAGTGCTTTATTAAAATATGAATTTAAAAAATTATGATAATGAGATGGTGGCCATTATTGCATTCGGTGTATGAAAGCTATAATTCAAAAATATGTATGAACTGGTCTGACTTTAAAAAGAAAAAATGGTTGTCTCTGACTAAAAGAATTAAATACGGTTATTTCTTTGTATCCTCAAGGCAAGAGTTAACTGTATAGTGAAACACAGTAATAGAATGAAATCTTCTTTTGATTGCAGGTTGGTCCTACTGGTAAGGTGTATGGGATAGATCACATAGATCAACTAGTGACAGAAGCAACTGCAAACATCAAGAAGGGAAATCCAGAACTGCTAACAGAAAAGAGAGTAGAGATACTAAGTAAGTACTTTTTTTTTCTACTTTACTTTACTTTACTCCGATGGTTTTTCAGGCTTTTCGGTTTTTCCTCCCTCCTTTCAAACCGACCCTAACTAATTCAAACCGGTTAGAGCTGTGCTCTGGGGTCATATATGGACTGTATAGCAGCTGGCAGAGGCACCTTCTCATGCTTTCAGTTCAACCCCGTTGAGCTGCGCCACTGCTGTACTTTGCGGTGGTGATTAGCGATGACAAGTTTGTTTTTGTTTTGTTTTGTTTTTTTACTTTTCTTTCAGTAGGCTCTACAATATAAACTCAATGGGCGTTTAGAAAGATAGAAATAGCATAAATAAAAAAAAATAACATTCATTTGCCTTCCCTGTAAGATGTCACTAAATCATTCGTGAACTTGACTAATGGTTTCCAGCAGTAAATAAATTTAAGTTTGACATGATTAGAAGGTGAAAATGATACTGACGATACTTTGCTTGCTTGAACAGACAAATTTATAAACAGTCCAGGTCAACAATATTCATTTTATGAGTAAATTTGCCCCTGAAGCATCAGTTGTGGGGAGGCCAAATTGCAGAACAAAAATCGAGATTTATTCTGGCATATTCTTACACAGGAATCCCAAGATTAGAGTTGCTGCACGTCTGATGGCTCACAGCAATTATATATCTACCTATTTTGTATATTTCAGAGGGTGATGGTCGACAAGGGCATGAAGCAGGTGCCCCATTTGATGCTATACATGTAGGAGCTGCTGCAGCTACCCTTCCACAATCTGTAAGATTATCACTTAAGATTATCACTTATAATACTATAATTATAATAATATAATATCACTATATTAATACTAGGTTACAGTAACTGGAAGTGTCAAAAGATCTCATTAGGGAGCACTACTCCTGCAATTTGTCTTTTATTTTGGGGGATATTGGAATACAAATTCCAAGATTATAATTCTAGAGGTCAGATGGTTACGTGGTATACATGTATATACACACTCTCCTGTGACTCTAAATAGAGGTTTTGAACCATCCTGTGATGGCAGCCATGTTTGTTGGCAGGAACAATATGATCGTTTTACATGAAAAAGAATTTGATTCCCCAGAGGAAAGGGATGTTTAGACCTCTAATGGGTCCAGTTTGAAGAAAATTGAATATTTGTCCTCTCTCTAAACACAAAATGTTAAAATTTTTTTTAGAAATTACAATCTCTTTGCAAATTTTTTAAAATCTTTTCATCTATTCTAATATTTCCATTTTTTTTACTTAGCTTGTAGATCAGCTCAAACCAGGAGGGCGACTTATCATTCCTGTAGGACCAGAGGGAAGAAACCAAACCCTTGAGCAGTATGATAAACTGCCTGATGGCAAAGTTGTACAGAAGAAGCTGATGGGTGTGATTTATGTGCCGTTGTGTGCCAAGAGTGAACAGTGGCCAGGTATACCTCATTTATCGATTAATAATGGTGATAGAACTGAGTTGAGTGCAATTTGGACTGAAATCGCAAGAGTGATTACAAAATTGCACGACCGTGTAGCGGGAGTGCAATTTGTTAATCATGAGTGTGATTTCAGCCCAAAGTTGCACGACACTAAGTTCTATTACCTATTAATCATATCCATTTTGAAATCTCAATATATTCAAATACTCAAAAGTTATATGTAGCTTCAAAAGTGATTGGTTGACAAAATTATGCTATTAATGATTCAAAAATGTGTGATTAATAATGGTAATAGAACTGAGTGGAGTGCAATTTGGGCTGAAATCGCAAGAGTGATTACAAAATTGCACGACCGCACAGCGGGAGTGCAATTTGTTAATCACGAGTGTGATTTCAGCCCAAAATTGCAAGACACTCAGTTCTATTACCTATTAATCATATCCATTTTGAAACTTAATATATTCAAATACTCAACAGTTATATGTAGCTTCAAAAGTGATTGGTTGACAAAATGATGCAATTAATGATTCAAAATAGTGCAATTAATGCTTAAATCGCACACTTTGTAGCCAATCAGATTGCAGGATTTGCTAATGATTACAAAATGGATATGATTAATGCTTAAATCTCACACTTTTTAGCCAATCAGATTGCAGGATTTGCTAATGATTTCAAAATGGATATGATTAATGTTGATAATGATGGATGATAGTGACAGTACATGTAATTCATGGTTCTGATTTCCCTTAGTTACCGTTGCTACGTCCCACAAGCTCAACTAATTAGCTAGTATATCTCAGAATTTTAAACTCTGATTATGAAAAATTAATTATAAGGTGTTTCAATTGTTTATTTTTTACTGTTAAAATATATCAAATATGAGGTCGTAATCTTTGTAGTATTCTTTTAAAAAAAAAATTTATTTTTTATTTTCAAGATTCGCCCATAGAGCAGGTGTTGTATAATAGGACACAAAGTCCCCTTTACAATACAGTACACCAAAAAAACATATATACTGTGTGGTTGTTTGTTGGACAAGATTTTAATTCCACTGGGACAACTGCTGCAACCGTAATTGGTTCGCTATTGTCTGAGTCAGAATCATGAATTGTGATGTATGACAATTTAGATATAATGTTCTTTTTACTTTGTTTCCTTAGGAATTTTTAGAACTTGATGCTTTGTGATGTCTTGTCACATACCAAGGTAAATGTTCAAAGCTTCTGACTTTACATGTATTCTTGAAGTTATGAATTCTGTCAGCACAAGTCAGTTTACATCTTAATTTTTTCAAACCTTGAAGCAACCTCTTGACCGATCTGAGTCATTAGAGGACATCTTTTTAAGACCAGTATGGTGCATGAAACCTCCAAAAAATCGTCAAATTTTATTGTTACCCTGAAACAACCTCGGATCAGGGCACCACGCTAACTCACAGATAGAACCCTGAAACAACCTCTGGGCTGATCTACGTCAGGGCACAGCTAACTCACAGATTGAACCCTGAAACAACCTCTGGGCTGATCAAAGCCAGGGCACGGCTAACTCACAGATTGAACCCTGAAACAACCTCTGGGCTGATCAAAGTCAGGGCACGGCTAACTCACAGATTGAACCCTGAAACAACCTCTGGGCTGATCAAAGTCAGGGCACTGCTAACTCACAGATTGAACCCTGAAACAACCTCTGGGCTGATCAAAGCCAGGGCACGGCTAACTCACAGATCGAACCCTGAAACAACCTCTGGGCTGATCAAAGTCAGGGCATTGCTAACTCACAGATCGAACCCTGAAACAACCTCTGGGCTGATCTAAGTCAGGGCATGGCTAACTCACATATTAAACCCTGAAACAGTCTCTGGGCTGATCTAAGTCAGGGCACGGCTAACTCACAGATCGAACCCTGAAACAACCTCTGGGCTGATCTAAGTCAGGGCATGGCTAACTCACATATTAAACCCTGAAACAGTCTCTGGGCTGATCTAAGTCAGGGCACAGCTATCTCACAGATCGAACCCAGAAACAACCTCTGGGCTGATCTAATTCAGGGCATGGCTAACTCACAGATTGAACCCTGAAACAATCTCTGGGCTGATCTAAGTCAGGGCACTGCTAACTCACAGATCGAACCCTGAAACAACCTCTGGGCTGATCTAAGTCAGGGCATGGCTAACTCACAGATTGAATTGGAATCTAGCTTATTCCATATTCGTTAAGGAAGGAAAGCAAACCAGAGATCTAGGAGAACCCTTGAATAAAGGGAGAGACCCAACAAACTCTACTCATATGTGATGCCAAGTCCAGCTTTATTTTGTTAACCAGTATTTACTTCTTTATTGTCTCCTAGCAAACCAGTAGTATCCTAATGGAAGGGTCAGTATACCATGGTATATTTCAGGAACAAGCTTCAAAGGCAAATGATATCAAAATATATAGATTTGTTGAGAATTACTTAATGTTGAAATGATTATCAATTATGATCTAGAATAAAAATACAAGTAGACACCCTGATTGATAATGAATACCAAGTTTACCCTGAGGTAGAAACATGGATAATACTTATTTCAACAAAGTTAGTCACCAAAAACCTACAAAGCTGAGACCAGTAAGGACCATAGGAAATATTTCATATCCTACAAATGAAGCTTTTTGTTGCTCACAGGAGGTAAAACTGTAACTGGAAGATCTTAAGTCCATCAACTGTTATTGAGCAGTTGAAACATGTAGGTTGTTGTAGGTCTCAGCTTTGTAACTTTTCAGGTGACTAACGTTATTGAAATGAGTTTATAGAGTTTTAAAAGAGTAGCACAAATAATGGTGTAACCATGATATTTATGCTGCACAGAAAAAAGCCCTTTACTTTCTCATTCACTGATTGATAATGAATAGTTTACCCAGAGTTAGAAACATTGGTAAAATAGAGTTTTAAAAGAGTAGCACAAATAATGGTATAACCATGATATCTATGCTGCACAGAAAAAAGCCTTAATATTTTCACACACTGATTGATAATAATCGAATAACCCATCCCTCTTTTTCCCTTGGTCACTGTTTGGTGTTTGCGTTATGAAAAATAATAAATTTGGCCAAGATACGAACAGTACGGTGCAACATTGCGCGCAATCGATGTAATGGTTGAAGCCATGTCACACGCAATTTGTTGCACACAATGTTGCATAAGTAGATCATCAACATTGCCTTCAATATCGTGCGTAATGTAGCACCGTGTGTCCGCGTCCTTTGCGTATAATTATTTGTATTCAACAAAAGTAGCACAATATAGTTTATAATTGTACAGGTACAGTTGAGTACAATTATTTAATCGCTCTTGTTTTGATTTAAAAAAATATGAACTAAAATTATAAAACTGTTTTTCAAGTTTTAAAGTATCTTTGTTTAGAGATACCCTGAAGGGATATTTGAATGTTGTGTTGTGAAATTCTATATAAAAGATGCTTGCCAAGCAGAAGATTGTGCTATCAGATAGAGAAAGTTTATTTTTATTGTGTAGCGAGGTGCTATTAAAAATAAAGGATGATGAGGGAAACTGTGTTGAACGTTTTCCTTGCCTTACTTAAATTCATGGTTCCAAATAACTTCACTTTGGGGTTTCGTGCCTTCAAAGTCTGTCTTCCCTGTGAATGAGTTTACTTTACTCACAATTTTTTGTATGGATTCCCCATGAACAGAAGCCCAAGCATGCAATTAGAGAATTATGAAAAGCGCTGTAAAATCTTGTCCCACAAACAAGTACACAGTATCTGTTTTAAAGAGTGCTACAAGGATTACGAGGCAATTTTCGCTTATTTTCACAGGACAGTAAAATCAATTTTCAGCGATCAGAGTTTTGTTGAGCTTCTGGGACATAGCAACGGTATCTAAGGGGAGTCGGAACCATGAATAAACAGATAAACAATATATTGAAATTGCTGGTCCATACATCCCCTTTTCCCATCTTATTTTCTATTTTTTCTATTTTCTTTTCTTTTCTTATATTTTCCCTTGTAATCTAGAACCAGTGAGAATAATCCAGTCAAACGATCAAGAAAACAAACCATTATTTTCGTTTTGTGTGCCGTTTCTATAGCAACAAGCCTGTAGTTTTTCCACCCGTCACCACCAGTCTGTCACCATTCAGACCTGCTGCTCATGCGCAGTTCAACTCTCAGGTCAAACTCAGTGTAGCAAGAAGACACTCTGATTGGTAAATCAAAATGAAACAACCAATCATTTTGCTTCTTTTTGTAATCAATTTAAACTGGAGGAATTCGACAAAATTTTATCCATCGATTCTTAAAAAATATTTTAAAAGTTAATCGTTTTTAATGGCCAATTTCCACCAAATAACGGTTTAAGATTTCATGGTAAAGGTATTTAAAATTTACTCCCAAAATCGTATTTCTATATCTGATCAGGACATCATCGCTATCAAAAATGATCAAGAATATTCGTCTTTCAATCTATATTATAGTGGTAAGTGAAGTCTGCTGTTATTGTAAAGACAAAAGCGGCATTAAATCCATGATTCATGTATTGTATTGATGACTGAATTATAGAGTATTCTATGTAGAGTTTTATGGTTTGTCCTGGAGAATATATATCTCTGTAGCAAGTATAATGGAATCAAGCAAATAAGCTGAAATACAGTGACTGTAAAGTCGTATTAAACATTTATGGCCTGTGATAAGCACGAGGACAGAGAGCTGTCTTAGAGGATCACTGATAACTTTATACGGTACAAAATGTCTTGGAATATTTGGTCAAATTTTCTCCTTCATGAGGCAACCAAATTCAACGCTAGCTCTACTATATATAGACCCTTTCACTTGACGTCCAAGGAGCTCAATTTGGATGACAAAACTAAAAGAATTTCAATCTCCTGAGAATTGGAACCTATTGTTAATTTGTCCCTCCAAATTGAGCTGCATTCCGACGTGCTGCAAGGGGTCTACTATTTCAGTACCGCCTTTGCAAACTCTAAATTCATTGATTGATTTCTCAATGCTAGTCAGTCAGCTAGCGCGGGAAACCAGGAACTGTTTCCAATATATTCAAGGATTTGTCGGCTGAGTATCTGGTCTGGATGACATATATTGGAATATTTCTAAAACTCAATTTTTTCCTCTCCAGATTATCTTTTTCGTTGGACACTCACTCCAGAAAATCAGAGGTAATTATGCTTGATGTTTCTTATGTAGTTGTTTTCCACGTACCAGGCGGCATGACCTGCGGCTGTATTCAAAACATACATTGATGTGTGTCATGGATGTGTGTATGGACTGTTAGGACATGTTTAAAGAGTTGTTGGAGCCAATATAAGTTGTGAATCAAGTCCAGGCATAGATAAACAACGGGTAAAATTCTTGAAAATCACGTGAAATCTTTTAACACAGTCAGAAATTTTATTGCAAGTCCTGTAATATAATTTTCTTCTCGCTTTATCTTGATTTTATGCTCGTTCTTCTTATGTTTGTTGTTGTGGTTGTTGTTGCTCCTCTTCTTCACCTTGTTCTTGTTGTTCTTGTTGTTCTTACTCTCACTTCTTTTTCTCGCGTCTTCAGTTTTTATTCTTATTCTTTTCGTTCTTTTTTTCTTCTCCTATTTGTTTATTTGATTATTTTTTTTCGTTCTTGTTTCCTTCTGCTTTTATTGAAATAGGGCCCGGAAATATATCCTTTCAATATCTGCATATAGAAATGCATGTCTTGGCTTTGTCTATTACATTTGTCGTTATTATTTTCTTCCATGTTTCCATATTCTTACCGCGGCTCTTATCACTTATCTATTGACATGATTGTAAAGTTTTTTGGGGTTCTTCGCGGGCAGAAATAATGATAAGAACATACCCCAAAAAAGTTCATACTAATCGTATAAAAAATATTCCCACAGCGGACTATGCTCCCGAGAAGATGGGACTTGACGATGAGGCACGACAAGAAATGAGGCTAGAACCTCGTTCGTTCATTCCACACCCAAGAACAAACAGAGCAGAAGTCTCAATTAATGAAAAAACAAAAACCCTCACTCCTCACAAAGACGAACTAGATGAAAAACACAATGAAAGTAGTGGACATGAAGACGAGGAAGAGGTTGTCAAGGACGACGAAGGAAGCTCAACTGGTAGTGGAGAAGAAAGTATTTCTCTTAGTTCACACAAGGAGGCAAGCGCTGAAAAACAAAGAAACGTTCTTTCTGTGGCTTCTTTAGCTGATGGACATATGAAAAGCTTTTCGGCTTCCCCTGTGGTGTTTCATTCTCCTGAGAATAATTCGACGTCATCTAAAAATGAAAATCAGTCCACACCATTGGTCACACCACACCTGATTAACCTTTCTGTTAACACTTCGTCTCAAAATAAAACTAGGGCCGAAGACAAAGACCTAGAGAACACAGTTAGTGAAGAAAATAAAAAAGCAGAAAACGATAGCCATTTGAGTGAGGATGAAGTAGAGGATGAAAAAGATGACAAAGAGAAGAATGGTGTTGCTCAGCAGGAAAGCTCTGCTGTTGCCTCAATGGATGAAGAACCAAAGAAAGATAGTGGGTCGAATAAAGAAGATGTTGGAGATGCTTTGAAGCTTGGTCTAAAAAGTGCTAAACCACAAACAAAAGACGAAAGTGATGCCGAGGAAGATAGAGATGATGAAGATGGAAATGAAAGTGGCAGTGGAATCGATGGAGAAGAGACAAAAAGTTCCAAACTTTATGGTGAAGAAAAGGATGAAAGACCTGAAAACAAAAATGCTGAAACTCAGGATAGAGAAAATGTTGAACATTCCGACGAAAATGATAAGAAAATGAAGGATGACAATGGTGAAAATGATGATGATGATGATAGCGTTGACAAAGAGAATGATCATGATAATATTTCTGGATCAGGTGACGTTCCAATGAAGCAAACGTTAACGGACAGCACATCGAATGTAAGTTCCACAACACCAACCAATCAAGGCTCATTAAACAAAGACGCAAACAATATTGACAAAACTACAGCGAAGGAAGATGATGAGGACGAGGATGACGATGACGCCAGCGAAAAAGAAGAAAAAATGGAAGATGCAATAAATAAAGAAAATGGTAAGAAAAATTAGTGTAGTTGACAAGTGATTTAGTTTTCGAGTTTTTAGCTGTCAACTCATGAATTGTCAATCACTCCTCTCTCTTGTTCCTATCTAGAGCCGTGATCTTTTAACCCTCCAAACACAGCAATGATATCATGTACTCCCAAGTATTTAGCTAAAGCCTAAGTGCATGCGATCGAATCATAAATGGCAACACATGTACATTGACTGCCTCCTTCATGCACATTGTCCCTCCCTCCAAATTAGAAACCATCCACTTGTTAAAAGAGGGGAGGACCATTCAATCCAAGGTAATGCGACTAAAGAAGAATGGGGAGGGTCACAGTACTTATTCCTTCAAAGATAGGATGATATACGCCGGGTCCTGATGTAGATTCTTCCGCACCCCCCCCCCCCCCCTCGTTTTTTTCTTTAAAAAAACCGAATACTCCATTATATACTGAACAGTGTAATATAAATGTTACATTTCAGAGGAAGTTGATGAAGATGAAGACGACGACGAGGATGAAGAAGACAAATCTCAAATTGTAATTAAAGAACCAAAAGAGCTTGAACCAGGAAAGACTACGGAAGCCAACCAGCAAACGTTTCAGCAAAGTACTGTTCACAAATTACCAAACAATAACGTTACTAGCGCCCAAAACTCGTCGAAGGAATCTCCATTACAAACACCACAACAGCAAATACATCAACTAAGTACAATACATAAAGTGAAAAACGTTCAAAAACCTGAAAATAACACCCAGAAAACAAGGAAAGTCTCCGTGCAACGCGCTCCAGTTCACAGTGCCGTCCACACGGAGAAAAATGTTCAAAATAGTGAAGAAAAACCAAGAAAATCGAAGCCAGATAAACAGGTCAAGGTTGTCAAGGCAACACATCCTAAACATGACGTGAATCTAAAACATCATGAAGCTAAACACAATGATAAAAAACACAAAAAGCCAAGAAAAAGTAAAAGTTTGTTAAAGTATATTCACAGACCAAAACTACACAACAAGAAGAGAACAGGGGCAAAACTCAGTGAGTATATAAAGTGGACAGCAGAGTTAAACGTTGGCGCATGCGTGCATTTCAGCAGATTTCTCGATATTAGACTTTTTTTGCTTGGACGTAATGTTTTTCCATATCAGACCACGTGCCATTCCCTAGAGTTTCATTTCTTTGTTTAACGGTTGCTCATGAGAAGACACATGAATATGGATGCAACTCAAACATGCAATTAATCTTATTCTCAAGAGAATGACAGTGGTCTGAAATGGGAAAACATTACACCCAAGCTAAAAACGTCTAATTATTTAAAGGCGCGCGCGAAAATGCGAGCAACAAAACCGTGCAACCTGTCGCACAAAATTGTTCTTACAAGTTGCAGAACGTATGTTGCTCGCGTATTTCCAGCTCGCGCGAAACAAATTTTCATTGTTGCAGAGCCCGAAATCGCTTCTACTTCTGCAACAATCGCGCAACAAAATTTTGTTGTTGTACAAAGTGGTAATACGAGCAACATTCACTTTGGACTTTCAACGCAACAATGCTGCGCGACAAGTTGCACGATTTTGTTGCTCGTATTACCACTCCCTACGAAATTCCGTACGAAAAGAAACAAATTTTCATCAGGTACTGAAATAAGACCATTCGGTGAAATAAGACCATTCGGTCACTTAAACTTTGAGTAAAGACCCCTTGCAGCACATCGGGATGCAGCTCAATTTGGAGGACAAAACAATAGGTTTCCAATTCTCAGGGAGTTGAAATGATTTGGTTTTGTCCTCCAATTTGAGCTGCTCTGACGTCACGTGCAAGGGGTCTATAATAAACACTATTATGAAAGAAGTAGACTCAGTTTCAGAAATAAACTTCGTTTTCTCATTTTGCAAAGGCTTAAATACGCAACGGTTTCTCGTGTAACACTTCTCGTCAAAGGTTTTGATTTTTACGCCCGTGGAAATTGCATTTTCCATTTTTTTGTTACACGAAAAATATAAATACCTTTTCTGAAACTTGCAACAATTTTCTGAAAAAATTCTCACACAAAACCTCTTGACTTCTTGGAACCAGCCAATAAAAATTATGCTTTGCTTTTTTCATGACTGGTTCTCGACTCAATTTTCACATTTATTCTTATTGCAGACAAACCATCAACGCACAAATGTAACTCAGACAACATCAAAACCGGTTATTCCTTAAAAGGAGGTACACGTGCTGGTCACGTGGAAGACTTAGGTGGGTCCGCGGGCATGCATGAGTGTATCCAGCGGTGTTGCCATAAGAAAGTATGTGACGTCGCACTGATGTTGGATGGAAGGTGTTTTGGAGTAGCTTGTTATAGTAAGGAATCGTGCAAGCCAGTCATGGTACCACATCCCCACTATGTTAACTCACAGATTGCATTCTTGGATCGAGCACAGAAACGAGATGAAGTAGGGGGAGCTAGACCTGGTAAGTTTAATTATAGTGCATTTCCAATAGCCTCAATTTCCAAATTTTCAGGGGGATGGAGGCATTGTCCCGGACCCCCAGATTACCCCCCCCCCCCCCCCCAATCAAAACTATGCTCCACGGTCCCTGAAACACATGTTAAACCTTTTTTTATTCTGCTCTAGAGTTTGATTGTAAATATGGCGAGTTAACGATTCGTAATAACCACCGATGGAGTGGTGAGCTGTGTGGTGGAGTAATTACATGTAGAAATGGTATCGCAACAGTAGAGAAATGTCCTGGTGTACCTGCCAAACCAACAGACTGTGCCAACCCTAAACTTGTGGTTCAACAACGACCAGGCCAGTGCTGCGTCAAGAAGTGGATATGCAAAGGTACAGATCATAGCATTGTTTTCAAATGTATGCCTTGAAAATTGACCGCGTGACCAAGCTTTGTGGCATCTATTTGTTAAATGCTTATGGCATAACAAGATGCAAAAATGCCTTTTGGTTCATTTTTAAAATTTA
This sequence comes from Anthopleura xanthogrammica, assembly GCA_964019055.1. Taxonomy (NCBI): domain Eukaryota; kingdom Metazoa; phylum Cnidaria; class Anthozoa; order Actiniaria; family Actiniidae; genus Anthopleura; species Anthopleura xanthogrammica. Next base: position 25,775,156 of record OZ025206.1, on the reverse strand, counting down.
AATTTAAAATTTAAAATTTAAATTTAAAATTTTTAATTAATTTTGATATGAACCGGATTCAGTACTTCTGATCTCATACCTCTCCAGCTGATCTGAGGAAAAATATTAACCAATCAGAATCGAGAAAATTTGCAAAACTGAGGTGTTATCCTTAGTAGCCCGGCGACTCTGGAAACGGTTATTTCTTTATTTTATTTCCAACTCAATAATGAATATCATAATAAGTGTATACAAAATATCAAAAACTTTCCTCAAACTCTAGATTTATCTAAGATATAAACTTTTGTAAGTCGATTTTCGCAGGCTTCATGACACCTCAGTTTTGCAGTGACGTTATTTCTACGTCACTATTTCAGATCAGCTGGCTAGAAACGAAGAGTATAGCAGCTTATGCTACATTCTTTTATTAGAGGGAAGTCATTCTGTAGCCATGGTGTCGTATCTTGTCCACTTTTCAAGAACGGCCAGAAAGCAATTTTTTAAACGTTTTTTATAACAGATAAATCCTGTGATTTTGGTGGTCGAAGAATTTCTCATGGTGTAAGCCTTAGTGATCAACTGTGTACTGGTGTAGTCAAGTGCATGAATGGGCAACTGCAGATCAAAGAATGTCCAAAACTCCCCGAAAAACCAACCAGTTGTGCTCATCCTAAACTAAAAATCACTACAGTACCAGGACAATGCTGCAAGAAGCGATGGGTTTGTCCAGGTAAACCAGATTATACATGTTATTCGTGAATGTTTGCTGTTATAGACCCCTTGCAGCACGTCGGAATGCAGCTCAATTTGGAGGGCAAAACAATAGGTTCCAATTCTCAGGAGATTAAAAATTTTTTTGTTTTGCCCTCCAAATTAAGCTGCTCTGACGTCACGTGAAAGGGGTCTATAGATGACCTAGAGGGGATAAAACTAGCCGTTGCATTTGTGTGCCACTTTGAGTTTTTGAGGGATGCAACACACGGAACAAATTTTCCTGAAAAAAATATGATTTGAAAAAGCTACCTACAAATGCACATCTCAGAATTACGGAACAGGGAAAAGTTGCATTCATTGGCTGAAAAATCAAGCCATTTCCAGCAATGTTGCGGGTCACGTCATGAAACTTGTTGCGCACATTGTTAAGTGGATCTCTATTCTAATTCTACTGCAATCCTCCAGTTAGAGCTTTTAAATTAAAATTTCATTAACATTTTTTTCACTAAATGCTTTTTTTGTTCATCAGATAAAAGCTGTTCCTATGGGGAGCTCAAAGTTGATGACGGCGAACGCCTTACAGATGCGTCATGTACTGTTGTCATGGAATGCAAAAATGGCTTCCTCAACTTTAAGCAGTGTCCAAGCCCCCCTCCTGTACCAAGTGCTTGCCTCAATCCCACGCTGAAGGTCAAGAGGATTCTGGGAGAATGTTGCCATATGAAGTGGTCATGCGCACAAGAAACGAAATAGCACTTTTAGTAACCATAGTGACAGTCTTATAAAATGGCAATTACCGCTTTGAGCTCTGACTGCAGACTCATTTGTACACATCTAGTCATCTCGTTTATTCTCGTAAATTTCACATTTCTTGTGAATTTAGCTACTTTATCATGAATATTTGTAGAATTCTTAAAAACATACTCATGACAAATATAATTCAAAATAGACCCCTTGCACAGCACGTTGGAATGCAGCCACTCAATTTGAAAGACAAAACAATAGGTTCCAGTTCTCAGGAGATTGAAATTCTTTCGTTTTGTCCTCAAAATTGAGCTGCTTTGACGTCACGTGAAAGGGGTCTATAAGCCAATTCACAGTTTAAGAATCGTTTTCAATGCGCACGCGATTTTATCCCGAATCTCTCACCTTCTTTTGTTTAATTAAAACAAAAGGTTTAAACAAAAGAAGGTGAGAAATTCGGGATAAAATCGCATGTGCACTGAAAACGATTCTTAAACTGTGAACTGGCTTATTGTATTCAAATCTCATCAGAGGCACATGGTAAAGAAAACCGGAACAAGGTGCCTTCACAGTCACGATTATTGTTACTGTTTTGTCATTAATTCATTATGTCCGTACGGTTTGCCAATATGGCTTGTAAAACACCCGTACAGAAATTCTATGCACATGGAGTCTCTACTTTCCATTGATATTATACAGTTGAAACTTTGAAAAAGTGTTGTTAGCTCTCCGACTGGAGTATACACTAAGAAATCAACGTCTTCGTTTTCTTCTAAAATTAGCATAATATAATTTCCAATTTATCATTATTAATAATCTGAATAACCTTTTACTATATATTTTTATTCTAATTCTATTTGGAAATAAGAGTTTTATAAGTATCGATCACATCGTCTTTTATTAATTTAGAGTGGGCTGAATGGTGAATTTGCACACCTTGCGTAGTCTCCCTCGCAGCCGTTTTTAGGGTCGTCAAAAACGGCTGCGAGGGACACTACACGAGTTGTGAAAATTTATATTTATTTTAATCCAAGTACAAATAAAAACATTTTTGAAAAGAGCATAATAACATTGGTAAAACTGAAAAGTTTGAAGTGGTTTTGAAAAAAATAGCTCAAGTTACGGGCGACTGAAGTTGGCGTATTTTACAAGAAATGTAGATGGGCAAGTGATGCCGAGTGAGAAAATCGTACTGCGCATGTCTGAATCGCCGACGTCCTCCTAAGAAGTCCAAAAACTTTCTTTCCCCTCGGTTCCCCGGCCCTCAGTCCCCCAGAATAGAGATGATTAAAACCGTGTGGGTCTAGTAAGATGTCTACTACAAAGTTGAATCAAGCATCATCAACCATGAATGCCACTTTGACTTCCCGTAACTCCGCTCAATTTTATCGGATTTTCAAAATTTAAACTTTTTTGAAAATATATTTTCGTTGTTTTTTATGACTCTTAATATGATGGATATTGGAAGCTACAAATTGAGAAAATAAGCTTTTTGTTTTCATAATAAAACGATCGGCACGTGAGTTATGGAAATTATAGAAAAAAGAGTAACTCGTGAAGGGTAGTTAAAACACTTACATTGGTCTTATTTTCAGTCCGACAGCTGCTGTACATACCTACTGGTTATTGAAGTTTAAATTTAAAAACTGAGCGGAGTTACGGGAAGTCAAAGTGATCCAGAATTCTATATATTTTTCCAGGTTTATCTCAATTCAAAATGGCCGCCAAAAAACCGTGAAATGGTCCATATGGCCGCCGTTTGTATTTCTTCGGCGATGGAAAAAAGGAATGCAAAAATAAGGAGGCAAGGAACATGATATTGAGTAAAATTTTATTATTTTTCAAGCTAAAAATATGCATGGCAATTATTAATTTATACGAGACAAATTTTGACTACTGTTGGTTTTGTACAAGTATAATGTTATGTCCGGCGAATTCGCTTGAGTGACCATGAAACAATGGCTCCAAATCGAGGTCGGACGTGATAAAATACAGTAAATGTATGAACACATCAAGTTCAACCTCGACTTGGAATCATTGTTTCGTGGTCACACGAATTTGGGAAAAGTCTTATCATCAGGGTTTTTTTTAGTATTTCGAATGCTTTGTTGCTCAGGGTTAGCCTCGATTTTGAGTAGAATCTCTCCCATTCCGTTGAAGGTCCGTGAAAAAATCCAATTCCGAGATATGCTTCGCTTGTTACGCACAAAGGTTTCAGTACGAGGCTCTGTGCTAAATTAAACTGATTTATTCCTTTCTCATGTCAGGACTCACAGAGCATTCAGCACAAAGCTTCATGCACTTTGAAACCTTTGTGCGTGCATGACAAGCGAAAAATATCTCGTAGGTAGGCTATTTCAAATAATTGCTTGTATTATTGAAGTAGTGCATTCTTTACTTTACCGTTGATATTGTGAATATACTAATGCATAAATGAGGCTAACCCTGAGTGAGCCTTCCACTAAGGTATAGACAATGAAATTTAATGAAGTTGAAAAAGGTCTTTTGTTTTACATCAGACGATGTACCAATCGCCCAGAGTGCCACGTAACTGTACTGCGATCCACTTAGTGATGAGTCAAAACTTCTCTCGTTTAAATCTACTAAAATTATAACCTGAAAATTGTTTTAGACATTTGCGTTTTACATTTAATTAATGAATTATACTGTATCATCAATTTGACTAATAAAAAGTTAACTTGCGAGAGAACTGCTAAAAAAAAATCAAGCAACATGCTAAATATATGTGGAAATATTAAAAGTGATTTTGATATTTTGATGGATTTAATGTAGAATTATAATGTTCTTTTTTGCTGTAAGGAGCAAAAGCGTTAGTATTGCGCGCTGAACCTTCGTTTAATTTCTAAGTCGCTCTTGACGACTTTGGTGTTTGAGATTTCTTATAAGAAGGTAAATACAAAATGGTGGCTGGCAAAGCTAGGTGTAAAAAATGCAGTCTGTAGTCAAAATAGATTTACACGGCAACAAACTTGTTAATATAATATCCATAGCTCATCTTTTCTTTCTTTCGTATTTGAATAAGAAAAAAAAGACTTATGCAGAATATTTCTATAATATTTCTATAATGCTTTCTTTTGTTAACATGAGGCGGAGTTTCGTATGAGAAACAAGCTTACAAACGCGATTTTCCCCCGCGCAAATCAAGCGTTGTGATTGGCTAAAACGTTAAAAATTCCGATGGAAAACCATTTTAATGTCACAAACCTATTTTTGTGCCTCAAACCGATTTTATTCATACAAAATCCGTTTTTTATATGATAAATCAATACTTAAGTCAAAATGAATACACGAATCAAGCATCTAATGTAGATGAATTACAGATCTACGAGATTTACTAAATATTTTTTGCGGGCTAGATTTATTAAACATTCCCTAGTTTATGATGGGAATTTTGTTACTTAATGTGGCAGATTTAGATATTTTAATTTTAGATATTATATCAATTTCCATGTATTGAAATCTAGAAGTTCTAAAGAGCCAAAACATCTTTCTCGGATGATGTCATTTTTCGCCTGCAGGTGAAAACATGAGCGAACTTTGTAAAAAAAAACTGAAATAGAATCACCGAATTCTTGCGAAGAATGAAAATTTGTCAAAGTTATTAAATAAAATTTGTTGGTATAGATTTATTGGTCTTGGGCCTGAGATGAAAGATCATGAATTCGATTATACGGTTATCGATTTGGAGATAAACAACAACAGGTGAACCGTAAGAGATGCCAAACAAACCTAGCTTGTTGACATTTGTGACTGGTGGACGAGCATAATCTGACAACCTTCTCCAACGTGATCCATCACTTTTTGCTTTAAGTCACACACTTGTTGTTTAAGAGCATTGGCCACTGCATTTAGTTCTATATTCCTCTCTTTCAAATCTTTTACCCTGTTTTCTAACCTCGCTTCCCGCTCAAGTTTTCGTTTTCGACATTTTGAAGAGGCCACACGGTTTCGTTGCTTTTTCCTCTCTCTTTTTACGACCTCTTGTATTTCCAAATCAATTGGCTGTAAAATCCCAGGATCTGGCATTATCTGTGTTTGTCCTGGATCTATTTTATAAGCAGGCTGAAGATCTTGTTTTTGTTGGTTAAGGACGTTACCGTACGGCGAAAAACCACGAAAAGCCGCGGTATTAGAGTCATTAGTGTACGGATCCTGATAAGCTAAGTTGTCCTGAGGATAGGAAAAAACTCCTTGATATCCTGTATTCCCGCAAGCCTGAGGATATGGATTAAACATTGCAGCATTTCTAGAGTTCGAATAGACGTTATTACTGTTAGTGGTAAAATATTCTGTCGTGTCGTTCCGTGTCGTATTGGTTGAATAAATCAAAGGTTCTGCAGTATTTTTGAGTACCGTTGGATTGGTGTTTATTAATGATCCGCCATTATGAACGGATGGCTCTCCCAAGAACGGATCAGTGCTGGCCGCATTATCCGCTATATCAATCAAGCTTTCTCCTGTTGATTGCTTATCATGTAAATCCTGAAGGGCTTCCGTGAATCCGCGTGAATAGCTCTCACTGCTGGTATTAATCGAAGCATGCGAAGTCGTGTTGTAAAACGAACATGGCGTTGAGTTAGTTGTGACAGTTCCTTGCAGAGACATAATCATTTTCTCGAGTTCCGGAGAGCCAAGTTTAAGGAGTCCAAAATCTGGCGAACGGAGCTCCGAGGGAGTAGCATTCTTTCTCAATCCTTCAAGCTTGTTTTCTGTAGCCACAGGATGTAGGTTAAGCTGCAGTTCGTTTTTATCGTAAAGATAGTGTGGCATGAGATGTGAGGAAATCTGCTCGTCCTGGTAGAACGTGGTATCATGAGGTTCTTCCATTTTTATCTACTACAACTACTAGTTCAACTTTTTCTTCCCCCTAACTACATCGTGTTTTATGTGCCTCCTCCAGCCAAGCATGTAATTAAACGATCTACTGTCACCTCGAAAAAAAAACCCTTGATCAACCAAGGATAATTCGTGCGCGGCTCGGCCCCCCTAGCTCCGATTCACTGAAATGTTTTACGCTTGTATCATACCATACTTTTACACTTATGTCACCTAACCCGGCCGTTACTGGTCAACAAGCTGTATCCATGGCAACTAGCAAGGTCTGTTTTGATTGGAGGACAGAATGATTGGTTTTTAATCTTTAACAATCACTACCTGTCAAACGCTTCATAACGCAAAATGACCTCAGTCAACTTTAAAGTGGTCAACAGGTGGAAAATTTTCCCGCCAAAACTTCGAGATTTGGCACTGAAAGCTCAGTGTTTTGTTTACAAACTAATATTCTCAACCACTTGGCATGTGTCACATCGATCATTTTTAATTTCCTTTTCTAAATTAAAGTTATTATTGATTAATCTTATAAATAAAAACAAGCTAGTTAACTAGTTCAGTGTTGTAATTTACGTAACTCGAGGACTCGGCCTGGTAACTGAACTGATCAATGTTAAAAGCCGGACGGATAACGTCAGAAAACAGTTAAGTTTACAGCGTTTTAATTTCAGTTGGAGTACGTGTTTACTAAGGTCGACTGAGCAATGAATGAGACAAACTAACCAGGTTAATGATAAAAAGTTAAATTTTACACCGTAAAAAATAAGAGAGATCACAACTGTTTCATTAGAAACACCGACGCAGCCCACACTAGCTTACCGCTAGTTATCATCTCTTTATAACCAGCTTAATGAAGGTGAAGTTGTCAGGCATGGAAAAATATCCGGTGAAAAATAGCCTGAGAAAACAGACGTTCTTTCGCTACTCGTTCCTCCGCGAATTAGTAGGAGCGAAAGAACGTCTGTATTCTCAGTCTAAAAATGTGAATGCAGGACACTAAAATATATAAGCAAGAAAAATACAACGAACTAATAAATTATAGTACTGAAAGGTGCCCTGATCTTTTGAAATTGCAAAACGGTTTATTGAGAAAGCAAAAATAACCAGTAACTGGACCACGTGGAGGATTTGTCAGTGGCCCTGTCCCCTGGAGATTATTCGGCAGTGGGAAACTGAATTTACATTACGAGGCGATGATTTTACAATCAGATTTCCGAGTTCAATACTTGCTTGTTTTATCCGTTCGAAGGATTATTAGTTTTACTAGTTGATTTTTGTGTTTTTAACTTCTTTTTTTTCTCTTCTTTTTTCTTTTGTACTACGCATGCTCCTTATAGTTACGCACACTGATTTTCACTTTCAACCAATAAGAATTTGGTAAACATTCTGAATAGTACTACAATAGCAATGATGAAACAAAACAAAACAAATAAGGTTAGAGTTAACCCTAAGGACATAACACCATGACCCATTCCGAGGTTCAAGTAAAAAAAACTTGACCGAGCAGCATTGCAGTGAATTGTGGGACTGTTTCAGGGGATGAAATAGATGCCATCTTCGAAATATACATAACCCCCAAAAAAGTTCCACAATGCACTGTAATGCTAATTAGATCCAGCTAATGTCGAATCCTCAATTCTGATTGGTTGACCTTGAGTTTGTTCTGAAAGTCAACTCAGCTGGCATCTCAAATTTATCGATTTTTCCAGGGTCCCCCCCCCCCCCTCCCCCAACTCGCAATGGCTAATATTTTGAGTGGACATTTGTTAATATTAATGGCACGTTCTGATCGTGAAAGTTTAGATCTATCTTTTTTTTATTTATTTGTGCTATCGTGCATGCTTGACAATTATAATATCATAATTGTTTTAACGTTTTAATATTTGCAGCACATTATTTTAATTCAAATAAATATGATAATAAGTTCCCTGCTGGATAGAGCGGTTTTTGTATGAGTGGGAAATATATGGAAATGGTTTCCCATAAGAATGGTTATCGTATGAGTGGGAAACATACGGTACTGACTTACAGCACGTACACGGTACGACATGCCGTAACACTGAAACGGCTTCCCATAAGAATGGTTATCGTATGAGTGGTAAACACACGGTACTGTTTACGGTTTACTTATTTAGAGTGATTTTGGTATGAGAGGGGGGGGGGACAGTTCGACAAACTTATAGCCGTACTTTATCCTACATGAATTACTGGAGGACAATAGACCGAATACCAATATGGCCGACATTTTAGAAATAAAAACCTAATCTTAAAAAATAAGCACCACCATCAGAAAGAGCAAGCAGAAATATTTATTTTAAATTTGGAAAGTTTTATTGCTATAAATAGAATTCAAGTGAAGCTATTTGGAATCAAAATTACAGAGATTTCTATGAGTTCAGTGAACTGTTTCCATGCTAGTCTCGTTGTGGTGTTTTCACATTTTTAAAATTCTAGTAACTTTTACAAGAATTTAATATTTTTGTCTCAAACTTTCTAAGTTTGTTGATGTTATTATAATCTATCATTTTAATGTAGTGGTCAACTAAAATATGAAGTTAAAAAATTCTGATAATGAAGTGGCGGCCATATTGGCATTCGGTCAAAGGGAAGCCATTTCAATGTTACGGTATGTCGTAACACGTACATGCTGTAAGCCAGTAAGGTGTGTTTCCCAATCATACGAAAACCACTCTAAATCAAAATTGAATTTTAAGTTTATGAATAAAAATAACAAATTTAACAAAATACAAATTAGAGTGACAATTTCGTTATAAAAAACAATGAATGGTAACATTGGAATTTACACTTGGACGTTTTTTGGGGGGGCAGCAACGAGACAAAATTGTTAATATCATGAAGATTAATAAGAATTGAAGAAAAACCATCTAAAAACAGTTATGGATCTAGTTGCGTCCGAAAAATGCAAAGCATTATGGGGATGCGAAAGTGGTGAATATTAAGCAATTATTGGACGAGGTTGAGCAAAATATCGTGATTTGTTAGTGGCGAGCAGAGCAAGCAATTATTGCTTGCGAGACACTAACAAATCTCGATATTTTACGATAACCGAGTTCAATAATTGTTTTATCATTCAAATTATTTTTTCTTATATTTGACGGGCAGTGCGCACAAGTCAAACAATAACCAAAGAAGTCAGTTCATTGTTTTTTCAGTTCAGGGAGGCGAGTCATTGTCAAAAGCAACGTTACTGCGCATGAGCAGACCGTTATTTGCAGCAAAATGGCTTTGCATCGTAAGGCGCATGAGCAGACCGTTATTTGTAGGCAGTTATTTGCAGTTCTCTCGGCCAATCAAAATGACGGGAAAAATAATTTGAATGATAAAACTTTTTAGCTTGGGTGTCAAGTTTTCCGATTTCAGACCACGTGTCATTCCACGTACCATTTCACATGAATATTGATACAACTCAAACAAAGAATCTTATTCTCAAGAGAATGACACGTGGTCTGAAATGGAAAAAAAAACTTTAAACAAACAAAAATATAGACAACAAAGGCCTGTAAACAGGAATATCAAAGCGTACAGCTCAAATTCTGTGTCCTCTGGTCCAGAAAGTCTTATAAATAATTTAAAATAAAAAAAATAAGATAAAATAAAAAAAGAAAGAAAGCCGGCAAACTAGCGAGTAAACTAGTTTGAACTACGTCAGTGTATGAATCATAAATGGATTCAAAACTGTGTAATTAAAAGGTAACTTACTTAACTAACTTTTTAAAAATTAGTCGTTCATTGGAGTAAGGAAGCTTCTTTACTCTGATCAAGTACCTTATTACATGAAATTTTCGCCACACTTTAATTTCGCGATTTCGAAAAAATCGCGAAATTAAAGTGTCGCGAAAAATAAGTGTCGCAAAAATATAATGACGCAAAAATCAAGCGACCCTTCATTTTTGAGAAAGTAAAGAATTTAATGACCATTCAAAAGCATGGATAAAAGACGTTGTTACTGAGAAACAAGTACTAGCGCCTACTGAGCCCTATCAACACTTAATGATTGGAACTAGTATTCAATATGTCAAAACCAACGAACTAATGCGAACTTTTTTCATGTTACGTCAGTAAAGTGGGTTTTCTAAAGGAGTTTGTGCGTATTTGGAAACGAATCATCAATGATTTATTCAATAAATTCGCGAAATTAAAGTGATTAAGAATCTGATTTTTTTGTTGCAAAATTGCGAAATTAAAGTGTGGCGAAATATGCGACCTCCAAACTCGCGAAATTAACATGTCGCGAAAATGTCATGTAATAAGGTAGTATTGTCCGAAATGTCAGTTAAAAATACCCATAAGTCTATCAGATTACGGTATGTATGAATTCTAAATTTTAGGCGCCATCCACAAGCAGCCCAGTCGTCATTTTTTGATGCTTATTTTAGCTATTTCACTTATTTTTCCCGGGGGGGGGGGGGTACTCCCTATAATGGACTATACGGGGATGCTCCGCCCGAAAGTGGTACTTTTTTCAGGCCGCAGGTATAGAAAAGGGGTGGAAATTTGTGAGTTTTGGTATAAAAAGGGGTAGATTTTTTTCAAATGTAAATGAAAGGGGTACCGTTTCAGGCAAAAAGGTACATAAAAGGGGTATTTTTTTGCTGAAATTTGGTATAGAAAAGGGTAAGGGGTCGAGAGTCCGGGCGGAGCATCCCCGTATGAAACGACCCGAAGTACCCCCCCCCCCCGGGTTATTTTTATTACTTCCAAAATTTATTCTAACAACCAGAACCCCTAAATGTTTTTAAGCAGTTAAATTTCAAAATTATTTAAATTCGAAAATATATTAAAATTTAGGATGCTGCTTTTATAAATTAAGTATAGTAGTTGTTGACTTAAATAATGGTTTTCGTTGACACAAGAATCCTTTCAGAATCCTGAATTCACTGAAGTAATATGTGATATCATCATACTGCATCATTAATTTAGGGACAAAGCAGTGTGGTCCCGACTACCCACACCTTCTAGCCCTCCCCTCCCTTCCCCTCCCATCCCTGGAATGGTATATTATGAAAGTTATACTTTGATAACCTATATTTAAAATACCTAAATATTGCTTTTGGTTATCATGACTGAACTTTGATCGTTTGTAATTCTGGATTATGAGATGAGCTATCTTTATTAACAATGACTCCATTGGCTACCTTATGGTCTTCATGTATCTCTACTGACTGTTCATGGACGTGCTTATGAATCCGCTTCTCTATATTTTCAATGTACTTGCCATAGGTGTATAAAATACTCCCTAAACTGTTGAGTACTATTCCAGTTATGGTTAGAATTGTTGCAGGTACACCACCAAATGTGAAGAAACCAATAATAGTTGTTAAGACGCCTTTGACGACACCCACAAGACTGTTTTAAAAATGAATGAAAAAAAAACAAATCATGAAACACATGGTTCACGACTGGTCTTTTTTTAATGAATTGACAAAGACATGGCAGCCAGGTTGGTGATAAAGGAAGCGAATTACCCTTTTTAGCTTGGGCTGTTTGTTTTCCCAATTCAGACCATGTGTCATTCCCAAGAGTATCATTTCTTTGAAAAAATACATGAGAATTAACAGTGGATCCCGCAGAGTGGCTCTTCCTCCACTGCATTGCAATTGGAATTTAGAAGTTGATTTTTGCGGAGAGAGGAAAAACCGGAGAAAAGCCCTCGAAGCACAAGAGAACCAACAAACACTACTCACACAGAGCCTATCGGGACTCGAACCTGGGTTACCTCTCACTGCTACACCACTGCTTTGTTAAATGGTTGCGCATGAGAAGACACATGAATATGGATAAACCTCAAACAAAGAATCTTATTCCCAAGAGAATGACACATGGTCTGAAATGGGAAAACAAACCATCCAAGCTCAAAAGGTCTATTCAAGTTTTCCAAGTTCCAAGGGACTGGCAACAGCTATCATGATGCCTATTATTGCAGAATTGAATAATGGGATCAATCAGCTTTACTATCTTGCATCCACAAACTCAGTCTACAAATATTCTAAGCACCAACAAGGAGTTAAATGTTACCAATGTTCCCCTTACTTTAGGAGGGCACGTTAGGAATCTCTTACTGCCAAAAATGTAGCTACAATGAAGTTATTAACAAATAATCCCATCCATATATTAAAGTAGAAAAAAAAAACAAGGTTGAAAAATAGGTGTTACAATTTGACGCGCCTAACCATTGCCGCCAAATTAATTTTGAAACTTGCTCAATTATTTCAACTTGGCATGTTTTTGGTCCTTTCTGTTGCAAATATAAATAAACTCTTTGCTGATACGACTTTGACCTCACGGGAAAATGTACAAATTCTCATTGTACTTGTAAAAATACTAGTAAAACAATTTAATTGGGCGGACGCGTTAGTTAGGCGCGTCGCACTATAATTAATTTAATTAATTAATTAATTAAAATTTGACATACCTTGTTGTTAGGGCAGAATTCATTGTTGCACAAAGGAAAAGCGAATAATTTAGTACACATCCCATAAGAACATCCAGAATTAAAGTCACCTTTCAAAACATCAAAATTATTAGTTAATAGGTAGTTATTATAGGAGTAACTATTATTGCAGCAAGCATAATGGATAGAATATATGTCATGGTTAAAGTTGTAGTGCTAAAGAAAACCACTGTCCATTTTCAAAATACACCATTTTTGAATAGGCCATTTTCGAGATGTGCGAGCGCTTTCAAAAACTGACAATAAAACTAAACAAAACAAACTTAGGAAAAACGAAAAACTAAACAAAGATAAATGACAAAACCAAACAAAGCAAAACATACATAAACGTATATAAATTTAGCGCGCGCTATAGAAATACACGCCATTTTTGGCGCGAAACGCAAATGAAAGTCCTGCAAGAAGAACAAGTCGACCTCTCGCAACTTCGACGTTCGCTATGTTATCTTTTTCTTTTCATTTACTTCGCTCTTGACTCTCAGAGAAGTCGACTTGGAGCAAGTCTAGACTCATGTCAGCATCACAATATTCAGAAACACCAACGGTAAAGTAAAGAATGCACAACTTCAACAATACAAACACTTTGAAATTCCATAGACTTTCCATGGAATGCATGAGTATTCAAAACCGAGGCTTAGCCTGAGCAACAGAGAATTTGAAACTGGAGTATTCCAATCTTAAATACATAATGGCATGGGCAGATCCAGGGGTAGTGAGGGGGTGACTTGTCACCCCCTTTTTTGCACAAAAAGAAATAAGTTTGGCCCCAAAAGAGCATGTTTTCAAAATATTGAGCTTAAAAATGATGTGCTTATAGTACGAGAGGTCAAAACCGTTTTTTCTACTGCCTGTTGTATCTGATCTACTCACCTCAAATCCAGCACTTTTGTATCCTGTAAAACTTGTAGTTTGTTGAATTTCTCGGGTCATTATAACATAGACACACATTATAGGAATACAGTTTATACTGTTAAGGTGAAGAACAGCTATCGTTGATAATCCTTCTTCAACATTGGTTTTTTGAATATATGTCAAGTAAAATGCTTGGCTAAGAACACTTGCTAGTGCACATATATACGCATCTGCAGAAAATTTTATGTCTCCTATTCCTGAAAAGAATAAATATATTTTTTGTTTATGCAAAATCCTATATATGCTTATTATATACACCTAATTGCAAAAACGTTGTCATACAACATTTGAACATTTGTAGTTTCAAGATTAGGAATAAATTCAAAGTACAAAAGAAAGAGTTCTGCTTCAATGATCTTCTTTTGTACTTTTAATTTATTCCTAATCCACTAAACTACAAATGCTCAAATGTTGTATGACAACGTTCTTGCAAGTAGGTGTATATTATATATTATATTATTATATAGGCTTATTATTATATGCTTATTATTATATATGCTTATTATGTGTTGCTGTGGTATGGTGCTGGTTATGCTGTTATTGATGATGATGACTTTTTATTTGAAGGCAGCTGAATGGACATTGGAATCAGAGCTACTGAGAGAAAATGAGATAACAGAGGCAGATCTAGGATTTTGAAAGAGGGGGGGGGGGGGCATCACTGATCACCAAATAAAATAAGGGATTTAATATTTTACACTTTAATAATAAAAAATATATATATATGAATAAATCACTTTTTTATAGTGGGATACAAATTCAGTAACTTAATACTGGTTTTCAATTTGGATCACTGTCACTCACACACACTACCACTACATTATATATTCTATGCATACAACTCAACTCACATGTTGATTTTTACGGAGGGAGGAAAAACCAGAAAACCTGGATAAAAACCCTTGTGGCACAGGAGAGAACAACACATCAAATAAACTGAACTCACATATGATCCCACTTGAGCCGAGGCTCAAAACATGACCACAGTGGTGAGAGGGGAGGGGTAAACCGCTATGCCACCAATGCCACCCAATAATGTCCTAAGATTCATGTGACCTGCCCCTATACCCCACTAAATCAGCCACTGGGAGAGGGCAAGTTGTGTGTAACTTAACTAGGTTATAACCATTGTATATAGTTACCTGCTATAACACATCCTGAAACTACCATTAAAATAGCAAATAGAATCATCATGGAAGGGGTTTTCTTAAGTATGAGTCGAGCGAACACTAATGTAACAATTGGCAGTAACCTTCTCAATATATTGTACCTAGAAACGCAATACACAAAAAAATATTTATAACTGATAAACAACACGGTACCGGTAAGTGCCAATATGTTAACTGGGAACACTTTTACGAAGTTAACTAATCACATAATAAAGGAAAAATTCAAGCATCCCAACTTATCAACAACTTGTTGGAATGAAAGATTGTGATTGGCTGAGATCAATGCATGTGACATTGCTTTTGCTCTCTCCTGATTGGCTACAGTTTTCATTTTGTTAATGTGGTCCCAGTTGGTGTGCTCACACTGTACATGCAGGGCTGAAAATACTTTTTGATCGGCAGTTCATTTGTCAGGCCAGAGGAATATTTGACCTGTCAGACCCAGGTGTACATGCATGTTGCTGGTCAGATGTCCAGAGAAGGGGAATCATTCAGGGATGCCTGTAGTGTTTTAGGAGACTGACGCGAGTTAGTTAGTGCACATGCGCGAGAATAGTGGAAAAAGGCAAGATGGCCAATGTGTAAGCACTGTCAGCATGCTTTGGAATAAAGAGTATAATCCAAACCATCCTGTTCTGATTAGCCCTTATACAATATTACAATGGATACAGGATTTTGTTCAGGGAGGGGTACAAGGAACAATGTCAGCCCAGGGAGGGGGGCAATCCTCAGTATCAAAAAAAAAAAGAAAACATAATTTTGTATTGGGTATCTTCAAATTAGGGGGAAAAGTTGCTCTGAGAGAGTGATACCCACCCCCTGCCCATGCTTTTATATATTTAAAAATTACTAGATGTTGCAAAATACTTACATTGGAATTGATAAAATGGTTAGAGCCTTCAAGGCTAATGCTGTCTGGAGAGCAAAGCACACAGATGGAATTGCAAATTTTATTGCCCTAGAAACAAAAATATATTTTCAAACAATATATTGCAATTCCAAAATATATCTGGTTAATATGGCCAACAGACACTTTCCTGTGGCCTGATTGAAAGGGTGCCATACAAAGATAACTTCACATTACAGACACTGGTTACTGTATATTTTCGATTGTCACCATCAGGTTTAGTTTCGAGCTAAATACAATTTCTATTCTACTAATATAACAAGGACAGTAAAGCTGGTAAAGCATCTTAGAATCCAAAATCATTTGTTGTCGGAAGTAGCTTTGAAGTTCTGTGAGAATGAGAATCGAATGAATTCAGAGAAATTCATTATTACAGATGATTTTGGATTCCAAGATGCTTTAATTACTAGTAATGAGATCATCAAAATTAAATAAAAAACCATAAAGTATCAGTATTCTTTCCTCAATTTCCTATATAAAGACATATTTCTTCGAGTTTCCATCCAAACACTCGACTTACATAAATTCTGAACAGTTTCATTGACGGAAGAGAATCGGCAAACTCACACATCAATAACAACAAAGTAGGGCGCATAGCAATGAAATCGGTGGTAACATTGACAACTGTGTTTCGTACGTTGCTTGTCTTTAATGATGTTACCAGATGCATGCATGGTGCTCCACTATCTTGACTTTTTAGATATCGATGCTTTACTGCAATCAGTACCTTTTGGCTTCTTCCTCTTTGAAGGTGTTTGTTCGGCATTGTATACCTTATTTATTGTACTGTATCAATAAAACACGTGTTTGTGATGTATGTTTTGAAAACCCACTTAATATGGACACCTGGCTAATTATAATACGGCCACTGATTGGCCTTTGGTTGCCATATTAATTAACTGCGTTCCACTGTAGTTTACATAATTATATGTATATATATATACTTTCTATAAAAGCATACCTTTCCATTGTGTATTTTGGTATATTCAAAACATTGACTATTCTCAGTACTTCTAAGACCACTGATGTGACAGTAACTTGGATCAACATTAAAACATTTGGAAAATGAAACCCATACGATGTCAGTAGAATCTGAAATGATATGTGAAAAGAAACACAAAGATTCAGATAAAGTGAGCCAACAATAGACCTTTTTAGCTTTGTATGCAAATTGCCCATTTCAGACCACATGACATTCCCTTGAGATATGTTCTTTCGTTAAAATATTTACACATGAAAGAATCAACTCCCAAGAGTGGCATCACATTATCTGAAATGGGCACATCAAACAAGGAAGCTAAAAAGGTCTATTCATGAGATGCTGCATTACCTAACTAGGGGACGCCATTCATAGTAAATCATACGTAAGCTTACAGTCAAAACGACTCAAGCATACCCCCCTAGGCTCCATTGAGTTGATTATTCACTCTGAGTTTTCATTAAAAAATCGGAAGACTCCAAACTTCATATTCATCTCATACTAAAATTCTAAGGGATCCCTTTCTGTTCATGGGTAATTTTCTACCTTGGCATGGCAATTGTTGAAGAATCCTATCAAAAATCAAGTAGATAACTTATCTTCAAGTTTGGAATCAGAGTGAATAGTGAACTCAATATTCGAATAATAAATTCATTAATGGATTCTAGGGGGGTAGGCTTGAGCCATTTTGACTGTAAGTAAAGTCTTATATAAGCTCTTGTTGACCCTTCGTGGCCCTGATTCTTATGAAACTTTTAAAACTGGCTTAAAGACACTTCTTTTTGAACAATATTATTCATTATGAATATCATTAGCCTCATAAGGGACTGTACGTTTTTAATGAGGGGGGGGGGGGGGTGGGATGGAGTTTTTCATGTTCAGAAAAAAATATTGTGGTGACCCTCTCCCTTGTTTTTCTAAAAAAATCCAGGACCCCTCATTGAACACGAGAAAAAAAGTGATGACCCTCCCCCAACCCAAAGCAACTGTTTCTACGATGAGTACTAAAGAATTTGCATTTACCAAAGGTCAGTTCAGCCTTTCATTCCAAGAATTTTGTAATTTTATAGCTAAAAACTGTTCTGTATTAATGATATTAATAACAAAAGACACCAACATAAGCATTTATGGAGTAGTATAAGCTTAGTTTATTAATAACCGAATTGTAGGTCGAGTTGAGGACCACAGCTAGTTTGCCATAACTAGTGCTTCATTCCTTGATAGTTATATGTATGGTTTTGACTGAGGAAAGAGTGCTTGAGTGGAATGCAAAAATATTGAGGAAGGTAAAAGCACTATGCATGCATGTACATCTTGTGGATGTCCCCTAGACTCTGCAAGGCAACCTCTATCTTTAACTGGGCCTAGGAGTGAGCGAAGCTAGCAAAAATTAGAATTCGAAGCAAGCCAAACCTCGAAAAAAAGAAGAAGACTCGCCGCTCGGTAAATATTCATCGATAATCACTTCGCCTTCGGCGAATAACTGCTAAGTATTATTATTTTATTGTTATATTGTTAAAGCATCGAGACCCTGTTTAGATGCTTCGAAATAAATTATTATTAAACTTATTACTATAAGCTTAAGTTATAGCAAGCTTACTAATTTTAATAATCCAATTTTAATAATTAGAACATGCAAAAAATCACCTTATTTATGAATGACATTGATCCTGATACGATTCCATAGAATAATGCAGCAAGAATACCGGGTGCAAAAACCTTGGTTAGTCGAACATCTTCGAATAAGTTTGAATCGAACAGGAGTGACTTGCTCTCGCCTTCTTGCTTTTCTTTTGTTTCATCCATATTTCCCTGACTACTTTTGAACGATATATAATTCTTTTGAAACGATCAACGTGGTTAAATTACTAGTAATCTCTGCATCAACATTAATAAACCTCTCTACAGTGTTTCAAGTTTCCAGGCTCTATCGGCTGTATGCGTATATGTATGCATGACGTCATGACACGTTGTTCACCTCTTACCAGTTCCCTCCCCATTTCCAATTTCCACGAAGTACTTTTATCACTCAGGCAACTCCCTACCTGTTTTTGTTTACAAACGTTTAAACTTAAAAGGAAAACAAACTTTCGCTGGAATACATTTTAGCAAAAAAAAAAACTGCTAATGACGTGACGTCCAGGTAGTATCGGTAGGTTTGTTTTAGCCCTAAATTCTCGGGTCATATTCGTGAACTCGAGAAGCCTCCGACTTTTTACCGAGCACTTATCGTAGTTTGAAAAGGAGCGTTATGATTGGTCAGATTTCGATTAGCCCTCATCACGACGGCGCGAAAACTCTTCGGGTCTCTTCTATTTCAAAATTTCGTCCAGTGATCAAGATTACTGTCCATTACTCAAGGCTGACTTTGAAGCTTTTTTTCCAAGCTTTTCAGCCATAAAGGATGGATCTTACTCAAGTTCTCGAAGCCACTGTTTCATCAGGTAACGTATTCTAGTGATAATGAGCCGTTTGAGGGAAAGTAGTAAAGTCAGCAGAGTTTTGAGCGGGAAAGCACATGGCCGATTAACGTTACGTCCTGTCTATCTCCAGTACCGGCAAATTTACACAAGAACCTCAAATTTTATCTATATTGCTTTGATATCTAGATCTGAACGAACTTCAGAATGCACAGAAGTACCTGGAACAAGCTGCTCTTAATAATTTGGTATGTATAATTCTAAATGTTGTGCCCAGCCGCCACGAAACGTAAGACAGCCTGAGTTTGTTGAGGAATGTTGATGATGAAGTTTCCGGTGTCCTTTCGTTTTTCATACTCAACTTGGAGTACTTACAAAGGTTTCTTCATTGATTTATGACAGCCCCAGTTTCTAGTTGCTTTGGTCAATGAATTGTCGGATGGAGGGAAGTCGCAAGTTGCTCGGATGGCGGCTGGTTTACAGCTCAAGAACTACCTTACTTCGAAAGATCTCAACATCAGAGTACAGTTTCAACAGCGATGGCTGGCGCTGGATGGAAATGTCCGAGATCATATTAGAAGTCGGGTAAGAACTCATACAAACAATCTTCTTTCAATAGATGCAACATACTACTAACAAAGCTTAAATCTACTTTGTACCTATATTAGTACAGATCTGTACATTTTGTACATCAAAGTTACATGGACCCAACATGAAGTGGTGTTGTTTTTGAAGTAAACTTACAATAAAATTGCTTTTTATTTTCAGGCCGTGGCTACTCTTGGAACAGAAACAGCTAGACCAGCTATTGCTCCTCAAGTAAGAGTCCAGCACGTATTTCCGCCCATAAATGCGTTTAAACAGCACGTTAAATCATCATTAGAAATCTTTAATCCACATAGAACATCAACTTTAAGCTTCATTTTTTTTTTGGTCTAAGTGCACATCAACATTTTGTAGTTTTCCTTTAGAAAAACGATCAGAAACCCGATTTTTTTTGCAATTTATATTTATTAATTTATTAATTTATTTCAAATGATATTGTTTATTCTATTTATTGAACCCCAAACCGTAAATTTATATTATCATTTCATCCTATTAAGTTAATTAATTCATGAACTTTGTATTCTAGTGTATTGCAGCTATTGCATGTGCAGAAATCCCCAATGGACAGAATTTAGATTTGATCGAAAACCTTGTGCATAATGTTACAAATTCTTCGAAAGACATGGAAGCCCTACGAGAACAAACATTAGAGGCTATTGGTTACATTTGCCAGGATATTGTAAGTTCACATATATAGCCCAATGTAAAACATTGATGTCCTCCCCCTCCCTCCAAAGTAATATTTGGGCATGTAACTTTTGAAAAGAGAAGCCAGAAATAGGTAGCAATTATAGATTTTCTGGCATTTCTACTTTCCTTGATAAGTACTGTTTTTTCTTAGTTTTAACCACGAGCCATGATTGCCTGTGGAACTGATAATCTTCTCTTGTTTTCTAGGAACCTGAACATCTTGTTACTCAGGCAAATATTATACTGACTGCCATTATTCAAGGCATGCAGAAAGATGAACCAAGGTGATTGAAGAATCCTTGTATTACACACATCACATTATACTTGAAATAACAGCTGATCAATATAATGGCAATGTCCGTCTAAAATTGGAACTTGTCTGGTCAAATCTTTGCTTTGCTGACTCATTTTGACCAGTAATGTTGAGCTAGATATGGGGTACGACCAGGCTAAAACTAATTTGACAGGTGAATGAATGGTCGTTATTTCAAGCTCTGTGTTGCCATCAAATAAGCGGATTTTGCAATGCAATGACTGTTAAGGTGGTGTGTCCTAGTATTTAAGGGGGCTTGAAATGGTTTTCCTTGAATGTGCACGAGGGACAATGATGTAGGCATTGTCAAATGAACTTGCGAAAGGAAAATTTTGTCTCCAAAATTTTCAGATTCAAACAAAAAAAAAATGAAAAACCATATGGTGAAAACTACTTTGAATTTTACATATAACTTTACTTTACATTTTCGATTACATTTTTAATATTTCTTTGTTCTTTTCATCAGCAATCACATTCGATTAGCTGCAACAAGGGCTCTTCTGAACTCTTTAGAATTTACTAAACAGAATTTTGAGCAGCTGGTAAGGTTTTCCTTTAGTTTCTGCATACTTTTTGTAAGGCAGGCATTTGATCTTATTCTATATTTTATGAAATTTGTTATTTCAGACTGAAAGGAATTACATAATGGAAGTAATTTGTGATGCAACCCAAAGCACTGAAACATCGGTGAGTATTAGTACTATATTTAACAATAAATTGAAGGTGAAGTGAATATTGGTGATTATAACCCAACGATGAATTTTCGCGCGCTGTCATTGGTTCAAATGGGTCACGTGCAGGACGGGTATCAGGCGATATCCCCCGTCCGAAGTGATATTCGTCCAGTAGAAGGCAGAGCAGAAGGTAAAAACATTAAAAAAGAAAAGAAAAAACACCGAAAACAAAGAAACTCGGTTTTTACAAACAAGTGAGAGTAAAATACAGACTGGTTGAGAAAACTACGCCAGGAAACACGAAAAAATCAACAAAATATGCTGTAAATGTCTTCAATGGTAAGCATCCATGATGTTTCGTGAATGAAGTTTTTGGTTTGTTTTCGAAATTGTTTTTATAAGCTACTAAAAACCAACAAACAATTCGACAACTAATGTCAAACAATAGAATAATTCAATGTCAAACAGCTCTCATTTACCAAAATAATAGTTTTTATATCCAGCTTGGAGACGAGAGAAAATTATTTTTTGAAAACTCTGGAGATGACGAGTCGATGTAGTTTGCTGAATTAATTTCAGTGAAGTCGTTGGGTTATAAAATAAATAAACCCCCTCTGGCTCACTGGAATATCGGCTGATAATGTCCTTGGATGAGAAATGGTCCTTAAAATATCACATTTGCCCTCGAAGCTTCGCTTCTCGGCCAAATGTTCTTTTTTCGGACCATTTCTCATCCTCGGACATTATCAGCCGATATCCCAGCCGCCAGGAGGGGTTTATTTACTAAATATTTACTGATTTATCAATACATATTCAAAGTAAATATTCACCTTATTCACTGAGCCTGAGGTGAATATTTGTTTTAATATAACTTTAGACTTGAATATAATAATAATAATAATAATAACTTTATTAATGTGTCATGTGATCTAGCTCACAAGAAACTAATTGGAGACACTTATCTACACCAACTAAAAACTCTAAAAACCCACATAAGAGAATAAATGAAATTCAGGAATAAAAAAAACATTTTAGTATTACTTCTGCTCTGTCAAACTTTTGCAAACCTCATAATTGCCACTCAAGCAGTGAATATCATCTCATAATCACTGGTCACTCGACCAATCACAGTGTGTGAAACTCTGTTTGAGTCTAAAATCATACTAACACGTGTAACCTTGGATATATTGCTATTTTTTATTATATAACTTAGATAGTGAGCTTGATATGATTGGTAGAGAACTGTGCTTTATTAGTGAATAAAGTCCAATTCAATCATGCATGGAACAAGGGCCACAGGTTTGTTAGCCATTGGCTATTTAGTGCTACCCTCGTACGTAAAAACAAGGAGTGTATTTTAATAGAGTAAGGTTGCTGACACCATTTGTACGCACAGCAAACTTTGCAAAGAAAACTACATCAAAAACTTCAGCAATTTTTTTCTTTCTATGTGATAAGACAATTAAAATAGCTTTTTTTCTGTGCTTCGTTCAGTAATAAAGCACTTAGGAAGCACCGATAGTTGTTTTATTTGTTAATTCATTTTCTTTGATATACCATTTTCATTCAGATCAAAGTTGCAGCAATGCAATGCCTCGTAAAGGTCATGTCACTTTACTACCAACATATGGAAGAATACATGAGAGTCGCTCTTTTTGCTGTAAGTTTTATTCAACACATATACACCTCATTGCAAGTCAACATTGTCATATAAAAATTAAAAAAAAACAAATAGGAATTAATTATTTTTGCAAAATGGATGTAATTATTTCATTGTTTTAAAGGTATAGACTGACATTTTTGAGATAATCTTGTAAGTATATTACTAAAACAGTTACTCTTGTTAATCTAGGGGGCTTTAGAATCAAAGTAAAGAAAAATATTCCTAATTAATTCCTATTTCTTATTTTGTTTTTTTAAATTTTAATATGACAACGTTCTTGAAATATCTAATATCTATATTCTGGGCTAAAAATAATGTCTGGACATTAGTGACTGGCCACATCGGACTGATTAAAAGGTGACCAGTCAATGTAACCAGCCAAGAGGGCCAGTCTAAGAGGTGGTTAGCCAGGTATTGTCCATTGATTGGCTGTCACCTTTAGCCCTCCACATTCATTCTCTACACCCATTTTCATAATTATGCAACCAACATAGCCCTGAACATCTGGGTTTTTCGCTGCCATTGATAAAAAATTTACTAGCTGAGACCATTGAAAATTTGATTGTTGAAAGGCAAACCCCCAGATGACTTGAGTTATAGCTACCCATCTGGGTGTCATAATCATGAAATGTGGTGTAAAATGTTATATTGTTACACTTCTTAAGACAAGTTTTTGGTGGATTCCCAAATCCCCATCGTGCAGTTTTTATTAATTGTGTTATCCATTAATTAAAACTTACCTTAGATTCTTGATTTTCTTTCATTAGATCACAATAGAGGCTATTAAATCTGATGTTGATGAAATTAGTCTACAAGGAATTGAATTTTGGTCAACAGTTTGTGACGAGGAAATGGACTTAGCTATTGAATTGGCTGAGGTTGGTGCTCAATATTTTGGAATCATAAATATATTGCCTTTTATGATAAATGATTTTGTGTCCAACATAGTAATAAGGGAGATGACTGCTTGTTCAATTTGACACACTAAGTTGCTGGAGACAAATATCTGGGCTTCAAATAATGGCTGGTCAGTTGCTGGTCATATTGACCAGCCAAATTAGTTTTCGCAGTGGTCATACCTCGTTTCTGGCTCACAATACTGGTTACAATATGGCTAAGCAAAGATTTGACTGGACTAGTTCCAGTTCTGGATATTTTCTGATGACTGGCCATTATTTGACGCCCTGAATGTGGACAGGACCTAAGACCTTTTAGAGCTGTATGAACATTTGCTGCATCAAATCTAATTGGCTTTGAGGTTGAGTGCTGTTACCTCTTAAACTTGTAGAAGTATGTAGACCAAACTTAACACATATCGTCTCCTGGCGCTAAGCAAAAGAGCTCATGTCATTGTCATTGTCATTGTCATTGTCATTGTCATTGTCATTGTCATTGTCATTGTCATTGTCATTGTCATTGTCATTGTCATTGTCATTGTCATTGTCATTGTCATTGTCATTGTCATTGTCATTGTCATTGTCATTGTCATTGTCATTGTCATTGTCATTGTCATTGTCATTGTCATTGTCATTGTCATTGTCATTGTCATTGTCATTGTCATTGTCATTGTCTTACATGGTAGTTCTCGGCGTTTTCTTAGTTGCTGGCCTGAAAGGCAATTAAATTCGATGCGGCAAAAGTTTGACATCTGGACTGGACATAAGCATACACCTTCCACCCTCCTGCTACCCCCCCTCCTCCTCCCCCCCCCCCCCCCCCCACACACACACATAGACACTTTTCAGGGTGCTTCATGGTCCTTTAGTTCTTAGTCAGTTCATAATTCATTATTTCCAATTGGATTTGGTTTCTAGGCTGAAGAGCAGCACAGAACCCCAGAACAGACTAGTAGGTTCTATGGAAAGGGAGCTTTGATGCATCTCATCAAACCATTGACCAACTGTTTGACCAAACAGGTGAGTGTGAACTACTAAGAGAATGACCAACAAATGGTTGATGAGGTTCCTAGGTGTGTGTACGCAGTTCCCTAATGTCGTGAATGAGCAAAAAGGAACAGAATTCCTTTATGGTGGTGTTAAGGGTTTGATTTGTATTTTACTATAATGCAATTTAATAATTGAAATAAAGAAGGAATGAAAGAAGGAATGAAAAAGGCAGAAGGAAGAACCCCCCCCCCCCCCCCCAAAAAAAAAAAGAAAGAAAAAAGGAATAGTCCCCTAAAATAGTTCCTTGCGTCATCTCGAAAGGTAGCCATGCCTTTGCATAGAAGTGAGATGAATGGCGAGCGAGTTCTCCATTGTGTTAAGAAAGGTCTATCATTGCAAGCTCACTGTTCGTCTCGCTTCAATGCAAAGGCACGGCTACCGTTCAATATGGCACAGGGAACTGTGAAGGGGACTATTAAGTTATGTAGGATAAAGGAAAGAAAAAGTAAATGAGTGAATGAACAAATGAATAAAAGAAAGAAGGAAAGAAGGTTGAAAGAATGAAATCAAAGAATGAAAGGAACAATAATTAATGAATCAGTAGTTGGCTAATAGAATAACTTGCCTTATATATTTATTTAATAAGTTTTTTTTAAATCATAAATAGGAAGAATTTGATGATGAAGATGACTGGATTCCTTCCAAAGCTGCTGGTGTATGTTTGATGTTGTTAGCTCAGTGCTGTGAAAATATGGTAGTGCAACCAATGCTGGAGTTTGTACATAATAACTTCCAAAGCAATAACTGGAAAGAAAGAGATGCAGCTATCATGGCCTTTGGTAAGAAGGGAGGGGGAGGTGAGGTTGTTTTGTACATGAAGAAACAGGGCTTGAAATAGCAGTCAGTCAACGGTCAATGTCTTGCCAGAATTGGAACTTGTCTGGTCAAATCTTCACTTTGCAGGTCATTTTGACCCCGTAATGTTGAGTCAGAAACTGAGTATGACCAAGGTGAAGCTAATTTGGCTGTTCATCATGACTGGTCACTGACTGGTCATCATTTTGGCCATTTTTTCAGCTATCATGGCCTTTGGTAAGAGGGAAGGGGAGATAGGGATGGTTTGTACACAAAGAATGTTTCAGCTGTCGTGATCTTTGGTAATAGACACCTTTCATGTGACGTCAAAGCAGCTCAATTTGGAGGACAAAACAAAAGAATTTCAATCTTTTGAGAATTGGAAAACTATTGTTTTGTCCTCCAAATCTAGCTGCATTCCGACATGCTGGAAGGGTGAAGTTTATACATAAAGAAAGAGTTAGTGTGATCGTTATCATGGTCATTGGAAAGAGGAGAGTGGTGGGTTGGATGGTACTGCATAACTTCAGAAGAATTTCTGGAATGGATGAGGGTAGAAAGGCATTGAAGATGCCAATAATGTTCTTTTCTGATCTGTCACACTAGTTTGTTTTCTATTATCTCAATAAGCTTATAGATATAAATAAGTATGAATAAATAGGATGTTTTTCAAACAAATTATTGATAAGATATGCTTTTAAAATATTTCAGGTACTATTCTAGAAGGCCCAGATATCAAAACACTAGAACCTTATGTAGCTGATGTAAGTATGTTACATAAAGTCATCTCACTATTACGATGAAACTTCCTCCTTAAATTGGGCCGACAATGAAATTTGAACTTTTTTCAAATGAGATTATTTTTTTAAAAAATTACAAAATTAGTTTAGAAAAAGGGAAACCCAATGTTAAAAAAGAGAAGAAAGAAAATCATAGCTAAAATTCTGAGTTGAATTGTCTAAGAATATGGTCTGCCATTAATCCATCTGGTTCTTACGCGTAATGTCAGTTACTCAATACATTGCTTTTAGTGTCCAGGTTTAGGACTTGAATTACAGAACATCCACATATGAAAACAAGCAGCCATAAGGGTTATCAATCTTGAGAAACTGACATCACAAGAGACACGTTTGAATAATGGCGGGAAACAAAATCCGAGAAATAAAATTTGTTTTAAGGACGTTCCCGTTATCATACCAATAGCTTTAAGACATTAGTGCTATGAGGATGTCATAAATGTAAAAATATTAACTATGTTAATTTCATCATCTTCCCACTTTGATATTACTCAATGAGATATTTTTTTGTTATATTTTTAGGCATTGCCAGTGATTGCTCAACGCATGGCTGATGAAAGTGTAGTAGTTAGGGACTCTGCGGCATGGGTTATTGGCCGTGTTTGTGATCTTATGCCACATTTAGTGATAAGTGAAAAATTCTTGGTCATGGTTGTCACTTCATTGACCCAGAGTTTATCTTCTGAGCCTAGAGTTGCTGCCAATGTTTGCTGGGTAAGTAGTGAAGAATATTACCATCAGAAAAATTGATGTAGCACTCATTACCTGCTGATACCCTACTGACAACCTACAGTTACCCTACCAACACCTAACTAACACCCTACCAACACCTTACCACCATCCTGCCAACAACCCTACTGACAACCTACAGTTACCCTACCAACATCTAACTAACACCCTACCAACACCTTACCACCATCCTGCCAACAACCCTACTGACAACCTACAGTTACCCTACCAACATCTAACTAACACCCTCCCAACACCTTACCACCATCCTGCCAACAACCCTACTGACAACCTACAGTTACCCTACCAACATCTAACTAACACCCTACCAACATCTAACTAACACCCTCCCAAAACATTACCACCATCCTGCCAACAACCCTACTGACAACCTACAGTTACCCTACCAACATCTAACTAACACCCTACCAACACCTTACCACCATCCTGCCAACAACCCTACTGTCAACCTACAGTTACCCTACCAACATCTAACTAACACCCTCCCAAAACATTACCACCATCCTGCCAACAACCCTACTGTCAACCTACAGTTACCCTACCAACATCTAACTAACACCCTACCAACACCTTACCACCATCCTGCCAACAACCCTACTGACAACCTACAGTTACCCTACCAACACCTAACTAACACCCTCCCAAAACATTACCACCATCCTGCCAACAACCCTACTGACAACCTACAGTTACCCTACCAACATCTAACTAACACCCTACCAACACCTTACCACCATCCTGCCAACAACCCTACTGACAACCTACAGTTACCCTACCAACATCTAACTAACACCCTCCCAACACCTTACCACCATCCTGCCAACAACCCTACTGTCAACCTACAGTTACCCTACCAACATCTAACTAACACCCTTCCAACACCTTACCACCATCCTGCCAACAACCCTACTGACAACCTACAGTTACCCTACCAACACCTAACTAACACCCTACCAACACCTTACCACCATCCTGCCAACAACCCTACTGACAACCTACATTTACCCTACCAACATCTAACTAACACCCTACCAACACCTTACCACCATCCTGCCAACAACCCTACTGACAACCTACAGTTACCCTACCAACATCTAACTAACACCCTCCCAACACCTTACCACCATCCTGCCAACAACCCTACTGTCAACCTACAGTTACCCTACCAACATCTAACTAACACCCTACCAACACCTTACCACCATCCTGCCAACAACCCTACTGTCAACCTACAGTTACCCTACCTACATCTAACTAACACCCTCCCAAAACATTACCACCATCCTGCCAACAACCCTACTGACAACCTACAGTTACCCTACCAACATCTAACTAACACCCTACCAACACCTTACCACCATCCTGCCAACAACCCTACTGTCAACCTACAGTTACCCTACCTACATCTAACTAACACCCTCCCAAAACATTACCACCATCCTGCCAACAACCCTACTGACAACCTACAGTTACCCTACCAACATCTAACTAACACCCTCCCAACACCTTACCACCATCCTGCCAACAACCCTACTGTCAACCTACAGTTACCCTACCAACATCTAACTAACACCCTACCAACACCTTACCACCATCCTGCCAACAACCCTACTGACAACCTACAGTTACCCTACCAACATCTAACTAACACCCTCCCAACACCTTACCACCATCCTGCCAACAACCCTACTGTCAACCTACAGTTACCCTACCAACATCTAACTAACACCCTACCAACACCTTACCACCATCCTGCCAACAACCCTACTGTCAACCTACAGTTACCCTACCTACATCTAACTAACACCCTCCCAAAACATTACCACCATCCTGCCAACAACCCTACTGACAACCTACAGTTACCCTACCAACATCTAACTAACACCCTACCAACACCTTACCACCATCCTGCCAACAACCCTACTGACAACCTACAGTTACCCTACCAACATCTAACTAACACCCTCCCAAAACATTACCACCATCCTGCCAACAACCCTACTGACAACCTACAGTTACCCTACCAACATCTAACTAACACCCTACCAACACCTTACCACCATCCTGCCAACAACCCTACTGTCAACCTACAGTTACCCTACCAACATCTAACTAACACCCTACCAACACCTTACCACCATCCTTTCCACCTCAACACTTCTCGAGTGTTCTAACACAAGTGCTTTATAACTTCACCCACCACAGCAAGCAAGTTTTTTATTTTTTTTATTAATACAAATTAGGGTAGCTGCTATTATGGAAGCAAATGACAAAAAAGAAAGTGTTCACAAGTTCTGTGTGCTTTCATAATGGGAGATTTATAACAGTTGTAAACTTATTTAACATTTTTTCACGTTTAGGCCTTTAATTCCCTGAGTGAAGCAGCATATGAAGCAGCCAGTGATACACAAACCGATGAAGAACCACAAACTTACTGTCTATCACAGTTCTTCCCAACAATTGTAGAACAGCTTTTGGAGGTTACTGTCAGGTTAGAACAAAAAAAAGTCTATTGTTATATCACATTGTGGGACATTTATAACAGAGCTAAGCTCCTGTGAAACCCAGGATCAATTTGGAATTTGGAAGTTGATTTTTTAAGGAGGGAGGAAAACCAGAGTAGCTGGAGGAAACTCTCAAAGCACAGGAGAGAACCAACAAACTGAGTGAAAAGGGCTGTCTAGGTAGTTGGATTTCCTAATTGCTCGATTGGAATGAACTCCGGCCTGTTGTAAGTTTGATTGATGGAAGCCAAAATGCCAGATATCTGGAGTGGATTAGATCGCAGAAATATAAAAAGAACTGTAATAAATACGAAGAATCAATTCCTGTCTTGTGTTTCTATCAAATAGGCCAGATGCCAATCAGTCTAATCTAAGAAGTGCGGCATATGAAGCTGTCATGGAAATGATCAAGAACAGTGCAAAGGTATATGCACCCTGTAAAATGACTCTACTTCTATTGTTTGGTACACCAATATGCCGCCTTGTCTCTTAAGTGAAAACGATCTATCAGCGCTCGACACTAACTTATTTAGGTTAGTCCTTGGGCTAGTCACTGTGGATAATCACTAGTCCGAAGGTCTTTTTCCCACTAGCCCACAGCAAACCTTTGAACACTAGTAGTTTCGAGCCCTGTCTATGAATAAAAGGCCAACATTCAAGATAAACTATAAATGGTAAACTATAAATCATAAATATTTTTAAAGGCATTGGTATTTTGTATTTTGTAAAAAAAAAAAATGTAGTGCCCCCCCCCCCCCCCCCCATTATTTTCAGATTCCGCCACCGCTGTTGAATGATAGATTGGAATACTATGGAAACACTTTGATTGACGTCCAAAAAAACCCACTTTTTTGTGGTGATGATTAACGATTCCATCATTATTGAGAAAGACTGTAAAATGATTCAAAAATTTGTAAGGAAATGCAACTTGTGCTACACTTTGGATTTCATATTAAACCTAGGTACTCCAGTTTTAAATGACTATTATTTTACATATCGATTGTATCTTTGCTTGGTTATCTTTGACAGGATTGCTATGGAGTCGTACAGAAGACTACACTGACCATTATGCAAAGGTTACAGCAAGTTCTGCACCTTGAGGTACATACACATGTACATATACATGCACATATATAGTCCAAATGATAGTCCAAATAGACCTCTTTAACTTGGGCGTAATGCTTTCTCATTTTAGACCAAAATGTCTCTAAGGCTTGTCGGCTACTCCTCTTGACTGTTCACATTCACTGGTCACATGTTAATCAGTGTGTGGCCAGTAATCATATCTAGCCATTGCATTGAGTATAAGCCGCTATTTTGAGCCCAGTATGAATAAGAGATTACTTCATGGCCGTTGAGCATGTAAGATTTTTATTCTTGAGCTGTGAAGAATCTCAAATGAAAAAGCAAGTCTTTGAGCGAGTGAGCTTGCGATTCTTCACAACAAGCATTTCTGCAAATCTGAGCAGTCATTTTAAAGTGGCGGAAAAACTTCATACGATTTCTTTCTCCAGTGAAAAATATCATACCAGCACTGTGATGGCTGTACAATATTTTTCTCTAGTGAAAAAATTGTATAGCCAATAAAATCACTTCTTGATTGTTAAAATATGATTTTATTAAATTGCTTGCAAGCATGTAAATCTTAGTACTTGTATAATACATAGTACTTGGGATGACTTTTGCTATAGTAACACCAGTCTTTATGACTTTGACTGTCTGTCTGACTGATATTACAATTTAGTAAAGTTTATCTCATGGCTTTTCTTTCCTCAGAGACAAGTTCAGTCTGCCGAGAGAAGTCAATACAATGATCTCCAGTCATTACTTTGTGCTACCCTGCAGGTAAGAATAAAAACAGTATAAACGTGTTAAAATATATGAAATGTGCCATGTAGTAATTGATATGTCAGCAAATTTGATTCATGATCTATACATGGACACAATGTTTATAAATATTGTCATTGTGATGTTAACAGTGCTTTTCATAATTCTGTGACCTAATTCTGACTCCAGGCGTCTGGAGTTTGTGGTCCATCATGCATGGGACCTAGAGATAACCTTTCTAGTTCTATAGATTTTTATTTCACATCATATTTTTGTTTTAAATCATTTCAGAGTGTTCTAAGAAAGATTAATCCACAGGATGCTCAGCAGATAGCTGATCCTATCATGACTGCTTTGTTACAAATGTTTGATGCATCATCCAAGGGAAGCATCAGTGGTGTACAGGAGGATGCTCTCATGGCTGTTGGTACCTTGGTAGAAGGTATAATATAGCATCTTTTTGTAATTTTATCATTTTGTCCACTAATTTTACTTCTTATTAAATTTATTGAGACTAATTCATAAAATAAGCAGTGGTGTGAAATTAAGTACCCTTCTATTGAAACCCCTGATACTATAAACATTGACTTCTGCTATGTCTTTCTTCCATTTTAGTTGTTGGTGTTGATTTCATGAAATACATGAAGGCATTTCTTCCTTATCTTGAACTGAGTTTGAAGAATGTTGCTGAATATCAGGTATTTGTTTATCAACATCTACAATTTAGTGTTACTGCCATGCAAGCGTTTTTTTTAAAACGTCAGTAGCTCGTAATAGTCATTGACTAATTAACTTCAGAGGCCGACAGTGCATTCATTGTACACCTCTCTCTCCATCAGTGCTCCGTCTTACGGGTATTTAAAGCTAATTAATTAGTGCTACATGGAAAGGAAAGAAGTTGATGCAAGGTCACTGGGAATCGAACTTGAACCTCTTACACCGAAGGCCACGCACTAACCAACTGTGCCAATCCTTGCCCCTGCGTACATGTATGGTTGATCATTCAGTCACTTGTGGACCACTGCCCATAGACCCCTTCGAAAAATGGCCACTTCTAATTTATATATTTTCTAAATTTAATGCCTCAAGAGGAATAAAACTGTCAATTTATTTACCAATATTTAGACAGGAGTTTGCCCCTTCAGCCCCTTCAATGGAAAGATAATATAAATAAGGATTCAGTGAAAAATTTGTGACAAAAAAGTGATTATTTTAGGAGTTACTGCAGTGTAAAGTGTGTAAATGACAGCGAGGCATGGTGGTCAGTGTTTGAAGACCATTTGGAGCAGATAATAAGATTCAAAGACTTCTATCAACTGATTGAAACCCAGCAATTCTTAGAAGATTAAAATCTTTTTGTTTTATCCTCCAAATTGAGCTGCTTTGATATCACATGCAGGGGGTCTAGCTATTGCCACTTTCAGTCATACCAATCATGATATTCTTTCTTGACCTTCAACAGGTGTGCATTGCTGCAGTAGGGTTGGTAGGAGACATAGCTAGAGGACTTGGAGGCAGTATTGTAGAGTATTGTGACTCCTTTATGCAGATCTTGCTACTTCATCTGGCAGTAAGTGTAAAATTATTTATCCTACACTCATGAGAATACAATTAATCAGAATACTGCAAAACGTTTGTATATTTGATGGTATTCCACTCTTTCTTCACATTAGTCATTATGGCCTAGTTGTATTTTTAGTGGTGTGGGATAAAATAGTTATACAATACGTGTACTTTCTGATAACACTAAACAAGGACTGCGGAGCACATGAAAAAGGGGGGGGCAACATTGGAAAATATAAAAAGTTAGTATGGCGAAAAGTGGGGCTAACATTGGAAAATATAAGAGACTAGTAAAGGAAAAAGTGGTGGGGCTGTAGCTCTCCCCCCCCCCCCCCCCCCCATCTCCACCCGTCTCCACTCTTGCTGTAACAAGGAATATCCCACTTGTCACTTGTATTTTCTTGCTGTAATTTGGTTATCTTATCTCACATTTCTTTCATTTTAGGATGAGAATGTCCACAGATCGGTCAAGCCACATATTTTATCGGTGTTTGGTGATATTGCCCTGGCTGTTGGTCCCTTCTTTAAAAAATATTTGGAAGCTGTAATCAGTGCACTAATGCTGGCCACCCAGTTTAATGTAGAAAAGGTAAATTTTTGGTACCATCTAATTCTTCATCTTGGAGTAAGGTTAAAAGCCTCTCATGTCTGGGGTCTCTGGTTCAATTTCTGGATTCGACATCACATTTGAGTAAATTGTTTTAGGTCTATCCCTTGTTTCAGAGCTCAATCGGTGAGTTAGCTATGTCCTGACTTTGATCAGCCCAGAGGTTGTTTCAGGGTTCAATCTGTGAGTTAGCCATGCCCTGACTTAGATCAGCCCAGAGGTTGTTTCAGGGTTCAATCTGTGAGTTAGCCATGCCCTGACTTAGATCAGCCCAGAGGTTGTTTCAGGGTTCAATCTGTGAGTTAGCCATGCCCAGACATTAATCAGCCTAATGGTTGTATCAGGATTCGATAAAATTTGAAGACTTCTAAATTACATCATCCGTTCTTGTAGTCTAATTCTATTCATGATCTAATGTTTTTGGTATTTTATTCTACAGCCTGATTATGACATGTTAGATTACATAAATGAACTCCGTGAGGCTTGTCTGGAGGCATATACTGGAATCATACAAGGTCTAAAGGGGGACAATGAAAAGGCTGTTGACCGTAAGTATCGTACATCACCAGCAACATCAGTTGCACGCAGTGATTACCATTGTCAAACTACTTGGGTAGCCAGCCCTCAGTTGAGATTCAGGGGCAACCTAAGGGCTGCTACGCAGGCTAAAGACCCCCACAACCTTGATGGCAATAGCAGGATGTTCTATCATTTTGGGACTTTGCTGCGTAGAACAGTGCTCATCAGAATGATTGGGGATCACATTGTAATTACAGGGTTCCAACGGTCAGGGAAAAGTCAGTAAATTCTGAATTTTTTTCAAGGTCAGGGAATTTTGATTTTGGTCAGAATTTTCGTAGTTTACCCAAAAGTCAGTGAAAAGTCAGGGAATTTCCGTCCGCCTACACAAAATCGTTTTAAATTTGGAATTATTAGTTGAGCCAATTTTCGTAAAACAAGTTCACTGTACTGTATGATCGGGGAAAAGTCAGGGAATTATATTTTTCCAGATGACTGGGAAGCCTTAGATAATAGTTTTGTTGCAAGAAAAACTGCTACGTGTGACCTCTTTCGCCATACACTTTGCTTGCAACAGTTGCTCGGTAGATGGAAAAGGTTACACGGTGCATCGATAGGGATGGGTATATAGCCCCCATATTTAGATATATACCTTGTATGTACTGTACACTGTATAAAGGTCTTCTTGATATCAACAGCTGAAGTCCTGGTCATGAAGCCTCATATTCCTCACATCGTTTGGTTCCTGGAGCAAGTAGCTGAAGATCCTGACCATTCTGAGGGGACAGTCACCTGCAGTAGTGGACTTATTGGGTAAAGGTTTATTATTATAAAATAATGAAGATATGCATAGCGTCTAATTATGAGAACATGGTTTCTGAACAATGTGAAATGTTTTGCACCTGGAAAATAGTCATATTAGGACTCTGTAAACTGCAAAGAACAGCCAACCTGACTGTCTTTCTTTGGATCAGTTTTGTGAAAACACAGTCCTTCCTAGTTTCCCCCCTTTTTCTCAATCAAGTATCATTTTGAGGTCTTAATAAAAAACCAGTGTCTAGCTCTGGGATGGATCGCGTTAATGCAGAAATCATCTATCTTTAAGCAAAATAGCAACAAAAAACATGCATTTTCACAATTTCAATACAATCCAGAACTCACCCCACTTATGTTAACAAGGGCTTCTCAAGATATTGATTGGCACCCACAACACAATGCTTGGGACTCAAGTTCATCTGAGGACCCAGTCACTTCAATTCTGTTGACAAGGGCTTTCTAAATATTGATTGTCACCCACAATAGAATGCTTGGGACCCAAGTACATCCCAGGACTCACTTCACCTGTGTTGACAAGGGCTTTCTAAATATTGATTGGCACACACAATAGAATGCTTGGGACCCAAGTGCATCCCAGGACTCACTTCACCTGTGTTGACAAGGGCTTTCTAAATATTGATTGGCACACACAATAGAATGCTTGGGACCCAAGTGCATCCCAGGACTCACTTCACCTGTGTTGACAAGGGCTTTCTAAATATTGATTGGCACACACAATAGAATGCTTGGGACCCAAGTGCATCCCAGGACTCACTTCACCTGTGTTGACAAGGGCTTTCTAAATATTGATTGGCACACACAATAGAATGCTTGGGACCCAAGTACATCCCAGGACTCACTTTAACTGTGTTCTAGTGCCCCAGTTGAAGAAACGCAATCCCAGTACCCAATGACCGGGATGGAGAGGAGAATCTTTGTTTTCTAGCTACATCCCAATGCCTTCATCCCCTCCCTGGGGTGTTCCATATGCCCAAATAACCAAGATGTTAACCTTACAACTTCCACTCTTAGGGATATCTGTGAAGCATTTGGTGGTGAGGTGTATCCCATGTTCGATAAACAAAGCATCAGTGACTTGCTACAAGAAGGTCGGCGATCCAAGAATCACAAGACCAAACAAGTTGCTACCTGGGCGTCTAGGAAACTACGCGCTCTTAAGCAACTGTAGATGGTAAGTATCTAGTGTTAGTAGGGCGTTTTTCTTCTACTCTGACCAGCATTTCGGGTCCTTTGAAGTAATTTATAACTCACTTTCGCTTAGCTCTTTGCAACTGTTTTTTAATGCTTGTCCCATTTTGTTCATTTCCAAGATACTAATTCCTGATAATACTCTGTTCTAACGCAGGTGAATACGTAACACGACGACGACTGTGAGAGAGCGTGAGCGTGCGCGCGAATGCGAGAGTGCGTGAGATACGGTTGATCGCCCAGAGGCCCATCCGACTTGCAAAGATTCCACCACAGAAATAAATAGTGATCTTCATCGTGGAACAAGAGTCACAGCCTGGAATCACCTCCCTAGAGTAAAGTGGAAACGTGTGGAGAGAACATTTACAAGACATTTCACCCTTTTGGTGACTGATTCTGAACTGCTTCGAGACAACGACCAAAACCATATCCAATGACTTAATTAGACTTGTGCCAAATTTGAGGCATGGTGAGAGACGAGATCGAGATCTTCTTATGGACAAAATTTCTTCAATAATGAGAGCGCCCTTCTCGACACGCGTGAAAAACGTCTGCGCATGCTCTAAGTCCGTATGCAAATAAGCCTATTCACAGTTTAAGAATCGTTATCAGTGCGCATGCGATTTTATCCCGAATTTCTCACCTTCTTTTGTTTAATTAAAAACAAAAGAAGGTTTAAACAAAAGAAGGTGAGAAATTCGGGATAAAATCGCATGCGCACTGATAACGATTCTTAAACTGTGAATTGGCTTATTAGTCAAAAGCGTCTTCGTGCTATTGTAAAAATATGCAAATTTGACTTTCACATTTGCCTGAAAAATAGACTTTACAAAAATGCAAAAACTTAAAGTCAGTTCTTGAAACTTAAGGCTAATTCTTTTATATTGTCTTTATTAATACAGTATCTTTGTCCCACAAAAGTATACGCGCGAAATTGTTCGTATACTCGGAGAAAACAAGCATTTGTTTTCTCACTAAAACTCTTGTAAATTCTCGGAAAGCGTGCGGAAAGGCACGCATGCGCAAACGTTTTTCTCTAGTGTCGCTATTGACTGCATGTAAATCAGTGCCGGGAAAAGCCACAAAAATTATTCCAATTATGCCTGAATAGATAGGGGAAAGAATTTTAGATATTTGTATTGTATTAGGCTGATTGAAATGAGTTTTGATAACATGGGGTTTATATGGCTATCTACGGTATTGCTGCACCTTGTAATACTGAGCGGAATTGTAAAATAGAAGTATGTGTGGACTGGATTAGTCTTGTTGTAGTTGTTGTGCTAATGATGGTGTTAGTAAAGCGTTTATTGTCTTAAATGTGGTGTTTCCCACATCCTATGCTACTCACCATTTTCCATTTTGCATACATCGGTTCACTGGTCAAACATAAAGCATTCAGTTGAGGCTGCAAGGTTCAAATTTGAATAATCCCTTGAAACTACTACTTGCAGCCTCGACTGAATGCTTTGTCTGTGACCAGTGAACTGGCGTATGGAATTCAGTGGGGTAGAGGGGGGAGGGAGTCTACAGCAGACATCAAAATATGTTGACAAACTCTTGTATAATCTGCGCAAAATTTTGGAACAAAAGTGCGCTGCAACCTATATTCGACATAATTCTCCCCACCTTCAGATTTATTGGTACCCTGAAAGTGCACCTTTAAAGTGCACCTTACCCCTACTTTCAATATTGATTCTACATGAAGTAAATAGTTGAATGGTGAAAATAATATTTCTTGATTTGAGTGTTGTTTCTTTAAGTTATAAAGGTTCATAATATTTCCAATATGTTAATGACCGTGATGTCTACCCAGGCTACATTACATATACAAACTACAAACAGGCTCACGCAAACAGTATGTAAAAAGCATCATTATGTTGCACTCGTGGTTTCCGCAATGTTTAATGTAAATTTAGTGTCTCATAATGGCCAGTGTTTAGTATAACAAGTAAAACAAATGTACTCCAAAGTACCTTCGGTTGGTGAGTAAAGATTATGTACCTCGACCGAGGTGTATATCAGATTCATCAGCCCGAGGCCGCGAGGTCTTTGGTGAGGTTGCTGAACAACAGCAGTTTATGGTTTATATCAAATTGTGGGGATTAGTAAGTTTGGGGCTCGGGGTTCAATTCCTGGTAGGATTTTATCAGGGACCGCGGAGCAGGGGCTGGGGGGCTATAGCCCCCCCATTAATGGGAGCATGCCCCCAATCCCCCCTAGGTGTTCCAGTGTTTGGTGGTCGTTAGCCCCCCCCCCCCCCCCCAATCAAAATTACGCTCCGCGGTCTCTGTTTATTGAAATTGATTAGGCGTTTTTTTAACTGGATAAATATCATAAAGAGTTTAAGACAGGACAATAAGTACACTTCTTTTTTATTATATTCAAAGCTTTATTTCCAAAATCTTGGCGAAATCTATAACATTTTAGCAAAATCAATTTACTACATTCATTCTCTTATAAAAGTGGATAGCCTGGATACCTCGAGAAGTGTGAGAAGCACTTTTGCAAAATTGCTCTATATACCGTATTTTTTCGCACCTTTTTTCCCCTATATAATTTCCATGACCCTCGGCCGGTTGCTCATCATGCATGCATTTCATTTTGACATTACAATTTTTTCTAAATTGGGTTCCCTGTGGAGAAAACTGCTGTAAATGTAGACTGGTAATCAACTCGATGATGAAAAAAAAAAATTTTTTTGTTAGTTATACATGAAAAGTGAAATTACATTTGATATATCTGTTAAACCATTTTATGTTTTGTCATTTTGAACAGAGCTACCTTTAAACAATACTGTTTAAACAATGTATTAAAATTAAATTTAAAAAATCATGGATATTATAATTCACCACTTTTCATACAACGGTTCACTGGTCAAACACAAATGGTGTTTTCCATTTGTCCAGAAAAACCGGTAATATCGGCTGGAATACAAATGGTCAGTATCTTTTTCAGAACTTCCAACCGAAAAAAGTGGAACACCTTTCGAGCTTGTCCAGCCATTCCGGGTGGTACGAACCAACTGGAATTGTCTGAACCATTTGAGAATTTCTCGGAATTTCTCAGGCCCAGTTCTCTAATTCGCATGTTCATAGTTGATAGGTGTATAGTCGGTTTGAACTGTTCTATGGGCTTTTGTCACACAGCGCCATATTGGTTGAAACAATGGGTTTCGATTCCCTTGGGTCCCCTTGCCCTCGCTTTGAGGCGCTTCATAACGTTCCAAACAGAGGTTTTTGCTCTCAAGGGAATAAACATGGCAGCTTTGTGATAAAGGTCCATTAGAACCATTCTTGCCTTGGTTTCATCAACCGGTTTTTCTGGACAAATGGAAAACACCCCATGCAGGCCTTCAACTGAGGCTACATGCAAGGTTCAAATATGAATACTGAATCCTTAGAAACTAACTCGCAGCCTCGATTGAATGCTTTTTGTGTTACTAGTGAACCAGTGTATAATGAAATCCTGATCTAAAACTCATGATCGATGCTCAACTCGCAGTTGTATTCCCTCTGCACACCCCAAGACGGACTCGATCTTCAACACGGGAGGGATCTTTGTTTCAGGTGCCACAGCAAGAGTGAATCTCTTCAGGATGCGAACCAAAGCGAGCTTCATCTCCATCTGAGCGAATCTCATCCCAATACAATTACGTGGACCATGACCAAAGGGAAGGTAGGTGTATGGATCACGTGACGCCTTAGCCTCGGCGCTGAAGCGTTCGGGGTCAAACTTCTCGGGGTCGGGATAATAGCGAGGGTCACGGTGGATACTGTATGTTAGGGTTAGGACTGTGGTTCCTTTCTTGATTGGAAACCCCTTGACAACACAGTCTTTGTTGCAGTTTCTGCTGAGAGCAATCCCTAAAAAACATGGGGGGGGGGGGAAATCAGAAAGTGGACGAAAATAATTCAAATTTACATGTATATAATGTTTAAGGGTTAATTAATCACTGGTCTTTAGAAATACATATTTTACTAAATTCAGTAAACCTTGCATGACACAATCGATTATTTTGAAACGCTGCTCGTGTTAT
Organism: Anthopleura xanthogrammica; assembly: GCA_964019055.1. Lineage (NCBI taxonomy): Eukaryota > Metazoa > Cnidaria > Anthozoa > Actiniaria > Actiniidae > Anthopleura > Anthopleura xanthogrammica. The sequence goes on along the minus strand of OZ025206.1, from coordinate 25,734,694 downwards.
TCCAAATGTGAACACGTGATGCACTTTTTGATGACCACTTCCTAAGATGAAGAACTTGATAGTACCTACCTGGTGGGCAAAGACGAAGTGTTTCTGAGATTACCATATCAAGGTAAGGTAAAGACTGAACGACTTCATATGACGGAGGCTGATCATCCTCACTCCATGTTTCATCAATTTCCTTCTGTAACTTTTCCTGGACATCTGGGTTGGTGATGAGATAATGACAAACCATGGCAAGAGTGTTGCTGGTTGTTTCATAGCCAGCAAACATGAAGATTATACTTTGAGCGACAACTTCATCTTCAGTCAGTCTTCTATTTTCAGGTAAGCTTTCATTTGTCGTGCTGGTCAACATTAAGTCAAGAAAATCCTGTCAAGAAGATAAATATCTTACGATTATTACTGTGACCTCCACAACTCCAAAATTCTGGTCTTTTTAGTGATGCCAAAAGCGGGTCCAGATACTCAATGGATGGAACATGAGGTCAAAGGGGGTCCAGATACTCAGTGAATGGAACATGAGGTCAAAAGGGGTCCAGATACTCAATGAATGGAACATGAGGTCAAGAGATTCCCCATTCTACCAGTTTTTACAGTGAACTACTTAGTAAAATACCTTTGTGTAAGTATGGCCACTTTTTTTCCTTGCCTCAATAATGTTGTTTGCCAAGGAGGCAATTCCCATAAATTGACCAATGACAATGGATGGAAACAGCTTTATAACATGCACACCACCAGGAATAAGAAGCAGAAAAAAAAGGAGGATTCTTCGAAAAACTCCTTTTCTGAAACTCTGTCGTGCTGCCATAAATGCTGGATCATTGTAATCATTCTGAGCATTAGACGCAATACCAAAGAATGTTGCTAAGATTGCCTCCATGGTCAGTCCTTGATGATACCTAAAAGAAGTTAATACATTAATAGTTAATAACACTCCCCCTATTGTCCAACTATAGGGAGTCCCCCCCCCCCCCCCCCTCGCGGGCTTGCTTACTTGTGAATATCAATAGTCTCTCCAGTCCCTGCCACTTGATCCAGCTTCTTCTCAAGTAGGTCACATGACTTGTTCATCAGTGGAATCATTAGTTTCATTTTATGAGCACTGAATGTTGGGGATAAAGTGGTACGGATGCGATGCCATGTATCTCCAACAGCACTGGTCATCATGCTGTCAAATGGCTTGGGCAAACGTAATATACTCTGTGAATAATTGAAATGGAAAAAAAAAACCAGTAAATGATAATGATTAAGCACACACACACAAATATTCTTGTACCCATAGCCTCCTCATAATATAACAAAAATTGGAGGCCATATGGGAAACCTTAAAATTCTATCGGATTTCATTGGGCCTGAAAAAAGGTACCCATTTCGGGCATCCCTGTATAGTCCATTATAGGGAGTACCCCCCGGGTGTCTTACATTGGACCATGGAATCAAAATTAGCCAAAACACCTCCCTTCCCCTCTTTGAAAATGGTCTGCATTTCTTGGGTCTAGACTTGACCTTCACCTTGGTTAACAAGACTTTATAAGGAACCTTGGAGGCTTGGCCCCCAACCCCACATTTTTAGCCCAAAACGAGGTTTCCTTATTTCTGTCCTCTAACGAGAAAGAAAGGGAAACCTCTGCACTGATCTGCTTGATATTCTGTCGAGCATGAGCGAATTCTAAAATGCAAAGTCATCATCAATACAATACAATACTTTTTATTCACATTTCTGATTAGTAAGTTTATATATATATTTATATATTTACATGTTTGCATATTTTGCTTATATATATATTTTTTTCCAGTACTCATCAGGGGGGATCCAGGATTTTACAAAGGGGGGTGGCTAACTCTAAAAAAATATTAAAAGGATAGGTCTAGGGTTGCGGACAACTTTTTAGGTCCAGGCAATGCAAAATTCATATCATTATTTTTATACAATGGGACACATTCAGATGTATTTTTTTCTTTTCTTTACTGAATTAACTAATCATTTTATTTTTCCTGTTTTAAACCCTGCAAAGAGGGGGGGTGGCTAGCCACCCAATCCACCCCCTGGATCTGCCCCTGCTCATTTGTTTTTGTTTTTTTTAAGCAGAAATATAATTATGTTTTTCGAAATGTTTAGTATCTAAATGAACCGTTAGGTTTTCTAGTAAGATACTAACATTATGAGTTACATTTAGGTGAGCTAGTACACACAACAATAAATATATCAATTTACATCAATTTATAAAGAACGAAGGAAGTATAGACCTTGAATTTTAATTAAGATTAGGAGAGTTAAGAAATATTTGATTAAGTTATTTTTACCATAGGCTTTAAATTTTTTAACTGGTTTGAAACCGGTTGTGAGCTATTTTATTCGTCCAGAGTTTTGGACGGCTTCAAACAGAACTGTGCAGAGGTTTCAATTCCTTTCCTTCTCATTAGAGGAGAGAAATCAGGAAACCTCTGCCAAGCAGAGGACCTAATGCTTTGATATGAGTTTTAAAAACACTGGAAACTGCATTTCCGAGAGCTTCAATTACTACGCAGATTACTCCCTCTCTCTCCCCCAAATGCTCCGCGGTCCCTGTTGAATTAGTCCCCCCCCCTGCATCCGTTTTTGTGGTAGAGCGTTGCATGACGACTCGGCCTAAAAACGGCTGCGGGAGAGACTACTATTAAATAAGTTTCTGAGTTAACTAAGCTCACACTGAGCTTGAAAAGTGTAAGGCCCTTCTACTCACCGGACGATCCCGGAAATTTTGAAACTCTTTCACGAACAACTCTTTCAACATTTCAGGGTCACTGATGGCGACAGAGGGTTTTCTGCCGAATACCATGAATGTAAACAACCCACCATACTTCTTGTAATAGTCATCAAACAGAGTATGAAACTGTCCTTTGCACCTCAAGAAATCCAAGAAGTTACCCACAAAAGGCAATGGAGGCGGTCCGGGAAGGTCGCCGACAGCAGCAACGATCGCAGAGCGTCGAAACGGTGCGACTCCAAATATGTAGACTATAGCCAATATGCACACGGTTATAGAAATAGAAAACCAGTGAGCTGATAAAAATACCAGAGCTGTGTCGAGGAGCGACATTTTCATCAGGAGTTATCGCTTATTACTCAGCACAAACTATCTGGTCATGTGTTTATAAAATACGATATAGCTAGTTACGTAATTTGCTAAAGAAAGAAAAACCACAGGTAGCCCAATATCACGGCTTAAGAAAATTTTGTACATCACATTACAGTAAAGTTGACCCAGAAGGGCCAAAGACCACAAAGTAAAGATTGGAATGAAAAAAGAAATATGACGTAAACTGTTGCTATGATAACGATAGAACACTTCAAATATGTGCAAAGTTTTCATTGAAAAAATCATAACTCCTGAAAAAACGAATGGAACGCAAAAGAAAAGATTCTGTAATTACATTTATCACGTCAAATGCCCCAATATCAGGGAATGGTTGAATGTTCTTGGCCAAATTAGAAACGAAATAATAGTCCAGGCATTTTATGACGAAATTAGTCTTAATCTAAAACTAATTGCAACAGTAGGTTTTTCAACGGTTTTAGACTTACACGTCTATCCTTTATAACATATCAAAAGTCTCAAAAAATCTCTATACGGGAACGTCCTTAAAAAAACGATTTTTAGAGTGACTGTTGAACGACTCTAAAGACGTACATGGAAACGAGGCTCGACCAGTGTTCTTGTATTAAGAGCCGAATACTGGTTTATCCAAACTCCAAAATGTTGGAAAAATGTTTTAGAAGTAATATGTATAGGAATGATTGTAAAAATGTATTGTTTTATTGTTTTATATATTGATTAATAAAAAAATAGGGAATGCTTTTTTGCCGTAAGTTTTGAGACGATAAATGGCTTGACTATTTTTTATACCTTTTCCTATAAAGTGAAAATTTCATCACCTAATTGCAATAACGTTATCATATATAAAAATTAAAAAATATAAAATAACAAATAGGAATCAATTACAAAGCCTTCCACCCACCTCAGAATCCGCAACAAAGAACAGCCAAAGAGTCTTCATATAAATAAAATCATGTAGGGCCGTAGCAGGGGGAGTTGCATGGGGGACGGGCTCCCTCCAATAATTTCGGATGTACTGCATATTGAACACCGAAAATTTTAGGTCTGTTACTAATACATAAAGCGTTTTTGACCTAGCCCCCCCCCCCCCCCCCCAATATTTTTGGCCTTGCTACGGCCCTGTCACGGAAAGGAAAGGATGTACGACTAGTGAGGATTGGGGATGAAAGTGACTGATGTTCTGTAAATGTCAAACTGGTAAAGCGGTGGGGGCTTCAAATCACTAGTGTGTTATGCGACTTCAACAAATACCCATAACTTGAAACGTCAATTTAGCTTATATGGCTCCGTCAATCAATTAATTTACTGCGACAAAGAACTACCGTCCGAAACGTCAGTGAAGTCCAAAACTCTTTTACACGATGTTTAAGTTTCCTTCTTATTTGTCTGTTGTTTTCAAAACACCTACCCACTCCCAACTAGTTAATCTCCCAAATTAATTGCCATATTTTTGATAGATGGGAAGCAAAAACCCAGACGTCTTGGCTGTGTTGGTCGCGGTATCATGAAAATAGGACGCGGAAATCCGTTCAGTCGTAGGCGCGCTAAAAATAAATTGGTATAGCTTTTTTATGCCAGCTAGTAGAGTTGAGCGCCAGATTTGCATCAGTGTATTTTAACAAGCACATTTCCGTGCTCATGTTTATAGCTGACCATAAAATACCTCTGAAACAAGTTTTGCGTCAATGATCAAGGCAAATCAATTTTGGGAATAGGCCGTAATCATGCATTCAGTCCTCAATATAGTTTAGTGAGTATTGACGCAATTGCACATCCGCTTAATTCTACATGTCGTGGGTAAGTCCGGTGTTGTGTAAGGATGGAAGAATGTTTTGTCACGTGGGCGGTTATATAGATACATCGACGATTAGATTACAACGAAAAAACAAATATTATGGAGGTTTTGCACCATCACGTGACGGCAGCCATTTTACATCGCAGGAACAGTACAATCGTTTTACATGAGAAATAATTCAATTCCCGAGAGGAAAGGGATTTTATTGTTCTGCCATCTAAACACAGGCAGCCCAAGCTGTATTGTTGGCGCCGGCACGTGATGGTGCAAAACCTAAAAGGACTCATGTAAGACCCGGTTTAGACGTCGAATTTTACATGTGCTGAATCTAATGCAAATGAGCAAAACCTATTGTTTGAATTCATTTGCATTATATTCGGTACCTTTGAAATTTGACGTCTAAACCGGGTTGAACCCTCATTCTGAATTTAAAACGATTTTGTGAAGGCTGATAAAAATTCCGACTTTGGATAAACTGCAAAAACTCACTGATCAAAATCAAAATTCCCTGACAATTCCATGACCTTGAAACATATTCAGACGTCTCTGACTTTTCCCTGACCGTGGGAACCATGACAATGCACTGCAATGCCAACTCGACCCAGTTTCTCCAAAGCGAGGCTAGTAAGTATTGATCAGCAAAATCTCATACTTATATTTGTAAATGTTTTCCATAATAACTTAAAAGAAAAAAATACCACAGCATTCAAACTTTTCCTGTTCGGTGAATCGGTGTATAGACTGAAAAATAATCCCCTAAGAATTTTTCTAGAAAAATGTTCATGTCTCAAATGCCCTGCTTCACCAAGAAAGAGCCCTAATGTATGCTGTCACTATGCGTTCATCCCAGAATGGTCTTAAGACCTTAAAAGTGTGTTTCCACAAAGTAATCATTTACTTTTTTTATTTATCTTTTATTTAAACATATATTTACAAATATTAACCCCAAGAGCGAAGTCGCTCATCTGGGGGGTCTTTGTCCAATTCATTTACAAAACATATAACATGAAAACGGGGAAAAAACAAACACATAAAAAAATATAATTGAGGCCCCCTGTTGTCAACAGAACAAACCTGTTTTAAAGATGTCATTCACTGTCTCATTTTGATGGGGGGGGGGGGGGGGGGGGGAAGATGGGAGAAAAGGAGAATAAATTTCCGAGGCTGGTTTAGATTGAGTGTTTAATAATTTTGCTCTCGTGTGCGGCGTTTAATGGCTTAATCGTGTAAACTAGCGGTTTGATCAGTTATGTAACGTATATATTTGACTCATTAGCCTCGCTTATGACTTCCAAAACAAAAACATATTACACTGCACGTTATTACGTACATTAATGCAGCTTCCAGACATTGTGAAGCAGTTAGATATATGTATAAGCTTTCTTTAAAAACAAGATGTTTTGACTGCACGCTCAAACATTCCAATAGTACTGAGTGACAGGAGTTGTTCAAAACAGAGATACTAAAATTAGTTAATTGAGTATACGGGTCGTTTAACCACTAGTGTAGATTAGATATTGGCTCTAGCGTGTGGAGATATTGTCTTGACATGAAAAAAAACACACGAAAACTACTGATAAACATAAATTCAAAGAAACATCAATGGCTCAGCTTGGTGAAGAAAGTTTTCATGTTGTATCAATGGGATTTAGTTATATTGCGAGTGTTTTGTGATGCTGATTGCTTTTAATGTGCATGACATCAGCCTATGACCTCAGGGCAAACCCCCTGATAAGAATAGCTCTAATTATCGAACAAATATTCCTAATATCGTGTCAATCATGATTGGGATCTTAGAAATTTCATGCAAGAAGTAGCATTGTAACAGGTGGCATGTGACACTGAGCAATTAACTGTCGATGTTTTGATCACAACAAATATCAATCTGAATATCAAGGGACTCGGGCACTGAGGAGAGAGGAGGGGAGGGGAGGGGAGGGGAGAGGAAAATCGATTGTTATTCCCAAACAAGATGCCATTAAAAATTATTCTACATGAAATAGTAAATAGTTGAATGGTAAAATATTTCTTGATTTGAGTGATGCGTCTTTAAGTTATGAAGGTTTATATTTCCAATATGTTAATGACTGTGACGTCTACTAAGGTATTTTAGTGTATTTGTTGTAACTAGTAATACTAAACACTGGCCATTTTGAGAAAACAAATTTAAAATGTCTTTTATGTTAACAAGGAATAAAATAATGGTGCTTTTTAAATTCTGTTTGTGTGAACCAGATCAATTTTGTATATTTAATGAAGCCTTAGTACAGTAGAGTCACAGTCATTTGCATATCGGAAGTATAAACCTTTATACTGTTTATGACGAAGAGACGCAATACTCAAATCAAGAAATATTTTTCCATTCAACTATTTACTTCATGTAGAATCAGTACTGAAGGTATTGAAAAAAAGGTTATGTGCACTTTAAGTAAATGATATTATCTAAGTAAGGTAATGGAACCTGGCGATGGTGGTCTTTGCTGAAGTGTGGTAACCATCAATGTGCCTCCCAACTCCATGGCTGCACTCCATATATGCTGTGGTCGAACGTGCATAGTGGTCACTCACTCGATAAGATGTTAACAAATCCACAGGTAGCCCAAGCTGCATGTGTTTTTATTTCAAAAGATAAGCTCTCAAAAAATCAAATTAGTAAAATTATGAAAAAGCTTGGAAAACAAGTAGTGTGTGTATCGATAAGCAACGAGAAAATTGAGTCAGAAGAAAAAGCAGTTTAAAGAACGCTGCAAAACAAGATATAATAAACAACAGGAAACACATAACAAATTATTTGAACTCCGAAAATAATGCGTCAGCAGATAACGCAATCAGAGTGGCAAACATATACCACATGAGAGAGACAAACAGTTAAAGTGCTGTCACTGTAAGAAGGGTGACGATGGTTCTTCACTTAAAGGCCCTGTTCAACTTTCGTCGTCATGCACGCCCGGCCGAAAAATCTTATCAGTAATCAGATGTGTTTCAGATCTTTTCTTTTTATCTTTGTTGATCAGTTAATGGCATTCCATTAGAATTAGCTTTACCGGCCGTGCCTGTATGACTGTGGCAAATGTCCATGTCTGCATCGCTGGAACCCAGCGTTGTTTCTAGCATTTTAGTCCAGTAGAACGGCTTGTCCACAAAATGAAAGTACTAGAATTTAGAAAATGCATTCCACACGACCAAAAAAACCCACGGCGTTGTTTGCGTTCAAAAGTCACGTTTCACATGCTATAGACCCCTTGCAGCTCTTTGGAATGCAGCTCAATTTGGAGAAAACAATAGATTGCAATCCTCAGGAGATTGAAATTCTTTTGTTTTGTCCTCCAAATTGAGCTGCTTTGACGTCACGTGCAAGGGGTCTCTAGAATCATCACGCTGAAGACATTTTGCCCTTTAATAACTGTAAAGTGGCTTAACTCAGATTGAGTTCTGAATACCTTGGGGTCAAAAATGGTCAAGAGCAGAGCGACGGCCACGAGAGAAATGGAAACGAGATGTGATTGACCACTGACAAAAAATAACATATCTGGGCATGCCGGTAGAGCTGGTGACAAAAACAAAAGAATCTGACAAGACGGAGAAATGAAAAGATGTGTTGCATGGAATGGGGTATAGGTGTAATACAGTTGAAGCTCTCGTAAGAGACCATTTCGGAAAATTGGAAAAGTGTTCGTAACTTGTAGAGCTGGTTGCTAAGGAAAATGGGCTCTTATAAGCGGAAATGCAAACGGGATTTCAAAATCGTGGTCGTAACTAGAGCTGGTCGCTTACGAGAGTGGTCGACTGTACAAGATAACTGAATAAATGAATAATGGAATGGAGAGTCAAATGGAGTATCCCTGTCAGTCTACGATGTTGCATGAGGAAGCTAAGAGTCAGTACCTCATGCACACTCTGCCGGACATGCGCAAACTGACAGGCGGCCTCCACATAAAAATTATCTTCACCGTGTTGCATTTACTAATGAACAAGACGAGATAACGATAAAAGAAATTGAAGCGGTGTGTAAAAAGCAAAAAAAAATAATAGAAAAAGGAAAAAAGGGGGAAGAGAAAGATAATCATCAAAGACGCTATTAGATATTTGTCATGCCGTGGGTTTTAGTACTTCTCTGTGTATCGTGGCGCCAGTTCAATATTTTGTTTGCTTACAATAAGAAGAATCGCAGCTGCGTCGCCGTGTCTTACACAGGCAACCCACACAAGTAAACCTTTTCTATCAGTTTGTTTTAGGTCTAGATTCTTAGGGGCAACTTATCTCGCGCGTGTTGTACATTTTTCACTTGCCCTGATGATGGACGCTTTGTCCGAAAGCTTGACGTCTTAATAAATCTTCACGTTTTTGAAACTATAATTTATAATATGACAAATGTTTATAAATGGAGGCACATCCTTCTGTACTAACCAAACATACTTAAAACGAATTATACAAAAACTCCCGGCTGTCAATTTTTTGCGGATTGCCCTTTTATTTCAAAGTCATATATGTTATGAGAACTCACAAGAGTGTATATCAATGACACATTTGGGACGTTTCTACGGGGGGTTACAAAGCACTACTTAAAGTAAGAGGCTTCTTTATACGTCGCAAAACAAAAGAAATATAACCTAATGACTGTTTGCATGTTTTAATAAGATTACGCTTAATACCAACACATAATCTGATGACATGTTAAATTCAAATAGCTTTCTACTACTCAAATAGGTTTGTATTCTTTGATTGAGACTACTTCATAGATGACATGTGGCTCATACAGACAACATTTAGTTTGGTCTAAAACATCACAAATAAGTTTCAAAGCAGGTTACTGGCGACCCAAATGGAACGCGCAACTATGCACTTCAAGTTTTGAACTTTAACCTTTACGCCTCTCATGTTTTTAAGTTAGAAACGGTTTTTATTTTTCTAAATAATATATCGGGATATCAAAAGTTTCTAGCTGGTGCATGTGGGGCCATAGGTTGAGCGCGAGCGAGTGGGGACGAGAAATTGTTAATGCGAAACGAAAGCGATTCATACGCTTATCATCAAAAGCCGAAAAGGAAATAGTTAATTTTTATCGCGCAGGAATAAGTGTGTTGTTTACTAGACTGATGGCATTCAAAGAACGAAAACTATGATTACTAAGCCAACTGTGTTTAGCATTATAACAAACAGATCGCGTTAATCAAAAGTTGGACGCATTTATCTTGAAATCGCGCTGAATCTACTAACCCCTTTTAACCCTGCTTCAACAAATTTAAAACCAGACATCTTAACTGGCTCTTTAAAGTCTAAGTGACTTCAATGGTTAAAACTCAACTGTGTTCAGTTGCTGGTATTTCAAATATCAGTAGTTTTCTTTCTTTGACAAGGTCAATGGGCTCAAGACTTTTGATATCAAGGAAGTCGCATTTTTGATCACAAACTTTACAATATGTTAATCCATATACTCACTAATAAGATATCAGTAAGTAGAACATCACTGCACCCAAGGGCTGAGTGTAAGCGTCGTTGATATTGTACCCCATACCCTGCGGAGACCTGCTACTGCTCCAAAGCCGAAATCACAGCTACAAATCTACGACAAATTTATCAGATATGCCAGAAAACAACTTAATTTCCTCAACTCACAGTTACGTTACGACAGTACCCGTACTACGGACAGAAATCAGGCTAATACTTCTTTTGCAGAATACTTGTTCAGTAGTCACTAACCGTAGCAAGAAACTTCGGCAAATATGAAAGTCAGGATTTTTTGACTTATACATTAAGTTAAACCTGTTGTGACATTTCCTTCCAAAATATCCAAGATTTTTGTTTTGAAAATAATGGTCGTGATCAATATTTCCGATGCAGTTGCGCGTTGTTTTCTATTTTCGTAAATGGAAAATTAATTGATTTATTCGCGTCGTATAGAATTTCATTCAACGCTTGATTGACGTTTCAAAATAGCCATAGGGGTCATATAAAGATTACTTTATTGCAATAATCGACAAACACACTGCCAACACACAAACACATTACAGCCTATGGGCATTCGATGTACAAATATAGAAAATCGTTAGTTCCACCACAGAATACGCTTCAGCCGCCTTATCTGCCTTCACCAGCGACAAGAATTTTAGAATCATTTTTCCTGAAGCTTCACGTGACGACAGAACATTAGAGAGATCATTATCTACAATTTCCCTGCGAATAGAACTGTTAAAACTACCTGTTCTAGCAGTCTTGTAGTTCGATTTGATTCACTCACGTAAAATAATTGGGCAAAAGTGCTAGCGTTAAGTTTTCAACCTATTGAGTAATCTCTGCATATCCGACATTGTTTTGACAAAATACAGTAGAAAGCTTACCGAGTCAGCTGGTTGTCACGTTAGTTACGATCTCAATCCGTAAAGGTATAAAATCATGTTTAATTTGCGATCTTTACTAGATTTGATAGGGTTGTTCTGGTGAATGCGTTATAGCTACAGTTAGAATCACAAACACCGAAACAACAGGTCACTTTGCGTTCACGGGTAAGTGACATGACGAGTTGTTGCGATAGTCACGATTATTTCTGTCACAATGGTGTTACACGAATCACAACGAGATTTTTATTAAAAAATCGACCCTAAAAACTAATTGATCGAACGGCGAAAAAAAGAAAACCATCGCGAAAGGCTTTCGAGTGCTTTTAAAATATTCTAAAGGATTTTAGCATCGATTATTTTCGTAAATTGAGTTGATGTTGAATGTTCGGTTCTACAGCTGATTTTATATCATTCCCCGAAATAGACGTGGCCATATAAGGCCTTTAAAAGGAAGACTGAATGATAATTCTTGATCGCTCCCCATTGGCCGGATATTTTTGTTGTTTTGACTAATTGTCAAAGTTGACAAAAGCAGATCAGCGATTGGTCTCTTTGTCTTGTATTGACCAATCAAACGGTGCAGATTGAAATCACAATTAAATACAGCACGTACCCAATGGAACTTTCGGCCCGCTCTAATTTCCGCGATTGATTTGTGCGTCGGTGAAGTGCATGACACTACCAAGACCCTAGTGTTTTGTGCTACAGATTATATATTTGCCAAATTCCAGCGCTGCACTGGGCCGTAGTCCACTCACTCCTTGCACTCTTCACCGTGCTTCAACCTACCTTCCTTCTCAATCATGGATCTTCAATCACCTATTCCTTCTTCCACGATATTCTTAGAGTTACAAACGGTTCACGATACCGGTTATTTCTATTCTCTACCTTCACTTGAAGACGATTGGGCACAGGTAACGATGTATTTACGTCTCACTTTACTCTGTTTCTTCCAGTACTTTCGCTTAGCACGAGGTCGTGGTATCTTTGATTAAGAGAAATAGGTCTTTACCGTACACTTGCTTTGACAAACTAGCCAGTGGTGATGTTCTGTCAGTCGCGAATATGTTTCACTTTCTGTTCGTTGATCAATGCAGAAATAACATGCTAACATATTGTCAATTTTAATGTTGTTTTTTTTCAGACACGACTAGAAATGGACCGATATTTATGCCCTGAACCTAGCACTGTAGATAATAAAGAATCAAATTTAGGAACACCGACACCATGGAACGAATTTCTTTTACCATTCGACGAGGCGACATTTCCTTTCGGAGACGATTGGGATATCAAGCCTATTGATTTTAATTCATCCCCGAGTATGCCGTCTGTACCTACAGTTTTACCTGAAACTCCAACTGAACCGAAGCCGTGTGTGCAGCTCACGGTAAAGCCACTAAAGATCAAGTTACCCACCAATGTTTCTGAGGATCTTAGTAAGATGTCTAAACCAGTTTTACCGTTAACTCCACCGAGCTCACCGGAATCCCCAGTACCTACGGTAGTCGTGAGTAACAACCAACAACGGGCACCGCGACCTGTGTCGCGTGTACCTCGCACTAAAGGTAGTAATGCTGTTAATAGAGCTAGCAGTCCGAAGGACGGAGCTGAGAGCAAGCGTAGAGTTCATCGCTGCAATTTTAGTGGCTGTCGCAAAGTCTACACAAAAAGCTCTCATCTAAAAGCTCATCAACGTACGCATACTGGAGAAAAACCATACAAATGCTCTTGGGAAGGTTGTAATTGGCGGTTTGCTCGTTCGGACGAGCTTACTCGCCATTATCGAAAACACACTGGAGCTAAACCATTCAAATGTGTGCACTGTGATAGATGCTTTTCAAGATCGGACCATCTAGCTTTACACATGAAGAGACACGCATAGAGAAGGAGAACTATGCTAGAAAGGATATTTTAATTTAGAATCGATCTCACAAACTTGCCATTGTGGAGAATTAGAATATTTCCATAAATAATTCAGAGTCGGGCACCCCAGGTGCTTACTAGTGAAGGCGCCGTGAACTCGTCATATGATATTCGCTACATATGATTCCAAAACAACGCGTAACGACGAAAAACATTGAGCAGCATCGAATCTATCCATCTTGCTGCCTTACTTAGACTTTATTTTAATTTACACTGCTCGTGAAGTCACGCTTTGTCTACAAGACAAATGGAAAGCAGATTGTTTGCATATAAATGAGTAGCGGAAACAGAGAATAAGAAAGGCTTACTTTAAATAATCAGGTTGTTCAGTAAGAACGTAAAAAGGAGTCCCTACTAGAGTTGTTTCATTACAGATGTTTAGAAAGAAATGGGCTAGAACCCATAGGTTTCAAATTGTCATCTGTCTAAAATAGATGAATATTATGGTTAAGAAATACCATGTAAATAGAATTTAGTCCTTCATTGAACATGACTTCGATCCATTACATTCAAATTCACACATGAGAAAATAACATAAAAAGAAAGTCTACAGATCGAAAGTTGTAAATATATATCGTCCACATGTAAAAGAGACAGAGTACTGTATATAGAATATATTAAAATTGAAAATGAAGCATAACTATTTCTTGTAAGCGTTTTATTAGTTTGGAAAAGAGAGAGCTGTTTTTCCATCATTTGTATTGTTTCAGAACTGAACAGATGTTCGCTGCACACTATCGAGGCTAAAGAAGGACGCTTTCTAATATTATTTGTGGAATTTTTATTTGCTTTTTAAAGATATCTTCGTATACTGTGCTATCGATATCTGCTATTGATCGGAGATTCATTGATGTACTCTTTGGTCTACTTTGAGGAGTCATGCTAGAATTGGTAGTACAGTTTGGGCATCTCTGAGCTAGAGAACTTACTACGTTACTATATATGAATACTACTCGTAGATCTCGTATTTATTTCCTTGCTATTACTGTACCAAGGAGTTTGTGGTTTTCATACTCACGATAGATTATATCAGTCGAGTTTTATTTTCATTTAATTAAAGGTCGAAAAATGTTTATGAGATAAGTGAGGGTAATCGAAAAGAAATAAATAAGTGTCGAAGTAAGAAAAGAAAATATTGGCACATATTTGGCACCGCGAAGTGTTTATCGAATTTGCAGGGTTAATTTATATTTTGTTTGTTTATTCGCGATGAGTAAGCAAGCAAGCAAGCAAGGACCTTTCGAGATGACCAGAGAAAGTACTCATTCATTCAATAGCGCTTGCAATTTGATCTGCATATTATTTCAGACTTACTTAGCGTCAATGAAACTAAGTCAGTGGTGTGATTGTGTATACAACTAGGAGACCAATTCAACTAGGGGTTAGCTTTTTAGATAGCAATACAATTGGCAATTCGTAAACTTCATTTCTGAATGCAGGGCCGACGAGCGTAATTCTATTCACTCTTGGTTCATGCTGTACATTATAATTCATAGACGCTCATCAAAAAGTATGAGGGGCCCCAAAGCAGTTCATTTAGCAGGCGAGCACCTGGACAAAGTCATTAAATTTTAAAAGATCATACACATTTTTCAAAAGCCATTTATCTCAAGAAATTCTGAATATGTTGATTAGGAATAACTAGATCTATTAGGCCAGTAATCCTAAAAACCGATCGTAAATGAATAAACAGAAACGGAAAACATTTTAAGAGTCTTCTTAGGTTATGACAGAATCAGAGGTACGCCATGGATGGCACTTAGACCCGTGGAAATATTATATTTGCTAAATGAATTCAAATGTCTATTACAAAAGAGGAACCAGCCGTTCGGCGGCAACAGGGTTTAGATTAATGAATATTCCAAATGCAAAGTAGTAAGAATGTTCTTAATGCCAGACGTACTTAGAAAAAAGCTGTCCTTTTACTACTCTGACTCAAGTGTACCACTACCAGTGCTTTTAAAGTACACATAATACCATAGCTATATATAAAAATCGTAAGGACAATAACTATGCCGAGAGAGTTTTTTATGTTTTTGAAATAACATTTTTTTTCAAAGGTTAAGTTTTCAACAAACGATGTTATAAATATTTAACTCGAGTGGTACACATTACAATTATATGGAAGTAACTTTCCATCTGCAAGTGAATTAGATATTCAGCTAGTACAAAAAACAACAAAAAAATATTTGTATAGAAATAGTTATTGAGGTAAAGCGTAAAACCGCGTCGCTGGACCCTGGTTGTTTTTCCAGAATCTCGCATTCTTTGACCTCTCACCCTAAAGAAATGAAATAGGCGCTTATTTCCCACGCATTAATCGAGTGTAATGAAAACAACTTATTGGGGCATCAAGTCATTGTCCTAGTTATTGTGTTACAAGTCTTCGATGCATGACGACTCATCCTACAGTCCTTGTCTACGTCAACAGAGTGACTCGTAATACGGCAATAGGACGCCAAGACTGCAGGACTGAATGCATTTGTTACGGGTTCATGAGTCTGATAAACTTATGTACACTCCAAAGGTTAGCCAAGCGGAATTACAATCGACTGGAGCAAGGCTTTGTCGATTAATGTTTATTGTCAGCCTGTAAAAGATCTTTCTTTTCTCACGCAATAATGCACAACAAGTACCGTAATTTATTTTGAAAGGAATTTATTCTGTGGCGATTAGAGCTTTGGGTAATCATCATTAAATATGAGATAAAAGAGAGGTGCTTTAGTATTCATGAAGCGGTAAACAATTCGACGAAATCAGTATCAGGGATTCATTCACATGACAGATTCACATGACTGACAACTTGAGGATTACTATCCTGTATGACATTCTGTGTTTAGAGAAATGTCACAACCACGCAATGAACATACTGGAAAATACTTTACGAAAAAATGTATCACCAGACAGTACCCACTAATTGAACTGTTCATATGTATCAAAATGGTGAATCCAAAGTTCTGAAATCAAAATTTCTCAATCGTTCATAAGTTTAATTATGGGGTTTGTTTGTTTTCCTTTTTTTGTTTTCGTTTTTGTTTCTGCTCTGTAAAGATTTTATTTATTGCATATGAAATTTGAAAAGCGGATAAAACAGGAGTTAATTAAGAGGAGAAATTCAATACCTCCATTCAGTTCACATCCTCTCAATTATGTTTAGCTGAAATGGTATTCTTTTACTTTATCAATACTAGTTTTTACCGTTTTTGATATTGTATAATTAGTAGCTTTGAAACGATATTTGCCTTTGTACTTCTAAAGCATAAGAAAAGATTCCAAATATCTATCGATAAAATTTATGTACCCAT
This sequence comes from Anthopleura xanthogrammica, assembly GCA_964019055.1. Lineage (NCBI taxonomy): Eukaryota > Metazoa > Cnidaria > Anthozoa > Actiniaria > Actiniidae > Anthopleura > Anthopleura xanthogrammica. Next base: position 25,718,232 of record OZ025206.1, on the reverse strand, counting down.
TTACGCATTCATTGATATAGGAGTCTATATATCTTTTATTTACTGTAAGAGAGGGTACAATCATGATCAATGATCAAAGATCACCCATATTTAGGTAAAGTCAAAAAATATTTGTTATGTAGATTTTTTTCAAATTCAATGAAAATTTGAATAAAAGGGATGTTTAGACTAGCAATATAAGTGGTGTTTATGGGCTATAGCATTGAGAAACTAAAGATGCTTTAGGAAACCTTGCTTCAAAAACCTATAAAAACACCTTTAAATTCATCTTGGGTACAGCTGTTTGCATGAGGTTGAAAATAAAATGAAAAATGGAGAGAAGAATGAAAAAAAATTGTTTACTCATTTCGTTGAGACAATTTTAATTGCTAAAAAATATTCAATTTCTGTCATTGAAAGTACAGTGTTCTTTTTTAAGACTATAAGAGAGTTTATATTTCACAGTATGATGTTTTTTCCAGTTTTCTTTTAAAATATTTGTTACCTAAAGTAAACCCTTGTTGTTTCTAAGTGCTCAAGCATTTGCATGTCTCAAACTTGAACCAGCTGTGTGACAGGAATGTGTCTGATCCTGAAATATATTCTTTTTCGATGTTTATAAAATCTTTACAATATATAAACGACTTATTAAGAAATCATAAATCAAAATAAAAAGTAGGTTGAGATAAGTTGCCAATGGATTTCATCACATCAATCATGCCAATATTTTCAATTTGAAATGATTATAAACTAACCAAAAAAATAATGATGCTTATGCCAGCATTTGAGTTGGTTTAATTTAATTACTAATAATCAAAAAAAAAATATTACAGACTCAAAGAGAGTGATCAGAATTCATTATTTTTGGAAACTGTCACATATATCAAAAACGTCTAGTAGCCAAGATAAACCATTATTACATTTGTTAGGGGAAATTCCCCTTAGGCCTTAAAGTGTTTCATCAATCAAACAAATTACACAAACTTCATTTTTTAAAAGAACTCCATGATTTGAACTTTAGCTATAAAATAGGTAAGTTGATCAAAAGTTTTTACTTTACAGGACTTGAATTACAGAAATATGCTTTGTGTTATCTATGAGTTAAAAATTACAAGGATCTTTTTCCCCATAAAATGTTGGGCAAGAAAACCACTGTCATATCATCATATATCATTTCAAAATCCAGCTCTTTGATCCAAAATTTACATGTTTTACTTTTTATAAATAACAGCAAAAACAAACTTAAAAGTACTAAAAGTTTCCTAACAAATTAAGTGACTTTTATGCATCAAATTCAGTATACATTATAAGATAAGGAAATTAGAAGTTTAAAAAAAATCTAAGCTTGTGATCACCCCAGGGCTCAAAATAATGGCCGGTCAACAGTCAAATTTGGTAATTGACCGGTCAAATATGGATTTGAACAGACATGTTGACCAGTCATATTTAAAAAAAATAAAAATAAAATATCATATACCAGACATCTTGACCGGCGCGACTGGCAGTTATTTTGAGCCCTGCACCCAAGTCATATTCTTATGGCCCATGAAAAACTTGTGATCACCCAAGTCACATTTTCATGGCTCATGAAAAACTCATGAACCATCCAAGGCACATTTTCATGGCCCATGAAAAACTCATGAACCATCCAAGTCACATTTTCATGGCCCATGAAAAACTTGTGATCACCCAAGTCACACTTTGCTGGCTCATGAAAAACTCATGAACCATCCAAGGTACATTTTTATGGCCCATGAAAAACTTGTGATCACCCAAGTCATATTCTTATGGCCCATGAAAAACTTGTGAACCACCCAAGCCATATTCTTATGGCCCATAAAAAGTTTGTGAACCACCCAAGCCATATTACAATACAGACAATGATGATGGACAGAAGTCCATCAGAAATTGCATATTACTACATGGGTGCCCTGTGTATTATATTGTAATTAGAAATACCACTTGTTTGTGGTGTCATTTTTCAGCCCAAGTCCACGCCCAGGGACTGGTATGGAGTTTCAACCATATTTGGATTACTCCAGTCAGCCCATATATGGATTTCTGGCTCGCTCTGATTGCCTGATTCATCATTTCGAATTCAAGCACCATTTTCATTCAGTCGTTAGAATTGTTTGTTGCTGGTAAAACATGGTTGTGAGCCATGAATATGCAATATTTCACAGGATTTTCAAAGTATTTTCATGGTATATTAATACTATTTTAGGGTTAAAATGCCATGAAAGTAGCATTAATAAGCCATGAAAAACCTGTGAAACCCATGAAAATGTAGTTTATTTTCCCATAAAAAAATTCACAAGTTATATAGGTTTTGTGTTAGTAGTTAGTGGTAAAAGGAAAAACAGTTTGGAAACTATAGTCCAAGTTGCTATGGAAATAGTGTTTCAGTCTACAAATTTATTTGACACTTTTTATTCTAAAAGTGATGTATTTCTGGATTTCAGTTTTTGTCAAAAAATGTCCTTTGTTTAATACATAGTAAATATGGGTTTGACCTAGCTATATATAGCTAGCTTATAATACAGTTATCTCATGACACAAATAGTTACAAATGCGATATACAAATAACTTACATCTTTATAATAGTTCAAACGATAGAACTATGATTATACAAAATATCTTGCATACTCAATATATTTTAATTAATAAATGGTATATATATACATACTGAAAATTTTATTTCTTACAGCAGTAGAAAGGGGAATAATTTATCTATATTCATCACCACAGTCACCAGTTGTTTTGAACAAATCATGACCTTTCTTACAAACCTTTTTCAAAGTTTCAAAGTCATCCGATGTTAATTTTAAATCTAGAGTCTTCAGATTATCTTCTATATGCTGTGCACCTGTCACTCCAAGACGGCATCCTATAATGATGCCTGCAACAGCAGGTTGATCTAGAATGTAGCGAGATGCAACATTGGCTATACTTATGTCTGGTCCATGAGATTTGGCAATCTTATCAAGGGTAGATAGCAGTTCCTGGAACAAACTCCATCCACCCCATGCATCAATCATTTGTTTGTATTTTTGAAGAGATGCTGTATACAGCTCCTCTTTTCTGGGTTCTTTACAGTTCAAGTATTTTTCAGATAGGAGCCCACCAGCCACAGTTCCATAGGTAAGAAGGGATATCCCATTTTCTTCACAAAACTTTGACATTTTTATAGTAGGTCTGTTATCAATAACTGAGTACTGAATTTGATTACTTGAAATTTGAATTCCCATTTTTGTGATTTCTTCCAAATGACCAGTATCAAAGTTTGTTAAGGATAATTCTCCTATTTTACCAATGTCTTTAAGTTCTGAAAGATGTACTAATGCATCTAGGTACCTTTTGTCAGAGTAGTCCCACCAATGAAATTGTACCGTATCCAACTTGTCCACACCCATTCGCTTCATGGACTTTTCAATGCCTGCTTCAACTACGCTCCTTGTCATTACACCAGGCAAAGGAACCCATTTAGTTAAGGCTAAAACAAACAAAAATTATTTGGTGTTATTTATTTGAGGGAAGAACACCATTTTTAGGAGTCAAAAGGGAAGCTAGGGTAGAAGAGAGCCTGACTGTCAAAACTGAAATTTTGTGCTTAAGGACGTTAGCAGGCAAATGCATTTTTCCATGTCTTTTTCTTCCTACTTCACATGGTGAAATAAGATCATTATAGAAGTTCCACATGAACAAATATAAAATTGGGGTCACCAAACTCTTTGAGGCCAGGAGTGAAATGATATCAAAGTGCAGCCTTTTTCTTATTGAAAATCACTTGCCCACAAACCATTAATATAATAAGTTGAGCATTTAAGTCAATTTGTTGTAAAAACAAAATGGATAGCTAAATGTTTCTTTATTTGACTGTTTAATAGCCTATAGAATGATATTATGTGTAAGTATTTATGGAAACCTACAACTAACTTGTAGCTTTTGGCTTATATTTGCAGCCTGACCATGCAATATCTGGTGACCCTATTAGCCATAATGTAGATTGAAGTTTTCATCCAAATATGTGCTTTCATTAGGAATTAACCATTTTATTTTTTTCAATTTGACATATTGACAGCTTATCTAATTCTTTGTAATTTATTAAAATAAAAAGGGGGACCACTGCTGTTGTTTAAGAGCTTTAACATTAAGAGTTTGAAGAAGTGAAAAACTACTCTTCTTGATATTTTGCCCATAAAAACGTTTATTAATGTGTGCACTAAATTCATGCTGAGAGTGACCAGTACTGCCTGTGAATGTCCTTAATTTAGAATAAAAACTAAGGACACAATGCAGCAACGAATAGGATGACATATATATATTAATACTTCTTAGAACTTAGAACTAAAGTTTTTTTAAATAAAAAATGTTCCATGAGAATGGTGGCATATAATCTAAATTAAATTGGAGTTGTTTAGAATAAAAAAAAAAATACAGAATCAACAAATCAGAAATTTGTTTTAGTGTCATAATGGTAGCAGGTGACTTTATAATTTAAAGTTGATAAGAATAAGAATGGCTGTTAATCATAATATACAGTCGGCTCTCAATAATGTTGATATTTCTAAAACCATTATAGCTTTGTGTCTATAATGATGAAATGAAAGGTCAAGGTAAATCTTATTAGAAATGCAAGACAAACAGAAGATTAAGTTACTGAGAAAACATTGTTTGACATTTCTCGATCCTCACTCCCTTCTTTCTTTGATACCTAAATATTGAATATATTGCCACATTCGATTCGCCTCTAAGGCATATTTTTGTTTTTGACCACTTACTGGCTGTAACAAGTACTTACCAAGTGTTACCAACCACTTACCATCCATTACCAACCACTTACTATTTAATACTTTTGAGGCTTTCACATGCAATAGACATGGCATTGTAAAAATTTTATGTTTTTTTATTTGTCAGGCAAAACATCCATTATTTCTACTGGTTAAAAAGGGTAAAAACTTTACTATAATTACTATTTGTTATCAACTATTTGCAGACCTCTTAAGGCTGATTTACATAGTACAACTTTTGCTTACCCCATGCTTACAACACAAATTGTGTTGCGTAAATCAAACCTACAACTTTGTACATTTTTTTTCTGTCATACACAACAGTCATGGCATTTCTAATAAAGTTTACCTTTCTCTTCATTATAAGCATAAGCAGATTGTATGCAACAGTTGTGAGCAAAAGTTGTATGGTGTCAATCAGCCTATACATGCATGAAGCAGCTTAATCTTATATCCACCATTTTAACCAACTACATTATGAATTGGTGGTGTTAATATAATTTAGTTAAATTCACAATCAGATAATAGCGGAGCTCCCGTGCGAGCGGAGCACCATACTTTAGAAAAAATGGTAATCCAACGAGTTGATTTTTCATGGCTTGATTTCTCCATACATACGTCCGTCCATGTACTACTATACACAGGGTTCCCGCACGCTTTGCTTACTCACAAATGCACAGAAAAAATCGCAATAATGTAGTCAAAGATGGATCAAGAAGTATTTTTTCTTATTTTTGCTCTCAGACAAGCAGGACGTTGCTTCGGCAAACATTGTCAGAAAAACTTGGATAGTTTATCGTTTTTTTACTGCATTTTAGATTTTTATCATCTTTTTCTTCAATACTTGTGAACCAAAAAAGCGATTTGAAGCTTTGAATTTTTGTTTTTGATCCCATTTCAAGAAAAAAGGCTAAGAGGCTAAGGGCCAGCAAGCCTAATGCGAGAAATTCTGATGTCAAAACAAGATTCCATATTTCATAATCATATGGAAATTTTGACATTTTTATAGATATGTTTTAATGTTGAATGAAATATGAAAAAGGAATACATATCACACCAAATATTTGTTATTTATCAGGCTTTTCCAGCTATTATCATTACACAATCGCAAAAATTATGAGCTTGTTTTTTTTTATGGATAAGCTTATGTTTTTGTAAGATATTTCGCTCGATAATAAAGTTAAGAATAAATCTGAAAAAACTTTTCAAAGACCAACTTACTAACAAAGAAAATTATCATCTTGCATTAATGAATATGTCTCTTGTTACATGTAAAGTTCAAGTGTAAGCTTAAGCTTATAATATTTTTCGACAATTTCTAGTGTAGTTTACTTTCCACCTAAAAAACTTATAACTTAAGATTTGCTGAATAAAATCCTTTGTTCTATACATGTTTTCATATGTTCTACAATCTATAATTATTTTTCTTCGAATTGAAAAGTTTTCTAATGCTTTTGAAGGCTTAAAATAATGGTTTTTCTTTTAGTTTTTCCTACTGGGTTCTGGTAAAATCAAAAGAAGTGGTAATGCTGTAACCGGCGTTATGTCGCGTCACACAATTGTCATGTTTTTAGCAATATATATGCTATTTATGGGAGCTCCGCTTTTAGGCATTGCCTAAATCTATATATTACTTTATTGTTTAGATGTTCATGTTGATCATTAATGATTACAAGTATATTCGCAATCAGAAAGTCATAATAGGGGTTGATTCTTAAACCTTGGACTGCGTAAGTGTGATGAGTGATACTCAGTCACGATAGGCTCACTTCTATGTATGGCTTCAATGTTAAAAAAGAACACTTAGTCTAGATAAATTTACATTACTTTATTTACTTGAATAAGCGCTGCCCTCAAATAAGCGCCACCCTCGAATAAGCACTGCATTTGAGGTGCGAAAAATTTAATAAGAGTAAATATGGTATAGTATACTAAATCAGCTGATATGAGGCAAAAAGCAAGTTTAAATAATACTGTACGTAGTAAATGGTTTGCTTATAATGAATAATCTAACAATCTTGGTGCAAACAAAGTATTTGAAGTCTGATGTTTGTAGTGATATATTAAATCAGGGACCACAGAGCATAGTTTTCAGGGGGGGGGGGGCTAATCTGGGGTTACAGGGAAAAGCCCCAACTCTTGGAAATCTGATTTCCAGTGTCATACAGTAGTTTTGAGGGGCGATATTACAACATCTTCATTGCATTAAACTCATGTTAAATCTTTAGGTAACTCATGACAGAAAATCATTTTTGGTTAAAATCATCCAGTCCCCCTGCATCTTATGTGACTGGCATGCAGTCTTTACATAATATATTCATCAGACAAGGGCCTTGCTACATGCCCAGTGTGGTCAATCCATTACCTATGCCTCCAGGTCCCAGACAAAGACAGAACAACCCTACGGTATTTGCAAATTGAGAAAGAGATGCTGAGCACTGTACTTGGTGGCATGTAGATGTTTAAAGAATTATTTGTCCATGGCCGAAAGAAAAAAAATACAAACTGATCATCATAAGGCCTGAGAAGTGATTCTGAAGATGAGCTTATGGGGTGCTCTAAAATGGCTCCAAGGTTAATGCTGCATCTTTGAAAGTTTGAGATTATATACAAGGTGCGAATGCACTTGACAGATACCTTGAGCAGTGCTTATCTGCTGAACCAAGGCCACTGCCTGATTTCAAACTGAGAGAGGTTGGACCAAGCTATTGTTTTTTTCTGGATGAAGTTGGTAGTATATGCTCAAGAACACTACTGTGCCTACTGTACTTGTTTTGAGTGCAAACAACAAGTTAGAAAGAAGAAAAAGATTTACATAGATCAAGCATTGAAAGAAAGAAGATTCTTGGGGAAAAAATGGAACTCTGAGTTTTCCTAAGTTTGGGATCACAGGAAGATTGAAATGAAACAAGATGCCTAATAGGTGTTCACTGAATTGCTTCAGAGTTGAATTATACGACTCAGATAAGCAACAAGGGCTTACCAAAAGGTCCTGCTGTATTTTGCATAATAGAACAATTTTATTTAGCTCGTAATCCAGTGTCTAGATAGATCTCTTCCCCTTAATAGTAGAAATACAGATGCAGCTTTGTTGGGAGAGAACAGCATTGTGTTACGCATGTTAAATTGGTCCTAATCTTGCCCTCACTGTGTAGACTTTAGTCTGTGCTATCATGCCTGATGAAATCCTCAAGATTTATTTCAGAAAGAGACTAGCCAATATTTGTTTTCAAAATTGGTATTCATTTTGTTCTTTGCCAATTTTTTAAAGTTCTCTGTCAGTTACTGATTATTTTATTAAAGAAATAATTGACAGTGTAAAGCTGATTGTTTTCAAGCACACTTTGCCGTCTTATAAAATGCCCTGCTCGTTTGAATCAACAAGAAATATTCATACTACAGATGTTCTCGAACATTGAAAAAAGCAAAGAAAGTTTTATGTTTTTCATCGTCATTTATAGTATTATTTTACTGTAGGCCTTTTGGGTTCTCTAAAGCATTGAATAGACCTTTTCAGCTTAGTTGTTTGTTGTGCCCATTTCAGACCATGTGATGCCACTCTTGGGAGCTGATTCTTTCATGTGTTAATATTTTGACAAAAGAACATTTCTCAAGGGAATGTCATGTGGTCTGAAATGGGCAATTTGCATACGAAGCTAAAAAGGTCTATTGACCAGAACATGTGAAATTACCTCGACAGAACACCTACACAATAAATTTGTTGAGCCAAGAAGGAATGATCCAATGATGGCCATATGACGTAATAGTGTTGCACAATTTTTGCATTTTGTGATGGAGGAAAAAAACTGAAGGTAGTTTTAGACTGGTTTCCCAAAGGCAACCCAGTAAAAAGTTATTTCACTTTTGCACCAGTTACTCTCAAACAGCACTTGTACAGTTCCACTGCCAAACCATCATTATTAAAATTACTCAGTTTTATTTTCTCAGTTTGTAATCATGCAGGCAAAAAAAAAATGCATGAAACTTTGGTCCATAAAAATAACAAAAGGTTGGTACTAGCCTGTGTTCTACTAGCTACAGATTACCACCACATTGCTGCAAAGGAAGTTAGGAATATCAACATGCTACAGTATAAGAGGAAACTCTCTAGAATATAGCTAGCAGGTGAAGAAGATAAAGAATGGTACACTCTCAAATTTGAGTAGTTACTAAACAAGACATCCCCTTCTGATTCATGGGGTCTATTTATAATGTGTAACTTCAAGTTTGATTATGCTAATGAAGCAAAATATATACCAGAGATCCCCCTACCATAAAAGGGATGTACGCATCAACATTTAAATACGGAATTTTACAACCTCTTGACTGCACATCAAGCAAACGGCACCTTACTACTATTTTTTATTTCCATATTTAGAAACACAATTGTATCAAAATATAACGCGTTCTGAACTTTAGTTGGTAACGCCCCCTGGACTGAAACTAGTAAGCTTATAATCGGTGCAGAAATCGCAGGATGGTTCCAACGTTCGATTCCTCCAGTCTTACACAAAGCAAAACTAGAATCTAAAAGCTCTTCGAAGAACAAACATCAGATAAGCTTAACGTTTGAGTTTTCCAAAACAACCAGATTAATAATCATCTAAATGTGCTGAGAGTCGCTAAAACCGCCAAAATATGTAAATAAAATTCTTCCCGCTCAGATGGGCGAGGACAAAATATTTACTTATGTAAGCATAATCACGGCATTTAGCGGATCCCTCCACAAAATTCTTCCATTTTCGTGTGCTTTCTTACCTTGTATTTGTTCTCTAGCATGAGGCCCACGTTCAGACTCTAATTCCCGTAGAAATCTACCGAAGATTTCTTCGGCCGGACCGTATATGTCGGCCATATCAAACGTCGTAAGACCTGCGTCGAAATACGAAAACATTTCGTTCACTGCCCTTCCTTCATCGATAGGTCCATGCGCCCCTGAAACTTGCCACATTCCATTTACGATTCTACGAATTTGTAAGCCATTTCTCATTCGGCATAAGGGAACCTTAGACATTTTACTAGCTTGGATCTCCAACTAACGCATCCCTCTAAGACAGTGTTTTGTTTATGGCCAGGGATCGAATGATCACAATAGCTAGTACCAATCTCCCGACAAAAAAGATTTTCCCGAGGGGGAGGAACCAGGGGGAGATGCGAAGTGCTTACTTTCGGTAAATGAAATATATAGCTTAGCTGCTTCTCAATAGTTTTTAATTAAACAGCAAACACAGGATAAAAGTCATAATATAATCTTACTGCGATGCAGTAGTTGCGCGTTAGAATTTTGATTTGATTGACGTCTGAGCTGAGTTTGCAGAATTATTGAGAATCGCAGTAAAATAGACAAGTATTAAAGCACAGCCTTTCCCATGAACGTGTTTACCATCTCCTAAAATTAATTAAGCTTCGTAAACTAAGTAATAGGGAAAATACCATTCACACCACAGTTTGCTCAAGTCATAGTTAGTAGAGGGGACCCTCTACTAACTATGCTCAAGTCGACAAATAGTTTAAAATTTACTAGTAGTCTTACCTTGGCACAGCAGCAAGGCAGCGTAAAAGAACACATTTGTCCTCATTTGTAATTTGTTTTGCTCCAAATTTAAATAAGGAAAGGTTTGGATAGTGAAAGCATAAAAGAATAAAGCACAACTACCACGAAAAATATTTGTTTGCCATCTTTGCCGAAGGTGAGGAATCGAAAGAGATGATACTACAGTATGTGTTTGTAGCTGTGTGCGCGCGCGGACGCGGGTGGTGCTGAAGGGCGGGAAAATCGCATAGCCCAATCAAAAGCGGTTGTTCGGTCGTTCCGGTTAGAATCATCTGGGACATCTTTCTTTTAGAAAGCACAATACAAAGACGTAAAATACGAAAAGTCTTTAAAAGGGTCAAAAGAAAATATCAAAATACTGAAAAATGTAGTAAATACGTGAATATTTGATGGTGGCGGGAAATAAAACCACATAGAGGGAACCCACACTAGCACATGGAATATGATTCCTGTCATTCCTGAATATATAATTTCTTTGCCGTTAGAAACTAGAGGGAGTATAGTTTAAAAAAATAAATATAAATGTTTTGTAGATAAATCAAAAGTGATGAAATATAAATTTGTTTATATCTCAAAAAAATGTAGTATCTGGTAATCGGATCACCGGAAGTGTAATCGAGAGACCGGAAGCGATAGGATAGCTTCGTTCCAGCAAACTTGTTGCTAGGTTACGAAACGCTTGACTCAAATAACGTGGCAACCCAGCAAAGTTTATTTACTAGCTTGGACGTCCTGAACAAAGATACTCGTTTGGCAGCGCTCCTTCTTGGCGTTCTTACTGCTTCTTCAAAGGACTTCATCATCTATAAAACTTCAGAATACCATTTTAGATCTATTCAGCGGGGGTGCGTGGTGTTTTACTTCAGGACTACACGATAATTTTGCCACCTGGCTTCTTGTTGATCACTATCTTCCGGAGAAAAAATTGTATTCAAGAGAACATTGTTCAAAGAAATTATTGAACCCAAGGCCTTAAAATGCTAAGCAATGAAGGAAGATTCATTGACCGAAACAGAGATATCCAAGCTGTAAGTAAAGAAAAAGAATTTTCAAATTTGTGAGTTGGTTTTTACATGTAAGCTTATAAAGCTTAAGTTTAGTGACTGATAAGACGATAAAACGTGCATTTGTTTCGAAAGCTTCGGAGCTAAAAAATTCTCATTTTATTCCTCATTTGATATGATGTAAGCTTATACGATAATTTTTTTTGGCAAAAGAAGTCTTTTTTTGTGCAAAGGAACTCTTAATAATGAGCGTATATTTTGAGTCCTTGTAAAATTATTTAGTAAATGGCCAGCTGTCTTAATTGTCTTTTTGTACTAGTAAATTAGCTTCCACATACAATTCCTTCTTATTCAATAATTTACGTTTTATACAGGACTCAAGGTAGAACCAGTTTTACATTGATAAAGGCTCATTTTTCTTTACTTTTACCTGCTGTGAGAAAACAAAAATATTTTATGACTAATAAAATGATAGTTGAACAAAGAAATAACTTCAATATTTTAAGCTTATATAATTTTCGCTCATTTTCAGGCTGGGAAGTTATTTGCTATCACAGGACACACAACTCGGGAATGTTTACAGATACATGAAGGGGTAAGAATTGTATTAATTATTCATTTAATTTACAGCTTTTCTCAATCACACAATTTTCTGTTGCAACAAAATAAGGTTTTGGTGGGTGTCAATTAAAGTGTTTCTACAGCATTTTGCCAGAAAACACAAAGCTTTCAAGGGCGAATGCCTTATGTCATAGAAATGCATTGATTGATGTCCACCAAAACCTACTTCCAGGTTTGTTGCAACCTCAAATTGTACAAATTAGCACACATGACTGGGAAGCACTGTAACATGTATCCCTACAAATCATAAAATTTTATACTTTAGCCTCATTGCAATATATCAATTCATCTTAGGTGTAATGCATTCTCATTTCAGACCATGTGTCATCCCTTAAGTTTGGACACACAATGTGCTTTTTCATGCAACATTTCATGCAAAAATTAGAGATTGCGATTTGTGATCACCTGTGCATTGTGGCATGCGATTTTGTAAAAAAGCAGAAAAAATTCTACTTTTGCAATATCAGGCACAGCGAAAATCTCACGATGTTAACAACATCATGAACGATCAATGTCAAACAGGTGATCACATGGTGTAATCTAGTTTTTATGACATCACATGCAATGTTGCATGAAAATTTGCTGCACCGTTAAGTTGTCCGTAATTTCAACATTTCGACTTGCTAAACCATTGATATACTAAATTTTTATTTTAGAATGAATATTCAAACAATGTCAAGAAGTTCCAAGCTTTTACACGACCAAGAGAAGGGGTAGAAAGAATATTTTATGGACGAGCTGATGACCCAAACATTGCCGCACAAATAAGCCATGGTGTCAGTACGAAACCATCTCTTTGGGTGAGTTAAGTGTGATTCTATTTATGTTCCAGATCAATCAATAAAAATTACAATACTAATTTTTTCTTCAGGCTGGAGACCTGGTCAATCCAAATAAAACAACACTTTTTTCTCAAAGGATGCTTGACAAAAAGGAAGCAATTTATGCCAGTAATAAGAATGCACCTATAGGTATGGTACATTTTTTTAGCATTGATTATGTAAAGTTATAGTCTCTTTTGTGAAAAGGACAAAGGAGTTGTATACCTGAAAATACTAAATACTACAATTATTATTATAGTCAGGGATCATCCTGATGTTCTATCAGAATGAAGATACATGTAGAATAAAAAGCTGGATAACCTGTAACCTCAGGATCTAGAACTGCAAAAGTCTTGTTAATACCATGTTCTGTTTTTCCAGGAGAGTGCCACGATCAGTTAAAAAATTTACCTGAAGGAGCAAAACTGAATGAAGATTGCTATGGTGTAAAAACTATAAAAGGTAAGAAAAAGTAATCCGCCAGAACCGGTAAAATTCTGTCACACATCGCTCACTACCAGAAGAAATACTTCTACTGGTAGTGAGAAATGAGTGACAGAATCTTACCCCTGCAGGGCTCCTGAGGATGAGCCCAGGTTGATTGATGCTTTTAAAGCTGCCAAAATTGCTTTTTTGATTGAAAGCATTTGGTTATACACTACAGTGTAGTCGCTGTCCTTTTCGTATAGTTTCCAAAATTCATACTTCTCCTATATGATTTATCTAGTATGCAGATGGATAAATCAATTTCCATTGGTCTGATGGGATGAGGGCACGTACTACTTTCTTTATGAAATCCCCGATCTGTTGATCATGAAGGCTATCAAACACATCTCTGTAGCCTGCATAGCAGCCCAAAGGGGCGGGGGCTAGCGCTGTAGGCTTTATTTGTGTGGAAGAATGTGCAAATTACTGATATTAGGCCTCTGGGTGTCATGAATCTTAAGCCTCAGGGGTGTAGCCAGGAGGCCTGGGCCCCTCTTCTTCATTGTATTGGCCCTTTTTTTGGTTTGCCATTTTTTTGGCTGGTCGTTATTTTGGTTTGCCATTTTTTTAGTTGGCCATTTTTTTTTGGTTGCTGTTCTGAAAACAGGTTTTGGGCCCCCTTGATCCTTGCAGAAAGATTACTCAGATTTTCGTTGCATTTGTTTTTTAAAAGATGGTACAGCAGGAGAAATGGTTAACCCAGATAAAACAGCTAATCAAGTTGTGACTGAATCACTAGAAGGAAAAGAGCTCTACAAATTCAGCCATCATGACTATGATGTCGGTAAGTATACAACTTGAATTAATATTATTATTTATTAAGTATCACGTTTTGCATAAAATGATTGCATGGATTGTCTCTTCTCAAATAAGAATGGCAGTGAAATTTGGGAAATTAACCTATGGATTGCTAGCTTCTCTATAAGAGCTGTAAATTCCACTATACAAGGCTCACATCCATTAATTGATAGAGCTGTAGTTCTTTTTGGAAAAAGAAAGTTTATTATTTTTTTTGTTGATATTACAAAATAAGAATTAATTGAAATCAATTTTTTATTTAGGTGAAAGCTATGACAGGAAATATGACTGGAGTAGAGTTCCAAAAGATAGCAAATTTGGAGTTGGCACACCCCATAACAACGATGGTATTCATGTGAAAAAGAGTTTAAAGTGGCTTCATGAAACACAACAGTAAGTTGATCTTGCACATTGTACTTCAGGGTCCTAAAGCTAAGAAAGTCATCCTAATTAAATTATTTCTCAGCCTAAAATTTGGTGACTTCCAGTTTTGTGCATATTTTGGATATTGAAACCCCCTGCAAGCAAAAATTTTATTCATTGCACTCTCTTGACCCATAATGTATTGAATAATAATATAAATAATGACGATGATGATGATGATAATAATTCCAAATAAATCTTAGTACAAATTAAATAAGTCAGATAAACATCATTGATGATGTCACTATATTGTAACTTTTTTTCTTTTTGGGCACTCCCCTTGCCAATTTCTGGATCCGCCTGACAACATTGAAGATTCATGCTCAGCTAAATACTGAAATTGTTATCTACTTGCTATGATTTTGAAGGGAAAAGTGCACTAAGGTTGTATCAAAGAGAGTGGATGACTTCAGAGAAAGGACACAGCCTCAGCTTGGCCAGGTGCATGACCCTATAAAAGACACTCTTAAAATAGGACCTGACCATGTGTTTGGGGTTTTGGTCAAGCCTGATGAGTATGGAGCAGGAGACCTTATCCATATGCGAATGCCATCTAAATACCTCAGAGGCAAGGAAGCCGAGAGGGGTGTGATAGCAGCAATACGACAACACCTGAAGAAAGCTAATTACCATAACTTTGACAGTCTACAAGCTGCATTTGAACATTATGACAAGGTAAAGCTTCCTTGATGAAGATGGATTAGTTTAAAAGATATCAAATATTCCAGTTGTGACTGGGTTAGCCTGCGTAGCAGTCCTTCCCCCCTTCCTGACAAGTTATGAGTGAAGAGATTGCTGTTAATGTTATAACCTTATGCTGTTGCCCCTAACAACATTGTACTTTTGATAGCAAACTTTCCCATCAGACTGAAAGAGAAGGGGAAAAATTATTTGCAAATTTGGTGGATATTTAACAATTAGTCCTTGAGCCCGAATGGTCTACGAGTCGATAGCCCATGAGGCCGAAGGCCGAATGGGCTATTGACTCGTAGGCCATGAGGGCGAGAGGTCTAATTGTTTTAGTAAAAACCTACTAATCAGTCCAATAAAAGGATGCAAAAAGTTTTGGATTTTGCTTTAAATATATTTTTTTTGGTTTTCAAAACCGGCGCTTTTCGCTACTAGAGGTCTATCACTAATAGACCCCTAGTAGCTCAGCCAATCACTGGGCTCGATTGGTGATAGACCATTAGTAGGTTTTTTCTAATGACAAATAGTTGGGAAGCTAAAGTCTGTGATCCCCTCCCTTTTTGTGGTAACTGTACATGTAGCTTCACTGGTGTTTCATTTTCTGCTTCAAACTTATTGAGTTAACTTTTTCTAAAAACAAAATTGACTGCAAAATGTTTTTAGAATGTAAGAAACCCGGGGGGGGGGGGGGTACTCCCTATAATTGACTATACGGGGATGCTCCACCTGAAAGGGGTACGTTTTTCAGGCCACAGGTATAGAAAAGGGGTGGGAATTTGCGAATTTTGGTATAAAAAGGGGTAGCTTTTCTTCAAAAGTATATGAAAGGGGTACCTTTTCAGGCAAAAAAAGTGTATAAAAGGGGTACTTTTTTGCTGAAATTTGGTATATCAAAGGGTAAGGGGTCGAGAGTCCGGGCGGAGCATCCCCATATGAAACGACCCTAAGTACCCCCCCCCCCGGGGTAAGAAACCCCACAACACTCTAGATTAAATCTATTCAGTTCAATATTCATTTTTGATTTTTCTATTATTATATAGGATAAATCAGGAAAGATCAGTCTTGAAGAACTGGCCAAAATCTGCACAGAATTTAACCTGCCTGTTGAAGATGAACTTCTCAAGTCACTCCTTACCTACTGTGATGCAGATAAAGATGGACAAATCAATTATACAGAGTTTGCCAACTTTCTAAACTGGAAAGACCAGATGCCTAGTGGCAAAAGTAGTGGGACATCTCTGTCAGATAAAGAGGTAATGATCAACAGGGTGGCACAGGGGTTACGCGTGACACATGATTTGGCTTTTTTTGGACTGTGATTCGTGAAATTCAAAAATGTACGTCCGTGAATCGTGAATTTCAGTCTCCCTGTGATGTGTGATCTGCTTATTTTGAAGACTGTGATCCGTTAAATTTGTATTAAACACTAAATCCTTGTATCAAGGTTAGTCATTAATTGTTTTTCATGAAAAATTTGTCCGTGATTTGTGATTGATACCCTATGTCACCCTGGATTAAGTCACAAATAGTTTATGATTTTGAAAAACTTTTGTATACAATGAAAGCAAAATAAGGTTAACATGATGATAGGTTAAAAATTTCGTGGTTTTCAATTCAAGCATTAAGTTTTTATACTAATCATTCTTTTTATATTAGGGAGCTCAACAAGAAGAGGTTGCAAGTCCTAAAACATTATCAAACCAGATAGACAAAGCTGTTGGTGGATGGAAGCAGTCGTCAATGCTTGTAAATGCTACTGTTGGGGGAGTCAAGACAAACAGTGAGTTATTTATACTTTGACCAGTCTGTCTTTCAGGATTATAAGTCATGGAATGGGGTCAATGATGTGACAAATTATTTTCCAGCCTCACTGTCTGCATTAGCATTAAAATTCAGTTTTTTTACACCCATTTTCATAATTATGCTACCAACACAGCCCAAGACTTCAGGGTTTTTGGCTACCATCAATCAAAAATTTACTAGCTCAGACCTTTGAAAATTTGATTGACACAAGGCAAAATCCCAAACAAGGAATTATAGCTAGTCATCTGGGTTGTGTAATAATTATTATACATTATACGTAGATATTATAGGTGTAAGCTTTTTTTTGTTCAATATTTGCAGACTGGAGAGCATATGGAATCCCAACAATTAGATCTGATCTTTCTGCACCTAGAACTAGAAGAGTTGGCGACACAACAGTAAGTATTAATTTAAATGTAATGGATATCAGACAAGTTTCAATCACGTCACAGCTCACTAACTCACTGGAAGTGAGCACAGAGCATGACACTGGCCTCAGACTTAATCTAAATATTAAATTATAACTTATTGCGATTTTGAGCCGCCAATACGGGTTTATATTGGCAGCTAGTTGGGAGTAAATATATTCTGTATTGGCTGTAGTCGCGAAGCGATGAAGGCAAACACAATATATTTTCTTCCAACACCATCAATATAACCCATATTGGTGGCTCAAAATTGCAATAAGTTTTGTATTGCGGTTCTCATGCGAAAATTCTGAGCCGACAATACGGGTTTATATTGGCGGCTCTCTCCTGATGAAACTTATAGGAGAATCACAATACTATATCATATAGATGATAACTGGCTCTGGATACATTTTTTGCTCTTATAGAATTATGGAGATGAATCTGAAGCGTATGGATTGATCAACCCTTCACTATACAGCAACCATGGAGTTTATGAAAAAGACTTTTTTCAGCCAAGGGATCGATTTGAGGTATGTACACAACTTGCAGACTGGAGCATTGTACTGGAATATTGGATCTACAAATACTGTATTCCCTTCTCCCCATTTCCATGCATAAAGCAGCCACACAAATTAGTGGACAATAAGTTAAAAATCCTGCATTATGATTTGCTTAGTCTACTCAAACACATGGGCCGTTTGCTCCTTATGGAGTACCCCAAGTCTAAACTAGAACTATTTCCAAAAAAGGTTGGTGAACGTTTTGTTGCATGTTGCCAGTTGGATGTTGCATGCTGCTTACTAAGCTTGAAATGTATCATATTTATATGTAAAATAATGTGAGCACATGCACAAGAACATAAATTATGCTGGAAAAACCTGCAGAAAAAGTTTTAGAAAATTCCACATTGACCTTTCACTGATTGCATTCACATCACCCATACTGCATTTCAAACTTGGTATGCCACATGCAACAAAACTTTCACCAACCTTTTTGAAAAAGCTGTATAATTTATCATTCTGTGCTGTATTTAGTTTTGTTTATACCTTGTCTGTATTTGACCCATTGTTTAGATGAGAAGAATTATTGATGGTATTGGAGTAGAAATGAATCCAGAAACTTTTGAGAAAATTTGGGAGGCTGCAGCCACACAAGGCCCTCAAGGCCAGGTGAGAAAATCTATTTTGTTATTAACCTATTTCATTATTTAGATAATTCCATCCTTTTAGAAATGATAACAAAAAGTCAAGTTTAGAGCAGTGTTTGCATGAGTGGAAATGATAAAGCAATTTCACAGTAAATTTGTACAACAGCATGCAGTACCACCAAAAGCCACCTGGTTGGCTCAGTTGGTTGAGCACCAGACTTTCATGCCTGCAGGAGGTTGTGGTTCGAGTCCCGGCCAGACCAACACTCAGGGTCTTAAAATAACTAAGGAGAAGGTGCTGCCTTTGTCATTACGTCTGCAAATAGACCTTTTTCAAAAATGACAGCCGCAAGTAATTCTATTTGAATGAGTTAAAATCAAAACCAGCGATAGAAAGAGCACCTTTACTTTAGTATTTGAAATTTTGAGTGCCACAAAAAGCATTTTCTAAATTGGTGTAAACTTTAAAAACTTTTCTTTCTATTCTAGGTTAGTGTAGAATCTTTCAGAAATGTCATGGATGAGCTGTCTGCAACAAAAGTCATGGAGAGCCAAGCTATCTGATTCTTGAAAAAGAATCTATCATTTAAAAATTTTCAGATTTATTAATATTTATATTCTGTACTTTGCTATGTAACCCTTTTTTAACTAGGTTGAAGAAGATGTAAAGCATTATTTGTCAATATTGTGATTGTAAATTTGCATAAAATGAAACTGATCAATGTTCAAAATCTTAGAAGAAAATAATACAAATGTACAGTGATTTCTGCAAACAGTTTAATAAAATAAAAGACTACAATGATGATATTTACAGAATTAAATGTAAAAAAAAATGTAAAGGTGGATGGGTTTCCGACCTGTCAATTCCAGTTTGGAATTCTGGGTGAGCGAAGGTTACTGTCCAGTAATTTCAGAGGGAGGAAACTACAACAGTTACTACAGTAGTAACTTTACTCTACAAATTGACTATATTTTAAAGTTACAATGTATACTAGATAATTTACTTAAATGATTAATAATTAAGTCAATACAAAAAGATTAGCAATTTTGTGACTTTAGCTGTTGCTGTTCTCACACAGGATACATGCTTAAAGTACACGGATTGAAATATTTAAGCAGCAAAACCAATTCAGCCAATTTATACAATCAGAAGCAATCATTCTCATGGTCTGTCTTGGCGGTTGCCCTTAGAAACATTGAGAGCTAGACGTTAAAACTTTATGACAAAACTTTAGTCATTCAAAGCTCAACTGAGAAGAGTAGTATTTTTTTCAAAATTTTTGCTGGTGCTACTGTGATATGATCCTACCCCAATTTCATCTAAAGTTTGGTAGTCGAAAGGCAAAAATAAACCTCAAAGTAACTTAATTAAAGTGCTTCAAGGTATATAATATTGTGTTGCATTTAGCTGATCCAAACTATGTACATGTAACAAGCAAAACCCAAAATCCAGATCAAAAATAATAGATTTTTTAAATCCACAATCTGCTGTGGACATTAATATATTCTTATTTCTACATTACAAACTGAAACTCTGCTTTCTTACTAAATTATAGATAGTTGCTCTTTCTATTTAAGGATGGTTTAGTCACATAACCTATTAGCACAAAAATTATGGCGTGATATTATTTGCACAGCATTTAGGGCAATAAACAACCGTTACTTAGCTCCTATGACAAACACTGACACATAAGCATCCTCTAGAGGAGTGAAATGCTTAGAAGGCAGAGTCAACACCTTTTTGCCATCTTCAGTAGTTTCTACAAACCCTAGAGCCAAGAGGAAAGTCTTTCCAGGATTTGCTGCATGTGTGTAAATTCTCTTCAGATTTTGGTCATCTTCTGGGGTGTTTCTTCCATACATAGCATTTCTTATCTGCAAAAACAAGATTTGGTTATGTGAAATGTATATGTGATCGTACCATACTGAATGGACTCAGAAAAAATTCTGAGATCCAGATGGGAATTTTTTCTGAGTCCATTCAGTATGGTATGATCACATATACATTTCATATTCCATCATCATATGCAAAACCAACATTATCAAAGATTTGGTTATGGATATCATCACAGGGAGCCCAATTTAGATAAAAGTAAAAGGTGAAAATAAAATCGGGAGAAAATCTAGTTTAATAATTTTTATAGATTAAAAGTAAAGTTAATGTCCTCCTTAATACGAACGAGCAAAAAAATTGTCTTAATTAGAAGTAAAGTTACCATAGGGGAATTATATAGGAAAACAAAAGCATGAGTGAAAAAAATTTCTAGTGCATTTTTTAGGGATTTTTTTTGCTTGTTAGTATTATAGAGGACATTAACTTTACTTCTAATTAAAAAAAAAATTATTAAATTAGATTTCCCCCGATTTTATTTTCACCTTTTACTTTTATCTAAATTGGGCTTCCTGTGGTATCATTTTTTACCATTTTTTTTGACCTGCACGCTGCATGCCTGGGCCATAAGGCAGTGGAAAAAACTTGGTTCATAACTTACGGCACAGACCGAGCAAAGTTTAATAAGAACTATGTATATATCTCCTTCACTTACCAAATACAATAGTGGTTCAACATACTCAGGTGTCAGGTTTTTCAGGGCTAGACACTGCTGACTTGAAAGATCTAAAATACAAAAAATATCTCGTTCATACTCAAGGGAAGAACAAGTGATTCCAGCTGAGTTGATCGCCTTCTGGGTCACTATTTTTGGTTAGCATTTTTCGAGCATTTTCCGAGTATACAAGGTAGACTTTTCTTGTTAATCGTAATAAAATTCCTCCATGAGTTTGACTAGCGTTTACGATTAATTTAGAGAAGGAAGAACTCGTATTTCATAAATTCTCTTGGCAGAATAATGGGAAATGCTAATCAAAATACGATGTTGAATCCTCAATTCTGATTGGTTGACCTTGAGTTTGTTCTGAAGGTCAACTCAGCTGGTTTAAATTTGCAAAACAGGTCTATCAAAATTACAGTGCTGTACATGCCATACCATGGACACTTCCACAAGTTTTTGATTTCTTTTTGACATTTTTTTAACAACTTTGAATTGTGCTTTTTACTGCTAACCAATTAGGTATTGGCACTTCACTTTGATGTTTCAATAGGCGGAGTGTGTACATTGATGTAACGATGCTGTGCAAGTCTAAATGTACAAACTTTGCCCCCAAAGCATCAAATTTAAAGTGAAGTGCCGATAAAAAGTCGTCAAAAAGTCAGAAAATAAATCAAAAACCTTTGAAAGTGCTTGCAGTATGGTACCTAGCTCTATAACAGGTACTAACCAATTAGAGCATCAGCAAGAGCACTGCAGGGCAGGATAAGATCTTTGGCTTCTTCACCAGGAAAAACAATCACTCCATCCTTCTTCTTTTCAATGGTGAAGCCAAGGAGTGTTAGAAGTTTCTCCCAGCCTTTACAATGCTCAACCAATGACTTGAATTCGTGAACAGTGAAGGGTTTAACGTTATCTCCTTCAACACTATGCACTGCTTTCTCAAGCTTTAAAAAAAAAAATTTAATTGGTATAAATCCAGTGGACTAAAATTCCCTTTCTCAGGGTCAAAACAAAAGAGTTTTCTTCTCCTCAGAATTGAAAACATTTCTTATTTGAGTGTTTTTCATTGTGTCGACTCTCAGTTGCAATTGTCCCTCAAAACTGTAGCTATGGAAATCATGCACAGTTACGAGAGCCTCAATTTCAAAATTTTGAGGGGGCCATTTCCCTGGACCCCCCAGATTAGCACACCCCCCCCCCTCCCCCACACACACACACTCAACACTATGCTCCACAGTCCCTATCACTCAATGTGTATCCATTGAAGCATAGGTGCACTTGGTCGGCTTCTAAGCACTCAGGAAGCTAGTGTTGTACTTGGCTTTGAATCATGCATCTCATATATATTATGATTCTCTCATGCTCAGCAGCCTCCCATATGCATCAATAACTCAATCTTAAGTTAACACTGAGACTACTTTTTTGAATTGTAGCTGCTGACATAGTTCAGATCATGTGGTCTTTCCTTGATCACTTACCAATTCAGCAATGGGTTTTAGGTTCTCTGGAGTGGCCAGAATCTGCTTGAAACACTTGATTACATCATCTTTCTTTGGGGATTTGAGCAACGTATTGAATATCGATATCAAGGCACTATCTATGATAATTAGATAATAATATTGCCAAAGCTGAAGTCAATATTTAACAAGACGTAGTCAAGGTAAATATTCACCACTGAGCCTGAGGTGAATAATTGTTTTAGTATAATTTTAGACTTAAATTTCAGAGAAAAGATGAAATTCAGGATAAAAAGAACACTTTAGTATTACTTCCACTCTGGCAAACTTTGCCAAACCTCATAACCACCCCTTGAGCAGTGAATATTGTCTCATAATAACTGGTCGCTCAGCCAATCACAGTGTGCAAAACTCTATATTCAAGTCTAAAACTATACTAATTAACAATTAGTCCTCGAGTCCGAATGGTCTACGAGTCAATAGCCCATGAGGGCGAGAGGTCTAATTGTTTTAGTAAAAACCTACTAATCAGTCCAATAAAAGGATGCAAAAAGTTTTGGATTTTGCTTTAAATATATAATTTTGGGTTTTCAAAACTGGCACTTTTCGCTACTAGAGGTCTATCACTAATAGACCCCTAGTAGCTCAGCCAATCACAGGGCTCGATTGGTGATAGACCATTAGTAGGTTTTTTCTAACAACATTTGGTTCAAAGCATCCTCCCCATCTGAATAAATAATAGCCAGGCATATGATTTCAATAAAATCCCATTATTAAAAGAATTTCTAAAAATTATTGTTCAAACCTTGTCCATCAGGGTGATCAAAAATTGATTGACCTGCTCTAGCGCCATCAGGAGCAGCATCTGTCACATCTTCTAGTTTCTTTTCAATAGCCAACTCTATCATTCCAACACCATCATCAAAGTTAAACTCGTAACAGCTATATGCCATGACAGTATCTTTGGGGATGTCAAAGGAGTGATGGTGAGTGTCCTTCACTGATCCCTGGACATCTACTTCAGCCTTGGATGTAATTGTACCTTTAGCATCTGCATCTCCTAAAAAAGCAGTTATTATATGTAATGTTCAATGAGAGATTTGCTTATAATTGATCTAGCTAGATATGTTATGTAATATATACAATATGAGTGGCCGTGTTGTATCAGATGTACAACCATGAGCCGAAGGCAAGTGATTGTATATCTGATACAACACGGACACGAATATTGTATATTACTTATGAAACGTCTAGTTGTATACATTCATGTTCTACTAAAATTTTAAAGATAAAATTGAATTTGGCTGAGAAAATTGGAGTTAAAGTTCATGCAAATCAGGACAATTCTGTATCAGATATACAACCTCCTCCAAGGACAATGATTTCTTATGTGCTTTCCTCATTAATTATTCATGAGTTTTATAATGTGATTTATGTACACTGTACGGTGAAGTGCTGTTATGGCATTTTTCATAATTCTGTGACCTACAGTACATGTACCAACTCAAGATGTCTGGTATTTTGGCTTCCATCAATCAAACTTACAATGGGTCATTCTGATCAAGCGATAAGGAAATTCCTGTGACTTAGACAGCCATTTAAAAAAAATTACAAATATGGAGTGAAAAGAAAGTGAACTTGCAATTTCTAGCTAGTTCTCTTTTCAGAAAATAATCATGATATACAAAGAAAAATAAAGTCTTTGCATCTGCATTCAACCCATTTAGTATCTCATAGTTGCTTGCAATGCACAAGATAAGTTCATCTTAAAAAATGAAATTCTAACCCTGCTCACCTTCAACTTGAAGATCTGATAGGACATTTGTGTCTTTAGTTGTGGTCAAGACTTCATTAACAATACAAAGTTTTCTTCGTTTACTCTTCAGAATTCCCTGGAAAAACTCATGCTCCAAGTTAAGTTTCTTGTCTTTCAATAAATTGTTCAAGTCTTGCCACCTAATTTCACTTTTATTGAGAGTTCCCAGGTTCATTTTCACAACAAAACAGTCTGCTGTGGAAACATCAATGCCAAGTTCTCCAGCCAGTTTTGCACCCAGCTTACCAGATACATGAAGGCAAGGATTGTTTTCATAATTTGCAACAAATTCTGTTGTTTTTACTATGCTTGCATAATCGACAGTCTGATGAATACAAACATAAAAAAATAAGATAAATACATCAAGCAACTGAAAATATTACATGAACCATACTTTTCCATTTTTTTGAGATTCTAAGTTGTGGTGTTATTAAGATACAAAAAGGAAAGATGATATAAATACTCCAGTTTCACATTCGATGGAAACCGCTGTTTTTGAAGACCACAGACTCATTTGTACAGGCTTAGCCTCATTTATGAGTCATCTATTCAAAGGCACCATTAAAAGTCCGTGGGATTGGTATTATTCAACTTGCACATTCTTTACATTACAGTTGGCTGTTGCTAATGATTTGCATAAGTCAACCGTAATGTAAAGAATGTGTAAGTTGAACAATACCAATGTTTTGACTTTTAATGATGTCGTTGAATAGCTGACTTATAAGCGAGGCTAAGCCTGTACAAATGAGTCTGTGGTCTTCAAAAACAGCGGTTTCCATTGAATGTGAAACTGGAGTATTGAAATAACAAGATTATTCTAGATTCAAATGGCCATATCTCAGCTGCTATTTGAAGGATTCTCGCCAAATTTGGTGTGTAAACATCTTTTTTGATTATCTATTGAAATTGGGGACCCAAAACAGGGACAGCAGAGCACCCTAAAAAGTGGTGGGTTATAGCCCTACCAGCCCCTACCTCCCTCACTGTGATCCATTCAAAACATGATACAACAAACAACAATTTTTTATGAAGTCATCACTTGCGTACTCTATATGGAATAAAAAATTCTATTTTTCAAAGCTGATCATGCGGCCTAAATTAAATCTACACTTGAGCTCACTTTTACTGCTCCCTAATTTCCCGGGGGGATGACACCGGGGGTAAAGTATCAGGTAAGCTCGTCGGAAATTTCCAAAAATACCCCTAAAAGATACCAGAAGTTTTTTTTAAAAGGGATTGGCTTGGTAAATTTTAACCCCTAAGAGATACCACAAAAATAATACTATTAAAAAATAAAGGCTTTTGAAATGTTTTTCCTTGAGTAATAATCTGAGTTTACGAAGGTATACATATTGCGTTATTATGCGATGGGCTAGTAGTTCCTTTTTCAACACCCTAAAAGATACCAGAAAGTGCTGATTTGATAAACCTCAGATTTAAGACCCTAAAAGATACCAAATCGCTGATTTTTACCCCTAAGAGATACGACGAGCATACCCAATACTTTACCCCCGGAGTCCCCCCCCCCCCCAGGCCTAATTTTTCCAGAATTTCTCTCAAGAATTCTGTTCTTTATCGACAATGATATAAGACCCACAGCAGGTTTTGGGATTTAATTAATTGAGCTTATATAAGCTAAATGACACGGTGTAATCTTTAGCTCATTAGTGATGTAAATATATTAGCTTACATGTAGCTCTAAACACCAAATTACAAACAAACAAAACATTTCATTAAGACTTGCATTTCAACATTATTTCCAAAAGCACTGCTTAAAATGACAAAGAATTGGGAAAGAATACACATTCTTCAGTTTTTTCTTCTTTGGAAATCTTTCTAAATGAAAACTGATAGGAATATATTAAAGTCTTAACTGGAAGGCGCCATAAATATAATAATAAAATGAAGCCTAGCTATGCTAGCTGCCACTCCTAAATTATATCGAACAGTCAGTGGTCTATAAATCTTGATTCTACATATTTATCTTGTATGAGTCTTAAGAGATTTTGCATTGAAGACACATTTCTATTTCTTACTAGCTATAATTTTATTAGTTAACGCTAGGATTGTAAGCTTAACTTATTCACAAAATCATCAAGAACCCACCTCCAGTAAAATGTCATTGAGGGTGAAAGGAGTTGGCAAATACTTCGTTTTCCTCCAAAACCATCGGCTTTTTTTCTTCTGTACGACACACATGATGCCATATTTGGAGGAAGAATTCAAGTCCAGGACAGGATGAAGAGAAGATCTTCCAGTATCCTTGACTAACTGTTTGGAAGCTGATTCGAAAAGCGCCATCTTGAAACAGAACCCGAAACAACTCGTGACAACACAGGGAGCCCAATCGGCTGGATTGTGGCTATTCATCCCCTTTTTGTCCTGTATATGTACCACAATATTTTCCTCGACTGTTATTCTGATTTCAAGATTTCAAAGTGGTGAATAACTATTGGTACATGTATGTGGTGTCGGAGGATAAAATGGTTATTATTATCATTACTAATCGATACATCTCATGGCCCTCCAGTAGCGTAGCGAGGGGGGACACGGTGGGGCTAGACTGATCCCATAAGTCGTAATTTTCGCTCATTTGTAGGTGGAGCTCAACTAGACTGATTCCATAAGTCGTAGAGCGAACTGGGACTGTTGCGTTGTATTCAGAGACAGTATCGTAGCCACAAATCGTATAACTTTATTCAGTACTTAGATTAGCTATTCGATCTAGAATAAGTACAAATGTACGATTACTTACAATTGTTATGAACTAAACGTTCTAATACTAATTCTTTCACTTACTTCTGTGGCGGGTATACGTCTTAAACAGTTTACATATGTAGTACAACAAAAAACAGGTTAGCAATCTTGAACTTCGGGTTAGCTTTACTTGTGACTTCACTTATTGACCTCCTGGTTACCCGGGGGGGGGGGGGGGGGGGACTCGGAGGTCGAAGGGACGGGGATGCTCGCAGTCCCTTTTAGGGGTTGAAATCGAGGTTTCGGTCCCGCTTAGGGTGTTATGAACGAGAATGCCCACCAGCTGAGTTTTGTGGTCCCTTTTAGGGGTTTCTATTTTATCTATTTTATACATTTTATTCAAAATCTATTATAAAAGGGTTCAGTTAACGATTTGTATATGACGACGTCGTCATAAACTCATACGAGCAGAAGGCGTTTGATGTTAATAAATTAAATCGAGAAACCCAGCCTTGGATACGTTTTTGCTTGGTCCCTCTTAGGGGTAGAATTTTATCCCTGCCACGCCCATAAACTGACAACACAGGTCCCTTTTAGGGTCCATTTTTAAGATTTTCGGCGAGCATCCCCACCCTCTTTCAATAGGGAGTCCCCCCCCCCCCCCCCCGGGCCTGGTTAGCAATACTTTTATATCTGGTCAATCACATGCGTAACACGAGTTTACTTACTATCATCTGTAACACGATATTTACTTAGTAAGTGTCAATCACAGTACTTAAATCAACAGAGTTCATCAATTATTAATTAACGTAATAAACTAAACGAAACAGGGACCGACTTATAGAATTAGTCTAGGTAATTGTTTTATTGTTTATTGTTTTTTTCAACCTTTTCCCTCCCCCTTCTCTCTTAGTGACGGTTTGATACCCACAATTGTTGGGGGCGATTTTGGTCATTTTGTTCTATTTGCGTCTGCAGTTATCGCGGCTTTTAGCCTTGATTTTTGGCCGTCGAGTGCCGGCCCCAGATCGAAGGTCCTCGCTACGCCCTGCGGCACTCTTTGCACATTATTAATCATATAAAATTATTACTGGCCGGACATTAATGTTAGTGGTGCAACAAGTTTCAAAATTTATTGCTAATCGTAATTGGGTCTAGTTCGGAAGTAGGAAAACTAAACAAATTTGACAATGTGAATTTGGAACCAGTCATTATTCATACAGGGACTGATGCATTTTGATTTTCACTTTGCGCTTTGATTTTCATGTTTTACTAATTTGATATGCCGATGCCAGAAAAGCTTTTGAAATAATAACCATTTTGTTTCAATTTGATTTTCAATTTTCCCAATAGACCATTTCACGGTTGTCGTCGCTCAACCTCAGCCTCGATAGTGTGTAATTATTCTTTAGAATTTGACTACAGCCCACTTTAATTTAAGGAATGTACACATTATCAAACAATTGAAACAAAAATTCCTCGGGCTTTAGTCAAATTCTAAAGAATAAATTACACACTATCGAGGCTTAGGTTGTGCGACGAGAACCGTGAAATGGTCTATTCTCCCCTTCACAGTTCTCTGCGCCATCTAGCTTGCATTAAAAAGTTCATTTCCCCGATGATGGATGAGAAAAGTTCTATAATTTTGCTTCACGACATGGCAATTGCAAATCTCTCAATCAGTTTTCGCGCGCTGACAACGCGCGTGCACGCCGTTCTCGCACCAGTCCTTCTATCATGGTTAGCCCAGGAGCCAAGCCTTTTCCTCGACTCGCGCAGGGTGGCAAAGGCTTTCACTGCTTGTTTTTAAAGACCTGGCGTACGTCACTCGAACATCTACTACAAAAATGACTTAGGGTTGGCCCGCAAAAGCTATAAATTTTACTTTTCCATTTATTGTTAAATTCTTATATTTTACATTTTATAGAGGGGGAAATTTCCCCTGATTTTATACTATTCTTGGTTTTTATGCGAACCAGGTGTCCGGAGCACGCACGAACCGTCCAATCACAGCTCGATTCGATGCTTAGCCAAGCGGCCCTTGCTCCAAGTCTCTCCCCAATACAAAAACACGCGTTTCAAAGAATTTAGAGAAAAAAGTTGAAGTATACGTGTTGTTTAAAAAATTAAAGTAAATCTTTGCGATCCATCTCCTCAAATTCTGTGAGATATATGACTTTTAAGACTCGGGCGAGGGCCGCTTGAATTACAACAACAATCCTTTTCGCGCTTAGTTTTTCGTACAGCTGGAAGCCATAGTGCAATAGCCAATGTGCATGAGCTCGAAATTCTATCACGAAGCATGATGGGAAAGTGAGTTCCCACGCTTTTTTGGCTGCTCTAAAAATTCATCTGATAATTTTTCCTTTGACATTTTCTATGAAAATGAAAGTACTTCAACAGACAAAAATAACAGAGTAGTTTTTTTCTGAAAGTTCCTTTGTTTTCCCTGTTCGATTTTTACAGGACTCACTTTCCCAAAGTGCTTTGTGAGCACATTGCCTATTCGGTGTGCAGTTAATAAGGGAATTTATCGTTAGCTTTTGCATGTTGCTACAAGAATCCACATGGCCAATTCATTGTGATTATATAAATACTCCCAGTGGGTGGAAGAATAAAAAATATATCAGGATCTCATGCCATAACCACGGGATAAAAGTAGAGCTTTATATTCTGCTACTACAGCTGCTTCGTCTTCGAGTGTGAGGTCAAGGTACGCATCCTCATCAGTTGAAATATCGGGTACTAGTTCCTCCACGGCTTTTTCTAGTTCAGGATCTTCGTTCTCGCTACTTGAGCCAGACTGTTCATCTGATGGGAAGTAAATTTCGATCAAGAAACATCAGTTCAGTTATCAAGGCCGTAGCCGGCAAGCCTCGAAAAACTTAGGGGGGGGGGGGGGGGGGGTCACAGTCTTTTCGCAAGACGTGATTATAAAAAAAATGAACATTTAATTCCGTTGTTTTTACTTTTCTTGGGAAAACTGCACTCCCCTCCGAACCCTGTGGGCGCTACGGCCCTGCATGGTTCTCAAAATGAAACCACTTTCAGGTTAGAATCAGATGGAAGAAGGAAGAAGATGTGCCAACAAACGCTACTCGCATGCAGCAGGAAGGAAGGAAGGAAGGAAGGAAGGAAGGAAGGAAGGAGTAGATAAAATTTATATTACTAGGAATTCGAATGGCAAAACTGTACACTACTAGGGGCGAGGCATTACTGGAGGAAGGACTGAATAGACCCCTTGCAGCACGTCGGAATGCAGCTGAATTTGGAAGACAAAACAAAAGAATTTCAAACTCCTGAAAATTGGAAACTATTGCTTTGCCCTCCAAATCAAACTGCATTCCGACGTGCTGCAAGAGGTCTATTGTCATAATCTAGGCTGGTTAATCGGACTAGGACTCCCCTTCACGGCCCTGCTGATGTGTTTCCTGTAGACTACCGCGCCATTTTAACCTTGACCACGCCGGTAAAGATATGTATGTAATTCTATGCAGTTGTTCAGTATTAACGATGTTTACATTTACCATAGGATGAACTCAAACTCGACGGTAGGACTCCTCCTGAAGCAACCAGTTCTTCAATAGCTCGCCGTCCGTTGCCTCTAAACCGTCTTAGTGCCTGTTTAGCAGCTTCAATATTGAATCCCATGGATAATATCTACAAGATGACAATGCTGTCTATTAGGACAGTTCTTTCGTGTTACAAATACTAATTGACCCAGTTTAGACGTCGATCTTTTGCCGCGTCGAATCTAACTGCCTTTGGCTCGAGCGTTGTTTTCCCTTAAACTAATAGAATTATGTAGACCAAACTTAACACATATCATCTCCTGGTGCTAAGCAAAAGAGCTGATGTCTTATATGGTAGTTCTCGGTGTTTTCTTAGTCGCTGGCCTGAAAGGCAACTAAATTCGACGCGGCTAAAGTTCAAAGTCTGAACTGGACCGAAGCGGCGTAGTTTTGCTAGAAATGATTTTACTAAAAAATATATACTATATCGGAGGGGGGTAAGTCGAGAGGGGGAGGGGGGAGCCGCATGAGAAGTAGGGTATCCTAATGAACATTGTGGTGTTCAAACTGGTTGTTCGAAGCGTCAAGTTTGAAGTTTCAAAGATCTTAGTCACGATCCCAACACCAAAAGGCCCAGAAACACATCACTGACAAGAATCTTCTCTCCCTCTAGAAACAAGAACTTCGTATTCGTACGACGTCCGAATGTAAGTTCGTGTAACCCTCGTAAGTAGATGACGTAAGACGATGGATAAGCGCTTAAATATCGATCTGCTAACATCTTAATGAGTGAGTGAGTGACACATTTGCGTATTCAGACCCCTCACAATGACTCGTTTCTACGCTTCGCGTATCCACGAGTTAAAAAGGCTTCTGATTCAAGTGTAAGAGGTCAGTGTGGATCAAACTGTTTGAATTATCACTAACTAAGCAGGAAAAAGATGATTCCCTGCCTTTAAGTATGCATGCATACCTGAGCAACCAGCTCATCAGGAACGTCGAAAGCCAAATCTCCCAGCCTATAAACAAAACAGTACATGTGAATGACGGACGTGTAAAAAAATGTTTCAGGAATTCACATGGCGCGCGCGATATTAAGAAGTTTCCCCCTCTTATTTATGCTCTCTGGATAAAACAGAATAACTAGAACTAATTAGAGTGCAAATAATATAACCGTGAAATAGATAGCAAGAAATAGGAGATAGTTAGTGCTTAGTTAGGCAAGACATAGGAAATCAGCGAGGCATGACAGGAGCACGGGCTTTTTCTAGATCAACGACTCAGTGCACAAAAGAATGTGTTTCTGACGTTTAATGAGTTAAAAATGAAGACACAGGTCAATAAATCAAGACGCAGATACAACTATTTGAATTGTAATACTGATAGATTAATGTGGAATAAAAGTTTGTTCAAATTATCACGGTTGTTTTATTTTATTCCGCATTACAAAACCGCAGCGTAGCGGTGATCATTTGACTAATTAAACATGCTTGCACGGCTCGGCTCGCTTATTTCTCCACTAATCAAATTTAGGCAGAACTTAGGACATAATTAGTCATTAGTTAGCTAGCTAACTATTTCACGGTTATATTATAGAAGCAAAAGCTATTATAATTGAAAATTTCACAACGAAGAAAAGGACGAACTTTACTCACCTATCAGGAGGAAGGTCCAGCAGCTCAGGATGATCCTGGAGAACCTGATTAAGAATTTGTCTTTAGCATAAAGACGCGATTACACGGAGGAATTTTCTCTCGTGAAATAAGTTACATGGAGCATTGCGACAAGTTGCAGCGGCAATCGTTGCGAAAGTTAGAATTCTTTTTTACTTTTGGCAACGATTGCGTTTCCGTTGCACGGTGTAAGGCCTCTTGCAACTTGTGTCGCAACGCCGTTGCGAGCCAAGTTGCTGAAAAAATTGCTCCGTGTAATCGCGCCTTAAGGTATTTAACCAAGAAAATTCGTGCGCGTAGCTTTGTGGAGATTTATAATATCTACTTCATACAAATGGTCGAGAACTGTGCTTTACTAGGCCTCTACGCCTTATCAGTCTTACAAATAAGGCGTAGATGGTGTAAATAAACATGATGATCGGATAATGATGATGATGATGATAGATGATAATGATGTTGATGATGATGATAGTGATACTGGCAATGATAGTGATGATGATGATGATGATGATGATGATAGATGATGATGATGATAGTGATACTGGCAATGATAGTGATGATAGATGATAATGATGTTGATGATGATGATAGTGATACTGGCAATGATAGTGATGATGATGATAGATGATGATGATGATAGTGATACTGGCAATGATAGTGATGATAGATGATAATGATGTTGGTGATGATGATAGTGATACTGGCAATGATAGTGATAGTGATGATAGTGATGTTGATAGTGATGATAATGATGATGCATGATGATGATGATTGAAGGATGTTGATGATGATGTTGATGATGATTGAAGGATGTTGATGATGATGATGATGTTGATGTTGATGTTGATGTTGATGATGATGTTGATGATGACGATGACGATGACGATGACGATGACGATGACGATGACGATGACGATGATGATGATGATGATGATGATGATGATGATGATGATGATGATGATGATGATGATGATGATCATGATGATGATGATCTTGAAAAATTGTTATTATTAGCTCGCGCGCACTCCAGATTGTTTCTTAATCTTGTGGGTCCAACTAAAAATTAAAATTAACTTCACGTTTATTTTAGTGATTTTCATACTTGTAAAGCTTTGTCCATGCTGTTGTTGGACTGACGGAGCGCCTCAGCTGCAGATTGACGAGGGAATCCCATGTTGACTAAATCTTCAAGGCGAGACAAATTAACCCTAAAGAAAGATGATATTTTTTGAATAAAACGAAAGAAAAGGTTTCCCTTTTACACAACAGAAGGCTAGCGAAGGAAGGAAGGATTTACTCACCATTCACCATCAGCTGTTTTCCCAAGTCTCCTTTGCATTCTTTCACGTCTTCGTTCTTTTCGTTCTCTTTCTTTTCTTTCTTTCCTCTCCTATAATAAAAAGTAAAGATACCGTGAGCTCACCTCATGTCTCGCTTCGATGCAAAGGCACGTCTACCTTTCAAGTTAGCGCAGGGAACTGTGAAGGGGACTATTGTACTAACCTGCTTAGTTCGTGTTATGTAGTCTATTGCTATTGTAACATCACTATCACAAGCTCGTAACCCAAGACGTGCTTCGCGTACAGTGAAACCCATCGATACCACTGCAAAAGAACAAGAAAAGTGCACGTTAATGTACCTCGAAAGGATTTTTTTTCTTTTCTGGCGTTCTAGTGTTAAGAGTTTTTAAAAGAATGGCAACTGAGAGTGCTGGAGTGCAGGCCTTACCTGGTGCGTTCGCACTCCCAACAGGCCCCAAAGGTTCGCACTTTGGTACTCAAGCTCCAACATTTAGACTGCAGTCGGTTAAAGTGCATTCTACCCGAGCCCATTAAGTTTAGTTCAGGGGCGGATCCAGGGAGGGACAAAGGGGGCTGTAGCCCCCCTTCAGCTAAAAATCTTGAAGTGGAACAGATTTTAAAATATTTTCCAAGTTCTGGCAGTGTCATTCGCAACATTCAGTCAAGCCCCTCCTTATATTCTTGTCTGCATCCGCCCCTGTTCACTCGCAGTCAGGGAGTAGGGGCACTCAAAAATCCTTAGTTTTTTGCCTGCAAATTATTGACCACACGTTTGTCTTTAAGTAGGTTACTCTGCTAGCCGAGGATGACTTTGTGTATTTTTCTTTTCATTGAGATTGAGACTCCACAGAGGAGCCCTATGGGAAGTGTTGGGTTTAAAAAATATTTTCTCTGAGATTCTACCGGTCTGACCCTTGAAATTTGGAAAACCGACTAATGCTACACTCTACAAACCGACTCAGAGTTACACTCCATTGCCCTCAAACAATTGCTTTAAGTCGAGGCATTTGGGTCAACAATACAGTAAATATACCAGTAGAAACTCAGTGACCCAAATACCACGACTTAAAGCAATTGTTTGAAGGCAACGTAGTGTAGCTCTGATATTGTCGAACTTGCCTGGATTTATTATTTTAATTAGCTTGTACCAAAATAAGTTTATTATTACTGTATGATAATTTGCCTATAAATTATGGTGGTAAAATGTCATTGTACAGAAACGATTACCTAGTTGAATAGAACAAACAAATCATTTGTCAAAGGTAGTTAAAGGACAACAAGGCACCACTAACATTGGCTCAGCTGATCGTCATCCACATGCAGTTTCCTTAGTTCCTGTTCAGCCTTGTCTAGTGTTGTCATGGCAACATCATACTGCCTTCTATGGTAGGCACAGACAGCTCTTAGAGCGTGCAGCCTTACCAGGAGAGCTAATTCACGACCAGTTCCGCCCTGAAATAAAAGATGGAGAATGAAAAATCATGAATAAAAATAAAAATAAACGAACGAATGAACGGACGGACAGACGGGCTTGTTAGCAGAAATGTTCATGGCTAACTTAGATTAGCTTATAATGTCAGTGCAAGATACAAGATTATTTATATACAGTATTCATGAACAATGTACAAACAGTAACATACCCTTACTGCCGTCAGTCGTTCAAGGTTCCTTCCATAGCTTTTCTCAAAGCATTCTTGACATGTTTCAAGTCTCTTTTCTATCAAGATAAATAAATAGTGTTTTTTTCAGGCAAATCATGCCTGTAAGACAAGGGCTTTGCAGCATTAAAGTGAAATGGTAAGGAGAGCCCATATGGTTTGTGAAGAAAAGATGGCAGGGAGGAAAGGGAGGGTCAGGTGGGGCTACAGCCCTTTCTCTTTTCACCATACATGACACTTAATTGAACATAGACGATATATTACTTTTGTGCAACAGCAATGCATTCTGGGACTGTTAACTTAATCGTCTTTTGTTTGGTGTTAATTGATTGAGTTGATAGTCCCAGAATGCATTGCTGCAGCAGAGTAGCAATATAGTCTATGTCAGTGATGAAAAATGAGAAAAGCCCCAACACATTTGATTTTGGAGGGCCACAGATTCGACAGTGAATACTGTTGTGCTACCCTCATTAAAATTAAATAAATTTGTTTTTTTTGTTGTTGTTGCTGTTGTTGGTGTTGTTGTTGTTCAATGTTGTTTTTATTATAGGGTGATCCATCCCTTTTAGGTAACTATAATTCCTGAATTCCTGCAGATTCCACATTTTCAATTGTAGATTCCGAATTTCATGATTTACCTGCATCTGGCAAATCATTAATGCTCTTCAAACACAGATAGCACCATACAATATCCAAGCAAAGAATGGCGTAGTTATCAACAGCATTGAGGATTTCAGCCCTGCACTGGCTTTTGAGGACAGAAGAAAAGTTTACTTGTTAGCTTGAGTGAGTTGTGTATGATATGTATATAGTGATGATGGTACAAGTGATTTCATAGCACAAAGAATCCTATGAAATGTTTTCATATGGTTGATGAATTAGTTTTCAAACTATTTCATAGTAATTTCATAGCACAGATCCCTATGAAATGTTTTCATAGGGTTGAATTTAGTATACAAAAAGATTTCATAGTGATTTCATAGTATGTAAATTTTCATAGGTCTATGAAAAGAAATTTCCATAGGACTATGAAATATTTTCATAGCTAATTTCATAGCCTGTGCAAATTTCATAGCTTTTTCATAGCTGTTTCATAGATATTGAAGTAATAGTGGGTGGTGGTGATGATGATGGTGATGGTATATACCAATTTCACTTGTGGCTCTAGCTTTGCTGCCAGTCATTTCTGAGCAACTTGTCAGCCACCCACTGATCAAAGCATGGCTGACAAATTGACTGACAAACTGTCAATCAACAGTAAACAGCTAAATGGCAGTGCTATTGTATACTTAACCCATGTCATTGCACTAACCTGAATTCTTTATCAGCTTCAAGCAGATAGACGAGTGCTTCAGCATAGTTCTTGTGCTTCAGGATGCTCTTTCCTTTCTCGTGTAACGTCATGGCAAGTGCCAGGGCCTGCAAAGGAAAATGCCACACATTTGCCTACATCTTGAAGTTCCTAAAATTCCATTCACTACAGCTTTCTTATGACCTTCTCTGCATTTTAATCTGATTCCTTGATCTCATTTGCATCAAATCTGAGGCACACTTTATATGAATACAATAGTTTCCATGTGCAGTGAAGGATGGCAAATCCCCTCAAAGTTGAGAATAAGAAGCTAATATATGCTTATCATTTATTATGTTAGTATGTACCACTATTACTAGTTATAGTCCATTTACATTATTGAGTTATTTTACTACAACTACCAGAGAGTGAGAATTCTTTGCAATTTTTCTTATTCAAATTTTTATTGCCTCATGAGAATACATAGTAGGAAAACTGATGCTCATTACTAAGTTATGGTGCAAGGAATTTTGGAAGTGGTAGTTGCTATAAATGATGCAAATAACAGGTGCTTACTATTTTGAGGAGATACATGTGGATATGCCCTTCATTTACAATACTTCTAAATAGTTTTAACAATACATAAGAAGATAATATGATCTATGTATTCCCATTGAACTTAAATCTTGTAAAAAAACATATTTTTTCTCAAAAAATCTCAAACAGTATTTACTTGATCAACAAATTATTGAATGTAATGAATAAATGTATACTACAATTATGCACTTATACATTATATGATATTTTCCAAACTATATCAATCATATCATATGTCTTAAATTATATCAATATTATTCTTTCTTAATTGATTCAATTTACCTCATTATCAAATTATCTAATTCTATTACATATAACCATTGTAATTATATTCTATTTATATATCTTTTTTTTTTTCTTTAAACCTGAATTGCTATTGTAACTAAAAGACTGGGGGCTAACTAGAAAACCTAACAGTTAACTTAGCCCCCAGGCTCTTCTTATATTCAAACAAAACTGTAAATCAAAACTGTAAATCATTTTAGTATTACTAATTCTATCTATAAAAATTGTAATATTTAAAGAGAGCAAATAAACTAAACTATGTATTAGTACCTTTCTTTCCTTTTCAGGTAGATTCAGTGGTCGGCCTTCCTGGTCATTAATCTCCAAGAAATATTGCATCTTGTCACTCTTACCAGCTAAAAAGAATCAAAAAATAGACATCAGCAAAGAAGATTTTATTTTTGTGGTTTTAAAATGCTGAGGTTTTTTTCCATTGCTGACATGAAAGCAATTTGCTTAAATTTGCAGCAGCAGAAAATTGTAG
The DNA here is from genome assembly GCA_964019055.1 of Anthopleura xanthogrammica. Lineage (NCBI taxonomy): Eukaryota > Metazoa > Cnidaria > Anthozoa > Actiniaria > Actiniidae > Anthopleura > Anthopleura xanthogrammica. The sequence continues at coordinate 25,680,383 of OZ025206.1, read as the reverse complement.
TGTTTATCATGCATATCGTTATGACCTTGAAATTGGCAGTATAACAGAAAAATCTAAAACTGCAAAGGTCCAGAAATATGAGCAACAAAATTGTGCAACTTATCACTCAACATTGTTGCATGGCAAGGTGTAGAGCAAATGTTACTCATATTAAAAGTAAAGTTCCCACATTCACTCTGCAACTTGCAACACTTATGTTACACATGACAAGTTACACAATTTTGTTGCTCACATTTCCACAACTAAGAGAAAGAATTGCTGCATATATCGGCTGCTTAATTTACCATCAGTTCTTTTTGAAAGTGCCTCTGCAGCTTGTCTGGTACGCATGACCTGAGATGTCATCTTCTCATTTTCTTGTTGCGTCTTCCTTGCTTCAGCTTCAGACTCTGATAGCTGTATCACTAACATTTGATTTGAGTTCTTCACAGATTGGCTCTCTAATGTTTTATCTAGAATGCGAATACCAGACTCAAGTTAAAAGGGAAGCTTGGGTGGCGTAGCAGTGAGAGCGCTCGCTTCTCACCAATGTAGCCCGGGTTAAAGTCCAGCTGGACTTGGTGTCATATATGCATATGCGAGTAGCATTGCTTGTTGGTTCTCTACTGTGCTCTACTGTGCTTCAACAGCTTTTCTCTGATATTCTCTGATTTTCTCTCAGTGTTCCTCCCTCACAAAAATCAACTTCTAAATTCCAATTATAATTTCAGTGGATGATGAGCCACTCTGTGGAAATGCCAACAATTCCCATGTTGAACATCATTCTAAGATCTAGTAAGATCTTACAAATTCTTGAATGATATGGAAAGATCTTGCAGCATCTTGCATGGAACTCTCCAAGATCTTGAATACACAAGATCTTGTCAGGATCTTGTTGAGATTAGGGCAAGATCTTTCCAACAGTTTTTCTGCAAGAGCTTGAAGGGTCTTGCAGATTTAAGCAAGTTTCTTGTCAGGATCATGGCAAGACTTTGTCTGATCTGACCATGCAAAAATCTTAGCGAGATGTTCAACCTGGGAATTCATTCGAAGCTGCAGAATTGAATGTGACATTTGAATCTGAGGGTAAATTTAATGGATTTAAGTCAACCTCAAAGGTAATTATTATTATAATTATATATATTATTCATAATTATATAATTTATTTTAAGTGCAATCATATTGTCATGCGCAAATATTATTCTTGTTTGTTAAGCGCTATTGGACAGTGATAATTGGAAATGGCGCTCTATAAATAAAGATTATTATTATTATTATTATTATTATTAATTAGATTTGACACGACAAACTGAACCTAAAGTTTGATTATACAATTAAAGATATTTATCATACCTTCATTAATGACTTGCCCATTACAAATCAGCTTTAGTCTATCAACATCAATATGGACTTCACTACTTATTCTATTACAAAAAAAAAACAAAAAAAACAAGGGATAAAGCTGAATTGGGTGCATTCAATACTAACTAGTCTTTTTTATTTTATTTTTATTTTGAGATTTGCCTGCAGGTTGGTGCTGTACAATAGGACACGAGGTCCCCTTCGAGGTACATTGCACCAATTCCCAACCCCTTAAAACTTCCATACCCATCCCACAATCAACCCATTAAGAAATCATTAGTAAAGGCCAGACACTGAGGGTGGTCACTGCCAGGGTTTCTTTACGTCCTCAGTGGTTCTTTTACGTCCCTCCGATGCAGGGTTAGGTAGTGTGGAGAGACGGGGTCATCCGAGCCACGGGAAGGTCTAACCGTTTGTAGATGTAATTACAAAGGCAGCACCTTCTTCTCAGTTATTTTAAGACCCTGAGTGTTGGTCCGGCTGGGGCTTGAACCCACGACCTCCTGCACGAAAGTCTGGTGCTCAACCAACTGAGCCAACCGGGTGGCGGTTCTTTATAGAAGTGTCAGTGTACATAAGGAAAGGATGATGATGATGACATCCACCAGAGATGTCAAACCCAGGGTGGTGGGGCTCTCTGTTTGGAAAAGGGCAGAGACCCTTGTCATACATTTTAGCATTACAAATCTGAGATTTAGTACCTCTTAGCTAGGGTGTCACAAATCTAAAAGACTACCAGAGAGTAAGCCGGTACCTTCTTAGGGAGCTTGTCTGGTAATATGACACAATAAACTTTATTTAAAGAGGGTGACGTACTAACCCATAGAGTTATTTAACTTACGGCTCTCACTACATAACGGAATACAAATTTTACAAACTTAGTCTATAATTTAAAAATTGATATACGTATATAGATATTTACAAGACAATACATAATGCTAAATAACAAAAGGAAATACATGCTAGCATAAATGCGTAATTAATAAATTGTTTAACAAGTTTTTTACTCCGACGAAGGGCTATAGCGTCTGAAATGTCAGTAAGTGATCTCTCTTATTTTTTACAGTGTAAAATTTAACTTTTTATCACAACTATTTCATTAGAAAAACCGACGCAGCCCACACTAGCTTACCGCTAGTTATCATATGTTTAATAAGTTGGTACCTCTTAGAGGCAAAAGTCATTAGTTGACATGCCCAACTGAACAGGACTTTCAAAATTTCCAAAGACCATCCCCGCCATTATATATACACCTGGGAGTCCTCTCAGGTGTCTAAGTCAAGCTTAGTAAAACTATATGGTCTCCCCGATTAGTAGGGCACTTGTGACCAGCTATAAGATTTTGAGACATTAATAAAGTAATAATTATAATTATTATTATATCATATGTATGTAAGAATGCTTACCTGTCCATATAAAAAACTTACTTTTTTATTAGCTCAGCACCAGTACATTGTAGACCGATTAGGATATTTATTTTTCCAGTTTGACTGCCAGCTACTCGAACTTTTAAAGTTGCTATTCCTGATTCTTTAAAGCGGTTTCTTGCCTCTAGTTTTTCAAGTGCATGTTGACGTAAATTTTCAAAGGCTTCAATGATTGTTGGGGAAGTAATTCCAAGTGCCTTGGAGAAACGTGATACAAGCTCCTAAAGTAAAGTAAATAAATGAAGGAATGAATGGATGGATGTGTGGGTGGGTGGGAGGATGGATGGATGGATTAATGAGTGAGGGGTGGGTGGATGGATGGATGGGTGGGTGAGTAAGCTGTTATAGACCTTTTCAACTTAGGCATGCATTCCATAAAGTATCATTTCATTGTTTAACAGTTGCACATTACATGAATATGGATACAACTCAAACAAAAAAAATTATCATTCAAATTATTCTTTCCATCATTTTGATTGGCCGAGAGAACAGCAAATAACTGCCTACAAATAACGGTCTGCTCATGCACAGTAATATTGCATTTGACAATGGCTCGTTTCCCTGAAAAAATGAACTGACTCCTTTGTTATTGTTTGACTTGTGCACACTGCCCCTCAAAGATTAGAAAAAAAATATTTGAATTATAATACAATTTTTGAACTTGGTTATCGTAAAATATCGAGATTTGTTAGTGTCTTGCAAGCATTTATTTGCCTCTGCCTTCGCCACTAACAAATCACGATATTTTGCTCAACCTCTTCCAATAATTGCTTATTATTCTCAAGAGAATGACATGTGGTCTGAAATGGAAAATAAGTCTATTGATAAATAATTTATACCAAGCAAAGTTGGAATTTAAGCAGTGTATCTTGTTATGTGATAACGTAGTTTCCAGGTTGTAACAGAATAAATAAGCTTTAAGGGATTACACCAAAAGTTTTACATAATAACGATAGTTACTTATTTACAATTAATAACTGAAATAACGTCTAAAGTATATAAGTTGTATAAAAATATGCAGTTCTTAGTGATTCAGAGTAATTCATTGATTTATTTCGTGCCAAATACCTCGGGATATCTTCCTTTGCTCTCTCCTTCCACAGTGAATGGAGGCAGCCATAGTTGAAGTCGTTCCTGGTTCAATTGTTCTCTTACACGACAAAGAATCGCTTCAAAATGGCTTTCAGGGTCGCTCATCATTTTGTTTGTTTCCTTAATTAACGATAGAAAAAACTTAATTCACAAATAAACTCAAAGAAATCACCGTAGAAAATAAATAAAATGACTGAAAGAAAATGAAAAACTTTGCAAAATTTCTTGTTTAGTTTCAGCGAATTACCGCTGGTCGAGTAATGAACCACAGGAAGCCCAAGGAAATTACTTGCGAATTCGAAGAAGTTCGAAGATAAGGTTTAGCTTACCAGATTTTTCTTTATGTTCTTCTTGCCATTATGTGCTTCTTTACATGATCTTAACCGATCCGAAAGTACATTAAAGACTTTTTTTAACTTTTCTTGCAAGTACGCAGAAAGTCTCTTTTTGGGCTTCCTGTGATGGAGACCAACCAAACAAGATGGCGGGAGATTCGGTTCAAAATACCTTGACACAAACTTTGTTTGTCGTCAGTGCTTTTCATGTTATTTCTACCAAAAAATCATCATATATTTGAATTATCATTGTCATACAATCGTCATTCTTCAACAAGAAATGCCGGACACACTTTAGAATATTTTATTTTCTCAAAGTTAAGCCAAAATGTCTTCTATCATTTTGCCAGTTGGTCAGTGTGGGAATCAAATATCACACGAACTAATGACTCTCATTGACAACCATAGCGTCTCTCACCCTCTGAGCCACAGGGACGGCAAGCTGAGGTGTGTTTGTGTAGACAGTGAGCCAAAGGTGATTGGAAATAATCTAAGAAGTGATAAAAAACACGGGAATTTGTTCAGGGAGGAAAACATGATAGTTGGTCAAAGTGGACGAGGGAATAATTTTGCACTTGGTTACTATGGACTTGGAGGAGAAACAGAAGAGACTTCTCTCTTGCATAGGACAATGGATGTGGTTAGGAAGGAAGTTGAAAGATGTGATAGTTATGCAGGTAGGTATATAACAATGTTGCTTGTCTCTCCATGTTCAATATTATGTCTACCTTCTAGATCTGTGTCCAGAATTATTTTGGGCTTTGGAAGAAAAGGTAGGAAAAAGAAACGATGTCTTCGTTTTCTAAGAGTAGCATAGGGAGTACTTAATATTTAGTAGCTAACAAACCTGACTGGCTTGATCTTGTTCCATGACAAGGGTGGATCCAGGAATTTGTTGAGAGAGGGGTCCAATCGTTGAGAGGGGCATGTATACTTCATACAAAATTTACTTCCTGTGGCAAAACTAAAGTTTAGGATGAAACAAACAATGGAACATTAGGTATGACAGGGGGTCTGGACCCCCCTGACCTTCCCCCTGGATCCACCCTTGCGTGTTTTGCCCACTGAAGACTACATGTGTCATTCCCTTGAGTATCATTTCTTTGTTTAGACTCAAATAAAACAAATAATTCTACTGTATTCTCAAAGGAATGATTGAAATGGGTAAAACAAATGCCCAAGCTAAAGAGGTCTATTGGAATTTAGGAGATTTTTGTGTACGGTAGGAAAACAGCAATTGTAAATTAGCTCACTCCTGTCAGCTAACCAGAGGATATTCATGCTCGCTCTGGCGTTTGCTGTTTTGATGGGAACTTGCCTCCAGTGCTTTCCTAACCTGAAGTGAAATAGAACCTTTGGATAGGGACAGCAGAACATAGATTTGAGTGTGTGTGTGTGTGTGTATGGGGTTGAGGGGGGGATTGGGCTAATCTGGGAGTCCTAAAAATTTGGAAATTGAGGCTCTTGAAAATGCAATTTCCAGTGCCACATTTTTTACCCCCTTCATGGTACCTGTTGGAGGTCAGGGAACTGTCTGCTGGAAATGTCATTTTTGTTATTATTTTTGCTTTGCAGGTACTATAGTGATGCACAGTTTGACAGGAGGTACTGGGTCAGGTCTTGGTTCACATCTTGTTGAAGCACTTCGTGATTCTTACCCACTAGCCCATGTCATGTCAGTAGCTGTATCACCTCATCTTTCAGGGGATAGCCCACTGCAGAATTATAACTCCTTGTTGAGTCTTGCTGCTTTGCAAAGGTAGTGTTTTGACCCCTAGATTGGGAATAACAAATATCTCCATTGCCTTCAATCAATTGTTTCAAGTTAAGGCATTTGGGTCAACAATACAGTAAATGTATAGAAACTGGCACAAATGCCACAACTTGGTTGTAGCAATTGTTTGAAGGCAATGGTCATGGAATGTAACTCTGATATCTGCTATTAACTAGTGCAAGGGGTAGACCTATAAACCTATAGTAGTGCAGCCAATAATATCATTGTAGCTGACTGTTAATGCTGCTTAATCCTTCAGGAATGCTGACTGTGTTGTGGTATTTAGCAATGATGATGTTCTGCGTCACCTCATAGCCCACAGGGGTGCTGTTGCATCCAGACAGCCATCATCCAGCAGCAGTGTATCCCTGAAAGACATGAATCAGCTTATTGCTGCAAGTCTTGCTGCTGTTCTACTCCCTTTAGGCCAGAAACCAAAAAAGATTTTGCAGAAATCTTCAACTAATAAAACCAAAAGTAGTATTAGAAGAAATACTTCCTCTACAGTTACAGCTTTGAGTGATGATCAAAGGAGCACAATTGGCAACAAAAAGAGAAGTTCCTTCAACCAAGAACAAAGTAGGCACAGATGGTCTGCAAGTTCAACATTATCCAACTATTCATTTGTTTGTGACGGCTCTGTACTCAATGACAATGACTCTGAATCTGTTATGCAAAGACAACCAAGGGCTACTGTTTCAGCTCTACTGCGCTACAGGGGTATAACATCCAAATCCTCAGGATATCCCTCACATGCAGATAATACAAGTCTAAACCAATCAACACTTAAGAGTTCAGACTCGTTAAGTGAAACAATTGATGTTTCTACTGGCAATGAACCATGGGAAATGTTGAGGTCTGTGTGCCCTGAGCCATCTAAGAAGTTTGCTACCATTCATCACATGTCCAAGGCTAAAGTCACATGGGAGGCCCTAACTCAGTCGTTGTTACACTCTACTTGTCGCTATGACAAGGATGGTAGGCAGTTCTCGAGTTTGAATTCACTGCTTATTGCCAGGGGTACCGGAGAAAAACCATTTGCAGATTCTGTGACTAGGATAGAAGACAGACTGAAGAGCTCACTGGGTTGTGTGGAATGGAATCCTTTTCCTCTTGATTTCTGGATAAGTATGTTTCTAGCAAATAGAAATATTTATAGACCTGTTTACCTTGGGCGTAATGTTTTCCCATTTCAGGCCATGTCATTTCCTTGAGAATCATTAAAAAAAAAATTCTTTGTTTAACAGTTGCGCATGAGAATATGCTTTATAATGGTATAATACAACTCAAACAAAAAATATCATTCTCAAGGGAATGACATGTGACCTGATAAGGGAAAACATTACACCCAAGTGAAATAGATCTTTTTTGACGCTAGGAGTAGTCTTTTGACTCTTAGGCTTGTATCCGATTGCCTTATAAAAGATAACTTGTGCTATATTCCAATAAATTTGATTGACTTGGCATTCCTATAGACCCCTTGCACGTGACGTCAAAGTAGCTCAACTTGGAGGACAAAACAAAAGAATTTTAATCTCCTGAGAATGAGGGTTTATCAGGTCTTGCGTGGCATTTTAAATCTTAATCCAACACAAACGAAAATATGATACTAATTTTGGTATGCTCTTTTCAAATATCATATTTTCGTTTGTGTTATCTATAACGGGTCCTCTCGAGAGTTTGCTAAGCAAAGGTGTGTGCTAATAGTTGTCTGCTAGAATTTTCTTGAGATTAAAATATTAATCAAATAATCAAAATAATTAAAATATTTTAATCTCAAGAAAATTCTAGCAGACAACTCTTAGCACACAACTAGCACACACCTTTGCTTAGCAAACTCTCGCGTGTGCACAAGACGTCAGTTATAGGATAGTTAATACAGAGAACCCGTTATAGATACACGTTAAGTATTCAGTGACCAGAAATACTGTAAGATTTCATGTTATAAATGTATTTTTTGTTTCCTTTGTTTCTCAGGCCAGTACAGTGCTGCTGGATCACGTGATGCTCAATCTCTTACGCTCTGCTTAAACTCGAGTAGAATCATGGGTTTCTTGGATGATGTAACGACTAAGGCCAGAACAATGTATGACGTTGGAGCTTATGTACATTGGTTTGAAAAACACGGATGTACTAAGGTAAGAAATAAAATGTTAAACTTGCTATAATAAAGTTTTGGTAGTTACATCTCATCCTCCCAACATTCTGGTGCGGGAGACTTTCGGGAGGTATTTCTTTCAATCACTGTTTTCCTGAAAGAAACCCACTGGTACCTGGTTACAAATTTAGAGATTCCGGGATTCTTTAGGCGATAGATATTCAGCAGGAAACTACATGTATACACGGCAGAGTTGCGCAAAAAGACAGATCAAGTTGTCCAGCATTTTATTTAAGTTCTGACGTGTTTGATACTGAGAATCAAAATGTTGTGGATAATGGATGTCTTAAAATGAGGCGAGTCAGGCCGGGAATTCGAATCGAACTCTGACGTCGCACTGACAACCTACTATTACTCATCTACTATTAATCATCGTTAATAGCATTTCCTTGATCTTTTGGGATGTATTATTATGTATTAACTTTCCGATATGATTTCTTGTATTTATTCTAAGGATGAATTTCTGGATGCCTTTAGAACCTTGGATGGCGTAGTAGAGGAGTATCGATGTGCAACTTTATAGCAAAACAAAAAAAACTAAACAAAACAAAAGTGAAAATCGACTGCTTTAAAATGAAACGAAGACAAAAATAGAATGAATGGTACGCCATGAATATAACATGCGGCACTTCTTGAAGGTGCGCACACCAGGTACAGTTGTTGCTCACACCAGAATTGACAAGGGATAATGCTCGTAGAAACTTTTCCTTCACCAAAAATCGAGCCAAATATCAGTCAGCGGCAGACTAATAAACGTCGCATTTCATTGGCTACGAATATCACACCGTCCTTTACTAGTAATGGGTGCAGACTCTCTAAATTCACACGATGAAACTTTTGTGCACAACATTACAGATATTTCGAACGTATTTTTGCAGCGCCGTCGGTACCATTGTGCGTAACAATCGTACCACTACGTTCCCGCAACCCTTGCGACTCAATCCATCAAGGTCCCATGACGTATCTATTGTTTTTATTTTGGGGCAAAGCTTACTGATTAATAACTAGTTTGTGAAGCCGCGGCTACCCGAGCAATTTTTTGCTTGCACAGGCGACGCGATTTTTTGAAGTCACCAACGCGCTGTAAAAAGGGCACGCGATAACTGAAAAAAATCGCAAAAACAAGGTGCGAGAATCTAAATGAGTTGATTTTTTTGTGTGACAAAGTCGCGGACTTTGTCGCTCGTGTAGCCCCACCAAAAACTCGCGTCGCCTGTGCAAGAAAAATCAGGTTGCACTTAAAATTCGTCAAGTTTGCAGAAATATGAAACAGTTTCTCACATAATTTAAGGCTGTTGATTGCATATATGTGACACATGCTAGCGCTAGGTATTTTATCAGCGACTTTAAGAATTTTATTTTTGCCCGCTTAGTTTTTGTCCATGATATTATTTTTAAAACATCATATTTTGTACTAAAATTTACTTTGAAATAAAATATTTTTTACAAAATGTCGGGTACCAATAGTTCAGTGGTTTGGTTGTCATGTAATCGTGTCTTATAATCCCAGAACATTTTCAGCCATGTTGGATTGCAATTGTTTTATTTCATATATTTAAAGACATGCTAAAGATGTGCATTCACTTAGTTTTTCAAAAATATGACATTCATTCATCGCACCGAAAAACGCGGACATTTTCTGCTTCTCAACCCGCGAGAATGACAAGAAGTGACAGTTTTGTTCGAGATGTACTTTGTTTTTCACTCAAATAAATCATTATTAATAGTAGTGTTAGCTTTAATGTCTCATAGAAAAGAACAGTTTTGAAAATAGATTATTAGCTACAAATATATTCTACTACCTTTTTCCACTATAATTTGTAATTTTTACACCGAAATTATTTTTGTTTTACCAGACATTTTGAGAATATATTTACACAGGGTTGTCCTGGTTTCTAGTTTTACCAGAAATTTACATTCTCTGATGATGATCCTGCAATAAAGGTCGAAATATCTACTCGAAGATCGATATTTTTTCTCCCATTTTCTTGAACTGAATATCAGTTACGATGCAATTATTCGGATTGACTTTCATCTTTCCACTACTTGATGACTCGTCACGTAGCTCACGATAGGTGCTGAAATGATCGACTTCTAAGTCATTTTACTCGCAGTATTGCACGGTGACCCCTATGTTTTGGGGGCTTGTTTTGTGTGTTTTATGTTATTGTATCAACTGGCAAAGTTTCAGAAAATTGAAATTTACTTTGCATTGCCCGCGAACGTCCTTCCGCTCAAAGTCCCTTCTCGCTTATGACTATAAATGGATATATTTTGAAACGTCTGAAGGTACCTGATCGAGACATCAGACACTTCTTTCTTTATATTATGCAAGAATAGCGATGTTCACTGTTTACAAACATTGACGTCAAGGATCGTTTCTCATTCAAATTTGCCAACCATGAAACAAAATATTTGTTTCAGCAGCCAATAGCTCTCTGGTTGGCACACTAAATCAATAGGTGACGTCAGCGCGCATATCGCTATAGTGACAGAAAAGGACAGGAAGAGATTCAACGAGGAAAGAAAGCTTCTTGGATGTAGTACAACTCACTTGGTCTTGATTCCTTTTCCCTCTCAAGGTAAGTCTCAGAGAAATATTTGAAATTTAGGTTCCAAAACTCGAGTCAAAATACCTTGTCTTGCCATATTTAATATTATTATTTTTATTTATTTTTAACCAAATATTACAGTGAGAACGCTCGAACCATGAACACTTGATATTTTTATATTTTTATATTCTATGAACTTTCTACTGATTCAAAACTTCTGAAAATGAAGCACTGAACTCAAATAATCTTATTGTTCAAAATGAATCATATTTCCAATCGATTCACACAAGGGATAAAGGAGAGAAAAAGTATGGAAAAACCTCAAAGTGTTCACAGTTCGAGTGTCCTCACTGTAAACCCTCGTGAAATATGCCGGTTGTTACCTACTTACTTACGGAATACCAGGCACATTAACTTTCGATCTGTTATACGCTGTTTACTATTACCTGACCACAGTGTTAAATTAGTAAGATAGACTTTGAAAAAGCTGATGCTTTCGCTCAGGAATACAATCAGTGTACGATAGAAATACCGGTTCTGGAGCACAGCTTTCGACATTGAACTACGAGGGCCGTAAAGAATTTTGAAATTTTAAATTCGATAAATTTTCAGTTTTTATATAGATCTTCGTGTGGATTTTGGGTGACTTTCACTTTCGTTTTCCAAAGCTTCGCTGGTCTTTGAACAGGTGTATCTGGGGGAACCCCGATTGAAATGCGAGGGCCGGAAATAATTTTGAAATTTTAGAATTATTTACTGAAAAGTTGATTAAAATCGATACAAATAAAAAGTTTTCTCTCTTTTTCCAGTTTATATATCGATCTTGGTGTGGATTTTTAGTGACTTTCACTTTCGATTTCCAACGCTTTGCTGGTCTATGAAGAGGAGTATCTGATGGGAACCCTCTTTATGCTTGGTGAGACATGACGTCAACAATGGTGAAATATGATAGAGGTAATAGAAACAAATTCATTTTAAGGATATATTTATGCAAGCCGGGTACCTATCAGTATTACAGACTCTATTCAGTGCCCCATGAATATCCCTGTTCTGTACACATACTTAGGTAGTCTGCTCAGCTGCAAAACGGGATAAACATAACGATGAGTGATACTACGAGTACCGACAACATTATTAGAAAGAGCGAAAGAGCACTAGCATGGTTTACGGCTGCTTCTGCAACGTATTTGGACCTTGGACTGACTACAGAACAACGGATCTGTCTGTATGGAGAGTGCTTAGGGATAGCCCAGGAACACAGTGATTCGAGGCTCCTTTATCTTTGTGCTAATGCTTTCGTTAAATTAGTTAAACCTGTAATGGATCATAAGATGATCGAGATGATGGAGTACTCGCTGTTAGCCAATTCCCTTTTGGACAAAGAAGAATATGATGATGCTATTTTATACAGTAAAAAATGTCTTCACATCGCACAAGAATATGGTTATAAAGTGGCTGAGATGAGTGCGTCCATGACGTTAGGGAATTCCCACTTCAAGAAAGAAGAATATGATGATGCTATATTATACAGTAAAAATTGTCTTCCCATCGCAAAAGAATCTGGTGATAAAATGCTTGAGATGAGTGCGTACATGACGTTAGGGAATGCCCACTTGAACAAAGAAGAATATGATGATGCTATATTATACAATAAAAAATGTCTTGCCATTGCACAAGAATCTGGTGATAAAGTGGCTGCGATGAATGCGTACATGACGTTAGGGAAAGCCAGCTTCAACAAAGAAGAATATGACGATGCTATATTATACAGTGAAAAATGTCTTACCATCGCACAAGAATCTGGTGATAAAGTGGCTGAGATGAATGCGTACATGACGTTAGAGAATGCCCACTTCTACAAAAAAGGATATGATGCTGCTATATTTTACAGTGAAAAATGTCTTCACATCGCACAAGAATCTGGTCATAAAGTGGCTCAGATGGATGCGTACATGACGTTAGGGAATGCCCACTTGAAAAAAGAAAAATATGGCGATGCTATATCATACAGTGAAAAATGTCTTCCCATCGCACAAGAATCTCGTCATAAAGTGGCTGAGATGAATGCATACATGACGTTAGGGAATGCCCACTTCTACAAAGAAGAATATGACGATGCTATATTATACATTGAAAAATGTCTTCTCATCGCACAAGAATCTGGTCATAAAGTTATTAAGATGGATGCGTACATGACGTTAGGGAATGCCCACTTGAAGAAAGAAGAATATGACGATGCTATATTATACAGTGAAAAATGTCTTCCCATCGCACAAGAATCTGGTGATAAAGTGGTTGAAATGAGTGCGTACATGACGTTAGGGAATGCCCACTTGAAGAAAGAAGAATATGACGATGCTATATTATACAGTGAAAAATGTCTTCCCATCGCACAAGAATCTGGTGATAAAGTGGTTGAGATGAGTGCGTACATGACGTTAGGGAATGCCCACTTCTACAAAGAAGAATATGACGATGCTATATTATACATTGAAAAATGTCTTCCCATCCCACAACAATCTGGTGATAAAGTGGCTGAGATAAATGCATACATGAAGTTAGGGATTGCCCATTTTAAAAAAGAAGAATATGATGATGCTATTTTAAACAGTGAAAAAAGTCTTCACATCGCACAAGAATCTAGTCATAAAGTGGTTGAGATGAATGCGTACATGACGATAGGGAATGCACACTTGAAGAAAGAACGATATGACGATGCTATATTATACAGCACAAAATGCCTTCCCATCGCACAACAATCTGGTCATCAAGTGGCTGAGATGAATGCGTACATGACGTTAGGGAATGCCCACTTGAAGAAAAAAGAATATGACGATGCTATATTATACAGTAAAAAATGTCTTCCCATCGCACAAGAATCTGGTCATAAAGTGGCTGAGATGAATGCGTACATCACGTTAGGGGATGCCTACTTCTACAAAGAAGAATATGACGATGCTATATTATACAGCAAAAAATGTCTTCCCATCGCACAAGAATCTGGTGATAAAGTGGCTGAGATGAATGCGTACATGACGTTAGAGAATGCCCACTTCTACAAAAAAGGATATGATGCTGCTATATTTTACAGTGAAAAATGTCTTCACATCGCAAAAGAATCTAGTCATAAAGTGGCTGAGATGAGTGCGTACAAGGCGTTAGGGAATGCCCACTTTTACAAAGAAGAATATGATGATGCTATTTTAATCAGTGAAAAATATCTTACCATCGCACAAGAATGTGGTTATAAAGTGGCAGAGATGAATGCGTACACGACATTAGGGAATGCCCACTTGATAAAAGAAGAATATGACGATGCTATATTATACAGCAAAAAATGTCTTCCCATCGCACAAGAATCTGGTCATAAAGTGGCTGAGGTCAAAGCGTACAAGACGCTAGGGAATGCCTACTTCTACAAAGAAGAATATGACGATGCTATATTATACAGTAAAAAAGCTCTTCCCATCGCACAAGAATCTGGTCATAAAGTGGCTGAGATGAATGCGTACATCACGTTAGGGAATGCCCACTTGAAGAAAGAAGAATATGACGATGCTATATTATATAGTAAAAAATGTCTTCCCATCGCACAAGATTCTGGTGATAAAGTGGCTGAGATGAGTGCGTACATGACGTTAAAGAATGCCCTCTTGAAGAAAGAAGAATATGACGATGTTATATTATACAGTAAAAAATGTCTTCCCATCGCACAAGAATGTGGTAATAAAGTGGCTGAGATGAATGCGTACATGACGATAGGGATTGCACACTTGAAGAAAGAACGATATGACGATGCTATATTATACAGCACAAAATGTCTTCCCATCGCACAACAATCAGGTCATAAAGTGAATGAGGTCAAAGCGTACCAGACGCTAGGGAATGCCCACTTGAAGAAAGAAGAATATGACGATGCTATACTATACAGTAAAAAATGTCTTTCCATCGCACAAGAATGTGGTGATAAAGCGGCTGAGATGAGTGCGTACATGACGATAGGGAATGCCCACTTGAAGAAAGAAGAATATGATGATGCTATGTTTTATAGCAAAAAATGTCTTCCCTTCGTACAAGAATCTGGTGATAAAGTGGCTGAGATAAATGCGTACATGACGATAGGGAATGCCCACTTGAACAAAGAAGAATATGATGATGCTATATTATACAGTGAAAAATGTCTTGCCATTGCACAAGAATCTGGTGATAAAGTGGCTGAGATGAATGCGTACATGACGTTAGGGAATGCCCACTTGAACAAAGAAGAATATGACGATGCTATATTATACAGTGAAAAATGTCTTACCATCGCACAAGAATCTGGTGATAAAGCGGCTGAGATGCATGCGTACATGACGTTAGGGATTGGCCACTTGAAAAAAGAAGAATATGGCGATGCTATATTATACAGTGAAAAATGTCTTCCCATCGCACAAGAATCTGGTCATAAAGTGGCTGAGATGAATGCGTACATGACGTTAGGGAATGCCCACTTCAACAAAGAAGAATATGACGATGCTATACTATACAGTAAAAAATGTCTTCTCATCGCAGAAGAATCTGGTCATAAAGTGGCTAAGATGGATGCGTACACTACGTTAGGGAATGCCCACTTGAAGAAAGAAGAATATGACGATGCTATATTATACAGTAAAAAATGTCTTCCCATCGCACAAGAATCTGGTCATAAAGTGGCTGAGATGAATGCTTACACGATTTTAGGGAATGCCCACTTCTACAAAGAAGAATATGACGATGCTATATTATACAGTGAAAAATGTCTTCCCATCGCACAAGAATCTGGTCATAAAGTGGCTGAGATGAATGCTTACATGACGTTAGGGAATGCCTACTTGAGGAAAGAAGAATATGATGATGCTCATTCATGTTTAACAGAAGGCATGACAATAGCTATGGATCTAGGAGACAATGATAGCATCAGCGTTTTCAGTACTTTTCTTAGCATGATTCATGAAGAAGTTGGTATAACAGAAGAAGATGAAAAGTTATCAATAGCAGCCTTTAAGCATACTGCAGTTGATGTTTTTAAAATTCAAATTCAAAGCTTCCTCCCCTTGCTCCATTTGTTTAATTGCTATAAGCGCTATCAATATCATAAAGCACAACATGAATACGAAAACGCCATTTCATGTCTTGAAGAGGCTGAGGTGGCTGTTGCAGCAACACACGGGAATAGCAGTGTTCAATTTAAGTTACTATCATGGACATGTAAGTACGGAATCTCGAAGATGTATGTTTTACTCGGACAATACGATACAGGTGTGCGGTATCAACACGAAGCACTAGATGCCGCACGCAAAGACGGCACAAAGTCCCAACAGGCAATGTCCCATTTTAGCCTTGGAGAAGTCTATTATAAACTTAAGCAATTTGAGAATGCAGAGAAGTCATTCAAAGAATCCTTAAAGTGCTATGAATTGATATTTGATGGTCTTAAGCAAAACGATCGATTCAAAATAGCTTTTGTTGATAAACACAAAAAGGCTTACAAGATGCTTCTAAAGGTTCTTATTGAAACAAATAAGAAAGAAGAGGCTCTGGTTTTGTCGGACCATTATCGTGCAAAAGCCCTGAAAGATCTCCTTGTTTCAAGCTATGGAATGAAAAAAGAACAAGTTGCTAAAGAAGGTTTACAGTACGTTGATGTTCAGTCTCTTGTCTCCAACAGGAACTACACTCTTCTGTTTTATTCAACGTGTTTTGACGATTTGTGCTCCTTTCTAGTAGAGGCAGGAAACGAGCTTGAATTTTCAGTCCAGCAATACTTTGATCAATACTTGGAGACGCTTGTTGATAACACATTTGACGAAATGAAAGTGCGTCAAGTAGTCAACTTTGCCGAGGACAGATCATTAGACGTCATGGACGACTCTGAAGAAAACAAGAGTCCCAAGAAAGATAAATTAACACAATTATTGACGCGAGAGAAAGAAGAAAGGTTGTCAGAACAATGCCATTCTACGTGTGGAAGCAGAGGAAATCCATCAGAAAACAGTGATGAGAGCAGCCTGACCAGCGGCCTGGAAATATTGTACCACACGTTAATACACAATATCAAGTGCTTAATTAAACAAGACGAAATTGTCATTATTCCTGAAGGTCCCTTGTGCAAATTACCATTTGCTGCCCTACGGGACCCAGATACGGGACATTATTTGTCAGAGACAATGTGAATTAGAATGGCTCCTTCGATGGCATCTTTAAAGCTTCTCCAAGAGTCTCCAGTGGAGCATCACTCCAGTAAAGATGCATTGATAATTGGTGCTTCAGTAGCTGGTGAATTCATGTTGAATGGAGTTAAAACTGAATTTCCCCTCATAGATGGCGCAATAGAAGAGGCAGATGAAATTGCTCTTTTACTTGGAGTTCAACCGTTATTGGCAGGTATGGCTACAAAGCCTGTGGTCATAAAGAGACTTCAAGAAGGAGCGTCTGTTGTTCACATTGCAGCACACGGTAATCTAGAAAAAGCCACCATCGTACTTGCTCCTTCTCCTGAAATAAGAGCGGCAAAAAAGATACCAGACGAAGAAGATTACATGCTGACCATGGCTGATGTACAGCAGGCTCAAGTACGTGCACAGTTAGTTGTGTTAAGCTGCTGTGACAGTGGACGTGGTGAAATCAAAGCTGAAGGAGTAGTTGGCATGTGTCGAGCTTTTCTCGCGTCAGGAGCTCGTGCAGTGGTGGGATCCCTGTGGAAAATCGATGACGAAGCTACGTGGAAATTTATGGAAACGTTTTACACGTATCTGAAGGACGGTAAAAGTGCAAGTACAAGCCTGCATCTGACGATGAACGACATGAGAAGAACGCCACAATACAGCGAACCGAAGTACTGGGCTCCTTTCTTTTTGATGGGCGATGACGTGACGATCAAGTTTGAAGATTAGCACAGTGAAGATGAGATTGAGACATGTATCGAGGAAATGTTCCTCTGGACATTATTTTCATAAACAGTGAGTAACATATGACAATTATCCAGTTTAGAGATTCAAGGACTCAGTTTAGTGCAAAACCTATTTTAGTTGGGAGGGGGCGTATATACGTAGGTCAAAACCAATAAAGCGAGGTCAGTTTGACACAGAAAATATAATGTACAAGATTTTTGCATTAGTATTATTTTCTTTCTGTGTCAATCTTGATGTCAGCCTCTCACAGCAAAAAAAGTTTTGACAATATATATGAAATATTCAGTGTATAATTTAAAGTGGGACAACGATAAGATTTCAGTGAACCGTTTGAAAGGTGATTTTTCCGATTAAAATGACAACAATAGTTTAACTAGTAAAAATGGAAATTTGATGTTAAAATTAATTAAGATAAAAAAAACAATCATACATTGAATGTTGAGTTGAATTATGTATTAATGCCGTCCGCCATTAATCCATATGGCACTTTGAAAGGCACACTTCGATGAAAATTGGAAACTGAATATTTCTATCTGAAGGTGAATATAGTTAGATAACTTGCTACTCTCCGCCAAAACAAAAATGCATTTTAAGCTCATTATCACAGAGAAATTTGTCATTTATTCACAATTTAGATGCTAAAATACTTGACAATTTCCATTCTCTTCTGAGTAAGAGGAAAATATTGCTTCATGGTGATTATTGGAGCTGTATAGATAGGTTTAATTAAGTTCCAAGTCATTTTTAATTTTTATCGATTTTAATCCAAGTGCTCCTTAGAATATCGTTTCGACATGTTAATATGAATGCTATAAGGATGTCAACAAATTTGAAAAAATAATAAGGACGATTTTATCGTCGTCCCACTTGAAGTTAGAGCCATATATAGTACCTAGTCTAGGACACCGACCTTGATAACAAGAGTTAACTGATATGGTCACCCTAGCTTCATGTAACCGATATTCCAGAAGCACGGGTAGCGTAGCGGAGGTCGCTCGCCTATCACTAATTACCTTGCTGGCAGAGTCTCTCTTTTATCTCCCCCGAGCGGGAGAAATTAAAGGGAGACCCTTCCAGCAGGGTAACAATTACTCCTGATCGAGAATACACCAGTTTCACATTCGATGAAAACCACTGTGGTATTTCAAAAAATTGGTATTCAACTTGCACATTCTTTACTAGACTTGCTCCAAGTCGACCTCTCTGAGACTCACAGAGTTACGAGCGAAGCAAATGAAAAGAAAAAGATAACATAGCAAACGTCGAAATCGAGTTTCGCGCCAAAAATGGCGTGTATTTCTATATCTCGCGCTAATTTTTGTACGTTGATCAAGAGCGCGAGCATAATTCAGCGACCTGTTTTTGGGTCGCTAAAATTGGCGGGAAGCAAGTTGGAAAAATCCTTCGTCCAGCGCTTGTGATCCTGGTCCAGGTTGGGCAGCCTGTGCTTTATTTTCCGCGTTAACTAGAGCGGACGGAGACGAAAGACTTTGCGAAAGTCTAATTCTTTACATTACAGTTGACTTTTGCAAATCATTAACAAAAAGCCAACTGTAATGTAAAGAATGTCCAAGTGGAATAATAATAATAAAATCGAACCCTGAGACAACCTCTGGGCTGATCTAAGTCAGGGCACGGCTAACTCACGGATCGAACCCTGAAACAACCTCTGGGCTGATCTAAGTCAGGGCATGGCTTACTCACGGATCGAACCCTGAAACAACCTCTTGGCTGATCTAAGTCAGGGCATGGCTTACTCACGGATCGAACCCTGAAACAACCTCTGGGCTGATCTAAGTCAGGGCACAGCTAACCCACAGATCGAATGGGCATTCCTAGCGTGTTGGATTTTGCGGAGGTAGGAGAGCCGGAGAACGCAAGGGAAATCCCTGAAGTCAGGAGAGAGAGCCAACAACCTCTACTCGCAAGTGATGCTGACTGAGTACAGGAATCTGTCCCTGCCCCAAAGGTAGATAGATAGATACTTTATTAATCATAAACATTGCAGCCGATAAGGCTGAATTACGTTAAGATTACAAAAAAGAACAAATATATTAAGAATATTAAGAAAAATGCATTAAAATACTAGAAAAAACACGTACGATAAATTGGAAAATATATATTCTATGCTATATAAAGGGTTTATGAAAAAATTATAGGATATAAAATATTTATAAAATCGATATAAGGGAATTAAAAATTATAAAACTATTCTTCATGCGATCTGTATGAAAAGCCTTAACACTAAATGAGTGTTTCCTTCTAAGATTAATGGTACACGAATTGGTGGGTGGCAGCAAGGTATTAAGTTTATGGCTTGGGTCCCTAACTATATCATTAAATAATTTGGCTGTAAGATCCTCACGGCGAGCATGCAGAGGAATAAGACTCGCTGATAATAAAGCTTCCTCATATGATTTGAAAGGAAAAATAATACGCATAGCGCGCTTCTGACACCTGCGACAAGCTGTTATGAAAAACTTGGAACCCATACTCAGTTATAGATCGTATGCAAGTAATAAAAAACAGAACTAGATCCTTGCTCTTAACACCAGAACGCTTAAGTTGGCTGAGAAAAAATAAGCGCTTATTAACTTTCCTAATTATTTCATCAATGTCATTGCCAGAAATATTGGACATTGTCAGCGGTGTTACGCATGAATGAAAATGAAGTGGTTTTCTAGAGGAAAAATATAACTACATGGTTTCCAAGCACATATTTATATTCAACTATGATGTTAGTAAAACAATTCTTGCCAAAAAATAGTTACTTGACAATCAAAAGAACAACTATTATTTTTCTGTTGATAAGCCTCACCACAGGAAGCCCATGAAGGACAAGAAACAAGTTTCAAACGTAAATCGTTACTTTAAGCTTCCTTATTGTATCTCAGCAGTCAATAGGAGCTTGTAAAAACAAAATGGCGATATTTAGGGGGTTTTGAAGCTGTTTGGAGCAGTTCTCTGTGGGTTCTTGTCATTTTTAACTGAAAACTACGAGCTAACAACGCGTCGAATCGCTTAAAATTTAACCTAACTTCAAGCTTCTTGGGAACCTACATTCTGAAGGCATGCTGTCTATTTTGAGCGGTTTTGGATTTATTAAACACTCGTTTGGTGATATCGAGGTGGAGCTCTTTTACTTTTAAATTTTTTCGAGCTCAAATAAGACGATTTTGGGGTCAAGTGTGGCCAGATTTATAGACGATGTATGGAATCTAGAGCTTTCGAAACCTTTCGAAGGCAAGTAGTCCGGGAACCAATATGTCGCATGATTCAATGATCATTTTACGCTTATTTAGTAGATTGTAGGGTGGGTTGTTTGTCGCGATGTGGAGCTCAGAGGAAATAAAACCCTATTCGCCGTAAATAGAGGAAGCTCTATATTCCCCATACATTTCCTATAAGACTCGGCGGCTATTTTGTAAGCTGAAACGCATCATTGCGCATGTATGAGCAGGCTCATGTCCCATATTTCTGGCAATGGGATATTCTACTTTAAATCGTTAGATATATTGAGACCTAGGATTTTAGTATAATCTACGATCTCTAGGTTTTTGTTATTTATGGTAATGGGATGGAAATTAACCTGAGCTTTACTAAAAGGTGAGAGGCACTGAAGTGCAATACCACCACATCACCATTGATGTGAAATATCATTGGTTCTCGGCTTGGGATATTTTTAGAAGAGAAAAGGGAACTTCTTGGATGTAATAGAATGAAAAATATTATTCATCGTGAAGAAATAATAAAGAAAAAAATATCATAAAGAAAGGATATTGTTGTGTTCTTATACGGCCATGTTTATTCTCTCGTGCTCTTCCGCGCGCATGCGCATACATCATATGATTTAATAATTAACTAATACAATATCTTCCCTCTTCTTAGATATGTTCAACTGGGAATAGAATCTTGCAAACATAATGACTCGAGTCAGTCTAATCACAGAATGTACTTGTTAACTTGCTTTTCACAAAGTTAATTACTACTGAATTAAATGTAAACGTTCTCTCTCTGTGCAATCAGCATTCTTCTATGATTTAATAATTAACTAATACAACAGATACTTATTCGTTTGTCTCACGATTGTGGGTCATTTGTAGTGAACCGCGACCTATAAGGGTCGACACCCCCATCGTTATACACGCAGAGTCAAGGAAGCAAATCAGATCCGAGTCCACCCTAATAATATAGAAATCCCCGAGGTGTGGATGCCGACAATAAAGGGGCATTCCTTTTCAATATACAAAACCATCAAGAGAGCATAAGTAAGAGAGGGAAACTTCTTAATTTCGCGCGCGCCATGTGAATTCCCGGTTGGGCTATTCTTAGCATTCGCATAAAGTCAATTTTCGCCTCACCCTACTCCAGTGCGTCAAAAATTGTGTGCTTCATCCAAACCTGGAAGTAGCGAAAACATGTAAAGATTTTTGGGGAAAAACATAAATTTCTCGTCTTTTTGAGTGTTCAACAGCCTCAGTCGTGTTTTATCAGAAAATAGAACATAGCCAATCTTGATCTTTTTGCTTTATCTTATAGATAAAATCGACGAAAAGTATTTTGTTTTTGAGCGCGCGCGCACACGTCCACGCCATCAAAAAACTAAAAACCAAACGACTTTGGATGCTATAAATAGCCCAACCGGGAATTCACATGGCGCGCGCGGTATTAAGAAGTTTCCCTCTCTTATTTATGCTCTCTTGTAACCATATAAAAAAGTTGTGAACAGAATATGTCCAATATGCAACATAGAAATAGAAGATGAAGCTCACTTCTTATTAAAATGTCTACTGTACGAAGAAAAAAGAAGAGAGCTTTACATAAATATATAGAGAAAGAGATCGCTGTCACAACTCAAAATGTCTGATGACGATCTCTTTTTCCTGTTAATAAATCCCCCCAATGTAAAAAGTGCACAAAAAATAACTGCAAAACATATATATGAAAACATAGTGTTAAAGTAAAAAATAACAGAAATTAGATAAACAATATTTAACAAATAGAAAACGTTTGCCGTGTTTACATAGCCTGATATAAACACGAGGGAAGTTTGGGAGAAGTCGAGAGCTGTTGTGTAATACCGAGCCGCAGGCGAGGTTTACAAAGAGCTCAAGACTTTTCCCAAACTTTTTCCGAGTGTTTATATCAGGCTACGTAAAAACGGTATAACGTTTAAGACTGTTTAATTAGATTCATGTGATATATGCAAATATATAAGTTTGGTTTATATTTGGAAAAGACAACAGATGATTTTGCTCCACTTAATTGGAAACAGAATCCTGGAGGAAAATAGGTGTGTCAAATAATCGAATAAAAGATCAATGTGATGAGAAGAAACTTTAGCAAACAGCCGGAATAATTGAGTGGTTAGTAATTCTAAACTACGGTTTCAAGCAATTGCCAAATACTAGAAGTTGAGAGAGCAATAGCAATTTATTAAAACTTATTTTAGTAGTGTGTCGGCAAGAAAACTCCTCTTTTTTTTAATTAAGAAAGCTTCTTTTCTTCTTGTAAAATTATCACCAAAAGTGTCACCAGATTGTAGGTAAATTTTTCGCATTTATTTACTGATAACTAATTGGCAACAATTTGAAAAAAAATGCAAGAAAAAAATGCGAAATATGAAAAGTAAATAGAAGAGAATAGAATGCGAAATATGAAAAGGAAATAGAAGAGAATAGAATGCGAAATATGAAAAGGAAATAGAAGAGAATAGCATGCGAAATATGAAAAGGAAATAGAAGAGAATAGAATGCGAAATATGAAAAGGAAATAGAAGAGAATAGAATGCGAAATATGAAAAGGAAATAGAAGAGAAGTCAAAAAACTAAATCAAATAAAAAGATAGCCTTCTGTTCTGATCAATAAAATGTCTTTTAGTTGACAAACAGTATCGACATAAAAATACATGCGTCAGCGATGGTGTTGAATAAAACAATCAATATTTCAAGCTTTCTTAAAATCCTATTGAACAAACTTCAGGTGGATCCCAACTAATTCAGAAGGAATTTCAGTAAAATTTTATCTCGCTGGTTTGTCAAAACTAACGCGTCAACTCAACTGGATTTTTCATAGCGGAGCTCCCGCGCGGAGTACCATACTTAAGGAAAAATGGTAACCCATCGAGTTGATTTTTCATGGCTTGATTTGTCCATACATACGTCCGTCCGTGTACCACTATGCACAGGGCTCCCGCGCACTTTGCTTTCTCACAAATGCACGGAAAAAATCGCAATAATGTAGTCAAAGGTGGATCAAGAAGTATTTTTTCTTATTTTTGCAATGCGAAAATAAGTTTAATCGAAGTCATGTCTGTCCTAAAGTGAACAAAAACAATTTTTCGACTTTAGCGACTTGCTAAAGAAGATTTAGCAAGGGAAGATTCTTAATCTTACGATGAAGTTTCGTGACTGAAACTTCAGTGAGAGAAAAAGTGGCCTGTAGACCAGAAAAACCTGATTATACCGCCAGAATAATATTTCAGTTCCGTAGAAAACACTTCATAGAAGGTAAATTCATTAATGTTAAAACTGATATTTCGTAAAAAATCGACAAAAATATGTAAACTAGCTGGAGAAACTCTCAGACAAGCCAAGGACGTTGCTTCGGCAAACATTAACATAAAAACTAGGATAGTTTGTCGTTTTTACTGCATTTTAGATTTTTATCATCTTTTTCTTCAATACTTGTGAACCAAAAAAGCGATATTTGAAGCTTTGATTTTTTGTTTTTGATCCCATTTCAAGAAAAAGGGCTAAGGCTTAGTAAAAAGACTTAGTTCTTTGAAAAAATATATTTGAGGGCCAGCGGCCTCACGCGAGAAATTCTGATGTCAAAACAAGATTCCATATTTCATAATCATATGGAAATTTTGACATTTTTATAGATACTTTATTTTAATGTTGAATGAAATATGAAAAGGGAATACATATCACACCAAATATTTGCTATTTAACGGAGCATTTCATTTTGCTATCATTATTACACAATCGCAAAAATGATGAGCTTGTTTTTTTATGGATCAGCTTATGCTTTTGTAAGATATTTCGCTCGATAATAAAGTTAAGAATAAATCTGAAAAAACTTTTCAAATACCAACTTACTAACAAAGAAAATTATTATCTTGCATTAATGAATATGTCTCTTGTTACAGTGTGAAATTCAAGTGAATGTAAGCTTAAGCTTATAATATTTTTCGACAATTTTCAGTGTAGTTCACTTTCCACCTAAAAAACTTAAGATTTGCTGAATAAAATCCTTTGTTTATACATGTTTTGTATTTGGTTTGTATAACGACTAAAACTAGTTATAGAATAAGCCACTTCACGGTTTCGTCCGCCATCTTGGAATTTGGACAAACAAGGCAAAATTGTAAACAAACAACTTAAACGGAAAGTCGTTTTAGAAAGTACAATGAGTGAAAAGAAAAATTTAAACCTGGATTTAAAACAGGAGCATATTTGGAGCATAGAATGGGTTCAGTCTATGGACAGCAAGGGCATCGCCAACTATTCCGGCCATGCGCCCGCGATGCGTCAGCGGTAGTCATAATAAATGCTTTACAAAATGGCTACTGAATTTTGTAAGGAAATGTATGGGGATCATAATTAATATCGCAAATAAGAATATAAATAATAAATACCTGCAGTTTGCCGAAGTGAAATCTTATTAAGCAACATGAGATGGTCTCAGAATCATAAAAATTCAGTTGTAATGTTAACATTTTACTTTTCGTTTCAACTTGTCTTCACGAAGGCCTTTCATCCCATACATTTCTTTGTGCCTATAGTGAAATTTGATGAAAATGAGGAAAAAACAAGTCTGGTAAGTATACTTCAAGGATTGGAATTTCATTTGCCGGACCGGATCAATAAACTAGACCCGTTTGCCAACCAAATACCAATTTTGAAGTTCAAAACAAGAATATTTACTTTTCGTTTTTTTTTTTTTGTCTAAAAACGCATAAAAATTGAAAAGTCCCAAACCTGGTTCATCATCAGTCTCCGCTGTCTCTTGTTCACGTCACAGTCCGAAATCATGAGCGATTTTTTACCCGAAAAAACGAGAAAAGTAGGACAATCTTGGTACCAAAATTCACATCAGAAACTCAGCTTCCCAATGCCGCAATTCATTTTGAGATTACTGCAAAGCAAAGTATGTTGTCAGCAGTTAAACCTGTGGCAATTTTACTTCCGGTGAAAATGCCCGCGAAATTTAGAGACGTTTGCGGCTGTATGTTTTTCGTTTTTTACAATTGGATGTTTCGTACATGACAACACTGGAAAAATTGTTCAATTGATTGTAGTCGTGAGAGACACGAACTCTTTTGGATGCCATTTTGAATTTGGTCGAGTTTTCATTGGACATTCCGCTGACCTAAAACGGGCGCACAAGACCGGAATAGTTGGCGATGGCATAGCTAAAGAAAATAGTCCTTCATGGTCTCTTGATATTGATCATTTATTTGTAAGGCCAACTTTTATCTCACCAATATTCCACCTTGACAAGCTTAATTTTTAACACAAGAAGGTACAGTACATGCAGTGTATTTGCATGATCATCAACTCAGTGATATTATATACTTCGACATTTATCTGAGCAAAGTGGCTTCAACACTATAAACTTTTCCTTGTCAAATATTGCTGAAAGAACTATAAGTTAGCTGCCACGAAGACAAACTCAAAAAAGGCTTCAATATGATTCTTTATATCTCAAAAAGTACTGGGGATCGTTTACACCACATGATGTGCGGTAGTTTCAATACGAGATCCCTTTTATTTCAAAAGTATAAACGACAGAAGTGTGAAGCAAGTAGTTTCAGGCAACGAATGAGAATAAAGTTAATCATAAGCGAGACTTTGAAGCCAAACTTTTATGATACCTTCCGGCAATATAACATGCATTTTAAGTAATGGTCCTAGTAAGAACTAGGCAGGCAAACGGCAATGGAATGTAGAAAGGTGCTAATTGTGTATTGTATAATCCGTCCATCTCATTGGTTAAAACATGAAAATCTGCCATAATGTCAAAACTAAGCGGATTTTTTAATATTTTATTTGAGATCTGATTCCCTTTTCATCAGACAGACATATTTATTTACACCTCTAAATCTAAAGATATTTTTACAAATATATATAAATACATTTTAGATATTAATTATAAATAGATTGTTAATGTATAAATAGAAAATTACATATTAGAAATTTGTATATGTATACAAGCTATTTACGAAACCAAATTGATAAATAATTATATAAATAGAAATGTAATAATTATTATATATAAATGTGAATTTTTGTAATATGTATTATCATAAGTAAATATATATATTTATATATAGAGAGAGAGAGAGAGA
Source organism: Anthopleura xanthogrammica (assembly GCA_964019055.1). Classification (NCBI taxonomy): domain Eukaryota; kingdom Metazoa; phylum Cnidaria; class Anthozoa; order Actiniaria; family Actiniidae; genus Anthopleura; species Anthopleura xanthogrammica. The sequence continues at coordinate 25,653,417 of OZ025206.1, read as the reverse complement.
GAGAGCAAAAAAGATAATTTCAGGTGTATATACAGATAAGGGAATAAGTTGATGAAAAAATTTAGTATTTTTCAATCAAATTAGATATAAATGTAGATTTGAAAATAGCTTTTGATTTTGATTTCATTGAAGTGTCTATTTCATTCCATACTTTAGGTCCTTGAAAGCAGAAAGAAAATTTACCGTAATTTGTTCTTACTTTAGGAATACATAAGGATTGTCTTGCTGCGAATCTTGTGTTGTATGAGTGTCGATTTGTAGTTAAATTGAAAAAGTTATTGAAAGCAACTGGTAGATTATTTGTGTGAAAGTCATACATTAGAAGAGCAATGTGAAGAGTTACTAAGTCAGACAATTTAAGAATTCCAAGTTGTTTAAAGAGAGGGCTGCTATGTTCGTCAAAAGCTGAGAATGTTATAATGCGAACAGCTCTCTTTTGTAACAAGAACAAAGGTTTTAAAGTGCTAGTATAAGTATTTCCCCAGACAGAGATTCCATAATTCAAGTAAGGGTAGATTAGTAAGGGAATGGTCAATGTTTAGCGTGCGTATATCCAGTTCTGGATGCACGCAGGAGGTTGCTTAAGCACGATAGAAGCGTAAGAGTCGCACGAGTCGCAGCCGAGTGCGACTCTAGCTTCTTGAGTGCTTAAGCAGCCTCCCAAGTGCATCCAGAACTGGATATAAGCACAGCTAAGCATTGACCATTGCTTTTATAACATAGCTGTTCATTTCATGCTGATGGACTGAAGCCTCTGTCCAACTTACGCGCGCGCGCAGAAAATTAGTTGAAAAAATTCAAAATTTCTTTCAACAATGTCACCAAAAAGTATTTTCCATCAGAAATTTATAAGAACAAAAAAACAAAATGATTTAAGAAATGCTTTGTCTTTCGAAAGACAATTTTTAATGTTCGGGGGAAAAAAAGACAAAAAAAAACCCGGTTGAAAACGATTTTTGACTTCAGCGCGCGAGCTTGTTCAAAGATATCCAACCAACCAGAGCGCGCATTATATCGTGACGTACCTATGACGTGAGCGCGCGAGCGTGCACAATCTATTTCTTGTTCATGGATATCCAACCAACCAGAGCGCGCGTTATATCGTGGCTATGTTATAATGAATAATATAGTTGAATTAGTACCTTAGAATTAACATAGGGACGCAATTTAGATAGGATTCCTATGGTTCTTTTAGTTTTTTTAGTAATATATTGAAAATGAACTTTAAAGGTTAAGTGAGAGTCAAGTTTAAAACCAAGATAATTAACATTGTTTTTACATTCAATAGGTATATGATTTATGTGAAGATTAGGAAGATAAGTAAGTTTTTTCTGCAGTGGATGGAAAATTACAAAATTAGTTTTATCTATGTTTAGTGAAAGTCGATTACTTGAAAGCCACATATAAATTCTAGCCAAGTGAATATTGACGAATTTCTCTAACTCAATTATACTCTTATGGGCGTAAAATATATTTGAATCGTCTGTAAATAAATGAAATTCAAACAAGTCAGAGCTGTTTTTAAAGTCGTTTATATATAGGAGGAATAGTAATGGACCCAGTACACTTCCTTGAGGAACACCACAAATAACATTTTTTTCATCAGATTTAGACCAATACATACTAATTGTCGTCTATTGGACAAGTAAGATTTAAACCAATCAAGGGGCAACCCCCTTATTCCATAATGTTCTAGTTTTTTCAAAAGTATGCTGTGATCCACACTATCAAAAGCTTTGCTGAGATCTAAAAAGATGCCACAGGAATATTTCTTTTCTTCAATTGCTTGTTGGACTTTATCAATTATAAGTAATGTATTGCTTGTGTGGTTGAATGTTTGGTTCTAAATCCAAATTGATTATCAAATAATATTCTTTTGTTATCAAGAAAGTTAAATAGTCTTTTGTACATCAGTTTTTCTAACAATCTATTAAAACATGATAAGAGTGAGATTGGTCTATAATTGCTAACACAAGTTAGAGAGCCTTTCTTAAAAACAGGTATTACATGAGCAAGTTTGAATTTATCAGGTACAATCCCAGTTAAAAATGAGCAATTGAAGAGTTTTTGTCTAACACAAGTTAGAGAGCCTTTCTTAAAAACAGGTATTACATGAGCAAGTTTGAATTTATCAGGTACAATCCCAGTTAAAAATGAGCAATTGAAGAGTTATTGTTGTTGAATTGCCACACGATCGTACTAACTTTTATACAAATTATCTACTTGATTTGTTTATTCAGTTCTCAAAATGTTAGTGGAACTATCTAAATACTTTATTTTTAAAGAAGTTTTGATAAAAATTTGAGAACAGAAGAAACAAATCAAATCAATAATTTGTATAAAAGTTAGTACGATCGTGTGGCAATTCAACAACAATGTCCGAACTTTTTGGTGACCGTAACATGATGCACCACGTGAAAGCTTAGAGGTCAAACGGTGAATTGAGGTGGGTCCATGAAATCTAAAGGAGAAATACTAGTGGGGGCAATTGAGCTTGCCATCTTCTCACCAATACTAGAAAAATAATCATTGAATGTATTAGCAATAGTTCCAGCATCTTTGATATCAGAATTATTTACAATTAGTTTTGAAGGTATGTTTTTTGTAATTACTTTGTTAGATGTTAGTTCTTTAATTCCTTCCCAAATGATTTTCATGTTATTTGAATTGTTTGTGAAGTACTTGTTATAATATAGTTTTTTACTAGCACATAATAACCTACTTAGATTGTTTCGATAACGCTTGTACTTAAAACTATCATAAGGAGACTTAGTCTTTAGATATTTCTTAAATAATTTATTCTTCTCTTTTATAGATGTCTTTATACCTTGTGTTATCCAGGGCTTAGAATTAAACTTTATGTCTTTTTTCGAAAGTTCCTTGATAGGTAAATGTTTATCAATTACCTCAGTAATTTTAGCAAAAAATGAATCAAAAATAGCATTGTTGGGCAGAACTTCAACCCAGTTTATTTCTTTTATCTCATTAGTTAGAGCAGATTCATCAAACTTTGAAAAAATCTCTTTTATAAATCTTTATATTTTTAGGTAGACTAGAGATCTTGTTAATACAAAGAAAATTAGGAAGATGATCAGATAAGTCTGATAAGATGTTACCACTTGTAGTATTATAATTTAGTGAGTTGAAAAATATATTGTCAATGAGTGTAGCACTGTGGTCAGTTATTCTACTAGGTTGAAGAATTTGTGGACAAAAAAGTAAGAGCTCATAGAATTAATAAATTGTTCAGTTTGAGCGTGTGATTCATAATTCAACAAGTTAATATTAAAATCTACCATAAGACACATTTTTTTCATGATTGAATCTTATCAAGTGAAGAATAAAGATAATTCGTAAAGGCATTCATGTTAGCATTAGGATGTCTATAAAAGACTTTCAATCTGAAAACTAAGACATTGTTATGTGGGGAAAATGCTATTGCCGCAGAACAATAGAGAGTTGCCTACTTCTTACACGCATTGTTACCTAATCCTACAAAGTTTCATCCTAAAATCAACCATAAAGATACTAGTATAACATTTTCTAATTTTAGCACTTGCCTTCTCATTGTCCTCAGCCATAATGGTTTTCCGCTTTCTCGAAATAGAGGTTTCTCATTGGTCAGTTTTCACTACCATGTTTTTTTGCGCGCCGTGTCAAACCCCCTGTCCGCCATACAGGGGGGGGGGGGGGGGGGGGGGGTTGGACACAGCGCGCGAAGCATCAAGGGGAAAACGTTAATTTGAATTGATTTGCTCATGGACGTCGAGAAGTGAAGAGCTCCCGAGTTTGAAACTTGTTGTACACAAACAAAGGACATAAGAATATCAAAAGTTTATGGAGAAACGGGAAGTTAACTAGCTATTTTATATATCATACACAAAATTTGGATTATATTGAATAAAATTCAAAACTAAATAAAGCAAATTATTTGTAGCCGAGTCTTACAAACTACCGAGTTTTTCATCCGAAAATCTTTCAGCTCAAATGGTTGCTAGGATGCCTAATATGTTGAAGTAATTCAGCTTTTAACGAGGAAATAACTGATTCTCATCCTTTTGGCAACGGAAAGCCTGGAAAATTACACTAAGGTTTTTAAAGGAATCGACTAAAATAATATGATGAGAAATTTCAAAACTTTAGAAAACTGCCGACGTAATTAAGTTTTCAAGCAAGCGCAGATTGCTAGAAGTCAGGAAACTAAAACTTATATGACACGAAAATAAAGTACTAAAAAAGTTTTTTATTTATGAAAGCCCTGTAAGTGTCACCACAGATCGTAGGTAAAAATTGAAAAACAAAACAAACATGAAATCTCTAAAAAGCAAAGTGTAATATGAAAATTAAATAATATAGAAACAATAAAAAAAAGCAAATATAGCCGCCTATTCTGATCAGTTCTCTCTGCCATTTTTGTTTTTCCCTCTCGAAAAAGAGGGTTCTGATTGGTCAGTTTTCACTACCATGATGGTTCGCGCGCTGTGTCCAACCCCCCCCCCCCCCCCCCTGTCCGCCATATTGAAATCTTTGAAACACAGGAAGCCCAGCCAAATTCTTGGCACTAGCGCGCACACGAAAACATGCGCAATACTGATGCGTACAAAAGCGCGAGCGCATTTCCTTAAAAAAATTGACTTTCAACTTTGAAATTAGAGGTGAAAAGAATTTTGAAATTTGAAATTCGAGAATTCAATTGATGTGAAAAGTTTTCTCTCTTGTTCCAGTTTATATATCGATCTCCGTGTGGATTTTGGGTGACTTTGACTTTCAATTTCCAACCCTTCGATCATCTTTGAAGAGGTGTATCTGAACGGAACTTCCTTTATGCTTGGTAAGACATGACGTCAACAATGGTGAGACATGAGTGAGGTAATCAAAACAAGTTCATTCGACCTTCCTGTGAACCAGACAAAAAGGGGACGAAATTTCCCATGTATATACAAGGGTCTGGCAATCAAAGTTAACTAAAACTTATAGCTCAAACATGATGGAACAACTACAAGCCGTCTGAATGAAAATAAGGACCATTTAAATATATGTTTATGCAAACCGGGTACTTATCAGTATTACAGACTCTATTCAGTGCCCCATGAATATCCCTGATCTATACATACTTAGGTAGTCTGATCAGCTGCAAAACGGGATAAACATAACGATGAGTGACACTACGAGTACCGACAGCATTATTAGAAAGAGGGAAAGAGCACTAGCATGGTTTACGGCTGCTTCTGCAACCTATTTAGACCTTGGACTGACTACAGAACAACGGATCTGTCTGTACGAAGAGTGCTTAGGGATAGCCCAGGAACAAAGTGATTTGAAGCTCCTTTTTCTTTGTGCTAATTCTTTGACTAAGTTAATTGAACCCGTGATGGATAATAAGACGGCCGAGATGATCCATTTAGCCAATTCCCTTTTGCACAAAGGAGGATATGACGAGGTTATATCATACAGTGAAAAGTGTCTATCAATCGCACAAGAATCTGGTGATAAAGTGGCTGAGATAAATGCGTACCTGACGTTAGGGATAGCCCACTTTTTTAAAAAACAATATGACGAGGCTATATCATACAGTGAAAAGTGCCTATCAATCGCACAAGAATCTGGTGATAAAGCGGCTGAGATGCATGCGTACATGATGTTAGGGAATGCCCACTTGGAGAAAGAAGAATATGACGATGCTATATTATACAGTAAAAAATCTCTTGCCATCGCACGAGAATCTGGTTGTAAAGTGGCTGAGATGGGGGTGTACATGACGTTAGGGTTTGTCCACTTCCAAAAAGAAGAATATGATGATGCTATATTATGCAGTAAAAAATCTCTTGACATCGCACGAGAATCTGGTTGTAAAGTGGCTGAGATGAGGGCGTGTTGGATTTTAGGGAATGTCAACTTGAAGAAAGAAGAATATGATGATGCTTATTCATGGATAACAGAAAGCATGACAATAGCTAGGGATCTAAAAGACGATAATAACAGCGTAATTTTAAGTCTTTGTCTTAAAATGATTCATAAATTAGTTGGTATAACCGAAGGAGATGAAGATATATCAATACCGGTCCTTGAGAATACTTTGTCTTATGCTCCAAAAATTGAAAGCTTGTACCGGTATTCCTATTATAATTACAATATTCGCTATATGTATCATATAGCACAACATGAATACGAACAGGCAATTTCATGTCTTGAAGAGGCGGAGGTGACTGCTGGAGCAACTTACAGGGATGACATTATTCGATCTAATCCACTATCATGGTTATGTATGGGCAGAATCTCTGAGACGTACTTGTTACTTGGACAATACGATAAATGTGTGGAGTACCAACAAAAAGCACTAGATGTCGCACGCAAAGAGGGCAGCAAGTTGGATCAGGCAATGTCCCATTTTAGCCTTGGAGAAGTCTATTGTAAGCTAGAACAATTTGAAAATGCAGAGAAGTCATTCAAAGAATCCTTAAAGTGCTATGAATTGATATTTGATGGTCTTAAGCAAAACGATCGATTCAAAATAGCTTTTCCTGATCAATTCAAAAAGGCTTACAAGATGCTTCTGAAGGTTCTTATTGAAACAAATAAGAAAGAAGAGGCTCTGGTTTTGTCGGACCATTATCGTGCAAAAGCCCTGAAAGATCTCCTTGTTTCAAGCTATGGAATGAAAAAAGAACAAGTTGCTAAAGAAGGTTTACAGTACGTTGATGTTCAGTCTCTTGTCTCCAACAGGAACTACACTCTTCTGTTTTATTCAACGTGTTTTGACGATTTGTGCTCGTTTCTAGTAGAGGCAGGAAACGAGCTTGAATTTTCATTCCAGAAAAACTTTGATCAATACTTGGAGACGCTTGTTGATAAAACATTTGACGAAATGAAAGTAAAGGAAGACGTTGACTGTGAGGACAGATCATTAGACAAATTAACACAATTGTTGACGCGACCGAAAGAGAAAAGGTTGTCAGAACAATGCCGTTCTACGTGTGGAAGCAGAGGAAATCCGTCAGTTAACAGCGACGAGAGCAGCCTGACCAGCGGCCTGGAAATATTGTACCACAAGTTAATACACAATATCAAGTGTTTGATTATACAAGACGAAATTGTCATCATTCCTGAAGGTCCGTTGTGCAAATTACCATTTGCTGCCCTACGCAACCCAGACACGGGACATTATTTGTCACAGACAAAGCGAATTAGAATGGCTCCTTCGATGGCATCTTTAAAGCTTCTCCAAGAGTACCCAGAGGAGCATCACTCCTGTAAAGATGCATTGATTATTGGCGCTGCTGTAGTTGGTCGAGTCATATTGAATGGAGTTGAAACAGAAATACCGACGCTAATAGGTGTTCTAGAAGAGGCGATCGGCATTTCTGGCATACTTGGAGTTAAACCGTTATTGGGAGCTATGGCTACAAAGCCTGTGGTCATAAAGAGACTTCAAGAAGAAGCGTCTGTTGTTCACATTGCAGGACACGGTAACCTAGAAAAAGCCACCATCGTACTTGCTCCTTCTCCTGAAATAAGAGCGGCAAAAAAGATACCAGACGAAGAAGATTACATGCTGACCATGGCTGATGTACAGCAGGCTCAAGTACGTGCACAGTTAGTTGTGTTAAGCTGCTGTGACAGTGGACGTGGTGAAATCAAAGCTGAAGGAGTAGTTGGTATGTGTCGAGCCTTTCTCGCCTCAGGAGCTCGTGCAGTGGTGGGATCCCTGTGGGCTGTGGATGACGACGCTACTTGGATTTTTATGGAAACGTTTTACACGTATTTGAAGGAAGGCAAGAGCGCAAGTACAAGCCTGCATCTGACGATGAACGACATAAGAAGAAACCCACAATACAGCGAACCGAAGTACTGGGCTCCTTTCTTTTTGATGGGCGATGACGTGACGATCCAGTTTGGAGATTAGCACAGTGAAGATGAGATTGAGACATGTATCGAGGAAATGTTCCTCTGGACATTATTTCCATAAACAGTGAGTAACATATGACAATTATCCAGTTTAAAGATTCAAAGACTAACAGTATGTACTCAGTTTAGTGCAAAACCTATTTTAGTTGGGAGGGGGGTATTTACGTAGGGCAAGACCACGAAAGCGAGGTCAGTTTGGCACAGAAAATTTAATGTACAATATATTCTTGCATTACTATTACTTTCTTTCTGTGTTATCTTGATGTCAGTGCTTCACAGCAAGAAGTGTTTTGCCAAAGTATACAGCTATTTCAAAGAAGGTTGGTAAAGGTTTTGTTTCATGTTCAATGTTGCATATCAAGCTCGAATTGCACTATGGCCAGTGTGAATGCAATCAGCGAAAGACACAACAATGTGGAATTTTCCAAAACCTTGTCTGCAGGTTTTTCCAGCACAATTTCTTCTGTGCTGACATTATTTACATATGAATATAATACATTTCAAGCTTAGCTCACACATGTCCAATACACACGACCTGATACGAGTGGTAAGCAACAAGCATCACACAACATGCAACAAAACCTTCATCAACCTTTCTAGAAATAGCTGTATATATAGTGTAATATAGTAATATATATGTATACAGTGTAAATTAAGTAACAGCCACATATAGCATCTAATCTAGAACACCGAACTTGATATCAAGAGTTAACTGATAGGGTCACCCTACTTTCTGTACTTTCATATAACCAATATTCGGGATGCACGGGTGGCGTGTAGTAGCGATGAGGTCGCTCGCCTCTCACCATTAACTCTGCTGACAGAGTCACTCAATTTCGACCGAGCGAGGGAAATTAAAGGGAGACTCTTCCAGCAGGGTAACATTACTACTGACCGAGAATACACCAGTTTCACATTCGATGCAAACCGCTGTGGGGTTTACATTGGTATTATTCAACTCGTACATTCTTCTCATTACAGTTGACTTTTGCGAATCATTAGCAACAGCCAACTGTAAAGTAAAGAATATGCAAGTCGAATAATACCAATCCCACGGACTTTTAATGATGTCTTTCAATAGCTGACTTATAAACGAGGCTAAGCATATGCAAATGAGTCTGTGTTCTTCAAAAAGGAGCGGTTTGCATCGAATGCGAAGCTGGAGTATTGGAGAGGCGAACCTGGCCCCGCAGTGAACCATTCATCTGCTAAAGACCTGAAAATAATCTTCCGATACACCCAAACACTCAAAACAAAGGGCCAAAACTAAAAAGCCCCAATGCCTAAGATTAGAAACCCAAGACTAAACAAATGGGAGTTAAAAGGAGAGTCACTGCTGTGAAAGATGAGAACTAAGCTTTGTACTGTCATCCCCTGAGCCACTTCAAACAAGCAAAACTGAAATCATCTTACTGATGTCTGGATAACACTGGACGGAGAAAATGAATACACATGGACGGATCTAAGTTTGGAGAGAATCCAGGCTAATAATGAATACAGATCAGAGCAAACATGACTACGAGGCTCAGGGGATGGTCTTCAGTATACGGGTGATATTTGCAGCGCGATTGCTTTTGCAACCTCAAATCCTCCTTGTAAACGCGGTCTAGCTGCGATTTGTGCGGCATTTACAGTGCGACTTGATAAAAAGAAATTTTAATAGTGTTTTTGCTAATAAGCATGTAACTCTTCTTCCTCTAGACTCCAACTTACCGTATATTAAGAAGTTTCCCTCTCTTATTTATGCTCTCTTGAAACCGTATAAAATAGTTGAGAACAGAATATTTCCAATATGCAACATAGAAGTAGAAGATGAAGCTCACTTCTTATTAAAATGTCTACTGTACGAAGAAGAAAGAAGAGAGCTTTACATAAAGATATAGAGAAAGAGATCGCTGTCACAACTCAAAATGTCTGATGACGATCTCTTTTTCCTGTTAATAAATCCCCCTAATGTAACAAGTGCACACAAAAAAACAACTGCAAAACATATATATGAAAACATAGTGTTACGAAAGTGAAAAATAACAGAAATTAGATAAAAAATATAATATAATATAAACACGTTATAATGGGTATATAGCTTGATTATGAAGGTAAAAACGAGAAGTGACAACATGATGATCTTTTGGTTTTGAATCTTTACTGAATATTTCGATGACTGTCCAGTGCTCATCATCACTATTATGAGTGACATGAACTGTGAACTTCTATATTTGTATATATCACATGAATCTAATAAAACAGTTCAACTTTAATGAACAAGGACAGTCCGTCCCCTTGAGATTGTTTAATTAGATTCATGTGATATATGCAGATATATAAGTTTGGTCAATATTTGGAAAAGACAACAAATGATTTTGCCAACCCCCCCCCCCCCCCTCCCCCCATACACTAATAAATGAAAGCCCCCTCAGAAAACACTCTGGGCGGAGACTTAGCAACAAAACAGCCAATCACAACACGAACCGACCATCCAACCACAGCACAGATGATCCGACGAGCAGTATATAACAGACGCACCATCCAGTCTACACCATCGCCTGATGAAGACTAGCAGCTTGCAGTTGAAACGTCGCGGTCCTCTACAAATGATCCTCGATCGCGAGACAAGCGAATAAGTGTCATTTGTTTCTTGGATGTAGAACAACTCACTTGGTCTTGATTCCTTTTCCCTCTCAAGGTAAGTCTCAGAGAAATTTGATCTTTAGGTTCCAAAACTTCACTCCTATGACCTCGTCGTTTTGCTATCCACGAGTTAAGATAATGCGATTTTTGATTTATAAAAATTTCTAAAAATTGTTAACAGCTTGTTTTTGAGGAGCACAGAAAAAAATCAATAATAAGAATTTGAAAATTTGATATTTTTTTCTAAAAATTGGCACATAGACCGAATGCCAATATGGCCGCCATTGATCTTCAGAAACAAAAACCTAATCTTAAAAAATAAGCACCATCATCAGAAAGTGCAAGCACAAATATGTATTTTCGTAAAGTTTCATTTCTATAAATATAATTCAAGTGAAGCTATTTGGAATCAAAATTACAGAGATTTGTATGTGTTCAGTGATCTGTTTCCATGCTAGCCTCGCTCTGGTGTTTTTATAAATTTTTAAAATTCTCATAACTTCTCAAGAATTTATTTTTTTTGTCTCAGACTTTCTAACTTTGTTGATGTCATTCTAATCTATAATTTTAATGTAGTGGTCAACTAAGATATTAATTTTAAAGATTATGAAGAGGCGGCCATATTGGCATTCGGTCAATAGCTTGTTTTTTTAGTAGTACATAAGAAAGCAATAATAAAAACTGGGGGTCACGATGCTCGTTTCGATGTTATCGTAGCTCAAAAACTTGCCAAGTATAGAATTTTCGAACGAAAACAACACGTGGTTAGATTTGAAAGTGCGACCTCTATCGTACTGAAAGTGTTTGTTATGATCAAAGTCAAACTTTCAGTTACGGGATGCATAAGTAAACAGAGTATCGTGGAAACCAATCTATATTGACATATTTGACTTTTAGGCTTTGTCATCACATCTAAAAGATAAAAATCAGTCTTACTTTACTCGCTTTCCAGACGTTAATATAGACGATTTTTCCGCGATTTTCTCAAAAACGGCTCGCTAACTTTTTTCTGTTTTTGATATATTATAGCTTATGTGTAAGTGAATTGAAGGTGAAAATAAAATTGATAGGTCACGGGTTTATATTTTCTGTAATTAGGCTTTGAATATCGCGAACTCCTGTCTATTATCCAAGGGGGGAGGGGGTTGCACACAGCACGCGAAGCATCACGAGGCAAAACTTCAAATTGCCTTTATTTGCGACTGGACGTCGCCTGAGAAGTGAAGAGCTCCGGAGGATTGAAAGTTGATGGCCCCGGTAATGTAAACAAACAAAGGACGCGAGAATATCAAAAATTTATGGAGAACCACAAAGTTATAGTTAGCTATTTTATATGTCATACACATATTCTCGAATAAATTAAATCAAATTCAAAAGTAAATAAAGCAAATTATTTATATCGTATAGTCTTACAAACTACCGAGATTTTCGCAAGAAAATATTCGAGCTCAAATAGTCGCTTTGGATGTTTTGGGATTATAAGACATGATTCAGCTATTAAAAAGAAACTAAATCCTACTCCACTTAATTGGAAACAGAATCCTGGAGGAAAATAGGTTTGTCAAATAATCGAATAAAAGATCAATGTGATGAGAAGAAACTTTAGCAAACGGCCGGAATAATTGCGTCGTAGTTTCCTACGCTTCTCTCGTGTTCTCTCCACATCCCGCGTGTCTTTATCAGAGTATAATACACGGAAAACTGTTTTTTTATTCCTTAAATAATCAACCTTATCGTTTATTGGTCAAATATTTGGACTCAAGGGAATTTGTCGAATCTTGACATGATGTCAATCAAACTTTAACTTCATGCAACCTGTCAATCAACACTACGCTGCCATGAGTTACCGTCAATCAAAAATAAACTACGCGTAAATTTGAATGAACTAAAAATGGAAATTGAACTGACTTGATAAGACTTTGATTATGATAAAGACCGTTGTTTCATGCGAATAAAACTACTTTTTATATCAAACTACGGTTTTTCAAGTATCAGAGTTAAAGCATTATCATATGAAATAGAGTGTAAAATTGATATCCCCACTCCCACCACAGGTATCCCAAGCTGGGTTTCTGTGGTATCCTATCGAACTTATAAGGCAATGTATGGCGATTTTTAGAAAAAATTAAAAATCAGTAAATCACACAAATAACTGTTCCTACTTGTGTTTCGTGTTTTCCTTTGAGTCTCTGTGAAGTTTTAGGTCATTTGCAGCAATATTGAGCTAGTATCGTGGTGGAGTATCCCTCGTACTTAAAAATTGGGAAGGTAGCACACTTCAGGCCGCTCGAACCCTCGATAAGGGTCAATAATTCGCCTCTAGTTCAGCCAAAATTACACATCACGCCGAAATTCTTTCACAGAACCTTAGTCCGGTATCTGATACAACCACACAATCGATCTCCCTTTCGGAATTCAACGCTAACAGTTTCAAAAGCCAATTTTTTTCGAAGCCATTGCCAATCCAATATGCTATGAACCAACCATATTTGCAACGGCTTTCAACCGTCGTTACAAAAACCATACGTACCCTCCCCTCAAATCCTTCTGTGTTGATTGATACAAGTACGTTGTTTATATATATTTTAAATGAATCACGTCTCTATTGGCGGATTGCTATTGGTCGGCTAAAACAATAGCGGTGACGTTAGTTAACTTTGGAGGGGTTTATTTGTGTGATTTACTGATTTTTAATTTTTTCTAAAAATCGCCATACATTGCCTTATAAGTTCGATAGGATACCACAGAAACCCAGCTTGGGATACCTGTGCTCCGACCGGTGGCCAGTGGGAATACGATTTATATCAACACTGGTGGTGTCAAATTTCGACTTTTTGCTCAGCAAGTCTCAAATTCTCCGTTATTTTTCATTGAAGATTTCATATAATAAACAGAACATTGCATGGCCACTTGGAGATACGAATTTTATCTTCTCGTGCTGATATTATCTTTCACTCGTTCGCTGCGCTCACTCGTGGGAGATAATATCAACACTCGAAGATAAAATTCGTATCTCCGCGCGACCATGTAATATCCTATATTTATTAGAGTTTTATTCGCATCAAGGCCCGTAACTGACTAACTTGTAAAGTGAAAACCAAACACTGAGCGTCCTTCAGTAAATGTTTAAACCAAAGTAAGATAGATGGTTTTACGCCAACTACAGCGAAAGATTTTCAAGTTTGAAGTTTTATGAAGAAGTGTGAAAATTGAAAACAAAACAAATAAAACACTCGGAGCGTCCTTCAGTAAATGTTTACAAAGACTCTGATTTTCTTCTCTTCGTATCAAAATCATAACAAAAACTTTGTTCGCTATCAAAAGCTTTTTTTTTTTAAATTCAAGATAGATAGTTCTACGCCAACTACAGGGTAAGATATTTAAGTTTGAAGTTTTGCGAATACAAAGTGTGAAACCTAAAAACAAAACCCTGGGACGGCGTCCTTCAGTAATTGTTTAAAAAAGCTCTGGTTTTTTCTTTTCCTTTTAAAAAGCGTACTAAAATTAAATTCGCTATCGAAAGCTCTTTCATTTGAAGTAAGAATGATGGTTTTACACCAACTACAGCGAAAGATATGTTCAAGTCAAAGTTTTATCAAGCGAGTTTTATTCGCATCAAACAACGGTCTTTATCACCAGTCAAAGTCTTATCAAGTGAGTCTTATTCGCATCTAAAGACAGTCTTTATCACGATCAAAGTCTTATCTTGATCAAGTGAGTTTTATTCGGTCTTTATCACCAGTCAAAGTCTTATCAAGTGAGTTTTATTCGCATCAAACAACGGTCTTTATCACCGTCAACTAGTCTTTGCTTTCTCACCTATTTTACTATACTTATTTGATACTTTACTATTTTATTCAGTTGATATCTATCAAAGCTAGGATAAACGTTTTTAAAACTTTCATGGTCGCTTGTGAAGTCCTTTGTCGCTGGTAAAACCAGAGTTAACTCTGGTAAAACACACCAGAAGATTGTCATGACTACGCAATCACTTGAGAGCTACGTAATCTTTCCAAATATGGAGATAGGCGGAGCTTACAATCTTAGGGGCGGAGCTTAAGTCATGGCGGCAAATTTGTATTGGAAATGCTAATGAATTCAAGTTGGTCAAACACACATGATTTTATTTAACCCTTAAAAGGGTATCTTCTTCATCATAAAGAAAACTTCTTATTTTCCAACCATTTAGGCCCTAGTATTCTATGCGATTTCTTTCTCAATACTGAATTTAAGTAGTAGGGATTAATTTCCAGCTTACAATGAGTTGTTTTGATTGAAATTTTTGACGAACGAGACGTTCCAATATTGGCATATGACTTGTGCAGTACTGAAATCTACAAAATATACCAGGAATTCAGATATGATTTCCAACCTCGGAATTTGACAGAAAAAGAAACTAAAAATACCCTGTTGTAAAGTAACATTTCAGCTATCATAATCTGCTTACAACAAGTAACAATGTTGAAGCAAAACAATATTACGAACAAATTTTGAAAGCATACTGCCGCAGTTCTGTCAGATTTCTTTGTTATTTTGATTGCTTTAATTAAAAATTCACGCGCTCAACCAAGCATGAGGTGTTACTGAGATAATTACGTTAGTAGTTCAAAATGTCCGCTCATTCTGCGCCATGAGTATTGCAATTTGACTCATTTCTCCTAAATCCTTAACTGACATTTTACTTTATTTTCATATTTTCTATAAGCCTATGACGGCGGAAATACAAACAATATGATGTCTTTAGCTTCTTCAGTGGCTTTTTTGTCCTCATCCTCGGGTACGATTTTTTTTTGAAATTTTCAGAATCTCATCACCTATTACAGATAGAATATTTTGGTTTATATAACGACTAAAACTAGTTATAGAATAAGCCACTTCACGGTTTCGTCCGCCATCTTGGAATTTGGACAAACGCGGCAAAATTGTAAACAAACAACTTAAGAGTGAATGTCAGTAAAAATCAAACAAAATTCAAAAATTCGCGGACACGGCCCAAAAATCGTGTTGGCTTATATTTTGATCATTGATAGGGTAGGGTATGTAGGTAAACGAAACGGGGTTGATTAGTTGAAATATTCGTTATTTTGAAAAATATCGACCAAAGACGATGCCAGCCTGATTTCGGCTCAAACCGACTCACGCGACTAGGTATTTAGCCGATTTTTGAGTGTCTCGTAAACTCGCTAAAACAAAATAAAAATTCATTCATTCATTGTATCTAGGTCAATTGGGCCTAGTACGGCCAAGATATAGCAGTTTCATTAAATATGGATTATTTTGGATAGGAACGGAGGCCTTTTATAATGACGATATGCGTACAGCGATAAATTAACTAGTAAACTACCCGTTACTCGAGCGAAGAATAATATACGAGGTGTTTCATCAAAACTCTCGATATTTATACCAGAAGGTTCACAAAAGGATGTTCTTTAAAGTTATAAAAAAAATACTGGGCTCTTTTTGATTTTAGTCGAATAAGAGCCCTTTACTTTTCACGAATTTCGGGTTTTGTTCCACTGATACTGAAAGCGACAACCAACCTCATTTGCGAAGTTGCGAGTCAAAAAATAGTTTTTCAAGACTAAAAATGTTTCCAGGATTGCTAGAAAATATTACTTTATATCATAAAAAGTATTTCTAATACGTCTAGCAATTTGATTGTGAACTGGTTGAATTATTTTGTCAAACTAAAGAAAAATAATAGTGCTGCCGCAGTCTGCGTAGTCAGTCAAATAAGGGCATAATATATATCGCAACTGACATATTTAGGGTACACTGCACTACTATATTAATATGAAAATGATTAGAAGTACTGTACTTGTAAATACAAGCTAAGCAGCTTTTAATGAATATCAAATAAAATTTGGAACTTTATTGATACGATTCTTTTTGCGATATGTCATTGTGATAAACAACTTGTAGATTTCAAACCGCCCTAATTAGTATTCATGTTGTCTTTCTCGTCGGTCGTCGTACTCTGTAGCACGCACTATATTTAAATAAACTAGATGCACAATTGTGCATTTACTCGGGCTACAGACAGAGTATGTGCGCAATAGCTGTTATTACTGGGTTACCTGTGGTAAACCAGTCATAAAATACCTTCGTTTTTTCTTTTTTTTTTTTTTTCCATTATGATTCCTTCGCGACAAAATGGCAATGTTGCGCAATAGTACCCAGGGGTCTTCAGAACTTTACCCAAGAGGCCTTAGCGAGCATCTGATACAGGATTCCTGTCTATAGTCCGATCAATTAGCATGTGCCAACTGTCAATCAATGTCACTACGTTGCTAAGTGATTAAGAGAGGGCGGAGCTAGCTTATCACGTGACATAAATTAATGTCTACGCATGCTCTATTTCGTTGACTGCTGTAATTAAAGAGCGAGCCGAGTCAGATATTTTAATTTATTCGTAAACAAGGGTAATTCTAATCGAGCCAGGAATTCTGAAGAATTTTAATTGCTCACGGCAAATGGCTTACTTTGATTAACTACTCGTTATAAGTACAAAAGGAAAAAGCTAGCCATGGCCAATTTTTAATTCTTGTGTTAAAGAATTTCTACGCGCTCCAAGCTAAATCAAACCGATGGGATGTCCTGACTTCATTCGAGTTTTACCGACACGATTTTCGGATGCTTTATTTAATGGTTTGACTCAACAAGACTACTACAAATAAACATGAGGTACAAATAAGTTTATTGGGGCTTTCATTTTGATATTAAGAACTGAAGAGTAATGAGAAATATTGTTAAATCGAACGCATGTATTTTGATTCTCAGATCGATCTCTTATAAAGTCATTCAACTCACGGCTCACTCGTTAAATATTTACGAACTGTCGATTGATTTACAAATATATACGAACAAAGAAAATTATAAAATGTAAAACAATCCTGAGAGTAGTTTTGAGTAATTATTTGCTTGTCTTACCGTTCTAAACGAAGGATTCATGTAGTAAACAAATATTGCTGACCTCAAGCAAACGTGTCTCGGTGAGCTCGCTTTGCCGACTTTCTGTCTGCGACTTAATTACGTATGATAAAACTCGGACTGGAATCGGAAGGATATGGAAGTTGGACTTCACCAACATGGATATTTTCGATGATTTAGGTTTTGATTTAACTTTTTTTTCCAAAATGGCTTTTACTGCAAATTTATAGTAGGCAGTCTCTCACTGTCTTTTGAAAAACGACGAAAAAAAAAAACGAGGGCCTCGACAGTACGATACATCAGAAATATTAAAAACCAAATTACAGTCAGCTTATTTTATAATTGATCACTCTTTTTCCACAAAGGGTGGGTCAAGGGCACCCTAGGACCCCTCCCCCTGCCCCTGCCCCTGGTCTCACCCGGTCCAGGTAACCCAGTCTACCCTGCCCGCAGGGTCTTGTTATAGTTGATGCAGATGAGATGCAAAGGAGTCATCATGCATTGTATTGAGCTAATGATGTTGTTTGAATGAGATTTGCATACAACGGTAATAACGCGGGGAGGGGGATACTACCACCCTGACCTGGGTTGGGGTTTGCCGACGGGTCCTCAAAACCCTGACCCTAGCTATCCCAGACCTCAACTTTTCATTTTACCTACTTTACCCCAGACTAAACCATTTTAAAACAAGCGGTAGTGTTAACTACATCTCTGTCATATTACATTTTGTTTATATGCAAAAAACGGCTATGCAACAGATTAAATTTTTTTTTTTACTATTTGTTTAATTGAATTCGGTTTTTTTTTGTGCCAGCAGAGAGCTTAGCGACGTATACTAAAACGACCAAAATCTAACCCTATCCTAGACAAATGTCAAGAAATGATACCCTACCTCAGAATTAAAAGCCGAAAAAACATACGCTTTCGGGTGGCACATACCCATATAGCAAATATAGGGGAGTACCCCCCACCTCGGGGGTAATAGCAACTATTAGATGTTACAGTTTAATAGTGATCGATAATTTTTTACTTCTTTCTACAAGTCTAAACAAAGGACGACTTGGGGAAGTTAGCTTTTTAGGTACTGTGCAGACGAAAAACATTAAATACGTTGGATTGATGCGCATTGTTCATTTTGAAGACAGTGACTTTTATTTTTAATTTCAGATATCTAAAGTTTCCTTTATATGTATTGTAATACTTGTGTTTTACAAATGATGTTTTGATTTTACGAACGGCAAGTTTTGAAATGAGCATGAAACTGGCTCGGATGTTAGTCAGTCAGTCAAGTGAGGTGACACCTCGTTGTAACGTCGCGTCAACACATCACGCCAACACATCACGCTCGTATTTCAAGTTTACGGACTTCACGAATTATTTGAGCGGCAAATCCCGGGGGCAAATCGCCGGGAAAAAAAAGAAACGTCCATCATATGAGAGGTTATATATTCTTTTGATTATGCATACGAGTTGTTTATAAACTAACCTCTGCCAACCTCTTAAGCAGTCGAGAAAGAAATTTTGTGTTGATTCATTTACTATAAATACATACTGATGAGTATGAAATTTAGCATAACGAGACCTGCATTCCTCTAATAAATGTGACTCTTTATTGGGAATATCAAATACAGATAATTGTACAGCTTTTTCAAACACATCGCATTCATTTTGTAAAGAGTCTACCAAAGTCTTGGTTGAGATATTTATAAAATGTTGGACAACAAGAACTATGCACAAGGCAGCGATCAACACGCTCGCTACTGATAGTTGAACGAACGACAGAGTATTGAAGAAACTGTTTAACATCGTAAACGAAAACAATACAATAAATAATAGACTTATCCTCACTGTCATTGATATATGTCCAACGCTTCTTGATTCTGGAAACGCATTAAATGTTATCTTGAGAGATTCCAATATGGCGTCCATGTTGTTTGGGATATTTTCCCTGTCTTTCTCATCTTCGTTGTCAATGTTCCTGCTTACTAATTAAAGAGTTAGCATTTGTTCTTCCTTCTGAATCCCTCTGAGTACCTCTAAGTTCATTTGAGTTCGTTTGAGGTTCATTTGAGTTCATTTGAGTTTCTTTGGCTTTGATTTTTCTAGTATTTCTAGTATTTCTAGTTTTTCTAGTATTCTTTTGGCATTTCTCTTTGAGTTCGCGGATCGGCCCGTTCCGAAAACGCTCGACATCTTTTAGAGTGGGTCTACCGCGAACGGCGTGTGCGTTTGTATGTGTTTTGAGCGTCTCAGAAGAACAGCAATTCGCCATGACTTTTCTAGAAGTTTTCAGATATTTCTAACCACGAGGAGCAGCGATTAAAAGGACCTTCGAAGAGCAAAGCAAGTCACATGAGTTGTCGTCAAGCCGCCTCGTTTTCATGATTGCTGGGGAACACCGCTGACCGCCGAGCAGCGCAGGCTTACTTACTTCTAACATCGTCGATAGACTGATAGATAGATAGAAAACCGAAACCTAGACTCGGCCTGCCTTGCAGGTAGCCCGAGTAATAAGAGAACAAATACAAGCAGCTCTTAATGAATGTCACATAAAATTTGAATTTATTTACGAGTTTTCACGATATTTGTTGTTAGAAATCCACTAGTTACGACTGTTTACTGTACAGTGACATGTAAGATATTACATTGTTATATCTAGAATAAGGTCTGGGGTGCTTGATACTAGTTTTATCATGTAGCTTGTACTATCCACTTTTCTTTCCTTTTTTTTAATTGTAAATAGAGTACCGAAGTGATGACGTCATAAAAATGATTTTTGACCGTATTATAATTTCGATCTTCGATTTCGATAGAACATCAAGAAAGATGTTAACACGCCAAATGTTATGGGAATTAGTTAAAAAGCAACGGAGATATAGCGTTTTGAATATATAATTTCCCCATACAAATCACTGTATTTTCGGCTTGGTTCCTAACGTTAGGAACCAAGCCGAAAATACAGTGATTTGTATGGGAAAATTATATATTCAAAACGCCATATCTCTGTTGCTTTTTAACCAATTCCCATGAAATTTGGCTTGTTAACGTCTTTTTGATGCTCTATCGAAATTGAAGATCGAAAATTGTCAAAAGCAAAATAATTATTTTCGTGACGTCACACTTCGGTACTCTATTGTATGTGTTTGTAATTGTATCTGTTCTGTCTGTACTTTATCAAGCCACATGCGGCATTTAGGACAAATTCCTTGAACAAATATTACAAAAAATACAAATTAGTCTCAAAATTTATGATAACGAGGCTCCCTCTCTAAAAACAATCATATATATATATATATATATATATATATCGGAACCAATATTTTTCCTTTGTTCTTGCGGGATTCCTGTGGTTTTGGCGGGAAAATAAAAATGGTACATACCGCACTCCCTACCCTCAACGCTCAGATGTATCGTGGCATTTTCGGCGCAATTAACTTTGTGATAGCGAGTGTATACGTGGTTTCAGCAAAATTTACGCGCACATGAATGTTTTGTATTTCTTGAATAAAAAATACACAAATTTCGTTCGCGTAGTCGAGAGCTCATCGTCTCAGGTGGTTCAACGCTTTTTTGTTTATTTTAACACTGCTAGAATATTTAAAAGTATTTTGACAACACCATGCTATCTAGACAGCTATCTTTAAGACATTTGCAAAACGTTATATGGTATTTTGTAACAATGCTTTTGATAAATCTTTAAGAAATATATCAAGACGGTATTCAAAACAACATGGGCAGATCTGGGCAAGTCCAGAAAGTCTTTCTAGAGATTGTGCAATTTCGCTAGCTCAAAATCACAAGGTTAAAAGAAATTCATAAAAGAAATTGAGTGCAGTTTACGCTTGTAGTTACAATTAATCTGAGCTGTACATTGTGAAACAGGAATTGTATGGTTTTAGGGTTGTAATCCATTAAATATGTCTTATTTTATGGCATTAGAAGTATATCTCACAAACAGTAACAATTTTGCGCATAGTAACAACCAAACCCAACGATATAGAAGTAGTAAACCTTTCCTGACATAAACAAATTAAAACATATAGATTAGTGAATGTTTATTTCTTACCAGAACCAACCGGGACAAGGTTGTTTGTCATTTCAAGAATTTTGCGAGCTTAAAGAAGACTCAGTCCTCTTTGTGCCAACGCAGCATGTCTTGGATCTTTTTCATGCTCTGCGATTGAGGTTGGCACACAACACGACTTTTTTGTCCTTCTCCAACCAATTCCAAATCTAGATCTATGTGACGGGCAAATAGTCATTTGATGTTTAGCTGTCGACTGGAAAATACCACACCGGGAAAGTATGAGGTCAACTTCCGTTTCAACGCCAGAAAAATTTAACAATCTCTTGTGATTTGATATATCCTTACAACAGGATCATAATGTTATTACAGTTTCAGCTTTCCTATCGCGAACATCTAGACCACATTCTCCGCCGTAAACGCTGAAGGAGCACGACATCTTTTGAGATAAAACTTTACATATACGACGACCGACGAGAAAGACAACATGAATACTAATTAGGGCGGTTTGAAATCTACAAGTTGTTTATCACAATGACATATCGCAAAAAGAATCGTATCAATAAAGTTCCAAATTTTATTTGATATTCATTAAAAGCTGCTTAGCTTGTATTTACAAGTACAGTACTTCTAATCATTTTCATATTAATATAGTAGTGCAGTGTACCCTAAATATGTCAGTTGCGATATATATTATGCCCTTATTTGACTGACTACGCAGACTGCGGCAGCACTATTATTTTTCTTTAGTTTGACAAAATAATTCAACCAGTTCACAATCAAATTGCTAGACGTATTAGAAATACTTTTTATGATATAAAGTAATATTTTCTAGCAATCCTGGAAACATTTTTAGTCTTGAAAAACTATTTTTTGACTCGCAACTTCGCAAATGAGGTTGGTTGTCGCTTTCAGTATCAGTGGAACAAAACCCGAAATTCGTGAAAAGTAAAGGGCTCTTATTCGACTAAAATCAAAAAGAGCCCAGTATTTTTTTTATAACTTTAAAGAACATCCTTTTGTGAACCTTCTGGTATAAATATCGAGAGTTTTGATGAAACACCTCGTATATTATTCTTCGCTCGAGTAACGGGTAGTTTACTAGTTAATTTATCGCTGTACGCATATCGTCATTATAAAAGGCCTCCGTTCCTATCCAAAATAATCCATATTTAATGAAACTGCTATATCTTGGCCGTACTAGGCCCAATTGACCTAGATACAATGAATGAATGAATTTTTATTTTGTTTTAGCGAGTTTACGAGACACTCAAAAATCGGCTAAATACCTAGTCGCGTGAGTCGGTTTGAGCCGAAATCAGGCTGGCATCGTCTTTGGTCGATATTTTTCAAAATAACGAATATTTCAACTAATCAACCCCGTTTCGTTTACCTACATACCCTACCCTATCAATGATCAAAATATAAGCCAACACGATTTTTGGGCCGTGTCCGCGAATTTTTGAATTTTGTTTGATTTTTACTGACATTCACTCTTAAACGGAAAGTCGTTTTAGAAAGTACAATGAGGGAAAAGAAAAATTTAAACCTGAAAAAAAACTGGAGCATATTTGGAGCATAGAATGGGTTCCGTCTATGGACAGCAAGGGCATAGCTAAAGAAAATAGTCCTTCATGGTCTCTTGATATTGATCATTTATTTGTAAGGCCAACTTTTATCTCACCAATATTCCACCTTGACAAGCTTAATTTTTAATACAAGAAGGTACAGTACATGCAGTGTATTTGCATGATCATCAACTCAGTGATATTATATACTTCGACATTTATCTGAGCAAAGTGTCTTCAACACTATAAACTTTTCCTTGTACTTGTCAAATATTGCTGAAAGAACTAAGTTAGCTGCTACGAAGGCAAACTCAAAGAAATCTTCAATATGATTCTTTATATCTCAAAAAGTACTGGGGATCGTTTACACCACATGATGTGCGATAGTTTCAATACGAGATCCCTTTTATGTCAAGAGTATAAACGAGTATAAAGTGTGAAGCAAGCAGTTTCAGGCAACGAATGAGAATAAAATTAATCATAAGCAAGACTTTGATATAATCCTACAAACAAACAAAAAACACAAAAAGATACTATAAAGTTTACTAATTTTAGCACTTGTCTTCTCATTTCCCTCATCCATAATGGTTTTTCGCTCTCTCGAAATAGAGGGTTCTCATTGGTCAGTTTTCACTACCATGATTGTTTCCTCGCCGTGTTCAACCTCCTGTCCGCCATATTGAAATCTTTGGAACACAGGAAGCCCAGCCAAATTTTCGGCACTAACGCGCATACGAAAACATGCGCAATACTGATGCACACAAAAGCGCGAGTGCATTTCCTTAAAAAAAATTGGCTTTCAACTTTGAACTTAGAGGGGAAAAGAATTTTGAAATTTTAAAACCGATAATTCAATTGATGTGAAAAGTTTTTTTCTCTTTTTCCAGTTTATATATCGATCTCTGATTTCCAACCCTTCGCTCATCTTTGAAGAGGAGTATCTGAGGGGAATCCTCTTTATGCTTGGGGAGACATGACGTCAACAATGGTTAGACATGAGTGAGGTAATCAAAACAAGTTCATTCGACCTTCCTGTGAACCAGACAAAAGGGGACGAAATTTCCCATGTATATACACATGCAAGGGTCTCGCAATCAAAATTAACTAGAACTTATAGCTCAAACATGATGGAATAACTACAAGCCGTCTGAATGAAAATAAGGACCATTTAAATATATGTTTATGCAAACCGGGTAGTTATCAGTATTACAGACTCTATTCAGTGCCCCATGAATATCCCTGATCAATACATACTTAGGTAGTCTGATCAGCTTCAAAACGGGATAAACATAACGATGAGTGACACTACGAGTACCGACAACATTATTAGAAAGAGGGAAAGAGCCCTAGCATGGTTTACGGCTGCTTCTGCAACCTATTTGGACATTGGACTGACTACACAACAACGGATCTGTCTGTACGGAGAGTGCTTAGGGATAGCCCAGGAACAAAGTGATTTGAGGCTCCTTTTTCTTTGTGCTAATTCTTTGACTACGTTAATTGAACCCGTGATGGATAATAAGACGGCCGAGATGATCCATTTAGCCAATTCCCTTTTGCACAAAGAAGAGTATGATGATGCTATATTATACAGTCAAAAGTGTCTTACCATCGCAAAAGAATCTGGTGATAAAGCGGCTGAAATGCATGCATACATCAGGTTAGAGAATACCCACTTCCACAAAGAAGAATACGACGATGCTATATCATACAAAAAAAACCGTCTTACAATCGCACAAGAATCTGGTGATAAAGCGGCTGAGATGAGTGCGTACATGATGTTAGGGAATGCCCACTTGAACAAAGAAGAATATGATGATGCTATATTATACAGTGAAAAATGTCTTGCCATAGCACAAGAAATTGGTGATAAAGTGGTGGAGATGAGTGCATACATGATGTTAGGGAATGCCCAATTGAACAAAGATGAATATGACGATGCTATATTATACAGTGAGAAATGTCTTTCCATCGCACAAGAATCTGGTGATCAATTGGCTGAAATGCATGCGTACATGACGTTAGGGAATGCTCACTTGAAGAAAGAAGAATATAACGATGCTATAATATACAGTAAAAAATGTCATACTATCGCACAAGAATCTGGTCATAAAGCGGCTGAGATGCATGCGTACATTCAGTTAGGGAATGCCCACTTCCACAAAGAAGAATATGACGACGCTATATTATACAGTAAGAAACGTCTCACCATCGCACAACAATCTGGTGATAAAGCGGCTGAGATGCATGCGTACATTACAGCAGAAAATGCCCACTTCCACAAAGAAGAATATGACGATGCTATATTAAACAGTGAAAAATTTCTTATCATCGCACAAGAATGTGGTCATAAAGCGGCTGAGATGAGTGCGTACAAGACGTTAGGGGATGCCCACTTCAAGAAAGAAGAATATGACGATGCTATATTATACAGTGAAAAACATCTTACCATCGGACACGAATCTGGTGATAAACTGGCTGAGATGAATGCGTACATGACAATAGGAAATGCCCACTTGAAAAAAGATGAATATGATGATGCTATATTATACAGTGAAAAATGTCTTACCATCGCACAAGAATCTGGTGATAAACTGGCTGAGATGAATGCGTACATGACAATAGGAAATGCCCACTTGAAAAAAGATGAATATGATGATGCTATATTATACAGTGAAAAATGTCTTACCATCGCACAAGAGTCTGGTGATAAAGCGGCTGAGATGAATGCGTACATGACGTTAGGGCTTGCCCACTTGAATAAAGAAGAATATGACGATGTTATATTATACAGTGAAAAATGTCTTACCATCGCACAAGAATCTGGTGATAAAGCGGCTGAGATGCATGCGTACATGACGTTAGGGTATTTGCCCTTGAAGAAAGAAGAATATGACGATGCTATATCATACACTGAGAAATTTCTTACCATCGCACAAGAATCTGGTCATAAAGTGGCTGAGATGAGTGGGTACATGACGTTAGGGAATGCCCACTTCAACAAAGAAGAATATGACGATGCTATATTATACAGTGAGAAATGTCTTTCCATCGCACAAGAATCTGGTAATAAAGAGACTGAGATGAATGCGTACATTGCGTTAGGGAATGCCCATTTCTTTAAAGAAGAATATGACGATGCTATATTATACAGTGAGAAATGTCTTTCCATCGCACAAGAATCTGGTGATAAAGTGGCTGAGATGAGTGCGTACATGATGTTAGGGAATGCCCAATTGAACAAAGATGAATATGACGATGCTATATTATACAATAAAAAATGTCTTACCATCGCACAAGAATCTGGTGATAAAGTGACTGAGATGAGTGCGTGCATGACGTTAAGGAAAGCCCACTTCCTCAAAGAAGAATATGACGATGCTATATTATACAGTGAGAAATGTCTTTCCATCGCACAAGAATCTGGTGATCAATTGGGTGAGATGCATGCGTACATGACGTTAGGGAATGCCCACTTGAAGAAAGAAGAATATGACGATGCTATAATATACAGTAAAGAATGTCATATTATCGCACAAGAATCTGGTGATAAAGCGGCTGAGATGCATGCGTACATTCAGTTAGGGAATGCCCACTTCCACAAAGAAGAATATGACGATGCTATATTATACAGTAAGAAACGTCTTACCATCGCACAACAATCTGGTGATAAAGCGGCTGAGATGCATGCGTACATTACAGCAGAAAATGCCCACTTCCACAAAGAAGAATATGACGATGCTATATTAAACAGTGAAAAATTTCTTATCATCGCACAAGAATGTGGTCATAAAGTGGCTGAGATGAGTGCGTACAAGACGTTAGGGGATGCTCACTTCAAGAAAGAAGAATATGACGATGCTATATTATACAGTGAAAAACGTCTTACCATCGCACACGAATCTGGTGATAAACTGGCTGAGATGAATGCGTACATGACAATAGGAAATGCCCACTTGAAAAAAGATGAATATGATGATGCTATATTATACAGTGAAAAATGTCTTACCATCGCACAAGAATCTGGTGATAAACTGGGTGAGATGAATGCGTACATGACGTTAGGGGATGTTCACTTGAAGAAAGAAGAATATGATGATGTTATTATAAACAGTGAAAAATGTTTTACCATCGCACAAGAATCTGGTGATAAAGCGGCTGAGATGAATGCGTACACGAAGCTAACAGATGCCTACTTGAAGAAAGAAGAATATGACGATGTTATATTATACAGTGAAAAATGTCTTACCATCGCACAAGAATCTGGTGATAAAGCGGCTGAGATGCATGCGTACATGACGTTAGGGTATTTGCGCTTGAAGAAAGAAGAATATGACGATGCTATATTATACAGTGAGAAATTTCTTACCATCGCAAAAGAATCTGGTCATAAAGTGGCTGAGATGAGTGGGTACATGACGTTAGGGAATGCCCACTTGAAGAAAGAAGAATATGACGATGCTATATTATACAGTAAAAAATGTCTTACCATCGCAAAAGAATCTGGTGATAAAGAGACTGAGATGAGTGCATACATTGCGTTAGGGAATGCCCATTTCTTTAAAGAAGAATATGACGATGCTTTATTATACAGTGAAAAATGTCTTACCATCGCACAAGAATCTGGTGATCAAGCGGCTGAGATGCATGCGTACATGACGTTAGGGAATGCCCACTTGAAGAAAGAAGAATATGACGATGCTATATTATACAGTAAAAAATGTCATACCATCGCACAAGAATCTGGTGATAAAGCGGCTGAGGTGCATGCGTACATGACGTTAGGAAATGCCCACTTCCACAAAGAAGAATATGACGATGCTATATTATACAGTGAAAAATGTCTTACCATCGCACAAGAATGTGGTCATAAAGTGGCTGAGATGAATGCGTACATGACGTTAGGGAATGCCCACTTGAAGAAAGAAGAATATGACGATGCTATATTATACAGTAAAAAATGTCTTAACATCGCACAAGAATCTGGTGATAAAGAGACTGAGATGAATGCGTACATTGCGTTAGGGCTTGCCCATTTCTTTAAGGAAGAATATGACGATGCTTTATTATACAGTGAAAAATGTCTTACCATCGCACAAGAATCTGGTGATCAAGCGGCTGAGATGCATGCGTACATGACGTTAGGGAATGCCCTTTTGAAGAAAGAAGAATATGACGATGCTATATTATACAGTAAAAAATGTCATACCATTGCACAAGAATCTGGTGATAAAGCGGCTGAGATGCATGCGTACATGACGTTAGGAAATGCCCACTTCCACAAAGAAGAATATGACGATGCTATATTATACAGTGAAAAATGTCTTACCATCGCACAAGAATGTGGTCATAAAGTGGCTGAGATGAATGCGTACATGAAGGTAGGGAATGCCCACTTCCATAAAGAAGAATATGACGATGCTATATTATACAGTGAAAAATGTCTTACCATCGCACAAGAATGTGGTCATAAAGTGGCTGAGATGAATGCGTACATGACGTTAGGGAATGCCCACTTCCATAAAGAAGAATATGATGATGCTATATTATACAGTGAAAAATGTCTTACCATTGCACAAGAATCTGGTGATAAAGCGGCTGAGATGAATGCGTACACGAAGCTAACAGATGCCAACTTGAAGAAAGAAGAATATGACGATGCTATATTATACAGTGAAAAACGTCTTACCATCGCACAAGAATCTGGTGATAAAGCGGCTGAGATGAATGCGTACACGAAGCTAACAGATGCCAACTTGAAGAAAGAAGAATATGACGATGTTATATTATACAGTAAAAAATGTCTTACCATCGCACAAGAATCTGGTGATAAAGCGGCTGAGATGAATGCCTACACGAAGCTAACAGATGCCCACTTGAAGAAAGAAGAATATGACGATGTTATATTATACAGTAAAAACTGTCTTGCCATCGCACAAGAATCTGGTGATAAAGTGGTCGAGATGTATGAGTTAATTAAGTTAGGGATTGCTCACTTGAAGAAAGAAGAATATGATGAGGTTATATTATACAGTAAAAAATGTCTTACGATCGCACAAGAATCTGGTCATAAAGTGGCTGAGATGACTGCGTACAATACGCTAAGAGATGCCCACTTGAAAAAAGAAGAATATAACGATGTTATAGTATACAGTAAAAAAATTCTTGCCATCACACAAGAATCTCGTGATAAAGCGGCTGACATGAAGGAGTACACGACGCTAAGAGATGCCCACTTGAACAAAAAAGAATATGGTGGTGCTATATTATACAGTAAAAACAGTCTTACCATCGTACAAGAATCTGGTCTTAAAGTGGCTGAGATGAATGCGTACACGACGCTAAGAGATGCCCACTTCAAGAAAGAAGAATATGACGATGCTATATTATACAGTAAAAAATGTCTTACCATCGCACAAGAATCTGGTGATAAAGATGCTGAGATGAATGCGTACATGACGTTAGGGGATGTTCACTTGAAAAAAGAAGAATATGATGATGCTTATTCATGGTTAACAGAAGGCTTGACAATAGCTAGGGATCTAGAAGACAATAATAGCATCAAACTTATCAGTCTAAATCTTAGCATGATTCTTGATGCAGTTGGTATAACAGAAGAAGAATACGACGATTTATCAATAACGGCGCTTACGCATAATTTAGATCGTGTTATGAAAGTTCAAATTAATAGCTGGCTCCATTGGTTTAATTGCTATACGCGCTATAGATGTCATAGAGCAAAACATGAATACGAACACGCCATCTCATGTCTTGAAGAGGCTGAGGTGGCTACTGTTGTAACACACGGGAATGGCAGTGTTCGATTTCGTCCACTTTTATGGTCATGTAAGTACGAAATCTCTGAGATGTACGTTTTACTCGGACAATGCAATAAAGGAGTGCAGTATCAACGAGAAGCACTAGATGTGGCACGCAAAGAGGGTACAAAGTCCAATCAGGCAAGGTCTCATTTTAGCCTTGGAGAGGTCTATTATAAACTTAAGCAATTTGAGAATGCGGAGAAGTCATTCAAAGAATCCTTAAAGTGCTATGAATTGATATTTGATGGTCTTAAGCAAAACGATCGATTCAAAATAGCTTTTGTTGATAAACACAAAAAGGCTTACAAGATGCTTCTGAAGGTTCTTATTGAAACAAATAAGAAAGAAGAGGCTCTGGTTTTGTCGGACCATTATCGTGCAAAAGCCCTGAAAGATCTCCTTGTTTCAAGCTATGGAATGAAGAAAGAACAAGTTGCTAAAGAAGGTTTACAGTACGTTGATGTTCAGTCTCTTTTCTCCAACAGTAGCTACACTCTTCTGTTTTATTCAGTGTGTTTTGAGGAGTTGTGCTCGTTTTTAGTCGAAGCAGGAAACGAGCTTGAATTTTCAGTCCAGCATTTCAAATACTGTGACACATGCCTAGAGACGCTTGTTGATAAAACATTTGACGATATGAAAGTGCGTCAAACAGTCAACTTTGCCGAGGACAGATCATTAGACGTCATGGACGACTCTGAAGAAAACAAGAATCCCAAGAAAGATGAATTAACACAATTGTTGACGCGAGAGAAAGAAGAAAGGTTGTCAGAACAATGCCGTTCTACGTGTGGAAGCAGAGGAAATCCATCAGAAAACAGTGATGAGAGCAGCCTGACCAGCGGCCTGGAAATATTGTACCACAAGTTAATACACAATATCAAGTGTTTGATTAAACAAGACGAAATTGTCATTATTCCTGATGGTCCGTTGTGCAAATTACCATTTGCTGCCCTACGGGACCCGGACACGGGACATTATTTGTCAGAGACAATGCGAATTAGAATGGCTCCTTCGATGGCATCTTTAAAGCTTCTCCAAGAGTACCCAGAGGAGCATCACTCCTGTAAAGATGCATTGATTATTGGCGCTGGCGTTGGAGTTGGTCGAGTCATATTGAATGGAGTTGAAACAGAAATACCGACGCTAATAGGTGTTCTAGAAGAGGCGATCGGCATTTCTGGCATACTTGGAGTTAATCCGTTATTGGGAGCTATGGCTACAAAGCCTGTGGTCATAAAGAGACTTCAAGAAGGAGCGTCTGTTGTTCACATTGCAGGACACGGTAACCTAGAAAAAGCCACCATCGTACTTGCTCCTTCTCCTGAAATAAGAGCGGCAAAAAAGATACCAATCGAGGAAGATTACATGCTGACCATGGCTAATGTACAGCAGGCTCAAGTACGTGCACAGTTAGTTGTGTTAAGCTGCTGTGACAGTGGACGTGGTGAAATCAAAGCTGAAGGAGTAGTTGGTATGTGTCGAGCCTTTCTCGCCTCAGGAGCTCGTGCAGTGGTGGGATCCCTGTGGGCTGTGGATGACGACGCTACTTGGATGTTTATGGAAACGTTTTACACGTATTTGAAGGAAGGCAAGAGCGCAAGTACAAGCCTGCATCTGACGATGAACGACATAAGAAGAAACCCACAATACAGCGAACCGAAGTACTGGGCTCCTTTCTTTTTGATGGGCGATGACGTGACGATCCAGTTTGGAGATTAGCACAGTGAAGATGAGATTGAGACATGTATTGAGGAAATGTTCCTCTGGACATTATTTCCATAAACAGTGAGTAACATATGACAATTATCCAGTTTAAAGATTCAAGGACTAACAGTATGTACTCAGTTTAGTGCAAAACCTATTTTAGTTGGGAGGGGGCGTATATACGTAGGTCAAAACCAATAAAGCGAGGTCAGTTTGACACAGAAAATATAATGTACAATATATTCTTGCATTACTATTACTTTCTTTCTGTGTTATCTTGATGTCAGTGCTTCACAGCAAAAAGTGATTTTTCAAAGTATACAGCTATTTCAAAGAAGGTTGGTAAATGTTTTGTTTCATGTTCAATGTTGCATATCAAGCTCGAATTGCACTATGGCCAGTGTGAATGCAACCAGCGAAAGACCCAACAATGTAGAATTTTCCAAAACCTTGTCTGCAGGTTTTTCCAGCACAATTTCTTCTGTGCTGACATTATTTACATATGAATATAATACATTTAAAGCTTAGCTCACACATGTCCAATACACACGACCTGATACGAGTGGTGAGCAACAAGCATCACACAACATGCAACAAAACCTTCACCAACCTTTCTAGAAATAGCTGTATATATAGTGTAATATAGTAATATATATGTATACAGTGTAATTTAAGTAAGAGCCACATATAGCATCTAATCTAGAACACCGACCTTGATATCAAGAGTTAACTGATAGGATCACCCTTCTTTTTGTACTTTCATGTAATTGATATCCGGGATGCACGGGTGACGTGTGGTAGGGATGAGGTCGCTCGCCTCTCACCATTAACTCTGCTGGCAGAGTCTCTCTTTAATTTCTCCAGAGCGAGGGAAATATAAGGGAGACTCTGCCAGCAGCTGGTTAACATTACTCCTGTATAACATTACTCCTGATCGAGATTACAGCAGTTTAGCATTCGATGCGAACCACTATGGGATTTCAAAACATTGCTATTATTCAACTTGTACATTCGTTACAGTAGAGTTGACTTTTGCAAATCATTAGGAACAGCCAACTGTAATGTAAAGAATGCGTAACACTAATCCCACGGACTTTTAAGGTAGTTCCGGATCCCTGCTACTGCGCATCCATTTCGCGCATCTCGTTTTTACCCTTTATTTGCGTTGTTTTGAAAATTCATCTAAATAATATCTTAATATTTTATCCTTTTCTATAACCTAACAAAATATTTCAAAAACTGACTTATAAACGACGCTAAGCCTATGCAAATGAGTCTGTGGTCTTCAAAAACAGCGGTTTGCATCGAATGCGAAACTGGTGTATTTGTGCGACAAACCTAGCTGGCCCCACAGAGGACCATTAATCCGATGAAGACCCGACAATAACCTTCCGATACACCCAAACACTCCAAACAAAGGTCCAAAACTTCAAAGCCCCACTGCTTAAGCTAGATTACAAACCCAAGACTAAACAAATGGGAGTTACAAGAAGTCACTGCTGTGAAAGATGAGAACTAAGCTTTGTACTGACATCTCCTGAGCCACTTCAAAACAAGCAAGACTGAAATCACCTTACTGATGTCTGGATAACACTGGACGGTGAAAATAAACATAACTTGGACGGTTCTAAGTTTGGAGAGAATTTGGCTAATAATGAATTCCAGTCAAACATGACCACGGTGAATCAATCAATAATATATTTTATTTTAACAAATTTAATAAGTTAAGGTAATTACTACTCAGAATAACTATGGTAAAACGATCTGAGTAGTATAAAGGAAGGAAGTGGCTCATGGAATGACAGTTTTCAGCGTCAGTACACGGGCGATATTTGCAGCGCGATTGTCGCACGACAATTACGGTGATTTGGTTGCAACCTCAAATCGCCCTTGTAAACGGTCGCCGATTTGTGTGGCGATTTCAGTGCAACTTGATGAAAAGTGGTATTTTATTATACTTTCTTATATTTAACATACTTAACTTATATCGATCCGATATATCTTCATTCATTATCATTATACATTCTTATACTTTGAATTATTGTAATGAGCAAATAGAAATTCGTGATGGCATTGATATTTGCGCAATATAAATGAATAAATAGTTATTATGTCAGTACCGTACCCTGTTCTCAGCCGGTGCTTTCCATTAGTCGGAATTGGCCTGCCAGATCAAGCAATTCCTAAATTGTATACACTATTCTGATGGAATGTATACAGCTATTTCAAAAAACGTTGAATACTGAATACTGCACACTCAATAGTGCATTCCAAGACCGAAATTCATTTTGGGTCATGTTATATTGTCTAATATAAAATTAAAATAAATAGTAATAATCTATTATATTTTTAGTGCATTCCATCCGAAACAATAAACTAGCTACATATAAAGACGAAATCGCTGTATATTTAGCCCTTTGGTCTTGGAATGCACTATTCAGTATTCAACGTTTTTCGAAATAGCTGTATAAAAAACTAGGGAAAACTTTCCCGAGAAAAAGGCCTTCTCCCTTTTAAATTAACCGATCTGGCTGGTCATTTCCGCTATGGGAAGCGCCCTCAGTGACGTGATTTTTAAAGGCCGAAGGTGGTATGGAATCTCAATCTTAGCACAAGCTGACCTGCTATCGTACAGGAATTCTCAACCATGCACTAACATCCATACGATGCCACGATCTTCATTTTCTGATAAATTTTTTGAATCACACGGCCTTATCCCATATAGATATGAAAGAAAGATGGAATTGCCTTCCAAAAAACCTTCAAATTTTATCGATAGTCTGAAACAACCTCTGGGCTGATCAAAGTCAGGGCACGGCTAACTCACGGATCGAACCCTGAAACAACCTTTGGGCTGATCTAAGTCAGGACACGGCTAACTAACAGATCGAACCCTGAAACAACCTCTGGGCTGATCTAAGTCAGGGCATGGCTAACTAACAGATCGAATTTAGCGTGTTAGGTTTTGCATGGGAAGGAAAAAGGGAGAACCCGGAGGAAACCCTTGAATCAAGTGAGAGACCTAACAAACTCTAATCACATGTGATGTGATGCTGAGTCAAGGAATCGAACCCGAGACCCCAGAGGTGAGGCGAGTGCACTACCGGTGCGCCACACTGACTTGATGCTCTAAATGTCCTACATATATTACTAGTGTCCCACTCCACATGGTCGTTCTAGATTCTCAAGTAATTGTGGAGTCACAGTATGAACATTAACAAGGGAGAACCCGGGAAGAAGAATCACGAACACCGTTAGATTATCAAGTGACCCTGCCAGTATAGCACTTTTTACCAGTCTCCTGGATAAATATTGGGCCAATAGCTTCTCTTTGTCTTTTTGGGTCAGTGAGAAATCAGCCTTCAGAACTTTGTGTAGCTTTTTGAATCCTTTCTGATGTGGTAAAGAATGTCTACGCCGGAGTTTCGTTGTGCAAGATGAAGCTGTGCTCTCGGATTCTTCATTTTCATCCAATCTATTTTCGTGATTTTTGTCCGTCTCATCTTGATCCTTGTTGCCATGAGAACCATTTCCTTGGTAACTAAGACAAGTGTCACTCATACGCCTCTTCCCCAGACTTCTCTTCCACCAAGGTATCTTCAAAGCCATACGTATTCTAGGAGGATCTTCCTTTTCCTCGTTGACACCGATAAAAAGAAGAAAATTAACAGTGCCCTGGCGGCCATTTTTACTAGTCTTGGGTCGGTAGAACTGGTTATAGTACGCATGGCGGTCTTCAAGCCTCTCGTAGATTTCTTCATACTCGTTATCAAGTCTCCCTTCATCAGTAAGACAAGGGATTTTGTCTCCATAAGTCAGCTCATCTCGTAAGTCTTGTTTAATCTTCCTGAAGAAGCCAAACACAAGGTTCGTAGTCTCCTCGTACGAAAACATTTTCCACAGTCCACTCGAAGCCAGCACAATGATTTGATCATTTGCTAACAATTCTACGGACCTGAATGTAGGATCATTAATGACGCAGTTGTGGAGATTCACATCGCCTATGTTCCCAAGTCCTCTTGTAGTCCCCAGGGCCCCATTGATCAGGGCACATTTTTCCGTCTTCACAATGAACCCCTTAGATTTTCGTACCCTGTCTCTTTCTTTCTTATTGTAAAGATCATGTTTGCTAGTGAGTACTTTAACCATTGCTTTGTCCCTTATAAGGAACGCTCCAACGTTTCCCGCGTTTGCAAGGCAACACACGTCTTCTGTCAAAACACAAGTCAGAGCTGAGCAACCGCTCCATCTACTTCTTGAGGGCTCTTCATCCTCTGTCGTCCTCACAAGCATCTTCTGGAAATCATAATAAGCTACCTTGAACGCAGAAGCAACTTTCTCCTTTGATGAGTTCAGTTTTACATATTCATCACCCAAAATATCTCGTAATTTTTCCCGAAGAAGGACGTGTAGATGTCTTGCACACTTTTGAGCTGTAGTGTTGCCACAGTAACCGTCATAAATACCCATGAAACAACTGGGTCTGTCCTCAAGGAAGTGATCTTGGTAGGTGTGAGCGTCTTCCATGTTTTTCCAGTTAGAGTTGCTTTCTTCACACAATCCAACTGCTGTGGTGCAAGACAGTTCCATTCCTTGGAAATTGTTGATTTTGGGATCTGAGAGACAAAATATTCGTTAGTCACTAAAGAACACATTCCAGCACTTAATTGGCTTTCATCCTGAATAATTAAAAAAGCATGAAGTTTAATGCGAACCAATCAGTGCTTAGTAATACTGAGAGAATAGTTTGAGAATTACTAGCGACTCCAATTTTCTGCTATTAATTCATTCTGGATTTCTGAGATACCCGCGCTGAGCTCAGTACTTTAGTCTTTTTTTATCTGTGCTTAAACGTTCCTATTTTTGTTGCCGTTGTTGTTGTTTTTGTTTTTAGCGTTCTTTACAATTTATTTGCCTCACGAAGTTTTTGTCTTGACGAAACAGAAACTCAAAAAACCAAAACAAACAACAACAACAAGAACGATAAAACACATTAAAAACCACGCTAGAAGTACATAAGGAAACGAAGCTTTAGAGTCTTATACTTGCTGAAAACTCGCCATCTTACAATCTTATAAAGTTAATAACATCGTTGACAATTAATGTAAACACAACTAATGAAAGCAAGTCCAAACCCATCAATATATGAAATACTTGGTCGATAAAACTGAATAATATAACAAGTAACAAAAACTAAAGTAGATATCTGAGAACTAGCCATAAGTAAAAACATCACACACTAGAATTTGGTAGAGGCAATACGAATAATGCGAAGTAGTAGCTGATCATCCAGAGCATTTTTTTAGGATTAGATCTGTAAAAGGTCAAGAACGTAGCGCGAACATTTGACGTATAAAATTTCAATGTTTATCCATAACAAACTGACCTTTGCTGTAATATTCAATGATAAAATATCCTTTCCATCAAAAAGTTTACCGAGTCCATCATAAAAACCCATCTCATTAACCATTGATAGAATGTGTTAATAAGATTTGTGAATTATAACACTGACACTAATTGTTTAGCATGTTGATTAATGTGTTATTAACTTTACCTAGGCTTGTTTCGAACACACGATACGCATTTCCAGTGCCTTCCAGCTCCGACTTTAAAATCTCAAAAGCCGTGTTAATCTTCTGCAGATTTCTATCAGTGAATTCCTTCCCGGTCGAGTCGAGCAGTCTCTTAATTAATAATTTTCTTCTTTTAATTAGAGTCTTTAGACAATGAGGTCTGTAGTTGATTGCGAACTTCAAAGTGTGTAAAGCCCCGTGAAAGTCTCGGTGACTCCGAACATGGCAAATATTGACTTGTAGAGAACATTTTGGACATGGTATGAAGATGTTTGGTAATGCCAATGGAACTAATGTCTCTTGTACGACACTTCGTACACCGCTGCTCAGGAGCTTTGTTTTTGAGCTCTCGTTTTCGTACTCCTCAAGGTCTAGTTCTTCTAGTTCTTCGGTATCTTTTACTTCCTCGTCTTCTTGTTCTTTTTCTGTGACTTCGTCGTCTGGTTGGTCTTCTTCTTGGTCGTTGTCGTTATCATCCTTGACTTCATTACCATCTATCTTGACTTCCATCTGTTTTGGTTGAGAAATTAGATTGACTGTCACTGTGGCAAACTCACCGTCCGTGTCGGCCATTTTATCTTTGTCTTGACCGCCACTGATATGAACCGTCAAATCGCGATTTAAGGCTCTTTTTGTATGCGAAGAGTCTCCTTGGGACCCCGGGAATCCTGGCGCTAACTTGTACCTTCGAGGCACATTCATCTTGATCAGCACGAAATCGTCTTCGTCTGAGACCTCGGACTTTCCGCTAAACTGTGACCCCTGGGTCTCGCTGGCAGTTGTTATACTCATTGCGATTTGCATTGAGTGTAAATTAGAGAGCTCTAGAGTTCATTTAAAACTCAAACACCAGTCACAACACTCTTGCCTCAAACAAACTCAGTTAATGAGCTGTTTGCCCAATTTAATTGCTTAAAATGCCACGTTACCATGGAAACCCTACAATTAAGTATCCTTATTACGCATCATTACATTGACCTACGACTTCTCTCTCGTGTATTTGAGGGTTTTATTTAATAATAACACCCATCTCATAGGTATTTCTTCTAACTTTTAATTTTATACCCTTGGATTTTTTCTTCTTTTTCTTTTCGTGAGACAGTCGTACGGTGACCAGAGAACACTTCACAGGCCGATGAACGCTTTGTACCATACCGGCAACACATACAAGACAAAATTTAAATAATTCAAAATCGTCGTGTTATGATAGGCCACTGTGGCTAACAAACCTGTGACCCTCACTCCATGAACGCGGGCCCTCGAAGCATAGGAGAGAGGCAAAAAGCAAGTCTAGTGCGGGTCAGAGTATCGAACACAGATTGCGCTTCCCAACGAATTCGTTTTTATTTAGCAGTTTTAGCATGAATACCTTCAAAAATATTTTCTTTCAATTTAAGAAAGTTTTGTTAGCTTCTCTCATTTATTGGGATTCAGTCACTCAGGGGCATACTCCGTGGTCTCAATCATTGCCGGGGAGGCATGCAATGCACCATTTCCCCGATATATCCACAGTAACCCCACATGCATTTATCAAGAGACTATGGTCTCTTGTTTACACCCATAGACCCAGACGACTAGTTACGCGCTTTGGCCGTACGCGAACACACAGATCTAGG
Organism: Anthopleura xanthogrammica; assembly: GCA_964019055.1. NCBI lineage: Eukaryota > Metazoa > Cnidaria > Anthozoa > Actiniaria > Actiniidae > Anthopleura > Anthopleura xanthogrammica. The sequence continues at coordinate 25,614,648 of OZ025206.1, read as the reverse complement.
TTCGAGATTAACTTTCTCTGGAGCTGAGATAATTCTTGCCGTACCGTTCTTTATAGCGGGGACTACAAAAAATGGAAATTAAACTTGATTTGAAAAGAAGCCACAAACGATATTTATGAGAATCCCGTTTTTAAACGGAAACCAGTTAACCCTTGCATGTCATGGAGTCTCCAGTAGCTCAGTGGTAGAGCATCCAACTAGAAGACTAGAGTGCGGTGGCTCATGGGTTCGATTCCCATCAATTTGCATCAAAGCTACCAAAGCACTCTGGGAAATTGAGTCCTGAATATGGATTTGGGAACAGAAAAAAATTCCTGTTATTTTTGTCTGTTGAAATACTTACATTTCCATAGAAAATGTTGAAGTAAAAATTGTCAGATAAATTATCAAAGAAGCCAAAAATGCGCAAGGACTCATCAGTAGCTCCCATCAGGCTTTGTGCTAGAAATTCGAGCTCATGCACTGATTGGCATGATTGGCATTTACTTTTTTTTTCAGAATGACATACTTTTTAAAAGAATGGATTTCAAAAGGGTTTTTTCTCCAGGGCTTTGTTTTCTACTTCCGGTTGAGTGATTTATGGTCAGCGGAACTACCCAAAGCGCGGGAAAACGTTATGTAATCACAAGGATCACGATCGGTTCCATGTGTTCAGTCCAGATAAACAGACCTATCATTCTAGCACTTTACACCAAATTTAAACAAGTTATTCATTCATTTAGCCTTCCATACGAAGCATTATACGCAAAACATCCCAGGTCGTGTTGGAAGACATCGATTTTACTGCATTTTTTATCCAAATTATACGAGAGGAATCCTTCAAACGCTTTCAAAACAATGACATCTGAACCTCCGAACAAGAAAGCCAAGAAAGAACAAAAACTGGACGATTCAGGTGATAACGACGATATACTACAAAGATATCATGAGAAAAGGAAAGCAGTTTGTGAGTCGGTTCTGGACTTCAAGTTCAACAAGAAGAGAATTCGTCTTGTATCAAAAGCCACCGAGATGGATGATGATTGTAAGGGAATTGTATACTGGATGTGGCGGGAACAACGAGTCCAAGGTATTAGCAATATTCCTTTGAATAATAATAAATAAAAAGATTATTTAAGTATCTCAAAATTTAGCTATAAAAACTAACTATGGAGACTATACCTTTTTTCTCTTACAATTTGCTTCGACTTAACAACGTTTTGGACAAATGAAAGGGATTTATTGTATTCTTCCAAAGGGGCCGGGGAGAGAAATAGAAAAATTTTGGTAGATGTCAATCACAGTGTTGCCATGACATTGTTGGCAAACAAGGCACGTGCTTATGGAATGTCATGGAAACACCTTGATTGACATTGATCAATCAACTACTACTTTGAGAGTAAATGGTTTGAACCCAGGAGTAGTTGACACTCATTCCACAACTACTACCTTGTCACAATCATGAAAAAAATTGCTGATCAAATATCAAGGTGCTCTTTTCATTTTGGGGGTTCATCTTGATACAACTTCTTGGTTTAAAGGAGAAGGGTCATGTGACCTCTTAGTGCAAATCTCAAATTTATAATTCTGTATATGTGTAAAAACAGATGTAATTATCATTTGAGTTCTTTCATCTTACTGTATATTTAACAATTGTCGTTTTTGGAACAACTATGAACAGATAATTGGGCCTTGCTCTATGCTCAGAGATTAGCACTGAAGCAAGAAGTACCACTACATGTCTGCTTTTGTCTTCCAAAAACATTCCTTGATGCTGCAATAAGGAAATATGGATTCATATTGAAAGGACTCAAACTTGTTGAAAAGGTATGTGGAAATTATGGCCAGTATAGGAATTAAGGAAGTGCAATGGTAGTACACTCACCTCTGGGATCTTGGTCAATTCCTGGACTCAACATCTCATGCTATAATAAGTAGAGTTTTTTTAGGAAATTCTTTTGATTCCAGGGTTTTCTGTAGGTTATCCAGTTTTTCTCAGTTTGCAAATCAACTTGCTAAATTTAAGTTTTATCTGTGAGGACAGGATAGAAAGGCAATAAATATACTTACTTACTTACTGTCAATTATGCCTAACTGGCATGTAGGGCAGCAACAAAGGATGACCACCTCTGTCTGTCCTGGACCAATTTTTGAATTGAACCACAGGTGTGACCCAGGGTCCTCATTTTGGACTCTACTGTGCACCGACAGGTGTTCTTGGGTCGTCAGGCAATATGATTTATCATAAATCACAAGTATGGTACATCATTGTCACTAGGAACATTACTAGAACACAAGCACTTCTCACTTCTCTTTTAGGAATTATCTGAGCTGGATATCAGTTTTCATCTTTGTCTTGGTGAACCAGATGTAGTATTACCAGAATTGATAAAGGAGTTTGGCTTTGGTGGTGTGGTGTGTGACTTCTGTCCACTGAGAAGACCAATGCAATGGGTAGACAAACTTGTCAAGGCCTTACCAAAGAACATACCAATATGTCAGGTACTAGTACAAAACATAGGACAAATGATGGTTCCAAGTTGAGGTTGGACCTGATAAAATACAGTAAAAGTATGAACATATAAAGGCCAACCTCGAATAGGCCTTTTGCAACAAACAGTCATGTGAATGTTACTGGATGGCAAAAAAATTCGGACTTTCTTTGTTTTAAAACTTTTGCAGGATTACTAATGTCATATCCAAGACCTTTTCCAAAATATTTTTTTTCTTTTATAATATACTTTTGATTTCAAGATATGAATCAATTTAAGGTTTGTTTGCCATCCAGCAGAGCAAAGTGATATGTCAGCACATGACTTTTTGCTGCAAATTGCCTATTGAAGTCATCGTTTTGTGGTCACTCTGAAAGAGAATTTGGGAAAGGGCTATTTGCTTTTTTGTTGCTCTCTTTTCCATGTTCAACCTCCTTCCAACCAACTTAATTTTTCCGTCTAGATTTGCATATCAAAGGTGCACAATTTGTATAGTACAATCTTAATTACATTACTCACACAAACAAACTCATAGTAGATGCAGCCCCCCAGACCATATGGTAGACACAGACAGACACCTAGGGACTGTCACTTGGTGTGGGTAATAGGAAATGTCCACAATAGTGAGACTTAATAACAGTCATTTCTTTGTCAGTATTTTTTGCTGGAGATTTTGCTCCTGTCTATAATAGTAAATTATCTGTAAAATCAGGGCTTCTGCAAGTTGAGAGGTGACTGTCATAAGTGGAAAGTCCCTAACTATCTTTAAAAGGACCATTGCTCTTCCACAGGTTGATGCTCACAATATTGTTCCTTGCTGGGAAGCCTCTCCAAAGCTTGAATATGGTGCTCGCACAATCCGTCCCAAAATCCACAAGGTCCTGCAGTCATTCTTGACAGAATTTCCACCAGTTATAAAACATCCTCATGTACCCAAGGTCAAGGCCAAGGTCAGATCATCATAAATAAGTTACCAAAATACAATATTATGACTTGACCTATTCACCACTTTCACATTCCCATAATGCTTTGCGTTTTTGGGGGCAAATGTGAGAAAAAATCGTCAATTAATATTACCATGAAGATTAATAAGAATTGAGGAGAAAACATCTAAAAACACTTAATATTCTATCAGAATTCACAAAAACCAGAAAGAAAGAAATTCGAACAGCTTTATGAGTAAAAATTTCATGAAATTTCTTAGTAAGTCTATATATTGTCTGTAACACCAAACGTTTCATTCTCCCATGCGTGTGGAATTAACTCTCATTAAACTGATACTGGATTTTTCAATGATAATAGCAAACATACTCAGCATCTGCAAGAAGAGTTTTGAATTTTCAAATAATTTTTGCTATTGTTGCCCCCCAAAACGCAAAGTATTATGGGAATGTGAAAGTGGTGAATAGATACATATACTTGTAATTCCAGATACACCTCAGCTATTTCAAAAAAGGTTGTTGAAGGTCTTGTTGCTTGATGCATGTTGTACGTTGCATACTAAGCCCAAAATCCACTATGGTTGAGGTGAATGAAATCAGCAAAAGGTCACAGCAATATTGAATTTTCCCAAACTTGGTCTGCAGGTTTTTCCAGCATATTTTCTTTTATGCTGACATTATTTACACTTCAAGATTGGTAAGCAACATGCAACAAGACCTTTGCCAACCTTTTATGTAATATATTGACTACTTCTATCCTCATGAAACATGTGCATCAGACAAATCACACTTTTTCTTGATGGATTTTGGATTTCTTTTGTATTTCCCTGTTATCATCCAAGATAATTTCTATAGGGGTCTTGATAAATTCTGCAATTATTACATTTTTTCTCAATTTAGGAAACAGACTGGAAGGCAGCCTATGAATTTATTGATGTAGATGAAACTGTTAAAGAGGTTGACTGGGCTGAACCAGGGACTGAAGCAGGTCTGAAGATGTTGGAGGAGTTTTGTACACAGAGATTGAAACATTTTGCTGCATCAAGGAATGACCCAACAAAGAAAGCCATTAGTAACTTGTCACCTTGGTTCAATACAGGTAAACAAGTGGAGCATAAAACAGGGCTTAAAATAACAGCTGGTCAACAGACAATGTCCAGCCAGAATTGGAACTTGTCAGGTCTTTGCCTTGCCGGTCATTTTGACCAGTAATGTTGAGCCAGAAACAAGGTATGACCAAGCTAAACCTAATTTGGCCAGTCATCATGAGCATCGACTGACCGGCTCATTCAAGCTCTGCAAAACAATATTCTGCTTCACTCTAAAAATGTTATTCACAGTGCTGTCTGTGAAAAAATATTTTAGTCAACTCTAGCTTTGCAGACACCCTGATATATTATGGACACTCAGTAATGAGGACAGGAGTTAATTTTCTGGCAAAAAATTCTGACAAAGAAATGACTGTAATTAACTCTCACTATAGCAGATGCCTGCTGTCATGGACACCAAGTGATAGTCCTGAGTGTGTCTGCTGTAATGAGAGTTGACTGTAAATAAAACAAGTTATCTAGCTATAAATCACAATCATTCATTGTTGAGCTGTTTTTGTGCTTCACTCACGCACACACTCATTCATCCATCCTTCACTCCATCCGTCTGTCCACCCACCCACCCATCCATCCATTCATTTGTTCTCTTTTTTCCAGGCCAGATAAGCAACCAGAGAACCATCCTCAAAATTAGGGAGTTCAGGGGCAAGTACAAAGATTCTGTAGAAAGCTTTATTGAAGAAAGTGTGGTTCGCAGAGAACTTTCAGAAAACTTTTGTTACTACAATGACAAGTATGACTCTATTGATGGGACAAATGATTGGGCTAAGAAGACTCTAAAAGTCCATGCTGGAGATAAGAGAGAGTATTTGTATGATAGAGAAACCCTGGAGACAGCCAAGACTCATGATGACCTGTGGAATGCTGCTCAGGTAAATAATCCGATTTCTTGGAGTATTTTGTACATTTGGTTTCTTATTTCCTGGCTTCCTTGGGTTCTTAGTTTCTTGGTTGGACGGCTATATTATGCAGATTCAAGGTTTAAAAATAACACTCCCCCACCCAGAATCACAGTTGAATATTACTGCGATTCTCAATATTCTGCAAACTCAGACATTCCAAGGGCCTGTTGTAAAATTGGGTTTTTGCTGCCATCAATCAAAACTAATCAGTCGGTACCTTTTATATTTTTAACTGCCATCAGTGAAAAATCAAATTCCAATGGGCAATTGCAACTACCAAGTTTGCAGAATATTGAGAATCACAGTCTGTAAGGGATGTAGAATGTCATGATCACACCCTTATTTGCTTAGTCCCTCAATACATCTGTTGATCCGTTGTCAAGCAAAGCCAAACTGTAACTAGGGAGCGTTTTCCTGCTTTTTCGGCCATAATCACGAAAAAAAAACACGGAACCTTCATATTTTGGTAAAAAGAGGCTGGTTGGTGGTATTTTTGTTTGGTTTAGGGAAATTTTAAAAATGGTCTCAAATTTTCACTTGGGCCACTTTCGCATTAAGCCCTTCAATTGTTGCTTGAAAAAATTGCTGACCCACTCAAGATCCAAACCCCAGCCCCTCCAAAAAATTACCAAAGGACCCCTAAGCAACCCATGTCACTCAGTCAATCCACCTCACCTTTAAAATCATGAGGCCTTACATAACATAACATGAATAATGGATAAGAAATTTTAAACTTAACTGGCAACTTCAAGGGAAGCAAAATTTCTCCATGAAAGCTTCATAACAGGTTTCTAAATTCCATCTTCTAGAGACAGTTGGTACGTGAGGGTAAGCTACATGGCTTTTTACGTATGTATTGGGCCAAGAAGATCCTTGAATGGACCAAGTCTCCTGAAGTTGCTCTGGCTGATGCAATATATTTTAATGACAAGTATGCCTTGGATGGCATTGACCCCAATGGATATGTTGGTAAGGTTATGTCCTGTCCTTCTATCTATCCATCCATCCATCCATCCATCCATCCACCCACCCACCCACCCACCCACCCATCCATCCATCCACCGACCCACCTATACAACCACCGACCCACCCATCCATCCACCGACCCACCCATCCATCCACCGACCCACCAACCCACCCATCCATCCATCCATCCACCGACCCACCAACCCTACTTCATTCATGTTATGTGTCTATTTACCTGTTCTTAATGCAATACACGCATCAAGAATTCCGTGCTGCTGCTCAATGCGCATGCTCAGGGGATTAAAAAGTGAGCATTGAGCAGCAGCGCGGAATTCTTGATGCGTCTATCCACCTCTTTTCATCCATTCTACCATTCATCCTTCCTTAGGGCTGAAGTCATAAGTTTCCTTTTCGTTATATTACGCACTTGTTGATCATGATCTACCCTACCCAAAAGCTGTGAAATAAATTCTTTTTCAATTTAGTCAAACTTTTGACAGGCTAGAAAATGTGGATTCTTGTTTTTCCAGCTCTGCTATTAACTTTTTTCCATTTTTTCCAATTTTTTGTGAAGATCAAAATATTCTTTTCTTTTTTCATCCCACAGGTTGCATGTGGTCAATATGTGGTATACATGATCAAGGCTGGGCAGAGCGTCCCATTTTTGGCAAGATACGATACATGAACTATAAAGGATGTCAAAGAAAATTTGATGTTGCGGCATTCGTGAGGCGCTACAAGTCTTAGTTATAACTGTCATAAATATAGAAATTTTAGAATACTCCAGTTTCACATTCGATGGAAACCGCTGTTTTTGAAGACCACAGACTCATTTGTACAGGCTTAGCCTCGTTTATAAGTCATCTATTCAAAGGCACCATTAAAAGTCCGTGGGATTGGTATTATTCAACTTGCACATTCTTTACATTACAGTTGGCTGTTGCTAATGATTTGCATAAGTCAACCGTAATGTAAAGAATGTGTAAGTTGAACAATACCAATGTTTTGAAATCTCACGGACTTTTAATGATGTCGTTGAATAGCTGACTTATAAGCGAGGCTAAGCCTGTACAAATGAGTCTGTGGTCTTCAAAAACAGCGGTTTCCATCGAATGTGAAACTGGAGTATTTTTAGTTAGTATATATTCCCCAGTTGGAGGGGATACTGTGGGAAGTTTCATATGGGGATGCTTGGCCTGGACTGTCAACTCCTTATCCTTTCATATACCAAATTTCAGCAAAGGTACCCTTTTTATATACCTTTTTGCCTGAAAAGGTATCCCTTTCATATACCTTTTCTATACCTAAGCAAATTCCCAACCCTTTTCTATACAAAAACTCACAAATTCCCACCCCTTTTCTATCTACTGTATACCAGCGGCCTGAAAAAGGTACCCCTTTCGGGCAGAGAATCCCTGTATAGTCCATTATAGGGAGTACCCCCCCAGTATATGTTACACTGCATTTTTGTAGAAAATATCTCTTTCTAGTCCTACTTTTGCTCTGTGCACCAGAACTTAATTATTGGAACCACAAATTAACGGAGATGCACAGTGAACAATAATCAACACAAATATCAAGTGCTGTTGCAGCAGTTTTCCCATTGGAATTAAAATCTAGTCCCACAAACAACCAACAGGATCTGCTTCTTGATTACAGACTCATTTACTCAGGGATAGTCTCATTTCAGCATCAAAATTTTACAAACTCAACACTGAAAATCCATGGACCAGTTCCTGAATATTCTACTCAAAATCGAGGATAACCATGAGCATCTGAGAACTCAAGACTGGAGTATTAATTTTTATTTGGTATATTCTAGAAATTTTACATTGGTAAGACCTTCCAAATTGCTTCATAGTGTCATATATTACATGTTATAGTTATTTAATAAGTTCATTGTTAAGTTAAAACAATCTAGTCTGGAAATAAATATTGTATTCACATGTTTATATGAACTTATATCTTATTGATAGATGGAGGTAGCAAAATTGCTGGGGTGGGGGTACTAGGGGTGGTTCATGATCAGTGATAGGGATGATCTGCCAGGATCTGAAAACCCAGACCCCAAGACAAGATATATCTTGAAAAAAAATAACCTGTTCAAGACACAACACTTTAAGTTATAACCCTAAGACCCAAGAGAAGTTCTATAACCTGATTATGCTGGCAAGGTTTGAATTCGAAGTTACCTGCTAAAAATATTTTGGAGGCGAAAAATACAAAAAAAATCATAAACTTGAATACTTATCTAAGACTTGAAAACACTAGTACCCCTAACCTATCCAAGAATGATGACCCTATTCAAGAAAATATCATGGAAATCATATACCCTGTGTAAGACGAAAATCCCGAAAACCATATTCTATCCAGCAGAACATCCCTGTATTGGAGTGCTCCCTCCCCCTCCCTGGACAAAATTGCTTAATTTCAAACAAAAAAAACCCTGATCTTATTTTACTAGGGTCACACTTCATACTGTAGCCAGTGGGTAACATTTTTGTGGAGTTAGGAAAACCAGAGAACCCAGGAAAATCGCCCCAAACGCAGGAGAGAGCCAACAAGCAACTTTGCTCACACGACACATTAATGGTATTTATATCAATGGTTATTAAATTAAATATGGTAATGACAGTTAAGACATTGCTGTGTTTTTATATATATTTTTATTTTACAACATACCGCAGTCACTCCAATTAACCTGGGCACTACTAATTTAGCTAATAGAAAAAAATAAATGCTTAAGTCAAAACGGCTCAAGCGTACCCCCTTGGCTCCATTAATGATTTCATTATTTGAATATTGAGTTGATTATTCACTTTGAGTTTTCATAAAAAAATCAGAAGACTCCAAACTTCACATTCAATTCACAGCTAAAATTCTAAGTGAAGGCCTTTCTGGGGAATTTTTCTACCTTGGCATGGCAATTGTTGAAGAATCCAATCAAAACTCAAGTAGATAACTTATTTTCAAATCTTGAGTCAGAGTGAATAGTGAGCTCAATATTTGAATAATCAATTCTTTCATGGGGGGTACGCTTGAGCCATTTTCACTGTAACATTTTTTCTCTTTTTTCCCTTTGCATCTAATGAACACTATCAGGTAATTAGTAGTGCCCAGGCTTATTGGAATGACTCTTATATACCACCTACATATAATACGTATATTATCAAGTCTTTTTTATGTTTCAAATTGTACTTGAAGAATACTCTAAGAGTACTCTATGTACAGATGTTCCTTTGAAGATTGTTGATTTGTCCAGAAGTGTCACCTTTTATAAAGGTCCATCAATTTTACCAATTTAAAAATGCTGTTTCTATGAAATTCTGGCAGTCTGCATTGTTGTTGGAGTGAGAAAGAAAGCCAATTTCCTCTAAAAATCTTGATGTAGATTTTTTTATGTAATGTTTTCCCATTTTAGACCATGTCCACTAAAATCTTGCGATATATAATAACATCTAATCGACCCTAAATGTGTAATAAACAAATTATTACATGTTAAGAGCTGATATCATTTTTATTCACTTGTTTTCCGTAACATATCGCTCACTTGCTCGCGGACTTGCTTGTTCGCGATATGCATGGGAAACTTGTGAATAAAAACGATATATCAGGCTCTTAACATGTGATAATCTCTATATATCATGCTAAAGTGACATACAGTAATTATGAGATATTTGTTTTTTTCAGGAAAAGAAGTTTAATATCAAATTTGTTACATTGATATTAGTAAAATACCAAAGTTTCTTAAAGATTGCCCTCAAATTGAAGTTATGAATTTTTGAAACTCATAATTTTTGTGGAATTTTTGCTAAGAAATGTATCTAGAAGTGTGTCTAGACTGATAACTAGGCTTGCCCGGCAACATACATTTCTTTGTAAAAATGCTTAGTTTCAATAATTTATATCTTTGTTAGTTTAAGAGCAATTTTTATGAAACTTCGCAATTTTACTATTATGGATGTGACAAAATTAATAGTAAACTCTTTTTTTCTTGTAAATCAAATATTTTATGTCACGAGAGCATGATATTGTTCTATTGGTTTGCAAGTTAGCCATGCCCTGACTTTTAAGAGGTTGTTTCAGGTTATTGATAAAATTGAAAACAGAGTAAAAAGGATAGAAGTTACCATCGAGTTGCATTCATATTCTTAAAGATATTTTTTCTTCTTCATAAAAGAAGTTTCCAATTTTCAGTATACAAGAGAAATTACAACTTGCAAGTGGGACTAAAGGGATACAAGCTGTACGTGTCCTGGGTAAACAATTGTGTTGGACCTGATGAATCTTTTACACATGGTTTAGACAGGAGATGGATCTAGTTGTCTTTAACTACACGAGAACAATCAGGAAGGTGTATCATTCATTTTGATCGGCGCCTACTGTGCCCAATGCCTGTCCATATTTAACTTTGTCTCCTGCTTTGACATTAAAACTAAAGTTCTTTGGTGCCTCAAAGATGAGAACAATAGTTGACCCCAAGTTAAATCCTCCCATTTTCTCTCCTTTTGTCAGAGAAACTCCTTCCATTCCTGTGGTTGACAGCAATTTCTCATCATAGCTTCCTGGTATGTATTTTCCAGACACATTGGTTTTCAGTTCCTGGAAAAATAAGACAATAGGCTGTTTATTTTCTTAATAAAAAAGAATTTAGTGACACGCAATAGCAAAAGCTAATTAAAGTCATTTCTTTCTCAATATATTTTTTTACCAGAGATTTTGCTTCGGTCCACAAAAGTGAGGTGTCCATACTGTCAGGGTGTCCACAAGGCGAGAGTTGAATGTACAGTATAACATAGTTTTTGGTAAACAAATAAGGAAAAAACCTACATGCGATATGTGTGACCATGGCAATGCTTCTTACCTCATCAAAATCAACATAGATTGATCCAACATTACTTGCGCCGATAGCAGCATAAGCAAAGAACCCATGTTCCCATGAACCAGAGAGTACTACACGTTCATTATGATTAAATAAACCCTTAATGATTCTTTGGATGCTTGGATTGACTGATAAAAGTTCTCCTGCAAATGGGAAAAAAATAATGGAAGTTCAGATGTTTAGAAATAATAATCATTCAATTTAACAACTTTTTAATTTTTTAGATTGGATATCATTCCCTAGAGTATCATTTCTTTGTGTAATGCTTGGAACGAATAAGATACAACTCAAAAAACTATCTTGATTGAAAATTGCACATGCTAGACATGAAATGGAAAAACAATACACCCAAGGTAAAGAGTTCTATTTTAGGCTGATATACGGTGCTACACGCTGTGCCATGAACACTTCCATAAGTTTATTATTTCGTCTTGACATTGTTTTTGACAACTTGCACAAGAAAACCAAAAAGAATACAAACCTGGAAAATGTCTTCTTGTTTTGACCTTCCATTCAGCTGGAGAATGAAAAGAATGGTAATCCCCAGGTCCTAGGTACAACACACAATGGAAAAAATGTTTCTTGTCGTCTGATACATCTTCTTTAGTTGTTTTGGAACAAGGATGATTTGGACCCAGAAATGTTGTTATATCATAAGTTATTCCTTTAACTTGTTCTACCATTTCACCAACGACTTCACCAAAATGCACCATATAGCCATCTGCTGGGCTGGTCTGGAATGTATAAACATACAAGTTTATTTGAATTATACTAAATGAATTGAAAAATGTTTTGTTACATGTTGCACACCAAGCATAATATCAGCACAGAAGAAAATATGCCGACAATAATGATAAAAATAATTTATTAACTTATATTGTGCAAGAATCAACATTTCTGTTTTCTACTGCGCATTACAATCTAATGAGAAATAAATAAATAAATAACTAGTACTAAATAATTAAAATCATTAATAATTAAAATTTACAAATTATCATAAAAATGTCCTCCCCCCACCCAACCTCATAAGATTAATAATAATATTATTTATTAAAACTATGTAGAAATTTAACCTATCAATAAAGGAAATTTATCTTTATATATCTAGTTAAAAATAATTTAAGAATATGCCATCTTATAAAAATGGGACTTAAGGGTTCTCTTAAACCTATGGATAGAAGATATATTACGAAATGTCCAATGGAAGACTATTCCAAAGTTTGGGAAAATTCCATATTGTTGTGACCTTTCACTGATTTAATTCACATCACTATGTTTGTAACCTTGATTGAGTGACACCAAAAACCCTGACATCTTGGACAGCCAATGTTGATTAGGTAATAATTAAGATCTACAGGTGTAATAGATGTATAAAGAGAGTCCAAGACTTACCAAAACAGATGAATGGTCAACTGGCCTTACATCGGGTTTTAGTTGACGTCTAAAAAATGCTCCTAAATTTGGATAGCTTTTAACATCTTCTACCTCTGCTTCAGCTAAATTACATGAGAAGGTCCAAGAATACAACCCAATGACTGGCCATCGCATGAATACTGGAAGATCAACATTATTCACTTGACCCCAAAGCCGAGATATGGCCCTCATTGGGATTTTTCTGTATAATGCTACCTGAAAGCATAATGGAATGAGAAAATCATTGATTAATTAAAATAATTATCTTGTTGGTTGTGTTATGAGAGTTAGTGTATTAAAAATCTAGAATTAGAAACGTAAGAGGTAGAAACTGATTCTTACCTGCCATTGATTAGCAATCAGGTCATCAGGATCACTGCCTGCAATCTTCCTACGTTCTCGTTTTTTAATGTGTCCATATTGTTGATAGCAGATATAAGCAAAACCAACACTTGCAGGAATGCTAAACCATTTCAGCGATACCCAATACCTTCTGAATCCATTGACAAACCTCCACGAACCTGGAACAAGGAGATCTTGTCAGCAAATGTTTTATGTGATGTTGCATGCGACGTCGCAAAAACTAAACCACACTGTGTGACCAAGTTTTATGCAATATTGCTGTAAACAAGTTCTACCCTTGTGACATTGTGCATGATAAATCAGACTGTGCGCAAGAAACATTGCACCAGTTGGTAACATGGTATGATCTAGGTTTTGCAACACTGCATGCAACATCTCATGAAAAAAATTATCCTGTGTCTGTTCCTGTACAAGTTTAGAGTGCAGAAAATAAAACAATGAAAACTACTAAAACTATGAATTGCCTTATATAAAATGGTGCAAAATCCTTTCTTTTCTTCTGTAAGATAGAACCTAACCCTCGTGGATTAACTGTGTGTATTTTACCAATGAAAGAAAAAATAGTTAAAACTATGATTCGAGGGATAGATATAAGCTTAACGTAAGCTTGTGCATAATCATAAAACGTTAAGTTTTATACAAGGTTTAACTAAGATTCTAAGCATATATTCTTAAAATATTTAAGTATAAACATGGAAAGTTTTCTATGAGTGGAATTAAATCCAAAATTTACTAAATATTTAGCGAACTTTACGAGAAAGACGAAGGCAAAATGACAAACCTGAGCTCGAAGTATCTGTGTGTGCTGATCGAGGAAAATTACGCAATGGGTTCACTCGTCCAGAAAAACACGATTTTTGTGCTCCACAACCACAAGATGAGCTAAATCTAGGTATTTCTTTGATTTTTAACAGTTTGTTAATATTTCTTGGCCGTAATAAAGCCATATTTTAGTCAAAATTGAAGTCAACTTTGCTGAACAAACGCAGCGTGGACGACAAACATGCCTCTAATACAGAAACCGCTGAACCGAGAAAAACCATAGGTAGCCCAATTCTTTACAAAGTTTTATTTTTTTATTTTTTTTTATTTTATTTTTTTTATTAAATTAATTTATTTTAAATTACAAAAATTACAAAAATTACAGACACGAAGTACAAAAAAAATATAATAAATTACAAACAAAACTAACAAAAATATAAGAAAATATTTGAGGAAAAAAAAAAGTAAGAAGCTGCACTCCAAAAAATAGTTGTTTTTTTTGATTTTCAAATGTGTTTAGTTATTTCTCTAGGTCAGGGAAAAGCCATTTTATCATAGGCTTCCATTTTTTAATAATATTTTTATCTTCTTCGTTTTTTTCAGTACAATATGTAGATTTTAGCAAAACAAGGAAACCACATAGTGATGGTGTAGTCTCCTTCCAGGTTGTTTTTACAAATCCATATATAGTGACGTGCATGTAAAAATATATAATTGATTTGTATTTTATAGTTTGAGTTATCTGGAAATAGGCCCAAAATATTTTTTCTGCCTTTAAAACATAATTAAAGGGAATTATATTACAACTTTGCAAGGACAACTTTAGACTAGACCAAAAAGCTTGGGTTACATTGCATTTCCAAAATAAATGAAACAGAGTCTCTGGTTCTTGTTCACAGATTCTTTACAAAGTTATCGACAAGAGAAGATGAGGTGATTCGCGAACAAAACAAAACAAAGAATCGTATATATAACCTCTGGGCTGTTCAAAGCCATGGCACGTTAAACTCACAGATCGAATTGGAATTTAGCGTGTTAGGTTTTGCGGAGGGAGGAAGACCGGAGAAAGACCTCGAACCACAAGCTTAGTCTACGGCGGTGTTTTGGCTCTTACTAAAACATTTCAATATATAATTCTACGATTTCAGGAATTTAACAATTATTTATGACACTCATGGTATTCCTACCCATTCACCTTAGAGGATCATTACGGCTCAGGGACCGTGAACTGAGAATGAGTTCAAAATATAGATTGGAATACCTACCGGTATAATAACCATTGTGCTGCGCATCTCCAAACATCTTGGACCAATAACACGGTACGCTACAACTGCTAAAGAGCACGTAACTGAACAGAATAAGCACAACTACTTGGATATTGAATCGCAGGTCGCAGTTCATTCCAGGCATTATAGCGACGGCCCTGAGTTAAAAACAGATTATATATATGATTAAAGATCAAAGGACCACACGGCGCACGGGCAAAGTAAAGGCAATCGCTTAGGTAGACCCCCTTTTTAATCATATTCAGCGTAATTTTTTCCATTTCAGTTTTAGCAGGTGCACCGGTCACTAACTGGAAGAATGACTTGGAGCTAGACCCCTTTCACGTGACGTCAAAGCAGCTCAATTTGGAAAACAAAACAAAATAATTTCAATCTCCAAAGAATTGGAACCTATTGTTTTGTCCTCCAAATTGAGCTGCATTCCGACGTGCTGCAAGGGGTCTATTCATATCCTGATACGCATAATCTCATTCTTTTTCTAAACAATGACCTTGCTCAATATCGCTAAAACACCAGCAGTAACAACTTTGATTCGTGCGAATACAAGTGCATTACTGCGATTCTCAATATTCTGCGAACTCAGACATTTCAATGGCTTGTTGTGAAATTGGTTTTTCGCTGCTGTCAATCAAAACTAATCAGTCGGTACCTTTTATGTTTCTGACTGGCGGCAGTGAAAATACGAATTCCAACGGGAAACTCGCAACTACCGAGTTCGCAGAATATTGAGAATCGCAGTAAGGCCTGGGTCATTAGGCTGCTAAAAAAATAAAAAATAAATTGCAATATTTCTGCTAATATTTCATATACTAAAGTATATTTTGGACTCATAGTGGCATTTAGGTTCCTTAACAATTTATAGGTGTTTGGTCGGAAAAACTGAAAAACAGAAAATTGAAAATGGGCCGACGAGAAGGCATTATTTTAAGTTATTTTTTGGTGTTAAACTATTAAGGAAATTCAGGCAAACAATCCTGGGCTTTGTATGGATGACCTCGTCTAAACAGTGGAAGAGAAATATGCAAATTTGTAAACACAAGGTTTGGTGTTTTTTGTTGAATATCTCTTTAACGGTCAAAGGCGGGCAACCGTTAAGACGTTCACAAAAGTCATCCAATGACAATTTGGAGGGGCTAATCATCCTTGCTTACAGCTGAAGAGCTGAATTATTAAAGTGCACCTAACCCCAGATACAATACTTTCAGCATCGATTCTACATGAAGTGACTAGTTGAATGGTAAAACATTTCTTCATTTGAGAATGACTTTGATGTCACCGCAGGCTTCATTTAATATACAAACTTTAACAGGTTCACAGAAATAGTATTTAAAAAGCATCATCATTATACTCATGGTTTCCACAATGTTTACAGTAAATTTTGGTGTCTCATAATGGCAAGTGTTTAGTATTATATGTAAAACAAATAAACTCAAAAGCCTGGGGTGACGTCACGGTCATTAACATATTAAAGTATAAACCTTCATATCTTAAAGACGCAACACTCAAATGAAGAAATGTTTTACCATTCAACTAGTCACTTCATGTAGAATTGATGCAGAAAGTATTGTATCACGGGTTAGGTGCACTTTAAGGACGCAGTTCAACGTGGTCGAGTCGAAGGCATACGAAGGCTCCTCGGGCAGCCGACATACGACTCATGTCTGATCACGGAGCATAGCGGTGAGAGACGAGAACTTACGCACTACGCCACCCTTGATTCCCTTGTTTTCCCGGTGAAGGTCCGTAAATGTGCATCACTTGACTACGCTTATCACACGAGTGAGAAAGGACAGAACTTAGAGACACATCAAGTTTTACCGTCAAAAGTACAATGCTTTTAGGGGCAACGGCACAAGCTGATCGGAAGGGCACGTGGGCATTTCTTTATGAGTCTGGGAACAGAGGTTTCTGATTGGTTGATGCATGTTTCACTTACCACCCTTTAGTGTTTACCTTATGCCGTTGTCCCTAAGGGACGGACCATTTGATATTTGATAGTATATATTTATACAGAATGAATGTCCAATTTTTCATTGACAGTCTATATGCACAAAATACAAAGTATAGTTATCAGACATTACTCCCAACGAGTGTATAGTTACATGATCTTAACTGTCCGTCCCTAAAGTTTCATTGCAAGTTGGTCTGACTGAATACCAAAATCCAGATGCAGAGTTTTCGTAGGCCGGGGCAACTAGGGGGGTTGTGGGGCATGCTCCCAAGAAAATTTTTGAAATTCAGACTCTCGGAAATGCGATTTCCAGCAGTTTGAGAGGCACAAGACTTCCTTCAAAAGTCGGATATTCCATTTGGTTAAAAAGAAGTAAAATATTGAAATCGAATTTATAAGCTCGCTCGATATCGACGTTGCACCAATATTTACTGGGTTGCCATGGTGGCAAACCAGTCTTAAAATGAGGTTCGTTTTTTTTCTTTTCCCCCGTCGCGATCATGATTGGACAAAACTCGTAACCATAGCAATTGTGAGGTATTTGTCTTTGCTCGGTCTGCTCGGTCGCCATTGCATCATTCCTTCGTCGCCATTGCATCATTCCTTCGTCAATAAAGAACTACTTAGGGTTTTTGTGATCGAGGTATTTTGTCTGTAGGCATGTGGCCTACCATTGTCTTTAGCTTTTTTTATCGGAACGCTCAAACTACTTACTAAGAGATATAATTGAGCGATTTTGGAACGGGTTGGCCCAACCGGGTACACAGAGAGAACTATGAGAATCTATGAGCAAACTATGAGAATCTTAGAACTATCTAGCCAAACTAGCCAATCTAGATCTTGCCAGATCTTAAATACAAACTATACGGAGACAAACTACAAAACAATTGACAAGCAAAACTTTGAAGCTGACCACAAGAACTTGAAGTCAGACGAGCAGATCAGTTGTGATCTACGAGAAAGCGAACTGCCAAGACGATGACAAGATGGCAGAGCACAGAAAATAAGAACTGTAATTCACTGAAACTCAAGGTGGAATCGTTGTTTATTTCTGTCATAATCGGTATTATTCTATTGAATTGCTGTATGTTTTAGGGCACAATATCATTCGTTCAACTCACACTGTTGACCAGTGCCTTTGTATATCAAACAATCGATGACTGGATCGAGAATACATTCAGTGACTGTGATATCTTTGAGGAAGCTATGCATTTATCTGTAACTGTACATAGTGGTGATACTAAAGACTCAGTAAATGACTTGAGGTCTAGTTATTCAAAGTTTAATTACTATAAGCTTAATAGTGTAATATGTGAACACTGCCATGCTGTAAGACTTGAACGCGAACCAAGCAGGACTAAAAAATTTGCAGAAAATTTCTTTTCTTTGGTACAACCATATGACTACTTTGTGAGTGGGTGAAAATGCTCTATAACCAAAATTTCATTTTGATATAAAAAAGATTATTTGGCAGTGAGCAGTTTCGATCCTGAAATAAATACAGTTATTTCATCAGACATGCTAGTCTTTAAGGTAGTCTAGGTTAACAAGTAACTTAATACTCGTTAAAACGCGTTAGTAACGCAATCAAACCTGTCGTTCTACTAGAAAAGTAGGATAAAGGTTGTTCAGTCCACAGGAAAGGAAAACTCCTGCGCGAGTGGAATGTTCATCATCGAGCTCTAGAATACTTGCAAAGGCAACCCAGTGAACGCTCCAAGAGCGTCTAGTTTTTTTAAGGATCGAGACCTTGCTCGATATTTTTTGGGGGGATTTAAGGATACAGGATACCCCAAATTGCTTCAAAACGGCATTTTTTGAATTTTCACAATTTCTTAAAAGGAATGCTTTTTTCTTTCATAATCAGAAAAAAAATTCTCAAAAAATTATTTTTAAAAGAAGTTATAACGAAAAAGCTTTTTTTTTGAGAATGTTGTTTTTTAACATCCCACCTTAGAGTCGGTCCGTCTGTAGCAGTAAAATATACTTTTTGAATGGCAATGTCACTGATTAGCGTACTACTTCGATGAGTTCCCGCCAAAAGTGCTTCTTTCGCGGCCGAAGGTACAGTGACCTGGTTAACATCTGTCATTTCAACTTTTGTTCCTGGTCTAAAGTATCCTGCTGCTTAATCCCCTAAGCAAACACACGGGCCACACGACTCCAAAATAAGTTTTGGCTGATTTCTTGGAGACGAAATTTCGCATAAGTGACTGTGCGTTTCGAGTTCCAGGTCAAAAGGATTTTCATGGATTTTTATGAGACTTGGGGAAAATCATCCCACATAATTGAACTTCAAAACCGTGTCTCCGATTTTTTGTTTTTATTTTCGTTTAAAAGTTATCGCTTGTTTGGTTGAATAGACTGCATATTTTTCATACCTTCATCTTTAGACTTGTATAGAAAAGCAACTGGACAACTTATCAAAAATCGGGGACACGGTTTTGACAAGTGATATGCCGTGAACTCAGAAAAGTGATTAGCAAACAATATCAATAAATTCCGGCTGACCTGGAACTCGGCGTTTGAAGGTATATGAAAATTATTATTACTCGAGTTTTTAGAAATGCCTTAAATTATTTTACAAACGTGAGATAATATTCTGATGCTCCATTTATTCAGCTTTCAGAAAATATATACTTTATTGGGGTTTAAAGTGATATTTTTCGCGCTAGAGCGCTTTGAATACAAGGCGGTCGTTTGGGGTATCCTGTATCCTTAACTCACCCCCCATGAAATATCAAATGGTCCGTCCCTAAAAACATTGTAATTTAAAACTAATTATGTCTCTAAACTTCCTGTTTCTCACTCAAATGATAAGCGTAGTATTTTACCACGGGTATTTGTGAAAATTCTGACGCTGAAATGAGGCCAACCCTGCCTGAGTGTCCAATCAAAAAACACACGATGGTATTGTCCAAATACGAAAATAGTCTTTTTATTTAGTGCTAGCGCTAGAGTTTTCTCAGTGCTCGTATTCACAGCTATTTACTAGTGGAGTGATAGAATTTAAAGTTCATTTCAGACCAAAACTAATTCATCGCCAAATATAATTTGCTTACTGACGCTTGCAGTTTTCTCCTGGCCCCCTTCCCGTCTGGTGCTAAGTGCAGTGCACAGGTTGGCATGTGTACTAGACTTGTAAACCAACCACTGAACGATTCCACTGAATCATAAAACCTGAACACCGTGCATTTCCCCCAGCCGTAAATAAACCAACATTGGATAAACAATTTTCGACAAACCTTGGCAATATTCTGAAAATCATATGCATCAATTTGATAATAAAAAAATCTAAAAAAACGTAATATCAGACTATCCCCCGAGATATACAGAGTTGTACGATTTATATTCCCAGTATTTTTCCACACCCACGAAGTAAACACATTCGTTTCAATCGGTTAAGCCATGGATGATTGCATATGTACTTACAAATATTGAATGGATTTCTAAGGTGTGTTTGTAGAATTTGTACATCGTAATAAAATCGAAGCTACACTTTTACCTTTATTTTTCCTTCATTGAGCCAGTCCTTGATAACATAGATTCCGGCAGCAAAGCGAATGTAGAATTTGCATTGATCTTTATACAGATTTTTTCTTGCACCGGCCAAAGATTGTGGTCGTGATCTCGAAGACGCCGGCTTCTTGCTTCTTGCTTGTCGGTGAAAACCCGACGTATTCTATGAAATAACACACAAGTATTGAATATAGAGTAATTCTACTTCTAATATCATGGCTTGGGAGTAAATTTTAATGGCAATACAAAAGGCACATTGCTTAACGAGGTTTACAAGACCGAAAATAAAATATTCAAATTTTCACTCAAGCTCATTGATATTCTAGTTTTTGAGGTGGTGTGATCCAACCACGTGATCATAGCATGCGACCTCCATGCTTTCATGGCCTTTCATAGTCTTTCCTTTCCTAGACAATTCAAAGTCTAAAAGTCTTTAGCCAAAAAATTAACCTTTCAGTGACAAGAAAAGCTAATTTTACAATTTACTCTTTTTCTGGGTAATTGCCAGAATATAAACTTCAAAAGTCATGAGTTATTTTTACTTAATTTGAGTTGTATATACGGTCTATTTAACAATTAGTCCTCGAGTCCGAATGGTCTACGAGTCAATAGCCCATGAGGCCGAAGGCCGAATGGGCTATTGACTCGTAGACCATTCGGACTCGAGGACTAATTGTTAAATAAAACTCAATGCATTCATCAGGTCCATCAGTGCTAGAAAAATATTTGCTTTATACTAAACGATGATATTGTTTAGAAAGGTCAAGTGATATTCATACTTGTTAGCTCGTTTCATTATCAAGTTCTCGTTTTAGCCGAAATTCATGAAGCACCAGCGTCAAGTTAATACTATTGAGGTTTTTCACTGTGACTTCACGTAATCCAAACAAAAATATTTTTTTGTTTGATCTGGAAAAGAAGTTCGCAATCAAATTTGTCATGTAGATATTAGTAAGATTTCAAAGTTTCGTGAAGATTGTCAATAATCCAGAGAATGTATGAATTTTTGAATTTGACAAATTTGACAAAGAAATGTATGTTGGCAGGCAAATTTCTTCGATAGTTTACGCGCGATCTTCACGAAATTCACAGTTTCACTAATATCTGTATGACAACTTTGAATATCAACTCCTTTTTTCAGATTAAAGAAATTTCTCTACATTGTGACGTCACATGAAAAACGTCAATAGGTTTTAAAGCTAGGCAAGAGCATATTTCAGTATCTTTAACTTTAAGGCCCTGTTACACGTTGAAACTTTTAGCTGAAACTTGTGTGCAATTGTGTGCAAATCCCCCCAAAATCGGGCAAGGTCTGGATCCTTAAAAAAAATATCGTGCAACGTCAGATACGGCAAAAAAAAATCGAGAGAGCTTTTAAATTCGATTTCAAGATCAGTCATTTCTTTTGAACCAAATGGAATATATTCGACTTTTGAGGGAAATCTTATGCCTCTCAAACCGCTGGAAATCGCATTTCCGAGAATCTGAATTTCAAAAATTTTCTGGGGAGCATACCCCCCAACCCCCTAGTTGCTCCAGCATACGAAAACTCTGCATTTTGTCTGGATTTCTGGTATTCCGTTGACCAACTTGCAATCGAAACTTTAGAAACGGACAGTCGAGATATGTAACTATGCACTCATTGGCAGCAATGTCTGATAACTGTACTTTGTATTTTGTGCATACAGACAACATATAGACTGTCAATGAAAAATTGGACATTCATCAGTCTGTATTTATATACTATCAAAAAATGAATGGAAAAAAATATCCTGCAAGCACTTGGCACAGTAAAAAAATATCGTGCAACACTTGAGGGTGGGAAAAAAAATCGAGCAAACTTAGAATTGGCCCACCCCCCCCCCCCCTATCAAATATCAAATGGTCCGTCCCTAACACCCCAGTGAAACTTGTCTTGCAACGCTGTTGCACACAAGTTTCAGGACAGGCAGCCCAATTAATCTCTTTTTCTGTAGTGTTGTGATGAATATTTACGGTTATATTTTGTAACATCTAAAATTAGTACTTTTATGAATAAATGATGGCTTACCTTGATAGCTTGTTTTAACAAGCTTAAAAGAGGCAGTCCTTGTAATAACTCAATCGAGCAAAGTTGGAAATGGCCCAAAAATCGCCTATGCTCAAACTTTGCCTGAAGAAAGCCTATTATTTGCCCAGTACAATGGTGCAATTGGTTTTCGAAAGAAAAAAAAAATTCGATTTTTTAGAAGCAAATAACGAATTTCGCAATTTGAAGGGACGTGAGAGCGTGAAACCAGTGATTTTCAAAATTCGCTCCAAGAAAAAGCAAAAGATCATTTGTAACCAAAGTTTGTACGAATACTTTTGTGCCTTAGAAATGTTAGTTAAAGTATCAATTTTATATTTTGACTAAATTTATCGGGAGATAATCGTGTTTAAATATTTTTAAAAAGGTATCCTTTTTAAGGTATACTAATTTTGGCGCGAATTGATTGGCCACACGGAAATGCAAGGGTTGTAGGCTGGGGGAGCTAGTCTCACATTTAACACTTGTTTATCTATAGTTTATTGAAACCTAAAACGATTTTTTAATGACATATACTTTTTACATCTTTTCTAGATCATTTTTCTATAATTTTACAAAAACTACTACATTAAAATTTCAGTTGCACTGACATTAAAGGTATTTTTAAATACATTAAAATATCTAAAAAGTGGTGGGGCTATATGGGAAGTATAGACTAGTATAGACTAGTATGGTAAAAAGTGGTGGGGCTAAGATTGGAAAATATAACTAAGAGACTATTATGGGAATAGGGAAAAAGTAGGGCAACAGCTACCAGCCCCTCCCCTCGCGCGGTCCCTGGCTTACGCCACGCTTACAACACGAATTGCGTCCTGTATTAAATCAAACCTTCAACTACAGTCTATCTTGTCGCGACGGCGAATAGCCCACTTTCGATATTCTGGTTTAGTGATCACACACAAAGCAACTCGAGCAAGACGAGGCTCCGGGGAAACAATGGACTAATCCTAATACATTCTTTTGTTTCCCCCAGAGACTCGCCTTCAATTTCTTTGCGTGTGCTCACTCAACCAGAATATCGAAAGTGGGCTATTGTACGAAGGTATATCGAGTTTGAGGAACGTAAAAATTCCAGGCTGTCTTGGACTCAGAAAGACAGCATGGACATTCGTAAACGAACTAAAAGAACAAGGAAGACCAAAACAAGTGGATTGGATTCAAGTCATTGATGAATTTTGATCAAATTACTCGCAATTCTGTTGCAAATTCCTAGCAAATAAATCGCACTTGCAATAAATCAAATCCCATTTTTCCCCGCCCATTTTAAAACAAGCTGTAATAAAATTTGGATTACTTTGTTTACTCTGCCTTTAGGACTGGTCAGCCCTAGCCTGTTCACAACGATAAATACCGTATTTACTCGTTTAAGCGTCGCCCCTGATTAAGCGCCGCATACGAGAGCAAAATATCAAAGAGCGTCGCCCTAAAATAAGCGCTTTCCCCGGAATAAGCGCCGTAATCAGGACACTTAAATTTAAATAGCGCCGCGGCGCTTAAACGAGTAAATACGGTAGATGTTTCTAGGTTCAATATTGCGAACACTGCATGAGTTTTTTGAAATGATATTTTTAAACCTTGCTCGTATCAAGCATATGATATTTAGTATTAAATAAAATAGGTCTTATATAGTGCGTAGGTATCATTAAAATTGTTAAAAAAAGGTAGTCAATTGTAATTATTTTTTAACATGATATTTGAACTCTTTTTCTTCGTCTTCAAGGTTGCGATTCTTGTAGCACGTCGGAATGCAGCTCAGTTTGGAGGACAAAACAATAGGTTTCCAATTTTCAGGAGATTGAAATTCCTTTGTTTTGTCCTCGAAATTGAGCTGCTTTGACAGCACGTGAAAGGGGTCTATACGAACCACATCCCCTCCCTGGATCCACCCTTGGAGAACTCGAAACTGGAGTATCACTTGTAGGCAGGCATACTTCACCATTTTTGAGATAGCCACGGATAGCCACGGATAGCCACGGACCATCTCTTCCTTTCCCTTGCTCTACACCAGAGAGAATGTACATCCTTCCAAGATTGCGTAGGTGTAATACCTCTACCATGCATATTGTTCAAGCCAGCTAGTCATCTTCTTGGTGTTTACTCACTTCTTCGACTAAGTCAGCTCTACCAGTTTTTTCCAATCCTTTGATCAGTCTGCTTCTTGTTGCATCTGACCCATTCTTGCTTTTCCATTTCTGAAGCATGGTGTTTGTCTTTTCTTCCACTCTGGTTTCATTTGCATTAATAAGAGCTATTTCATAACTTGATAAACTAAGATTAGATGCAACTGTCTTCCAGTCAGTTGCCATTGAACCAGAGAGTTTTGATATCAGGGAATCTGAAACGATTTCTGAAACAATAAACAATTATGAGAAGTTGTGATAGACCTTTACAGCTTCGGAATAATGTTTTCCCCATTTCAGACCACTCGTTGTCATCCTCTTCCTGCGGTTCTCAATATTCTGCGAACTCGGTAGTTGCAAGTTTCCCGTTTGAATTTGGTTTTTCACTGCCGCCAGTCAGAAACATAAAAGGTACCGACTGATTAGTTTTGATTGACGGCAGCGAAAAACCAATTTCACAACAAGCAGTTGAAATGTCTGAGTTCGCAGAATATTGAGAATCGCAGTAAGTATTGTCTACCAATCGCGTATCGAGAAAAGAGCCATGTCTGTTATTTTACCGGGCGTGAGTTATGAATAAAGCCTCGGTAGGATTGGTATCAGACCGATGGTAGATCATCAGCGGGATTTGTGTCGCAATTTGTTTGAGACCATTCGATCTGATACAACTACAAAGCTTCATAGCCTGCTACCCTCTAAACATGAATCATCATATAATTTAAGGAATAAACGTAGTTTTGACCACTGTGTTCCTTGATTACAGACTTATTTACTCAGGGTTAGCCTCATCTCATATGGCATATTAAGATCACATGGCAATAATTATTTACATTACGTCCACCTAGAGACAAAAGCTTGTCATTGAAGGTCCGTATGACCCTTGTACAAACATCTATATCGTAAAGGTACTGTATGACCCTTGTACAAACATCTATATCGTAAAGGTACTGTATGACCCTTGTACAAACATCTATGTCGTAAGGGTACTGTATGACCCTTGTACAAACATCTATGTCCAGCTGAGTTGACCTTCAGAGCAAACTCAAGGTCAACCAATCAGAATTGAGTATTTGACATCGTATTTTGATTAGCATTTCCCATTATTCTGCCAAGGGAATTTATAAAATACAAGTTCTTCCTTCTTTAAATTAATCGTAAATGCTAGTCGAACTCATGGCGGAATTTTATTTCAATCAACAAGAAAAGTCTACATTGTATACTCGGAAAATGATCGAAAAACGCTAACCAAAAATAATGACCCATAATTCCCTTAGGGGAAGGCGATCAACTCAGCTGGATTGTAAAGGTACTGTAAGTGTAAAATCATGATTCATGTGAATTCTTTCATTGCATGTTACGTCATTGTGGCGGCCATGTTGGTGGTGTTTTACAAGAGATTTCTCATTAGCTTCCATAGTTGATACCACCAATATGGCCACCATGTCTGGACTCTCTTAGGAATGCTTGCAAACCATCAATTTCCTCAAAAGTGGTTCTTCTGGAGAGAGAGGAGTCAAGAAGAAGCACAAATCAGGATAGATCAACTTACCTGACACAGGTTTTGGAGGTTTAACTCTTTTCAGCAAATCTAGACAAAAAAGAAAAAAGAAAATAATTGATAACTTGACAATGTTCAAATATGTTACAGGTAGGTTTTACAGTATGTACACTTTGCATTATGATCCTTTCTGTAGTTTCCCACAATTCCTTACTATTCTGAGCATGAGGTCAAGGTCAAGGTAAGATTTGCATAACAGTGAACATTTTTTCAATTGCATCCATTTAATTTTTTTTTCAATTTTATGCAAATTTTACCCTGACCTCAGGGATTGTGGGATACTATGGAAAGGAGCATAAAGTGGCATTAGTCAGGGGTGTGCCTAATAATGTTGCTTTCCACAGGAGTATGATGGTTAAACACCACCCCTCCCTCCAAGGATCTGGTATGGTCTCTAAACAGCACCCCTCTCCAAGGGTCTGGTATGGTCTCTTAACAGCACCCCTCCCTAAAAAGGGTCTGGTATGGTCTCTTAACAGCACCCCTCCCTCCAAGGGTCTGGTATGGTCTCTTAACAGCACCCCTCCCTCCAAGGGTATTGTATGGTGTCTTAACAGCACCCCTCCCTCCAAGGGTCTGGTATGGTCTCTTAACAGTACCCCTCCCTCCAAGGCTCTGGTATGGTCTCTTAACAGCACCCCTCCCTCCAAGGCTCTGGTATGGTCTCTTAACAGCACCCCTCCCTCCAAGGGTCTGGTATGGTCTCTTAACAGCACCCCTCCCTCCAAGGGTCTAGAATGGTCTCTTTCTAAAACACCACCGCCTCCACCAAGGGTATGTTATTGTCTCAACGACAACGCCTCCCTGTAAGGATCTGGTATTGTCTCTTTTTAAAACACCACTCTAGAGCTCCACCAAGTGAATGATATTGTCTATCTTAGCAAAACCCCTCCCTCTAAGGGTCTGGTAGGCTCTCTTTAACACCAAGGGTCTGGTATTGTTTCTTTAACAACATCCCATCCCATCCCCTTCCCCAAGTATAAGGTGAAATTAACCCTTTATTTTGTTATTCATACTTTTAGTTCCTCATGATAGACTAGATTACACATACATTTGCAATAACATACACACCTTCTGGTGGAACAAGGGAGTCCATTTCAATTTGTATTCTTTTCAACTTTGATTTTAAGCATCGTTGACTCCGAGGTCCCTGAGCCAACAGCCACTTGCACTCAAAGTGATGAGGTTTGGATTCCTTGCTTTTGACACAATGTGGACAGACTGTGTAAGTGTTCCATACTAAACCAGGCCACTCCTTCAACAATGAATCTAAATCCTGATAATCAAATACAATTTTACAATGTTGATCAAATACAATACAAATCAGGGGAAAATTACTAGATATTTTTGATGAGAAGCTTTTTCTTTAGTAATATTGTCCATAAAAAAAAACTAACATTTTAAGCCAGAACCCATTGAAATTTCCTGAAGAAAAGCATTCAGCATCTTACAGAATGATGTCACACCCACCAACCAATCAACGCACAAGTTGTTTTTAGCCAAGCTAGCAATCTGATGGATGAGCAAAATAGATCAAGATCTAGTAATTTTCCCCTGGAGGAAATCTATAGTGATAAATATAGGAATTAACACATTTTATTTTACCTTCACAATTTTAAGCAGTCCAGACCAAAGATCTTCATTGGATCCAGAAAGAGTGCGTCCTGTGACTGTAATGTATGTATTCTGTACTTCTAGGAAGATCTTTATGTCTCCGTCAAGGTAAATCAACATACTATTCTTCCAAGTAGAGACATCCACTCCAAGAGCAAAGCTATGGACACAAAGTCGGTCAAACAGGCCTGCTGGCAGGTAGCCAGAGATGGCGTACCTTAGCTTGTATTCAGTCTGTTGAAAAGAAAAACCATAATACTGTTACAGGGCAAATCGAAAAAAACAGTGGGCACCCAGAAATATTTCAGAAATCGTTTATTTTCTATCTTTTTTTTACTTTCTTTTTTTACTTTCTTTTTTTTTACTCTTTTTTTTTTTTTACTTTCTATCTCCAAGAAGTTTATTTGACTACAATTCAGTTGAACTTCTCACAGTTAGAAAAGTTAGAAAAGATTGCTCAATGAACGATACACGATTTCTGACATATTTACAGTGCCCACGGTATTTCGATTCGCACTGTAAAAGCTGCATATTGTTTAGTTTTTCATATAACACTAGATTACACATATATTTGCAAAATTTTATGTACACTTCTTTAAAAAAAGATAAACAAGTTTCCACACATTTCCATATATTCTTATTTGATATTTGTTCTGTATTGTGGTTAACTTGGTTGCCAAAGATTCAGGGACCCAGGATTTTACAAAGGGGGTTGAATAATCTTATTCAAAACTCCTAAAGGTATCTATTCTCCATCAGAGTTCAGAAATGGTAATCGTCTACTAAAAGCCCAGCAGTGTTTATTGATGTCCTAGGATTATACTTTTTAAATTAGATATGACATGCAATACTCCGATTCAGATAAAATTCGGGGTAACATGGAAACGAGGCTTAATTACTAGCCCTAAAACCAAGATGGCGGAAGAAGGTACCGAAAAATAGAGCAATGCCTTTCAATACAATTGCCTCAAAAAAGATGAAAATCAGCCATAAGTGCTGCTTAGCAGCTGAATGTAATAACAGAAGTGACAAACTACCGGATTTATCGTTTTATGAATAAAGAATTACGAAAAAATGGGAAGTTGCCATGAAAAGAAAGGACAAGGAATTTAAGAATCTCAACAACAAATTATGTTCTGAACATTTTGTTCCTTCTGACTTCAAGATAAGCTTAACAGGGAATAGAAGAGAGCTTAAAAAGGGGTCTGTGCACTCTGTTTTCAAATGGAAACCTAAGATGTGCGACAAACGAAGTGAAATAGAATCAACAGCATGAGAGACATTATCAAATCAATTCCAGTTCAGTTTATCATTCGATTCTTCCTCCAGTTCTCGTGAAAGCAAACCTTTTGGTCCACTGAATCTAGAAGACAATGTAAAATAACAACAGAAAGTTTCCTCGAACCTTGTATTTACTAACACACGTGTCTCATCAGCTGATTCATTGTTTACCTGTCTACGAGCTTATTTTTATTCCTCTTCTGCTTTATTGTTTGGCATTTTAGCCAAAACTGTAACTTCTTTACAGTAAGCTTTCCAATATCTTTGTCTTTTTCCGTTGTTCCTGGAATATCGTCAGGTTTTAAGTCACAAACTTCGGCTTCGTCTTGTATGTGGGGCTAGTAAGCCTCGTTTCCATGCTATCCCGAATTTTATCTGAATCGGAGTATTGAGATGCCCACCTACAGTAATCCACCCCCTGTATCCGCCACTAGATTAGTCTTACATTCCTGTCAAGTGCTAGAGCACTAATCTAGCATACAAGCAGTATACAATGTACTTACAGCACTACTGTCAGGCCCAGGTGTGCTTGGAAATACTGTTTCCTTATCTTCTTGACTCAATTCATTATTTAGAAACCAAGGAATCAATAATTTTTTCTCATCATCTGGAGGACTCAACGGCAGCTCGCAAGCCAGTCCAAAACAAATTAATGCTTTGATTAGTCTCTGAAATTCTTCTTCGTCCAGTTTAAGCTCCTTCCAAATGCACCTGCAAAGGTGAGGATATATTGAATACAGAATTAGAATACTCTTCAGGTATACTGTTTGTGACTGAATTCAAAATAAAAGATCTTCTTAAATCCACACTAATTGTCTTCCTACTCCTCTATCCTCTTCTGTTTCCTTTCCTTTCTATTTTCAATACCACCATAGCTACCTTTTTACCTTCTTATCTTACCCTCCTTTCCTACTGCAGTAACTTTTCCTCCTTTCCTGCCTTCTTTGAGTCAAAACCTTTTCAACTGCATTTTTCCCATTCTTCCTTCCTTCCTTCCATCCCTCCCTTTTATTGCATTGGGGAAACAAAGGTGGCATAGCGGCGGGAATGCTCGCCTCTCTGTGACTGAGTTTGAGCTGGGCTTGGTGTTGCATGTGAGTATAGTAGTTGGTTCTCTACTGTGCTTTGAGGGTTTTTCTGAGTTCTCAGTTTTCCTGCCTTCATAAAAATCAACTCCTAAAATTTATTCCAATTATATCATGGAATGACAGCCACAGCTTTGTTAGCCACTGGCGATTAAGTGCTACCCTCCATGAAAGCATTTAGATGGAATACCAAGCCTGTTTCCTTGCTCATTTATCATTACATTGTTGAAGAGAAAATCTAATACCTATTACCTTAAAAGGTTAAAAGACAAAACCCCATTGTCTTTTAGGTCATTCACATGTTTATCAAACTTGATTTCTTCCATGTCATATTCTTGATATTCTTCTTGATATTCCAGGCCAACCCCATCAGGAATATCATGCCTAAACAGGCACTTAACTGTCTTACACAGCCACTGAAGGTCCAGGAATACACTGTACTCATCAGTCCCAATTTCTCCATAAAATTTGATCTGGTAAACCAGAAACAGAACTTTAACCCTTTTACACAACCTACTGTATTATCTGTTGTGAAAAATCCAAAACATGTCATCGATTGTGGGCGATCAATAATTATATGCAGGTTGAGTAAAAGGGTCAAAAAATACACAAGAACAGAAAATTATTTACTTCTAGATTACAATCCATAGAAATTAAGAGCCTGAACTACCATAAATCCTCTATTAAGCCCCACGGGGGGTTATTTATTTCAGGCATATTTGAGGGGGGGGGGGGGGGGGGGCTTATTGATTTTTAGCTGAGATGCACAACACAACATGGTAAACTCCACAGGAAAAAAAATCGAAAAACCATGAATGTTTTCATTATAAACCATGATGGTTTTCTGTAAAAAACCACTAATAAACATAAAACATAAACATTAATGGTAAAATGAATTTTATTTTTCAAATAACCATTAAAATTGAATTTACATTAATGGTTAAATTAAAAACCATTCTTGTATTTTACTCAAAAAACAATATGAAAAACAAAAAAACATTAATGTGTTTTGTTTTTATTCATAACATTAATGTTTTATCTAAATACATTAATGTTATTACAAAGTGTACCATTCATGGTTTTTACATATCCATCAATGGTTTTCTATGCCCCCATCATTACCATTAATGGTTATTGTTGATGCATTAATGTTTTCATGAAAATACATTTAGATTAGTAAAAAACCATGAATGGAAAAAATGCTCCTTAAAATACATTAACGTTATTGCAAAGTGTACCATTCATGGTTTTTACATATCCATCAATGGTTTTCTATGCCCCATCATTACCATTAATGGTTATTGTTGATGCATTAATGTTTTCATGATGGTATTACTATATTTCCCATCATAGTATTGCGCTAATTAAACATTAATGTTTTAAGCCATATAACCATTTACTTATCATCAATGTATTATGTGATTTAAACATTAATGTTTTGTTATCTGATACCATGCATGGATTAACCATGTTTCCCATCCCTGTAGTATTGTAGTAAACCAGTAATGGTTTAAATATTAAGTCCATTGACGTTTTTTTTTGTTATACCATCAATGGTTTATTACTTATAATAACCATTAATGGTTAGTGTTCGGCAAAACCATAGATGTTTTTTTCAATGGTTAATGGGCATTTCCCATTCAAAAAAAACATAAATGGTTTTTCGAATTTTTTTCCTGTGCTCAGGATTAAACAGAAGTATTACTATTGGCAGGGCTCGGAATAGGAAACAATTATAGCCTACCAGTCCAGTAAACTTTGCCTGCCTTTTTATTATTTTTATTTTCGATTTGGCAGTTCCCCCGTTATTTTGAGCCCTGTATTGGCTGTCTTGCATAATCTATAGAGATGTTAATCACATGGTATATGTATTGTTCAAATAACAAGATATTTTCAACATTTGATTAACTTGTTTTAGTCTCTAAAGTATGTCAGATTTACCATTATTGTGTTGTGAAGGGGAGGTGGTAAATTTCTTCTTTTAAAAAGGGGGGCTTATTAGAGAGGGGGCTTATTTGAGAGGGGGGGCTTAATAGAGGATTTACGGTATGTTTCACTGCACAATTTAAGTACGTCATGTAAACATACAGTACAGGCTTAATTAGCCATGTTCTAAAGTTAGTTCTGTGCTCAATAACAGCAGTTACAGTGTATTTCACATAACTTTTGACAGTAGATTCCAAAGTTCATTCGGAAGTTCCGAAGTTCAAGTCGTACTTTGGAAGTTCATAATGAACTTTGTTGGCGACTTTAAACTTTCTTCCCACGTAAGTTTGGTAGTTCAATAGAATCACCTTCATGGTTTACAAGGAGCTTATTAGTAGCAATGAGTTGCTTCATAAAGCAGGGCATTGCTTTGCCTAAAGAGGTTGGCTCCAAGGAGAAAGAAGACGGATTCAAGGAAAAAAGTTTACTGTCAAAAGTTATGTGAAACGCACTGTAATAGAATGTGAAACATGACTACTGCCTACCTCTCCAACAGAGTCAAGGTACTTTAGCAGAGACCAAACTTGGATTCCTAATAACTGTGCCTCACTTAAAGCAAACTTCTGAAAGTCTTTAAGTGTCATACAAGGAACATTAGGGGGAACGATATCCTGTCTGTATTTCTTGA
This sequence comes from Anthopleura xanthogrammica, assembly GCA_964019055.1. Classification (NCBI taxonomy): domain Eukaryota; kingdom Metazoa; phylum Cnidaria; class Anthozoa; order Actiniaria; family Actiniidae; genus Anthopleura; species Anthopleura xanthogrammica. The sequence goes on along the minus strand of OZ025206.1, from coordinate 25,581,743 downwards.
TGGCTTCTTCGAGAGCCACCCAAGATGGTGGAAGATCCTGTCCAATGAAGGGGAACAAATCCTTCATTTTTGCAACTCTTTTGATTTCTTTCTTGAGTGGAATGACTCCATGCAGCTCTTCTTTGGAAGAAACTGGAACTATTGTGATGTAGTTGCCGTCTTCTTCAACATTCTTTTAAGAAAAGTTCAGAAACACATAAATGAGACAAATTAATAAATTTAAAAATAAGGAGACCTTAATTCCCAGGGCTAGCTGCCAAGAGCGGATCCAGGAATTTTTGAGAGGGGGCCCAAATGTATACTAAGCAATTTTAACCTGTTGGACATTTTCACAACCACTCACTTCTATCCTCCCCTCTGGTTACATACACTTGTAATAATATCGAATTTCTTTAGACTCTTAACATCATTGTAGATGCGCGGCAACACTAAATTCTAGGATAAAACAATAAATTGAACCTCAGGTATGACAGGGGGGTTCTGGATCCCCCCAAACCTCCCCCTTGATCTGCCACTGGTTGCACTCTTCCACCATAAGACCACAAAGATAAACAGAAGCTTTATAACATGAATTGTTCAAAAGGTGATGATACTACAGTACATGCTGCATAATCATCTACATCAAAGCTACTCAAACAAGCTAAAACAGCAGTTTAACAATGAGCCTTTGAATAATCAGTTACAAGCTCCAAAATTATATTTAAATTGTATCGAAGCAGAATGCTATGTACACAGATTGAATATCTTTAGCACAAATGGCAAAGGCAATATCATTTATATTCCCCCAACTGGATACTCATTTAATGGGCTCGAAATAACAGCTGGCCATTCATGATGACCAGCCAAATTAGGTTTAGCTTGGTCATACCCCATTTCTGGCTCAACGTTACTGGTCAAAATGACCAGCAAGGCAAAGATTTGACCAGACAGTTTCCAATTCTGGCCAGATATTGTCTGATGAATGACCAGCCGTTATTTCAAGCTCTGATTTATCCAGTTTTGCTGCACTATATATTATACCTGACTGTAGATTACTTCAGTCCTACTTTCTCATACAACGGATGGAAAAGGGAAAATTATCCACAGAAGTTTAAAAACAAAGGAATGAAATACAAGGAACTTGGCAGCAAAGTTGGTAGTTCAATAAAACTTGTTTTGACAAGCTCAGAAAGCCAAGGGCATGAGTGTTAAGGATCTTTATTTATGTAAAAATCTCTTTAAAACAAAATGGTATTTTACCTTAGATTTTGCTTCATCTTTTGCTTCTTTTTTTTCATCCAAGAGCTTTGATGATATAATGGGTCGGTGATTCTTTATTGACTTCAAATTTTCCAACTCAGCTTCTACATCAATGCCAATTTCCTTCAGGGGACATCTTTTCTTTTGTAACTTTTTTATTTCAGCATCTAGCCGCTTTATGTCTCTCCTTTCATGATCCTTAATACGTTCCAAGATATCCATGCACTTCTTTGTTACCTCCTTCTCCTCACATTCATCTTTATGGGTTGGAACTATCATGATGCGAGGCTTCAGAAGGCGAGCTGTAACCCACTCAATCCAGTCTTCGACATTTTCTTTGAATGACTCTTTGTTGCACTGATACTTTTTCAAGTTGACTACGAGGATATGAAGAGCTTCTGTGTTACATGAAACAAAACACTTCATCATTGAGAACTCAGACATTTCAAAAGCTTGTTGTGAAATTGGTATTGCGCTGCCATTAACTACTTAGTCGGTACCTTATATATTTTTGACTGATGACAGTGAAAAACCACTAAATTCCAGAATATTGAGAATCACAATAAATTCACTTAAAATAACGTAGAAGTTTTAATAAACTTGGCAAAAGGTGAATGGTTCTCTTGGCTGCCCTAAGTCTGGGCATGTACTGCAGCTAAAACACAGAATGAATTGGAAATTAGCTTGCTAAGTTTTGCTGGGGAGAACTGGAGAACCCAGAGAAAAACCCTCAAAGCAAGGGAGACACTTAACAAACTCTACTCACAAGAGATGCTGAGTGCAGGAACTAAACCCAAAAGCCAAGAAGTGAGAGGCATAAATGTGCTATGACTATACATGTATGTGTTTCCCATGCTGATCAGGAAGTATGTAAAAATTAAAGTCAAGTGAAAATCCTGAAGTGAGGCAAAAAATGGACAATCATGTGGAATGATAGGGTATATACAGTACTGTAGAGTGTCCATGCTGTTAATGCACTGACCTTCAGATAGAAAAAAAGGGTGAGTGTGTTGATATCTGCGCTGCCCTGCAAGGTCCACAATACATGCCTCCAGGCCATCGGCTTCGATTCTCCAGTGATGCATCTCAACCCCAATAGTACTGTCATCCTCTGAACAATCTGTAGCTTGAGATCTTACCAATGCCTTGGTCAGACATGTTTTTCCAGCACCTGCTTCACCAAACATCACAATCTTAATGCGATTTGAATGCACAGGCCTGTCCTGCTTCATTGATTCCAGAAAGCCCTTAATACTTTGAATCCCCTTTGTGCAGACACTTAATGGTGGTTTCTGTAGATATTCGTTGCCATGAACAACAAGCTGCATAGACGATTCCATTTCAGTGATTGTCTCGGGAAGGCAGGTTAGCTTGTTATAAAAAACATTCACCACCTGAAGGTTTAGAAGCTTGCTAATTTCTTCTGGTAAAAACTTAAGATTGTTTTCTTTTAGCAAAAGAACTCTGAGGTCTTGAAGATTTTTAGTCTTAGAAGAAAGCTTTGAAATCCTGTTGTTGTTGGCAGACAATTTCTTCAGGTGTATTAAGTTAAAAAACTCATCAGGGAATTCTTCTAGGAAGTTGTCATTGAGCCTGATTCCTTCGAGCTGTTGTAGGTTTCCTATTTCAGGTGGTAGATGATCCAGCTTGCATTCTATAAGATACAGATCCTTCAACCTTGGAAGATCAAACAGCTGTTTTGGAAGACCCCCAGAGAAGTCATTCTGACTGAAATCTGCTTCCATAAGGTTGATGAGGCTACTGATATTAGTAGAAATCGATGTCAGCCCACAGCTGTTTAGGTAGAGCTTCTTTAGGTTTTGCAACTTACAAATCTGTTCTGGAAACATTGAAAAGCTATTGTGTTGCAGATTGAGCTCTTCTAGGCTCTGAAGTCGTCCAAAATCCCTTGGTAAGCAAGTCAGACCTGCAATTCTGAGATTATCTCCAAAGAGGCAGAGCTTTTTGAGGTATTTCATGCTGCAGAAACTGTTGGGGATTTTACTGTCTTCACCTGGAATATCTTCCAGAGAGTGTGATGGCATTCTAATGACCTGTAGATTAAAGATGTAAATTTTGTTTTTCTTCAAGATAATATTTCTCAGGAAAATATTTCTTGGTAAGCACAGGTGGCATAGCATTATGTGAGTAGAGTTGCTTGTTGATTCTCTCCTGTGCTTCGAGGGTTTTTCTCCAGGTTGTCTGGTTTTCCTTCCTCCACAAAAATTAACTTCTAAATTCCAATTGGAATTTCAGTGATATGGACAAAGAGCCACTCTGTGGAAATGCCATGCACTTCTAAATCCTATTTATTCATACATTTTTATAAGAAAAAACTTGTGATACAAATAGACTTTTTGACGACATCTGGTCATCATTATCAAGCAAATATGTACTAGATATAACAATAATAGAGTTCAGTGTTCATTGCCAAAAGGTGTAACCAGATGTCGTCAAAACGTCGATTTATATTCACTAGTTTTTCTTATAAATTCCATTTCTAAAGTTTCCCTTATTCATTTATCCATTCATTTATTTAAAAATCTGAGTTCTAATACTAACTTGGAGATTATTATTGGACGTGAAGTCTGGGAAGACTGTAACAAGGTCATAGTTTGTAAGGTCTGCTGTGACCAAGCCATTGATGGTTCTGACTTCAGGCTTTCTTGGTGGACTATTTACCATGACAAATTCATTCTCGTCATCACTTCCGGATGCCATTCTTTGAGTCCAACATGTATTGTATATGTGAAATTGTCAACTGCAAGCAGAAAAATAATGCTGGGGAAAAAAAACCAGAAAAATTACTCTAACATTCCTTTATGATCTATGAAGCCTTTAGGTTCAATCATATTTAGTTATTAAGAAAACTAACTTCTATTTCCAAAATGGATCAAAGTGAAAGATGCAAGGATTTTTTTCTTGCTTTTTGGTCATGTAAGGTGACCAGACTTTGCTGGTAATAGTGTATCTTATGACAAGTTGGCCGACAGTCACCTGACTGTTGGCCAAAGATCAGAACTGTAATCAATGCTACAATCCATCGTACAATTACAAGTCACCCATTTTATTATAATAATAATAATAATAATAATAATAATAATAATAATAATAATAATAATAATAATAATAATAATAATAATAATAATAAGTAAACTTTATTTCACAATAATAATGACAATAGTAAAAAAGACACGAAAATATTAACAGTGATTTTGAAGAATAATAAAGATACTAATGATTTATAGAATCTAAAAAAAAGAATTAATACTAAAAATATCTATTTACATGTAATATTAAAAGGAAATATATAATATATATAATATAATAATAATAATAATAATAATAATACTTTATTTATAATGCGCACATGACCCTAAAGTTCTAAGGTGCCTTACAATAATCAATAATAAAATATACAAAAATTATGATAATAAAAATGCAATACTTAAGAATACCTAATCAAAAGGAATAATAATTTTTAAAATTAGAAAGCTTGCTTAAAAAGATAAGAACTAATACTAGAGCTAAGTCTAATGTTAAGTGGAAGCCTATTTCAAAATATATAAGATCGATCAACATCCTGAAAGATTGTGAGTTTTTGCTAGCAAACAAAACATTTGAAGTTGTTTATTAAAATTATTGTACTAAAAACTATGTCTATGCAGATGCAATGCCGGCAGTGTTCAAGATATTGCTTATGAATAGTAGTTCAAATCATTTTGTAAATTAATGCCCTCTGATATAAATAGTAATAAAGTTTAAGTTCTTGGGTGTAAATATGTTTTAACCCTCACCTACAGCTTGGGCTAAAATGAGCCTGAGTGGAGTGAGGCTGTAAACATACAGTTACTGTATGTAATTTACATCTTCAAACCTGAACTCTTTTATGCAGTAAATCTTAGTTTCGTATAACAATAGCACACTGAAACAGCTAGTTCACAGTGCTTCCCGATCACATGTGCAAAATCATACAATTTGCTGTTGTGACAAAAAAAGGTTCTGGTGTTTGCAATCAAAGTTCTCCATGACATTGTCAGAAAATACAAAGTTTTCAAGGGTGCATGCCTATGGAATTATGTTGTGGAAATGCCTAAGTTGATTGACGTCCACCAAAAGCAACTTTGCAATGACAGCAAATTGTATGATTTTGCATGTCTACGATTAGCAATAATCTGGTAAATTTATGTAGCTCAGCTGCTATTTCACTGATCCAGAAAATTCTTTTTTACCCCAAATAATTCAAGGACAAAGTATAGGGATTCCCCCTTGTGGTTACTTCATACGTGAAGGATTAACTTATTCATAAATGGAACTATTTCTTGAACAATATTCGGAATGGAACCATTTCTTTGCTAAATGCAATATTCAGCTTTCTGAGGAGATAGGATTATGACTAGCTGTAACTGAAACGGAAATCTTTCAAATAAAAACTTAGGACTTCAAGGTTATCGTACAGATTTGCTAATATTCATGTTGGTTGGTTCATGTGTTGGCGGGGTAAAGCTTAATTATGCATGGTAATATATGTGCAGGCAAGAATTGTGCGAATTAAACATAGAAAAACATACAAACGAGTTATTTTTCACCATAGTATTGCGAAATCGCCAATATGAAGGTGTATATAAGCTATAAGAGGAAATATTTTGTGTCTGAGGCAAGAATTAATTCTGGGAAGATAATTCTAGCAACCCATTAGACAAAGAGCTGTCTGACATGAATTTACAATTTGTTACTATTTTCAGCTTACCTTATGATGAAGAACGAGCATTAAGAAATACAGGAATAGCAAACAATGTCCTAAAAAAACAGACGTGAAGAAATCACGGGTTTAAGAACAAAGTACACTGGCTGTTTTCTGAGAAATGGCTCCACTCATCATCAGCTCGAAGGAACGCGTTTAACTTCCACTTCCTGCAAATATATAACACCATCTCTCATTGGTTCGTTTACACTTCTCTTCATTTTAACCAATCAACAGTATCGTAAGATCCTGTTGTGTTGAATAACCGCATAACAGTGAGAACAGTGGGCTCCTGACTCCCAAGAGTCATGTCAAACAGGAAAAAGAAGCTGAGAGAAAAACATTCCAAATGTTACAATGAGGAAAATCGAAAGAAAAATCTTTTGGATTAAAATCATAGCTCGAGAAACTGACCTTGGTTTTCACTTCTTGCAGCATATAACACAACTTCTCATTTGCTTATTTACCTTACAAACCGGTTGGACCAATCAAGAACGTTGTAAGATCCCATTGAGGTGAGTAGCCGCATACTATAGATACAGCGGGCTTCTGGTTTTCTCGTAACTATGGCAACAAGGAGTAAGAAGTAGAGAAGAGAAAATAATATCAAGGATTACTGAAGAAAATCGAAAAATTCCTTACAAAAAGCATCAGGATGAGTGCTTATGACCGAAAAATACGTTCTCCGGTAATTGAATTCACTTCTTGTCCAGTTGAATATGTGATTTTTGCCTTTTTTGATAAAAAGATCAACTGAAACACATGAAGATACCTCGAGTTGAATTTGCAAATAAGCTTATGGAATTTTATTTTCTTTCTTTTTTTTTTTACTAAATTACTGTGTTGTTTGTAAATGTAGGTGACTGCGTCTAAAGATAATCCAGCTACAGATCCTAGACAGATGAGAAGGATAATAGCAGAGGATCCTGATTGGTGAGCATGCTGCAGTTTATTCTCGACTCTAAATCTTGATTCTCTCAAAACCATTAAAAAGTTCTTATTTTGGTTCTCAGATAAGAGATTATCCTCTAAGAAACGTATGATCTCTTATCTGGGGACCTTAAATTAAGAACTTTTTACTAGTTTTGAGAGAATCAAGTTTCATGCTGTGATGATGATGATAAAACTTATGATATTCTGATGATTTATTATATATCTTAGACAGTATATGAGGAATGATTGGTCGAGAACTGTGTTTTATTAATGCAAGGGTGGATCTAGGGGGCTGGTTCAAACCCTCCAAGTGAGGATTACAAACCCACTAATAAGAAAATATCCAACATAAAATTGTTGTTTTTGATGTAGAAGTTTGAACCCCCCATTCTTTTTGTTGTTGTTGTTGTTGTTCAGTGGTTCAACAGTTGAAACCCCTAACCAAAATTTTGAATCCCCAACTAAAAGGCTGGATCTGTTGCGAATGGAGCACAGTTGGTGGCACTTTGCAAAAAAGTTGTACCAGCAATTAACAGCACCAGTATTTTATATCATATTTATATATTAATTACATCTAACATATGTGTCTTTCATGCTTATGTCACTAATCCTGCATGCTGTATAATGAAATGGAGCACAAAAAGCTGTTTTATTTGTTCAATATTAAGACACAGTTAGAAGTATCAGTTAGAAGTATTGGACAATCATTATGGTGGAATGTTACACTTGAATTAATTTTTTGCTCTCACTTATGCTTATACTTCTGCCAAAAGATTCTTCAGGGTACTAACTTCAGAAAATACTTCAACAACCTGTTACCTGTTTGTATTTTAGGAGCCTTGCTACTGTTCCATTACTTACAGAGCTATGCATCAAACATATTGTTCATAATTTTGAAGGTAATTAATGTATGATAATATTATAATTAGAGAACAATCCCAAAACATATGGGATTATTATCCTGAATATTAAATTCATAGCAAAAATTAATGTAAATATATTAATTAGTGAATACCACTATAAAAATCCTCTTAATTTTATCAATTATACCCTAAAACAACCTTTGGGTTGATGAGGCTGAGCAAAGTCAGGGCACAGCAAACTCACAGATTGAACCCTGAAACAACCTCTGGGCTGATCTAAGTCAGGGCATGGCTAACTCACAGATCAAACCCTGAACCAACCTATGGGCTGATCTAGATGTACTGTACAGTAAGTCAGGGCTGATCAAAGTCAGGGCATGGCTAACTCACAGATTGAAGTAGAATTTTGTGTGTTAGGTTTTGTGTAGGGATGAAAACTGGGGAACCTGGAGAAAAACCCAGAGGGGGATACCTTAAATTTGTTTATATCCCCTATAGGTTATATATAGGGGTGCCCCCTTGATTTGGTACCATTTAGGGGTGAAACTTGTGATTGTTATGACAATGAAAAAGAGAATTTTGGTACCTTTTAGAGGTCATTTTCAAAATTACCGATGAGCATCCCTTCCCTTCTACATATAGGAGTCCCCCCTTGGAGAAAAACCCCTTAATCAAGGCAGAGACATCCTAACAAACTCTACTCAAATGTGATGCCGAGTCCAGGAATCAAACCTGTGACCCCAAAAGTGAGAGGCATGAAAATTACCGCTACCCCACGCTTGATTCACACTTATATTAGTGTCATGTGATAGCTGAGCTTCTCAGTTTTGATTTCTAGATCATCCTATCCTTGATGGCCTTCTTCCAAAACACAAAAGCAAAGTATTAGAAGCATTATCTACTGGAATATCAATGAAGTAAGTTTATAGTTTCACAGTAGATATATATTTGTAATTCAAATTACCTTATAATTGTAACAGACTTTTTTAAAAATAAAATATTAGTTGTTTGTAGGTTTTATAATTTTTGTCGAGCTACATGTAATTCGTCCTGTGTGTGGTCATCCCTGGGTAACAATATAATGCTCATTACATCAAATAATGTGGTTTTGTTCTATTCATATTTAACTATACAATCTGTAAGTTATAAGTTTGATTCTCTGCAGTCAGGCAAATCCAGGGGGAGGGTTGGGGGATTCAGACCCCCTGTGACATACCTGAGGTTCAGTCGATAGTTTTCTCCTATTTTTTTTGTGGTGAATATGCAATGGTGATATAAGAGTTTATAGAAATTTGTTTTTAAATAATATGTAACCTGTGAGAGGGGAGGATAGAAGTGAGTGGTTGTGAAAAGGTCAAACAGGTTTTGCTTAGTATATGTTTGGACCCCCCTCCGCCCCTCGAAAATTCCTGGATCTGTCCTTGTCATGGAAAATTTAGATCTTTTTCAATCCTTTTCAGAGTCACCTCCAGTTTAGTATCTGATGATGGTTACTGGAAAAAGTGTTGTAAGTCTCGATGGGAAGTTTGTGATGTTGCAAAGCATGGTAACAGCTGGAAGAGAATGTATTTTGAAAGGAATTTAGAAGGTATACCATACAATTCAGCAACACAGTGTGTTAAACTTCAAATTTTGTTGATACAAACCTGAAACAACCTCTGGGCTGATCAAAGTCAGGGCACAGCTGTTACTCACAGATCCAACCTTGAAACATTCTCAGGGGCTGATCTATGATTTCACAGATCCAATTGGAATTTAGCGTGCTGGGTTTTTAATTTACAGAGAGATTGAGTAAAACTGGAGAACCCAATAAAAAACCATCACAGATGAGGTTTCTCACCTTACAAACTCTACTCAAAATAATTGTAATAGCAAACTAAATCCAGGAATCAGACCGTGAAGACCTTAGCCTGCATAGTCCCCCTCCCCTTTCCTTTTCCCTCCCCTTCCCTTCCCCCCAATGAGCCAGTATACAGGCTATGAAGACCCCAAAGATGAGAGTGCCCCTATAGCTATATAATGCTTTCATTTACATGTAGCAGTTTTAAGACGATTTTCCTTCATCTTTCACAGGCATTATTGAGAGTTTTGTTCCAGAAACTACAGATCCTATGCTGGTATGTTACTGTAGGTTTAACAAATTCTTTAAATTATTTCCATTAGCGATACACTGCACAGTACACATACATGTACAGTATTCTAAGGACTTATAAACAACTCAAGTCATCCATCATTCCTGTCGCCCTCCTCCATAAAACATTTGCAAATTACAAATAACTGTCAATTGAAAGGCCAGGTTTGCACTCTAGCTAGGACCTCCCTGATAGACCAATAGAGGCTATGCACCATCATATGATGGCAGCCATGACAGGAGGCAGGAACAATTGAATCTGGTCTAATCTGATTTACATGAGAAAAAATTCAGTTTCCCAGGAGAAAAGGACTCTGTTGTTGTGCCTCCTGTCATGGCTAATCCATCACATGATGGTGTAAAGCCTCAATATACCCCTCACAACACAACACAATAGTTTATTTAATCACGTGTCGCCCAGGAGCTCAAAGAGCTCATTCAAAATACAAATCTGTACCCCTACAGATCAAGGTCAAGAATATGATTTTTTTGCATAATCGCGAAATTAAGGTGTCACGAAAATTTCATGTAATAAGGTATTTGACTGATGGAGACTGACAGTGAAACAAAGAAAGAAATTAAAGCTTTTTATTTCCTGGGATCTGAAGCCCAAGAGAAAAAAAGCCAGAATGAGACGGAAGCCAAACTGTTAATGCCAGAACTACCCATTGCCTTTTTTACAGCTATATGAAACCCTCAAACTGTCAGCAGCATATGTAAAGTCACTAAGCATAAGACAACTTTTACCTCCTGTCAAAGAAGCACCTCTGAAAGATGATGATACATCTGACGCGTAAGTAAAACATCACATCAACCTTCGAATTTATCTGGAAACTTACTGTTCCTCTGGGCTGATCAAAGTCAAGGCATGGCTAACTCACAGATCAAACCCTGAAACAACCTCTGGGCTGATCAAAGTCAGGGCATGGCTAAGTCACAGATCAAACCCTGAAACAACCTCTGGGCAGATCAAAGTATGATCAGGGCATGGCTAACTCACAGATCAAATTGGGATTTAGAGTGTGATGTTTTTGTGGAGGGAAGGAAACCAGAGAACCTGGAGAAAACCCTCAAATCAATGGAAGGACCCAACAAACTCTACTCACATGTGATGCCGTGTGCAGGAACTGAACCCAAAACATCACAGGTGAGAGGTAAGTGCACTTCCACTTATTATATAGTACATGAACCTTGATTTCCAAATGAATGTGCCTCAAACATATGGAAGGATAATTTTTGACAGTGAACTTGAATAATTTTGAATATTGTCTTGAATCTTACAGAGGAAGTGATGCTGGTCAAGATGGACCTAACATTGACCATTTTGATTTTGGTGTGATTATTCCTAAACTACCGTACCTAGAGGAGTTACACATTACATATGGGTGAGTTCTCCATGGCCATAACTATATGGTGTAGTTGTGATTTTGTGTTCATTTTGGGGGGGGGGGGGGGGTCATAATTATAAGTCGTCTTGTCTTCTTTTGAAAAGTTACAGTGATGACACTCGAACCATGAACACTTTATATTTTTTTATTTTTTATTTTATGAACTTTCTACTGCTTCAAACCTTCTGAAAATGAAGCACTGAACTCAAATAATCTTATTGTTTAAAATGAATCATATTTCCAATCGATTCACACAAGGGATAAGGAGGAAAATAATAATAATAATAATAATGGGAGTTCTTATATAGCGCATTTCACATCGTCTCAATGCGCTTTACAATTTTTAACCAGTGGAGGACTTTACGGGCTGCATATTAAGGTGCTTTTAGCAGCCGTGCAGCTTACAATCATGAGTGAATTGTTAGTAATTAGTGTTATGCCTCCAAATTGGGATAGGCTGTTGAACCGGGAGACAATCCCCTACTCTTACATGAATAATTCAACAGGTTCTTTTATGTCCCCCATTTACAGTTATGAAAAAAGTATGAAAAAACCTCAAAGTGTTCACAGTTCGAGTGTCCCCACTGTAATGCCCATTTTCATAATGATGTAACCCAGATGATCAATATGAATGGTGCCTTGGCATACATGTGGATGAGTGGAATGATAATACAATCTAAAATCTGGATATTAATTTTCGGCTGTTGTATCACATAGTGTGACAATCACAACTTAGGCTCTATAAAGTCAAGATAAAAGCCCAAAGATCGAATTGGAATTTAGAAGTTAATTTTTAATGAGGGAGGAAAACCAGAAAACCCAGCGGAAATTAAACCCTCAAATAAAGCACACATGTAGAAGAAAACGAACAAGCAACTCACACGTATGACACCCAGCCTGGCAGGAGTCCATTACGTACACAGGTCGCATTAGTGAGAGGAATTTAGTGCTCTCACCACTACACTACCCAATTACTCCTAGTAGATTGGTTTTCTTATTCGTGTGCCAAGTCGTCTAGCAGTGCACATGCACCACCTGTCCTTCCCAAAACTTATTGGTTTGCATTCTTGTCCTCAGAGTGAGAGATTGTGGGATGAACTTTGAATGGAATTTGTTTCAGTTTACTTCCAGAGATTGTCTTCTTCTTGCTAAGGTCAGTAATGTAAAGGATAATTCCATCGGGGGGAGGGGGGGGGGGGGGTTAATCCCTATGGTGGACTAAACTGGGATGCTCCGCCTGGAAGGGGTAGGTACTTGTTTCAGGCTGGAGGTATAGGAAAGGGTTGAGAATTCAAGGTCAAATCAAGCCGAACTTGCATGCATGTACTTGACCATCAGTATTCATAATTTTTTCACATTCATATTCTTCAAAGGCATATGAAAGGGGTACCTTTTCAGGCAGAGGCATATAAAAGGGGTACCTTTTCAGGCAGAGGCATATGAAAGGGGTACCTTTTCAGGCAGAGGCATATGAAAGGGGTACCTTTTCAGGCAGAGGCATATGAAAGGGGTACCTTTTTGATGAAATTTGGTATATAAGAGAGTAAGTGGTCAAAGGTCCGGGTGGAGCAGCCCCCATACAAAATTCTTAATTGCATGCGTAATTCCATGACAGTGCTTATATACATCTGCTTATATTTCCCTTTTTCTCTACACTCTTATGTTGTTACAGGCCGTCAAGGCATGCAACAGTCTCAAAGTTTTCCATCTTCACCGCAGTCAAGTGGATGATGAAAAACTACGAGTCCTGATCAGTCACCTACTGGATCACCCTTCTCTTCTTACTCTTGGTAGGTCCCTCTTGTCCACAGCGCTAATTTCTTCATGGCTTTTTACTACGCATGCCCGTAGCGTGGACTTTGGACAGGGGGTTCGTTAACCAAAACAAAAACAAAAATACAAAAAACCGAACCAACCAATGCAAAAAGACAACCAAAAGAGCGGCTTTAAAATTTGTCTTTATTTGTTGAAGTGATTTAGGAGATGAATGAGCGTAGCGGTAGTGCACCCGGGGGGGGGGGGGGACAAGGGGGCGGGGGTCCTCGTCGTCCCTTTTAGGGTTTGAAATCAGTGTTTTGGTCCCGCTTAGGGTGCACTCACCTCTCACCTGAGATATCTCGGGTTGGATTCCGGGATTCAGCATCACACGTGAGCAGACTTTGTTAGTTCTCTCCCTTGATTCGAAGTTTTTTCTCCAGGTTTTTCGGTTTTCCTCTTTCCTCAAAACCTAACAAGCTAATTGAAATTCCAATTCGATCTGAGATAGCGAGCGTGTCCTGACTGCGATCAGCCCACAGGTTGTTTCAGGGTTCGATAAAATTTGTAGCAGGGGCGGATCCAGGGGGGGGGGGGGGTGGATTAGGTGGCTAGCCACCCCCCTCTTTGCAGGGCTTAAAACAGGAAAAATAGGTGCACGTACAGTGGAACCTCTATCTTACAGACATTCAAGGGCTGGGGGAAAGTCCGTAATATACTAGAGGTGTCCGAGATTTCGAGTTATTTTTACAAATAATAAATGTATGATATGAATTTTGCATTGCCTGGACCTAAAGAGTTGTCCGCAGCCCCAGACCTATCCTTTTAATATTTTTCTAGAGTTAGCCACCCCCCTTTGTAAAATCCTGGATCCGCCCCTGTGTAGGTTAGTTAACGCTTCAAGTGCCACCAATAGAAAAGGAAATAGTACTCGAGTAAAAGATGTGGTCTAAATTAGGAAGAAATTCTTTCTACACAACTAAAGGGTCATTACTAGTAGTCGTTCCGAGGTTGTGGGGAAAACTGGGTCGAGTTGGCATAATAGTGCATTGTGGGACATATCTCAAAGATAGTGTCTATTTCTTCCCCTAAAACAGTCCCACAATGCACTGTAATGCCAACTCGACCCAGTTTTTTGCTCAACCTTGAAACGGCTTATGGACCGGTCCCTGTTCAATGCCAGAGCCATTGACGTTTTCTATTAATGGTGTTTTTTTGTCTATTTTCCCAGATTTGTCCCATAATAAGATCGGTGACAGTGGAGCAAGAGCTATCGGTAAACTAATAAACGGACGGTGTAAATTAACGAAGCTGGATCTTTGTGATAACAAAATACGCGCCAATGGAGCTGCAGCCATCGGCCACGCCCTCGGCAAGAACCAGACCTTGAAAGAGATCAACTTGAGAATGAATCGGTGAGTTTGATTTCAGTAATTTTTTTATTATCATCATTATCATTATCATTATCATTATCATTATCATTATCATTATCATTATCATTATCATTATCATTATCATTATCATTATCATTATCATTATCATTATCATTATCATTATCATTATCATTATCATTATCATTATCATTATCATTATCATTATCATTATCATTATCATTATCATTATCATTATCATTATCATTATCATTATCATTATCATTATCATTATCATTATCATTATCATTATCATTATCATTATCATTATCATTATCATTATCATTATCATTATCATTATCATTATCATTATCATTATCATTATCATTATCATTATCATTATCATTATCATTATCATTATCATTATCATTATCATTATCATTATCATTATCATTATCATTATCATTATTATTATTATTATTATTACTATATATCAAGAGTGGTGTAGCGGTGTACTCGCCTCTGACCTCTGGGGCCTCGCCCATACATGTAGATCGAAGTGGAATTTAACTTGTTAGTTTCTGCGGAGCCAAAGACTCCAGAGGTAAATGTACTGCCCCTACACCACCATTAGGATACACACAAGAAACGCTATCATTATATATCTATTTTGTTTTCCAAGACTCGGAGACGATGGAGGTCAAGCTATCTGTCGAGCTCTGCTAAAAAACAATCATCTAACACATGTTCATATTGGAAGTAACGACTTGGGTGAACCGACTGCGGCAGTCATAGCTCAGGTAACTATAGCAACTAACAGTATCAGCCAATCACATTTAACTTTACATCTCTCCCCCCCCCCTCCCCTTAAGGCGCGGAAATACGAGCATCAAAATCGTGCAACTTGTTGCACAACATTGTTGCGTTGCAAGTTGCATAGCGAGTGTTGCTCGTATTACCACCTCGTGCAATAACTGAAATTCTCTTGCGCGACTTTGTTGCAGAAGTAAATTTGTTGCACGAGGGGTGGTAATACGAGCAATGATAATGATTTATATAGCGCCCTTTCTATATGGATATAAGGCGCTTTACAATCATGAGAGGTGGTTGATATAAGGTGTAAGCACTGAGGGTGGTCACTGCCAGGGTTTCTTTACATGCTCAGTGGTTCTTTTACGTCCCTCCGATATTGGTTAGTGATGAAGTATTGAGAGACGGGACCGCCATTTAATTGGTCATCTGAGCCACCATGTGTAGATGTTATTACCAAGGCAGCACCTTCTCCTCAGTTATTTTAAGACCCTGAGTGTTGGTCCGGCCGGGACTCGACCCACGACCTCCCAACGGAAATCGGATGCTCAACCAACTAAGCCAACCGGGTTCGCTCTGGAACTTGCACCGCGATAATGTTGCACAAAAAGTTGTACGATTTTGTTGCTTGTATTAACGCACCTTAGTCCCTCGAGTGACTAACGAAACAGAAGGAGTAAGCAAATTCTACTAAATTTTGAAAAGTAAAGGGTCGTGATATCATTGTAACCGCTATCGTTGAAGTATACAAACCGCGAAGTTTGATGTGACCAATGCCAATATGGCCGCCACTTCATTACCATAATCTTTAAAATTCATATTTAAGTTGACCACTATATACAATGAAATTATAGATTAGAATGACATCAACAAAGTCAGAAAGTTTGAGACAAAAATGTTAAATTCTTGAGAAGTAATGAGAATTTTAAGAATGTGAAAAACGCCACAACACATACAAATCTCTGTAATTTTGATTCCAAATATCTTCACTTGAATTCTATTTATAGCAATGAAACTTTCCAAAAATACATATTTCTGCTTGCTCTTTCTGATGGTGGTGCTTATTTTTTAAGATTAGGTTTTTATTTCTGAAAGTCAATGGCGGCCATTTTGGCATTCGACAGCCGTCAATCAAAATACTTTCTTTACGAACAAGGCGCGCACTTACGCGTCTATTTTTTTGAGCCCTTAACCAGTAGTAGTAGTAAACCTTTATTTAAACAGGGTAAAATCCTATCAGAATACAAAGTACTCTGTTCTCAATAGGAGGCCTAAATAAATACAATACAAAACTAATATAATATTATATACAATATTTAAAATACAGTAAAAAGCTAGATAAATATAAAACTAATGGAAAATTAAATGTACTATGCATATTTGTATGTATAAAAAGTATAAATTATTTCTTATGCTCTAAAAAATTATTGTAAACTACTGAGCCATTATAATAAAAGCTTTTCTTTGCGGTCTCAGTTCTCACTGATGGCAAACGTATGAAATCACTTCTTCTTGTGGCTCTCGAGATAACATCCTTATTTATTTCATAGTGGATCTTCTCATCCTCCATCGCAAACTTTGGTCATAAATACGAGGCATGTTTTTCTAACCCAATAAACTCATTCTAAGTATTTTGATTGACGGCCGTCGAAATGCTAGTTTGCAAAAGAGACATCAAGCTTTGCGAGTCGCGCTTCAACCATAACATTTATGATTTGAAGTACAAGATGGTGAAAATTTAATGAAATGTAACTTTATCAATTTTTTCAGGTTTTAGTTACAAACAAGATTCTTATTGATCTTAACCTATCCTGCAACAAGATTGGTCCTGTGAGTTACATGCTAATACTAATACCTGTATTTCTCTCTTTTTTTTTCATTCTATACCTCTTTCGAGTCATATTATTCCCTCCCTCCCTTCCTCCCTCCCTCCCTCCCTCCCTCCTCCCTTCTCTTCCGCCCTCCATTCATTCCTGTCATTCTTTTCTATTTCGAAATATACTACATACTACATACTACACTACTGAGGTATTAAAACGCTTATGATCAGCTATTCTATCTATTTCATTATTCTGATCTGTGAGCTGATTTAAAAAATATTTTATAGATCCTACGAATACCTTCAGCATTTTCGTATTCGGTCCTGTTCTTTTCACATTTCTTTTTCTTTCCTTTTTTTTTTTTCTTCTTTTCTTTCTCCACTCCCTCCTTCTTTATATGTCTTCCTCTCTCCCTTTCTTTTTTTCCTTTCCATTTTCTTTCTTTTCTCTTCTCTTCTCTTCTCTTCTCTTCTCTTCTTTTCTTTTCTTTTCTTTTCCTTTTTCTCACCCTATATTCCTTCCTCATTTACCATTTTTCATGTCTTATATTTCTACCCATTTCATCAACCCAGGATGGTGGAAAATCACTCCAAGAAGGAATGGATGAAAACACGACCATCCGAACCATGGATCTGAGACTAACTGAAGTTGGACAAGAGAGTGAATACTGCATAAACCAATTATTGAAAAGAAATCGAGAAAATCAGTACAAAGAAAATGCTATATCCGACCATTGAAACTGCTTCATTTCAGTAATATATTTATCTAACCCCATTAAGGTGAACCGATTCACTGAGTAGCTAGTTCATAAGTTTTGTAATATATATGTAATTGGTATCAATCAATAAATTTTTCCAAAGAAAATTATGATTATTTTTTGTGCCTCCCACAACTGACAAAGGAAAGACATTCAGTAGTGTATACAGAATCGGTATCCTCTAACCGTCTGTTGCCGTCCAACCCTATAATACTTAAACGACAGAACCGCGCGATATCTGAACTTCGAAACAAAAACCGAATCTGGACTTAAAAATTGGATAAATCCGCAATTCACTGCATTTGCAGGATCCTTCAATCCGTTAAAAGTTTACTCTGAATCCGTAATCCGGACTAGATTATTTTTTTCGAAATCCGCCGATCCGTTGAGCCAGTTGAAGTTAACGTTGAGCCAACAACCCCCTGCCAAACATTTGGCTCGCGTAACAAAGTCACGCTGAACCTGGAGAGTAGGTGGGCAAAGCAAAGCATAAACATGATAAACACATCATACCCGGCCCCAGGGTAGGAACTGTTCCGTCGCGGATACAGAGGTGGCTCCATGGGTTCATTAGAATGAAACTGATTGAAATTATGGTTTATTAAGATGCAGAAAATATGCAGGGAAACGCGTTTCTGGGCCCCTCACCCCTTCCGTTTAAAATCCTGGATCAGCAAGAATAAGATAAGATAGAATGAGTAAGATGGGGGGGAGCCATAGAAGTAGATCATTGTGCATGAGTTGTGCATGAGGGGGTTTGGAATTTTACACTAAATTTTCCAATTTTGGGAAATTAATATAAAAATGCATAGCGGCTAGCTTTGCAAGAAATAGCTTCTAGACGGATATTATTTTCATCATGCAGTATTTGACAAACAGTGTATCATATATATGCACGTGTCTCAAGAACTAGCCCAACTTTCTCTCTCTGTACGTTATTATAATTATACGTACTGAAGAAACAAATACTACTAGTGGTTAGACTAATGGGTTTCTATATTCATCGATCAGAGCATTTTAAATCTTTTCTCATTTATGCATACTTCTTTAAAGTTTGTGAAACTATAGTGAAATCTTTCATTTTCAAAATTCTCGCATATCAGATAAAAGAAAAAGTAGATAGGCAAGAAAAAGCTGAAGCTTGTTATTTAGGTTTATTTGTGTTAAAATAAGTCAAGCCTTACAGCGTGGCTTGGGTTTTTTGATTTTTAATTAAGTTTTTTGCGGGTCACTGAGTCTGGCCAAAGTCATTAAAGACCTTTTTTGCATGTCGAAGCTAGCTGAAACAAGTTTATTTGCTCGCCGTCATCTGAAAATTCTTCGTTTACCTTTCGCTTCTCGTTTAAGTTTCGTGTTTTTCAGCTATAACAAAAATTAAATCTCTGCGATTACATCATATATAATTAAAAATCCATACGTATTGCTCGAAACAAATTTATGCTCCAACATGACGTGGCAACACCCCTCTCCTTCAGGAAATCCAAGTTAGCCAATCAGAGCACGCATACTGTCTAAGCAGCCAATCAGAACTGCAGTTATAAGGAAGATTTTGAAGTAATGCTCTAAATATATATGTGCATGTCGAAAGTACAATTTGTTTCGCAAGGCTTCCTGCGTCACAAAGAGCAAGAAATACTCTGTTAAACCTTGCTAGTTAGCTAAAATACTTACCAAGATGGCTTCTGGTGGAATGGTTATCGTGAAATACCTGCTTTTCTTTTTCAATTTTATATTTTGGGTGAGTATGATTTGTTGGAATGAATTTTTTTAGGTCGTTTGTGGGCTGCATTGCTCTCCTCGCTAGAATCTACACGAATCTCTTTGCATATAATAAAAACAACTGGAGTGATTAATATTGCTTCGGCCCTAAACAGTATGCATTCTAAGGCTTCTTTATCCGTAAGCTAAACCTTTTATGTTCAATAACAACGTACAACTAATAAGAGAACGACAAAAGGAAAGACTTCTATCGATTGCTCTTTTTAGGAGCCTTTGCAACGGCGAGCATTGAACTCCGCTCGATTCCTGTGCAAACATGGTTTATAAAAGCTTTCTTTTCCAAAACCCCAGTACTAAAATCAATTTAATCAATCTTCAAAGTATGATAACTAAGTACAGATTCCTACCAGCCATAAATTCAACGTTATTTTAATTTCTAAACTGCATTAATTCAGGCGGGAAGATAATTCTAAAATTCGTACGTTTGCTCGCTCTTATGCACTCCTCTGGGAATAATGCCCAAAAATATTAAGTTTAATTGCTTTAAAAATTATTTGTGCAGTTTACTTAAACAAATTTAACCCTCTGGGAATTATTAAGAAAGTTTTTGAAGTAACTGGGCAATATAATTAAAATTTTAGAAATTAGCTGGTAACTGAAGCTCTAGATTTTATAAAGTTATTATTATTGGAAGCTTTTTTTCACGAAATGTTCACATCTTTTGAGATCTTATTTAAGTTTTTTTTTCAATACCGAAAGGTTTATGTTTAGATGCAAAAGAAAACACTTAAAACATAAGTATACATTTCTTATTTATGAATATTAAATCAAGGGAAAGTGCTGAATTTTTCCAATTTTGAGGGGAGCATTTTTGAGCACGAAGAAAGGGATCGCTCTTTTACTTTCATAAAGTAGCAATTAGCTATTTTCAATCCTTCGTTTTCGTGATTTTTAGAATTTTAATTTGAAAATGTTTTCGAATATATTTGGTCAAGCTTGAAAGCTTAATTTCAGTTATGCAAAACATTTATTAAACTGCCTCATTTGAGTATTGTAAATTTAAATTATATTTTTTGGCATTCAAATTTCTCCAAAATATTTTTTGTAGCAATTCTAATCTTATTTTCTAAAACATTACTATGGAATGATAAAAACATGAACAGATTTGCTTGATGCTTTGGTTTTAAATTAAGGTCCTTATTGAACATTCAATAAATGTTGATCAAATGCAAAATATTGAAGACATACATGTACATTCATAACTTGTAGTTCCGATACCATAGAAATGAAATAGGTCAAAATAAAAATCACAAAATTCCCAATAATTATGTTACAAAGCTTGTTAAATGTTGAACCATTCCTCGTCTGTCTGTTTTTAAAGAGTTTGTACTTGTAAATCTATCATATTGTTGAGTTATATGAAATAATAATAAGGCACAAATAGGATTAATCTGAATTTCTTATAAAGTACATCTTTTGAAAAATTACTGAAAAGATGTTCAAAATATTGTATCAAATATTTAAATTCCTTTGTCCTATAATTTTGATGACACATGATTCTAATAATTCAATCCTTTCAGTATTACATGTACTTAAGAGATAGAGGTGGTCATATGACCAACTTGTGACATGAGTGTCTGTGTGTATAAGCAAGATTTTCCCCTACTGATTCATTCACAAAAGCAATAAAATATAAATAGGATTGGTGAATTTTGTTCAACCACTTTGAATGAGTTATTCTTGATTTTTTAATTTTTTTTTTCAAATTGAATGGAATTTAGTACAAGAAGAAAGATTGAGAAAAAATCAGACTTTTGATTATGCTGATTTTTTTATCTATATCTAGACATGATATATAACTATTCCAAAATATAATCTTCTTCTTTATCTATACTCAATCTCAACTCAACCATTACATTAAAATAGACCGTATTGGTCAGTTGACAATTTATTTTTTATTTTCTATTACTCTACGTTATAATAGTTTTACAGTGTATGAATATATAAATTTAATATAATAATAATAATAATAATAATAACGGTTTATTAGCAAAATCCAAACACAATTTGGCTCTTACAATGCTAAATAACTATCTAAGGACAAAGACGAACACATAAGAATAGAACAATATATATATATATATAATAAAAAAATAGAAAAAATAAAAACGAACGAGACTATGGTCCGGTCCAGACCGGGAAAAAGGTAAAAGTTGCTCGGAATAACTATATAGAGCTAATCGAGCTGAGCAACGACAGGACCTAAGATTCCGCGTTGAGTTTTATTTATTAATATTCATATGTCTTCTCATGCACATTATTTTATAGATAAGTGGCATTGGACTGATTATCGTTGGTGCAATTATAAAGAGCAAATATGGTGATTTCATGAAAGTGTCTGACAGCAACCTGACATCAGCGCCAGTCTTCTTGATTGTGATTGGTGTTATTGTGGCCTTTGTTGGGTTCTTGGGATGCTGTGGTGCCATCAAAGAGAACTACTGCATGGTGACAACAGTAAGTATAATTTATATTCTTAAGAAATTAATACAGCTTTTTCTGTGCATTCTCCCATTAGTATTATAGCACGCAGGAAGTAATAAAAACAAAAAAGAAATGTGACTCATTCTCAGACTACTTGAGTGACTTTGGCACTTCCTAAGTTTTAGTGGAACTGCCATTTCACAAGTCATCCAAACCATCCAGGTCAGGGTATATCTAGGATTTTCTGAAGGGGGATGCACAAATCTGAAAAGCCACCATTTTGTTGTCCCCTCCAAAACACTGAGCAAAAAAATACTAATTAGGGAATTTTTTTGGACATATTAATTATCAAATTCAATTATTTTTATCATCACAGCCATATTATTTTATTATTTATTGCTCCTTTTCTGACAAAGGGGGTCACAGGCATCCTCAGCTCTACTAGGACCCCATAGATATGCCCCCAATGGTGAAGGTCTGACCATTTATTTAAAGCAAAGGCAGCTCTTTAATTCTCAGTTATTTTTAAATCTTCGGTGATGGTCTAGTTATGGTAATCATTGACCCACACCCTGCCACATAACAGACAAGTGCTCAGACTGAAACCAACTCCATTAATCAGGCTAGATGTTAGGAAATTATTTGATAAGATATAAAAATTTTATTCTTTTTATCATGATATATATATATACATAATGTTCTGCTTTATCTTAAAGGTGTTGCATAATTTTATTCTTTTCTTTTTAGTTTGCAGTTCTACTTGGCATAATTTTTGTCCTTGAGATTGCAGCTGGTGCCCTGGCCTATGCATTCAGATCAAAGGTAACATATTCATCTATGCTTCGTAGTCCGTGGGATTGGTATTATTCAACTTGCACATTCTTTCTTTCTTTCTTTCTTTCTTTCTTTCTTTCTTTCTTTCTTTCTTTCTTTCTTTCTTTCTTTCTTTCTTTCTTTCTTTCTTTCTTTCTTTCTTTCTTTCTTTCTTTCTTTCTTTCTTTCTTTCTTTCTTTCTTTCTTTCTTTCTTTCTTTCTTTCTTTCTTTCTTTCTTTCTTTCTTTCTTTCTTTCTTTCTTTCTTTCTTTCTTTCTTTCTTTCTTTCTTTCTTTCTTTCTTTCTTTCTTTCTTTCTTTCTTTCTTTCTTTCTTTCTTTCTTTCTTTCTTTCTTTCTTTCTTTATATTTATTTATTTATTCATATATTTATTTATTTATTTATTTATTAACTTCACAACCACGAGAGCATAAATACATAAATATCAAAATACAAACTTACAGTACGAATTACAGCTACAAGAAAATGAACCGAAATGAAAAAAAAATATTATACTATGCTCGATTGGTTGAGGGTCTAACCAACAGGACACAGGTCCCATACAAAAGTCAGCTGTAATGTAAAGAATGTGTGAGTTGAATAATACCAATGTTTTGAAATCACAAGACTTTTAATTGGTGTCTATGAATAACTGACTAATAAACAAGGCTAAGCCTGTACAAATGAGTCTGTAGTTTTTAAAAACAGCACTTTGCGAAGAAAAACTTGGAAATTGTCAGGATTCTGAGAACCAAGAAGCAAAACAGCTGCTATGAGCTCTACTCGTCTATGGCATGACAACAACTCTGCAGTAATCGAAACTAGTTTGCATTTGTGTGAGACAAACAATCTTATCTTTACACCTCCTGTACTTTCCAAAGTTACTTGACCTAACTGCTGTTTTAGACCTTGGGATCATTGTTGAAGTAAAAAGATATATATACCTTATTAATAAGAATAAAATTTGAAAACACATGGTTAGAATTTTAATGATAAGATAAACTTATCTTGTGCATTGAGCAGCTACAAGATAAATGGATTGAACGTAAACACAAAGACTATATTTTCCAGTTTACTTATCATTATTTTCTTAAAAGAAAAGTAGCTAGAAAATGCGAGTTCACTTTCTTTTCACTCGATATTTGTAATTTTGAACTCGCATTTAGCCAATTATCTTGTGGGAATTTTGAACCCTCTAACAATTATGACAGCAGTTTGGGTCTCTCTGTCCGAAATTGTATGCTTTTAAGGTAACTAGGGACACAAAATCACTATAATCGTCAATTTTTTTAAAAGTATCTTAAATTATTGCTTATCAAAATATCTTTTGTTTGTCGAAAAAAAAAATTTAGAACTTTTTTTAGTTTCAGAGAAAAAAAGCAAAATTTGTTTTTAACAGCAGCTCAGAAGTGTTGCCGCGTTGACAGGAACTGTCAATCAAATGTCAGCAGCTTTTAATCACATGCCGCAAACATCAGGATCAAATAGCTTGCTGTGTGTTCATTGGCTTAAAGGTGTCGCTGATAATCCCTCTAAGTAAATATCGCTTTAATCCGCACAAAACTTAAGACTGCGTTTTCTTCGTAAAGAGTTTTTGGAAAATTGCGAACTTTCGAACACTTATTCTCCTGCAGTTTTTAACATTTTTCAGCGAAATTTGGCCAGGCGGTTCGTACACTACTAAACTGAAAAAGCGTGTCTCATTTCTTAAATTTAGGGCTTCGTTTAGAAGATATTGATAATTTAATACAAGAACCTATTAGAAAACCTATATCATAACTTTAAAAACCATTTAAAAAATAATGAGGCACTAAAACGAAAATCTGAGACACGCTTTTTTAGATCAACATGTGTAGATTGAGAAGGCAAGGAAATCTAATCCATTTAAACAAAGCGGAGGGAGAATAAGTAGCGCTTCAAAACTGACCCGTTTTTTAATAAACATCTTATATCTTCAAAATTAATACAAACTTGCTAAAATTAGCTTGATATTTGAAATTTTCAATTGTTAAGCTTTCAGAAAATGTATACTTCATTGCAGATCCGTTAAAAAACAAGCGAGTTACAGTTGTTTCAAAAATATGAACTGATTGTGTACCTAGTTACCTTAAGACTGTGTTTCAAAAAAAATTTATTTTCACTTTAGGTAAAAACTTATGTAAAAGTGGCTCTAGAGCATGGTGTTAAACACTACTATGACAACAAAACGAGTCCAAATCCATACAAGAAATTCATGGACGATGTGCAAAAGGAAGTAAGTTTAATTAATGTTTGTATTTCAAAAAATGACATTAACCCTTTGACTCCTGGGCATTTTTGAGGGTTTCAATATTTTTCTGAGCCTAATCCTGCAAGCCCTATGAGCTATAAATATGACCCAGAAGTCACATCATTGTAATGGATTGACAATGAAAACATTTTCATATATTTCAGTTCAAATGTTGTGGATGTGATAATACATCAAAGCATGGTTACAAAGGTCAAGTTCCAGAATCCTGCAAACAGAAAAACAAAACCATTGCAGAAACGGACGTAAGTGGATGCTGATTTTATGTTTGTCAGTACTTTATATATTGTTTTTGACTCTGGTGGTCTTAGGAAGCATTGACTTCAATTTTTTAGGAAGTGGGGGAGGGGGAGGGGCAGAGGAATTAGGGTGAGGGGCATCAAATATTTACAGAGTGAAAAAGGGAGGGTCATTTTTATTTTTATTAATCCTGGTAATAACCTGGCAGAGGAGGAGTTTTTATCAGTTAGGTATATTGATGGGCAATTCTAAAATTATAAAGTTAAGTGGGGGGGGGGGGAGTGTAATAAATTGGGCACATATGATTACAGCTCTCCCCCCCCCCCCTCCAAATAAAATACTCCCTCAAATGATAGAATTTCAAATCAAAGGAAAGGGAAAGATAGCTTATAACAGGGTTGGTGCAGGTCCTTGAACTCCTTGAAAAGTGCTGGAATTTGAAAACTCATTTCAAGGGCACTTGAAACTCCTTGAAAAAAGAAAAAATTCCTTGAAAATCGTAAATACTCCTTGAAAAATACTTAGAAAGGTTTTTGTAACCCAAAACGCCTGTTTTCCTCATCTAAAAGTTCGTAATCCCAATCGCACCCATCGTTATGTGGTCCTTGAAAATTTTCATTTTGGTCCTTGAATACTCCTTGAAATGTCCTTGAATGTCTTCACAAGAAGCCTGCACGGACCCTGTTATAAATACCTGCAGCAGCTAGTGGTATGGCTAGTACCTCTATTATGCAGACCCAGGGATTTACTGGATGTGCAATCCTGCATCCTATACGCAAATAAATTTGAAGTTGGACTCAAAAATATAATAGAGTGCATCCAATAGGACACAGAAAAGATGTTTTTCTTCCTAAAATATAAGGATATGAGTCCAGTGGACCCCCAAATCAACTAATCCAGGTAAATCCCTGCAGACCCCTTGTGCCCCCTTGTTAGTTAAGTGGAAACCCTTCATTTAACAAACAGCTAGTTGCATAGACCTGAAATCCCCCCCCCCCCCCTCCCCAAATATTTACTGTAAAACAAACCTCCATTCATAAGTGGACATGCATGTATTCGCATGTTATTTGATTGGTCTGGCTATATCTACCATTTCATTCATCAAATCTAACCCAACGTCAAATGAGCTTTAAAAAGATGATTTATCAAACTGGTATACAGTATATAATAAATAAAGCATTTAGTTTCGTAACTGATTTGCACCTTTGCAATTTCAGGACTGTGTACAGGGCCTTGAAAACAGCCTAAAGATTCATCTTGTGGTGGTCGGAGGAGTTGGGATAGGGGTTGCTTTCATCCAGGTGAATATTTGACAGCCATCTTAAGTCAGTCCCAGAATATAGAAGGGTCTAACAGCAACCATATGTTGCAGGCCAAAACAATGTAAATTTTCTTCCTTTAGCAAAAGGAATATATTGTCATGCAGAAAGAAACATTGCAATCTTTCCAACCCACATCATGGTGGTCGTGCATGAAATCCCTGCATTAATAACAATAAGTACAAGTTTTAGATGAAAAGTACATGGTTTCCAGAGACCCCCTTGCTGACCAAAAATATGCTGGTTCAGGATGATGCCAGATAGCATT
The DNA here is from genome assembly GCA_964019055.1 of Anthopleura xanthogrammica. Lineage (NCBI taxonomy): Eukaryota > Metazoa > Cnidaria > Anthozoa > Actiniaria > Actiniidae > Anthopleura > Anthopleura xanthogrammica. The sequence goes on along the minus strand of OZ025206.1, from coordinate 25,554,804 downwards.
CCCCTGCAAAAACCAATGTGCTAAAAAAATCTCTATTCTAAACTTGGCTTTTGGCTATTAATATTATTGTTTCATGGTCATTCAAGTGAATACACCAGTTTTGCATTCGATGCAAACCACTGTTTTTGAAGACCACAGACTTACTTGCACAGGCTTAGCCTCGTTTATAAACTTGTCAACTATTCAAAGACACCATTAGAAGTCCATTGGTTGAGTCTGTGGTCTTCAAAAACAGCAGTTTGCATCAAATGCAAAACTGGTGTATTTAGAAATTTGTCGGGTCTCCCTTAATTCAAACTTTTTTCTCCTGTTTAACTAACATCTTCAAAACCCAACATACTAAATTCCTATGACGAGGACCATCAATACCTTTTATCCACTGTTTTATTGATGGTCCTCGTCCTCGGAATTTATAATGGTATAGATATTCACAGCAATTTTTTTCTTTCAGCTCATTGGAATCCTGTTTGCCTGTTGTTTGATGAGATCTATCAAGAAAGAATATGAAGTGATGTAATTCTGCTTTTCATTCCAACTCAACTGAAGACACCATGCTAATTATAATGATTGTAAGGATAAAAATTAGTAATTCAATGCTTCGTCAATTTAGGTAGGCAATATTGTTTTTGGTAGCAAAATAACTCTATATTCAGCACATTTCTGATAGTGGCAAATTCCCCATTTGAAGACAACTTTTTTTACAATAGGGAAACTTGTAAAAGGTTATAATCATCTGCATTTTTTACTGTGCCTCTAACTTGTTTTCATACCCCTCCCTCCCCTTCTTAACTCTCCTCAGTCCCCTGAACCTCCCCTATACCACAGGAAGACCAGCCACATATAGAAGTCACACTGTAGAACAATAAGTAGTAAGATATCAATGTTCATACATGTATATGTAATAATATGCTTAATTTTCCTGGGAAATTATTTGGTCTTTCAACTATATCAAGTATTGGTTCATAGTTTGTATTTTTTCAATTCCTTCGTTACCCATGCAACACACAAGTACTCGTCTTTGGCTTAGGAACTAGGAAAATAATAGCAAGTAATTCAAGGGTAAATAACAGTATTTGTTGTTATTTGAGTCAAAAACCTCAAGGCTGCATTTGTGATGCTGGTATCATTTGCTCTGAGATCCCTGTGACCACATAGCCCATAGATACAAAAGAGACAACTTCAAAAAAATTGATTGACTGCTTCTGAAATTATCTTGAGTGCCAGGCTAACAGGAAAATATCAAAAAAGCACAAATTCTATTTGTGCCATTTCTTTTGTATTTTTATGTTTGCCTCAGATGCAAGAAAATTTTGAAAGAGGTCTAGATACTGCACAAACTTCAGTCTTCAGGCTAGATTTGTACACAAAATACAATCAGTGTTAATTATAAGCATCTTATTGTAATAAAGCTAACTTGTGTGTATTGTTTTCATAATTACCTTGCTTGTTTTCTGACAATTCTTTAAACAAACCATGGATTAGTCAAGGGGAGAGACCCAACAAAGGACAGCCCCTAGACCCCCATGATGGTAGGTGTAACCAAACCATGGATTAGTCAAGGGGAGAGACCCAACAAAGGACAGTCCCTAGACCCCATGATGGTAGGTGTAACCAAACCATGGATAAGTCAAGGGGAGAGGAGACCCAACAAAGGACAGTCCCTAGACCCCCATGATGGTAGGTGTAGATAAACCATGGATTAGTCAAGGGGAGAGGAGACCCAACAAAGTACAGTCCCTAGACCCCCATGATGGTAGGTGTAGCCAAACCATGGATTAGTCAAGGGGAGAGGAGACCCAACAAAGGACAGACCTTAGACCCCCATGATGGTATATATATGTGTAACCAAACCATGCATTAGTCTAGGGGAGAGACCCAACAAAGGACAGTCCCTAGACCCCCATGATGGTAGATCCTCTGGTTATTCTTGATATTATAAATCTCGCGTTCTGATTGGTTGGGAGCGCGTGCATTATGAGAGCACACAGCACGCAAGCTCGCGCACTTTTTCTTTCGTCATTCGTGTCCAAAATAACATGACAGCTACTCTAAATTCGTATTTAATAAAAGAAACAATATTAAACTTATAAAGGAATGATACTTATTCGTTTGGCTCACGATTCAGGATCATTTGTAGAAGACGGCGACGTTTCGACTGCTAGTCTTCATCAGGCGATGGTGTGGACTAATAAATAAACTTGCTTCCTGTGCTGTGAGAAGTCATAAAGCTTTTGGGGATTGGCAGAAGGTTCATTAGCACTTCGCTACGCTTTTCCTAGACGCTTGACAATAGACGAAATGCAATATAAAGGTTCCTTACTTTGGGAGGGATTTTCTCCTATGTTTGCTATAAATCTCATCAGGAATCCCATTACAAAATATTTCAGGCTGCGCTTGTAGCTAAAAGTAGCTGCGCGCGGAGATAAACATAGATTTTCAAATAATTATCATAGGGCACGGAGATGTGCTCTCTTACTTCATACTCTCTTGGGTCATCTCATGTCTCGCTTCGATGCAAAGGCATGGTTAATTACCTTTCAAGATGTCACAGGGAACGGCTTTTTCTTGGTGTTGCAGGACCGCTTGAGGCATGAACACAATAAAACAATAGCCAAGAACAAAGAGCTTAAATTAGAACGAAACAAATACCCTGTAAAACGAAGAACCCTAACCCGCTTGAATACAAAACTTCCTGCAAAACCAAGAAAGAACCCAGGGAGCTGTGAAGGGGAATGTTCCAAGACAGGGTGCACCATCTTAATTTTGGGAATCCCCTACTTAAAATCCTAGACCCGCCCTCATGATGATTCTCTCGTGCTCTGCCAACTGCCCCCAAGTGGTTCACTGCACACAGAAAGGTGCACTACACACAATTCATTCCCTTGAGTCTTATTGTTTTCTATTGTTCGTTTTTTGTTTGTCGGTAACGATGGAAAAGCCGCATAATACAACTGAGGCCCAAACAAATTAAAGAATCTCATCAGTTCGAAAGAAGTTTGAAATGGGAAAAATGTATGCTCAAAGTGGTCTACTTTATAATAACAGCTTGCCGATATGGAAGACATGTTTCATAATAATTAATAAATCCATACGAAACGATAGAGCAGATTTCGTATGACTGTGAAAAGTTCACGGCACGAACGCGGTCGCGACAAAAATTCAGCAAATCAAAAATCTAGAGAACATCACGGTCACCTTTCCTTAGATCGATAAAGCGACCTATAAGTTTTTGCCGTTTCGACTCAAAATAACCAATTAGAGCAGCGCGTGTAATTTCGTAGGATATGATAGGCTGTGTGGTACTGTCTAAAATGAGCTAAATCCCGAAACGCAATTTAAATTTTGAAGATTTAATAATCATTTAACGATCGAGGAAAAACCATAAGTTATCTAACATACGGTCCTGAACAAATTATCAAAAAAGAAAAAACAATAATATACAATTATAATAAGTATAATGAATTATATTTTTTTGTATGCACGTGACTTGGGTGGCATGGGTGGCGTAGTGGTTTACTGCTCGCCTCTCACCCCGCTGTGGTCCGGGTTAATTCGAGCCCCGTCTCAGGTCGATCATATGTGAGTTGAGTTTGTTTGTTGTGTTGTTCTCTCCCTTGCCACGAGGGTTTTCTCCGGGTATTCCGGTTTCCTCCCTCCGTAAAAAGTCAACATGTAAGTTGAGTTGTGTGCACATGAGTGAAAGTGGGCCAAATTGAAAAACCAGTATTCATTTACTGAATTTGAATCCCACTATAAAAAAGTGATTTATTTTACTTCATAGACCAAGAAAACAACAATTTTTAATAATAATTTTTTTATTTTGGATGCTATAAACTTGATTCCTTGATATTTTTTAGAGTATACTATGGTGTAACTTAGCGTAGAAAATTTCAAATCATTTCAACATTTTGTTTCCTAGTTGTGCAAATTTGTTTCTTCACATAAATAGTCTTATGCTTATTACGTGTCTCAGAAGTCATAGTGAATTAAAGATTTTTTTTCAAACATTTTTAGTTTTGTTCATGTTTGTGTAAATTCGTTTTATACATGTCTAAAATGAGTTTGATAATTTTTAAAATTTTGGCCGCCATCTTGGTTGACATCAGATCATGTCAACCAGCGAGTTTTCACTTCGTTCTCTCATATCAGCTCGTTTCAGAAATACTCTAATGTTGCAATTTTTGTTCAGAGTTGTATCATTGATAGCACTACATGGTCATAAGGATTGCAAAAGAGCTGTAAGTTCGAGATGCTGACAGGTATCAAGTTTAGCAAAAAAAAAGCACAATTTTATCACGATAAACGATTTTTGACGCGCGTCGAAGGATTCGCTAATAAATTTCTCAAGAGAATTTCTTTGAATTTAGCGTCTAAATATTTAAAAATAGTTCAGTGGAACAGCATAAATGAAAGTCCGTTTGTCAAAGTTTGCTTACACAGTGCGACATCCTTGTTTCTTGTTTACGCTGTCAAATGTGTGCTTGAAAAATTGAGGTGCAAAAGGATTTATAAGAATGTTTAATAATAAGACAGGGGCGCTCGCAAATGCTATTTTAAGTGTACGCACGTTCGTAATTGCGTAGCTATGTCCCGTAAAAGTATAGCTAACCACTGAACCGTGTGTAGAAAAAAGATCGACTTAAAGCTCCTGTTACACGTAGTCTTTTTTCATGCAACTTGAGCCACGCGCAAAAAAGTTCAAGTATGTCACACGTATTTTTGTCGTTGCAGCTTTCGGAAATTTCTTGAGGAAGTAGAAACCAAATCAACTTTTCGTGCATTATGTTTGAAAAAGAAGTTGCACGCGGGGTGTTACACTCTAACAAACGCTTGTGCAACTTGAACTTTTTTGCGCGCGGCTCACGTTGCATGAAAAAAGACTACGTGTTTGAGAGCAATAGCCCTTTTTCGAATTCGTAAAATAGCACTGCCTTTCCGTGACTACAGATTCATTTATTTTCGAATTCGTAAAATAGCACTGCCTTTCCTTGACTACAGATTCATTTATAATTAGTCTCTATTTTGTGTAGAATATTCATGTGTTCCAGTGAAGGTACGTGGAATTTCAAAGTGTTTAATTTGTATTGTTGAAGTTGTGCATTCTTTACTTTACCGTTGGTATTTGTGAATGTTTTGACATTGAAATGGGGCTAGCCCTGCGTAAATGAATCTGTAGTCAATAAACACAGCGGTATTTTACGAATTCGAAAAGGGCTATACTCCAGTTTCACATTCGATGGAAACCGCTGTTTTTGAAGACCACAGACTCATTTGTACAGGCTTAGCCTCGTTTATAAGTCATCTATTCAAAGGCACCATTAAAAGTCCGTGGGATTGGTATTATTCAACTTGCACATTCTTTACATTACAGTTGGCTGTTGCTAATGATTTGCATAAGTCAACCGTAATGTAAAGAATGTGTAAGTTGAACAATACCAATGTTTTGAAATCCCACGGACTTTTAATGATGTCGTTGAATAGCTGACTTATAAACGAGGCTAAGCCTGTACAAATGAGTCTGTGGTCTTCAAAAACAGCGGTTTCCATCGAATGTGAAACTGGAGTATTGCTCCATGCAGCCGTACGGGAATGTAGGAACTGAAAGAGCACTTTCATGAGTTATAAAACGTTGTCACTGACCGGCTCCGCGACTACGCGACTAGCCCGAACGGGAGTATGGGTAAAAATCACTGAAGCGGTTGAATTCTTCACTGATTAAATATGCGCCGGGCTTACAGTACGAAAATTCGCTCGAGAAATAGTATTTTAATGACTTAACAGTTTCAAAATTGGGAACATCTTTGACTGAATATTAGTCATATAGAAGTTTGTATTCCTTTCGCAAAACCCGAAGACAAACGTCGAACGGGTTGCTGCTTGTGTTATCTTATTAGTAAACAAAAACAACTACTTCAGAGTGAATAATTATAATTAAGCGCTTCAGCGATTCCTACCCATACTCCGTTTCGGTTCAGTCGCGTAGTCGCGGAGCCAGTCAGTGACAACCTGACTTTTTTTCAAATGATTATATGTAAAAGCGAACATCACGTCCGCGATCCAGGAACTGAAAGGAAAACATCAAGAATACCCAGCATTCAAATCAAACTTGATTTTTCAAACAAAATTTTCAATTTAGGAATTTTTAAGTTATAAAGAGTTTTTTTTTCAAATAAAATACATAAAAAAATAATAAAACACTTATTTGAATGACCCTTATCAGCTTTAGTTCTGCGAACTATAAATGTCCGTCTAAAAACCGCGGATATGATGTTCGCTCTTACATCGTCATTCATGGTTTCGACTCAGACGCGGCTCAACAGCGAACCAATCACCGAGTCCCACTTTTCTCTCCAGACTCAGTGAAGACGAGTTTTTAGGATTCCTGTAGACTAGTCGGGGAGCACAGAGAGGAATGAATCCTCTTACTTGTTCCTAAAAACTCGTCTTTACTGAGTCTGGAGGAAAAAGTAAGACTCGCTCGCAGTCTAAAAACCGCTACCAAATTTGACCCATCGTTTGCTTTTTTTGTAATTTCAAATATAGCGAGTTTCCTTTATTGATAGCCATTTGACGTCACGAAGAACCAAAATCTACGAACCGAATGCATTCTGGTATACAAAAGGCTATCCAAATGGTAGATACTTGCTTCCATAGCCCAAAATGCCCTTTTCGAGAGAGGACTAGAATCTAACCCTTAACCTAACCAACCCTAGAATCGATTCCAGCCATTTCTCTGATGAAGGGCATTTTGGGCTATGGAACGAGTGTTTAGTTATCCAAATAAACCCGTTATAATGGCGTTATTTTTATTGTAAACAGAAAGAACGGCGACTGATCGAGAGCCTGCGACACTTGACTGCACTCTTGAATCGGTATTGTTTGAATGAATTCTTCTGTCAACTCTTTTCTAAATAAAAAGAAAATCTAAATAAAAAATACAATTACCAAAGAATTATGACAGTTAATGTCAAGTCGGCGCTATAAGCAATTTTTCTACCACTTCAAATAGCTCCTAAAATAGCTTTCTCAAGATGGCGGAATTGTTCGCTTCTGATTGTCCCACCTCCATGTCCATATTTGGACGATATGACGTCACTCGTCATCATCAGCTGTAATCGCGTTCATAACTTGACTCTACACTGGCAAATCAAGTCCATATAGTGCTATCTGTTTAACAGCGTCAGTCAGAAAGTCATCGCTCAAGGAAGTGAGCAGTTTTTGATCTTGCCAGTTTTTCGTGAGATTTCGGATTCATTCTCAATGGATTAAGATTCTTGGAGCCAAGCGGTGACTGGGCAGCTCTGACAAACTACAAGACATCGGCACCAAGACTAATAGAAACGCGGTAGGTAACTCACCATGGCGGTGTTCTAGGAGAATTGATGTCTTGGAGTTCAGTGCTTTTTTCCTAGATCACTTAATTCATCGATACAATATCATTTGTTTATTTGATTATTTCTTTAAAACAAACAGGTGAAATCCTTTGGCTCGGTGACGAAAAATAATCCCCCAGCGGGTTTTTTTATTTTTTATTTTTTGTCGCGGATCGCACGCCTGAGTATTTGTTGACTTATCGTGCTAGTCTCAATATACCTCTCTGCGTATACGTAAAACTATATGGCTCATAATATCTAACTTTATCGCAATCCTGAATAACAGATATCGAAAACTCAGTGTATTAAGAACCAAACCAAAGCAAATATAGTAAATAAATCGTTTTTGGTCGTTACATTTTTGAGCAATTAATAAAATGAATCGGAAAAATAAAAATATACTTGATGAAAAAATCATTCGATTATATTGACTCGAGTAATTCTAGTGAAGTTTTCGACCAACAACAGTAGTATTAATTCATTCTAACGGGTGATTACATGTAGGTACTTTAGGAAAAGATAGTTTCATGATATGGCTTAAGAAGAGTCATTCTGATAATAAGGAAAAATGTCGTCAGGGGCTAGAAACGCAGAGAGCGACGCGATGAAAATTTCACGTCTATACCTTTGCTAGTTTTTTCAAGCTAGCCTCTGTAAATAAAGAGCTCTCAAAGTCATTTGAGGATAATGGAAATGAGCCAAGCAGTGTTATCGAAGTAATAATCACCATCCAAGAAAAGGCAAACTCGCTAGCAAAAATTTATTCTTTCTGAGGTTGATAAAGGCAAATCTTATTCAAAGAAATATCTTCGCTCTACATTTCTATATCAGATTTATTCAGCTTTTACCTTAAGTATTATTCAAGAGATTTTGACAGTACTAAGATAGTAATATAGCTCAGGAATAGAAAAAAGATTTTAAATTATAAAATCTGGTTCTTCTTGAGCGTATTTTTTATTTTCTTCTGACTCTTTTTAGGCGTTTTGCTTCTCGGTTTCTCTGACCATTTCTTTATATCCTTCACTCACTCACTCTCTTTTTCTTCTCTAGTACGTTTAGACCAGATTAAACTTCCGTTTTTCAGTTGGATTGACCTTAAGTTATTAAGAATAGCATTAATCTTTTGTGTTGCCACACAATTTTCTCTGATAATATAAAGTACAAATTTGGACGACTCTCGAGAAACAGTCCAAATTGGTCAATATTTCTTTGGTAAATATATTTTGGAAGTACTAGTCCTCTGGCGCTTTCAACACTAAGCTCACGGCAACTATATATATCTACGATGGGTTTACCCATGTAAACGAGAAAAATTATAGGAAAGATTCTAGACTTATTTCCTTTATATTTTAACCCATTCTTCATTGTAGCAATTACTCGGTTATTGAGGAGGTGTTTCCTTTCATTTCTTCTCGTTTTTCCCTTTTGTTTTCTTTGTATATTTTGTCGTTTAACTTTGGGTTTCTGTAACAATTGATAAACTTATCTTTATATGTGATCTTTCCTTCTTTCTCTTTTCTTCTCTTTTTTTCTTTTTCTTTTTTCTTTATTGATATTTTTCTAATCAAAAATATGACAAAATATAATTCAAGTTTGAAGTATTTCGACCCTTCTAACAGCATAATTACAAAAAACTGTCAAAGAAAGAAGCGGCAGTCTATCAAACAACAAAAAATACATCCTCGAATAATCAAAGATTTTGCATGTCAATAGTAATAATACTATTTGTATATTGGCATAAGACTTTCGAGAGTCCTCTGACAACAAAGGATACATAGTTTGAGTACGACTGCAAAAAGGAAAGTCCTGATGGACGTGAAGAACTAACGTCATTCGACGACCGATGTATGTGTGATAAAAAACCTTATGAAACATTTAATTGATAAAGTATTGTGCAGACGTCGAGTAATCCAAAAGTTTTTGACCAGGCTTTTTGAAGATAGCATGCTGTTCACTTCCGCAGTTAAGACAGTAAAGTTTAATGGGAATTAATGGGAAAAAAACTCGGCAAAATAACTCTAAATGGGAGAAGGAAAAGAAAAAGAAGAGGTTGATATATTCAAAAGGTTTTGACGTGCTTTTCGAAGACATCGTTCTGCTCACTTCCCCGCGTAGTTCAAGGCAAAAAGTTCAATGAGAATCAATGCAAAAACTCGGCAAAATTACTCTAAATGGAAGAATAATACATTTGGGAGTAAGCTGAATAGCCATCGCCTGGGGAATCATTCAACTAAACAAAGCTTAAGGGCATTTTGCTATAGAGCTCAGCCATAGTAATCACGCGTGCGTACACACAAAGCTACACTCACAGAGTCAGTCCGGGTTTTACGGCGTGTTATACACTGCAAGTACGGCAGGCTGGCTCATAATCGAATTTGAACTGAACATTAGCTTGTATCATTGTTATCTCGATCCCTTGATCCAACAATGATCCATTGCCATTGCCCTTGAGGAGATAAGCCATGTTAACAAAGATTATTATTGTTATTATTACCATCTACCGACTATCTCGATGTGAAATCCAATTACTGAAAGTCTTTTTGAGCCAATTTGGCGGCTTCACTTCGTATCGATCGTCGATCGTTGGTTTTAGACAATATTTATTTTTTGGAAAAAGGAAATCGCATCTCTGATTAGAGGATAAATTCTGTTTTAATGGAATTTTTGTTGTTAGTATTCATAAAGACGAAAGAGAAAGAAAAACATTATTTTATCTTACGCCAAGCTTGTTGGGAATTGTCTGACCAATGGCAGGTGTTTGTGAACTTCGAAGTTTCCGGTCTGCCCACGATTTTTGATGTATTTTAAACGAAAAAGGCTGGCAAAACCATAATTTCCTTGAAAGCTATCATCTACATCTGTTAGAAAGGTTTGGAGTGCAAATTTATAGCATACAAATAGGAACTGAACGAAAATTTCTGGCCTCTTACTGGGTAATGCAGTCAGAACAACAAAAGCTGTCGACAAACTCGAGCTACTTAACAGCAGAGCTTGACAACTCTTTGAATGAGAAACCATGTTTGGAAAAAATGATTAAATATATCATTTATTTTTTTTCCAAACTAAGTGCTGCAGGGTGTGATAATTAGGCGGTTAATCAAAATAGAAAATGGCAAAATTTTTGACGTCTTGCTGTTCGTGATCAAACTAGTTGTCGAGTTTTGCTTGAGTTTTGAATAAAATCCTAAGTGGCTTGCAAAAAAGCCCTCTTTTAAACGATCTTGATAAAGTATTGTACGTAAATAATCTTATCACGTTGCACATGTGCACCTTTAGATAATAAAAGTATTGTTTATTTATTTATTTTCTGAAAACTTTACGGATAAGAAGGCTGAACATCCTTTTAGACAAGAACCACTTTGATAAAGTTGAAGTTGATAACCCAGGCCAGCTGACGTAATTTACATGATGACGTCATAGCGTTCCTAGTACCAGTCCCTCGCATTTTCAGTGTTATCGGACATAATTTTCATTTAGCTATAGAAATTCGTTTTTCATTTTACAATATTTGCATCAATGATGAGTTCCTGGGGATGCAGTATAATTTTAAGTCCCCCTTTCACCATTTCTCTTTCCCATGTAGCTTTCTAACTGCAATTTCGTCCAGAATTCGATTTTTTGGGGGGGGGGGGGGGGGGGGGGGGGGGAGGATATATCCAGCAGATCTGAAATAGTGAGTTGTCATGAAATCTGCCAAAAATGACTTATAAAACATTATATCTGAGATAAAATTAAATTTTCGGGAGAGGTTTTTGATATTTAGTATACATTTACTATGATATTTAATATTGAGTGGGAAAATAAGATAAAGAAATAACCGTTTCCCGAGTCGGTAAGACCACTAAGGCTACTAGGGATTACACCTTAGTTTTGCAAATTTTCTCGATTCTGGTTGGCTAATATTTTTTCTCAGATCAGCTGGATATACTGATATCTCCCATCCCCAAAACACCCTCTGGGCTGATCGAAGTCAGGTAACTCACAGATCGAATTTGAATTTAGCGTGTTAGGTTTTGCGGAGGGAGGGAATTTCGACGCGGATCGATTGTTGGTTGTTCAACTAAATCATTGCTAATCAATTGATCAAAGATAAAATTACGAAGTGACGTTGCCTGTCAGGGATCAAACAAAATCAGTGTTCAACAACAGACCCGCGGCTTCAACCGAGATAACTAGGAGAAATGGCATATAGTCACGAAATCGTAATAGACCTTTTTCTAATTCGTGTTCATTGACTACAGATTTATTTATTCAGGGCTAGCCCCATTTCAATGTCAAAACATTCACAAATACCAACGGTAAAGTAAAGAATGCACAACTTCAACAATACAAAACACCTTCGAAGCACGGGAGAGATCTAGAACCAACAAGCAACTCTACTCATATGTGACGCCGAGCCCCGAGGGACTCGAACCCACGACCACAGCCCATTAGCAGCGCAGACCACATACATGTACTTTCCATTAATGATTAATATGTTTCAGTAAATCATCAGTTCCAAGATATCACAGCCGCTCAGCGGAAGCAAAAGAAACTATAAAGGCTTTTCTTGAGATTGTCTCTTGCATTGGTAGCCCGAGTAAACACACACCAGCTGATCTGAAATAGTGACGAAGAAATGACGTCACTGCAAAACTGAGGTGTCATGAAAACAGCAAAAATTGACTTTTTAATATTTTACATATATTTACGATGATATTCATCGTCGAGTGGGAAAATAAAATAAAGAAATAACTGTTTCCGGAGTCTTCTGGCTACTAAGGATGACACCTCAGTTCTGCAAATTTTCTCGATTCTGATTGGCTAACATTTTAGGGTCAGATCAGCTGACAGGCATCCCAATGCAAACATTTGCTAAAGTGAGTTAATACTTCGGGCTTAAATAAAATGTTCTCTCGAAACATAAAATAAAATCACATATCAAAAAGTCAAGCACAAGTAAACGTGAAGACCTGAAATGTCTGAGGACTCTGGTTATCGCATGGATATTGACTATTCCAATCTCGTTCCCATGCAGAGAGGTTATTTCTTACTGCGCATGCTCGACGAAATAAAGTTTTCGCACATTTTTTTTTCCTTTTCTAAAAATACACAAATCTACAATATAGATGAAATTCAAACAAAAAGCTTATTTCCAAGGCAATTACCATGGTCTGAAATGGGAAAACATTACATCAAGACTAGCAAACTAAAGTCAATAGACAATTCTCCAATAGACCATTTCACGGTTGTCGTCGCTCAACCTCAGCCTCGATAGCGAGTAATTTATTCTTTAGAATTTGACTTAAGCCCGTGGAAGTTTTAAGTGTTTCAATAGATATTTTTGAAAGCGCTCGTGCATCTCGAAATGGTCTATTGTTTGATAATGTGTACATTCCTTAAATTACCGTGGGCTTTAGTCAAATTCTAAAGAATATATTACACACTATCAAGGCTGAGGTTGAGCGACGACAATCGTGAAATGGTCTATTCGTACAATACCGCTGCAGGGGCGGACTTAGGGGTGGGTTGACGGGGCCGCGGTCACCCCTTTTAAAAGATGTATTTTCTTTAAACTTGGCAAAATAAAAATTTGAAGTTTTTCTCTCAGGACGAAGTTTTCCGGCCCACCCTTTCTTTGATTCCTGGATCTGCCTCTGCGCTTGTGTTCATGGATTACAGACTAGCTAATTTACTCGCAGCTAGCCTCATTTCAGCATCAGAATATTCACGAATACCAACGTTACAGTAAACAATGCACAACTTAAACAATAGTAACACTTAGATAATTCCATTCGAAATCGAGGTTCAGCCTGTCTGAGCAACAGAGGACTCGAAACTGGGGTATTTTCAATCGGTTGGCTGTCAGGGTTTCACATTGACGTCATACCCTAGCGCATGCGCACATTGTACCTTATGTCTCGTCAATCGTGAGCTATCTGCACTTCAGGTGACGTAAATACTTCCAGTAATCTGTTTAGTACGTGTTCCTTTGAATTCCTTTTACCAAGTCCCAGCAGGTGATCGAGAATTATTGCTTTTTTATTATACACCGACGCATATATCAATTATTGACGATTTTATTAGTGTAGGCAAGGATCGTTATTGACTAAAAAAGGCAGGTATCGCGCACGATGTATGAAAAATTTGAAACTCAGTGTAGTTGACGTGTTGACTTGTTGTTTTGCTTGCTCAGGTAGTTTAATGTCTTCTATGATTTAATTAAAATAACTCAATTCACTGCTTTCCATACAGCGGTTCACTGGACGAATACAAAGCACTCAACCGAGGCTACAAGGTTCAAATTTGAATAATCCTTTGAAACTACCTTGCAGCCTTGAATGAGTGCTTCGTGTTTGACCAGTGAACCGATGTATGGAAGTGGTGAATAAACTTTCTCGGTTTTGATTGTAAAGTTTCCCATTTCAGACCACGTGTCATTACCAAGAGAAATATTTTTTTGTTTAACGGTTGCGCATGAGAAGCCACATGAATATGGATACAACTCAAACAAAGAATCTTATTCTCAAGAGAATGACACGTGGTCTGAAATGGGAAAACATTGGGGTCCAAGATAAAAAGATCTACTGACCGACTTGAATGTCGTTCTTACTTTTTTTGTTTCTGATTTCTTAGTCACAGGTAAACCTAACAAACTCGTCAGATTCGCGGCAGCCTGCGAAGTCTAGCATCACGTGGTACTCATGGATCGAAACACAAAGGGCACGAGGAAAGACACTCCTGCGCATGTGCAGATGCCAAGTAAGTGCTTTCTTTTTTTTAATAGTTTCCAGTTACAAATATCTCGTACATAGTTACAATATGTCTCGTTTCCGTTATAACATAACTTAGCTAGGTTAAACTTAAGATTCGTATACTTTTAATATTATAATATAGTTTTTGTACTCTTTTTATTAGTTATTTTGTCGAGCGTTTTTAACATGAGCCTCGTTGCTCGGAAGATTGGGCGACCACTTCCCACGTTATCGACCTTAAATAAATTATTATTATTATTATTATTATTATTATTATTATTATTATTATTATTGTTATTAAATATACGAATATAACTGATCAGGAGAACCTCGAAACAGGTAAAGATTTCCTCAATGTGAGGCTACATAAGTTAAGATAAAAAGACAATATAAAATATAAAATATAAAGATAATAGAATAGTAAAATTGAAACAAAAATAACTATTGAGTATATAGTCGATACTATAGAGATGTGCCATAAGGTCTCGTTTGACATTTCTTATAGAGTCGGTCATTTTAACTACTCGATGGAAGTCTTCTTCTTCTTCTTCTTCCATGATACCCCGTCTCTTTCTATAAGAAAATCCTTACGGGGGGTCTTAATAATAATAATAATAATAATAAAATGTAAAATAATAAAAAAATGTATAATAATAATAAAATGAAAGTAGTTGTAAGAAACCTTCAATAGATTCCTTCTAGCACACTTCGTGTCCTTGTTGTTGCTGCTGTTGCTGTTTTTTTAATCTTTTTTTTGTACGTGGGATTTTTGTTAACGTATTTTGTTAACTTCCTGCAGGTCAATTACGGCGACAAATAAGAAACATGCCGTTGGAAACGAAGCTCGAGGAAGATGAAAAAGAAAGTCAAAAAGAAGTCATTATTAAAGAAAATCATGGCCACCAGTCTGTTCCAAGGACCAAGGTATGGTTTTTTATTATATAGACACTAGTGTTTTACTGAGAAAAACACCACTCATGTATTTCATACAAACGACATATATCCGGGACCTCAGTGACATATTTTCCATATCCTCACACGTGAAGATATCAATGACGTCACTTCTCATGCTGCGTAGTTTTTGTTTGTGGATGTTGAAACGAAACGTCGTCTGAAATTGAAAAAGCTTTCACCCAATTCAAATTTACCTATCGTAGGCGATCGTAGCCCGAGTTCAGGGATTGAAATGGTAAAGTTATCAATCTTAAATAAAGTTATCAATGTTTATCTTCGGCCTCCATTCAAACCAGCCTCAGCTGAACTGGACCCTCCTGTCTAAATATTGCCACTAAATAAAGACAGAAAGAAGAGAAAAAGTAAAGAAAAGAAAGAAAAAGGAAAGAAAGAAAGAAATCTTGAGCATTTGATGTTCCCTTTAACCATATAATTTTACTAGAATTATCTAATAAATCTTAAGCACCACTTAATCCATAACTCGTCCCACGCGCTCACTGGCCATGGCCTACTTAACCCGCCATGATGGATAAACAACTAGGACCGTATATATATAGTATGAACTGCGTCGGTGTAAAGATAAAGTATAAAACTGACAAATGAATGTTAACATTTCGGAACTTAAAGTAGTCTTTAACCTTTTCGTATACAGTGATCAATATTCATTTATCATTCTCACTATGTAGTTATACTAATGATGAATGATCCTGCACGCGTTTAACACCTTATAAGTACCACCCACTATGTTATCTACGCACAAACACACACTTATCTTCCACGCTAAAATTTAACACATTATGTTATCAAATACACCACTAGAAACGATCAATCACTAAGGGAAGTTTAGCGGTAATGCACTCGCCTCTCACCTCTGGGGTCTCGGCTTCGATTCCTGTACTAAACATCACATACATTAGGGAATCAAGGGTGGTGTAGTGGTAATGCACTCACCTCTCACCTCTGGGTCTATCGGGTCTCGGCTTCGCGATTCCTGGGCTGGGCTCGTCAGGATTTGTCAGTAAACTACCAAAACAGGCAGAGTGTGAATTCGACTGGCCACTTCGCACTCGTTTGACTTCGCATTCCTGATGGCCCGTGCACACATTCTTGGTGTAAAGATCAAAAACGCCGAATTAACCGTTATTTTGATCTTTACACCAGGAATTTGTGCACGGGCCTTCAGGAATGTACGGCCGGTAAAGTCAAACGAGTGCGAAGTGGCGAGCCAAATTCACACTCTACCTGTTTTGGTAGTATTACCTGTTCCGATATTGAAGAGAAAAAACTGGGTTAAGTTGGCATTGCAGTGCATTGTGGGATATTTTAGGGGACATATTTCCAAGATGGCGTCGAGGTCTATTTCGTCCCTAAAACATTTCCACAGTCCCACAATGCAATGCAATGCCAGCTCGACCCAGTTTTTTCGTATCTCGAAACGACTAAGTGGGAAATTTGCAGTCGTGGAGCCGGTCAGCGACAACGTTTTATCAAGAGACTGTATAACCTCACCCTCTCCTTCCCTTGAACTGACTATATTGTTATTGCCGCCAAAACTCCGAAAAACTTGCTACATTTTATTCCGCGCTATACCTGACACTACAAGGCAGCGTTCTCTCGGGCTACCAGCTTTATTCCTTAGTGACATGTCTAATGATCGGGCACTTTTATCTTTGACGAAGGAAACTGGCCAGACCAACAGAACACGTAAGCCGACGCCAGCATATGTACAAAGACAAGTCACCAAGAAAGGAAAACAAAGTATGTGATATATATTGCTCCCCCACTCCACCCCCCCCCCCCCTCCCTGAATTGTCAGTCCCGATGTTAATCTCGT
Source organism: Anthopleura xanthogrammica (assembly GCA_964019055.1). Classification (NCBI taxonomy): domain Eukaryota; kingdom Metazoa; phylum Cnidaria; class Anthozoa; order Actiniaria; family Actiniidae; genus Anthopleura; species Anthopleura xanthogrammica. Next base: position 25,537,909 of record OZ025206.1, on the reverse strand, counting down.
ACCCAAAGCCCACGTTCCTCTTGGTCAGCAACGAGAAATGAGAGGCTCTGGAGAACGTGGGCTCTGGGTACGAGATTGTCCCGATATCTGTACTCAAGGATTTCCTGGGTTCCACGAGCGAGGAGGGAAGGGGGTGGGGTTAATCTGGTACCCTGAAGAATGTACACATTATCCTTCCAGTATCAAATATTCTTTTCAATGTTTTGCCTCTTTATTACATCTGGGTATTTATTTGTTGTTTTTCCCGCCATTTTGTTTTCAAGAAAGTGTTTCTTTCGAGGAGGAATTACGCGAGGAAGATGAAGACGAAGCTAAAGGAAAACTTGCTGGTGATTTCATTGATATTGCTAAGGTAAATTAATTACTCGAAGTCAAAAGCTGGGCAGACATCGATCACCACTGCAGACCATGCTGGTCTACCAAGATACTTATTATTACGAAATTTGGACCATAGGATTTCAGAATTCAAAGTAAAATCCGTGCCGCGATTTGACGTGGATTTTTATTGTTATTTTCACTTTTTATCAGCATCCAATACTTCGAAAAGATACGCCGTCGGTGCAAACGATCCCAAAATGCAGGACTAAAGGTAACGGATAGCGATAAAAGGGTTAGAAATAGATGAATCAAATGACGCAATTACTTCGGCACCTTTACATGTAAATACAACAGTCGTAAACAGAAGAAACCTGACGTTCTTGAAAAGGGTTGATCCCTTGCTCTGGAAACATATTACTGAATTCAAAAATCCTGGACTCCAAGAGCAAACTACTTACTTAGAGATAGTTTGAATTATCATGCAACGCGAGCTACCATGGCAACCCAGTTAACAAGCTCACATTACTAAACCAGAAGCAGGAAAAGTTGCTTTTGCGGACCCAACACCTTTTTAGAAGTACAATGAGAAATCGAACTCGGGAATATCAGATTCCGAGATTCACAGTCTTCATCCAACACTTGACTGATGAGCAGCCAATGGGAGCAAATTTTGATCGTCTGCTTGTGTTTTTTTTTTTTTTTTGCATGTGCCTGAGGGACTTTAATTTGAAAACGTCTAAAGGGATGTCGCAGGGGATGAGGGAGGGTAGAGAGAGTAGTCGATGGTTTCTTTTGTAATATTATCCAAGATGGTCAAATTGAAATTCTGCCACCCAAGGGGTTTCAACGTGGTAAGATTACTAATAAATACCAGGGGAAACCCCCCCCTGTAAATACTAATAAAGTTCTTTGATTTCAGCCCGAACAATGAACCACCAAGGCAGCATTACTGAAGAAGACGAAAATGAGGACGACTTTGACGAGACTCTGATGGTAAATACTTACTCCTTTCTAAGCTAAAACACGTGACTGCACTTTGAGCGATAAAACAGGTTTAACCACAGGTAGCCCAAGTGGGGAATATCACTTTTATCCCAACTCGTTCAACAATTTTATTGTTTATGGACTAAACTGTTAACAGATTGTTTACATGATGGCATCACTTTACGACCACTACCACAATGTTTTGTTACTCAAAATTGTATTATCTTGGAATAAAGAGTAGTAGCATAGCTCGGGCTACCTGTGGCATGGCGGCGAGTTTGCTGAGTAAAAATACAAGCAACAAAATATCCTGACACTAAATAAAATAATAGAGTAATTTTAATAGAAATTGTTTGAATAAATCAACATTTAAAGTTAAGTAATTCAAAATTTAAAACCAATTTTTTTATGAAACTTGAGATCTGCATAATTTAATCATAATTTAAAAATGAAATCAGTTAATAGTTTTTTTTAAATTCTTTTAACATTTAAATTATAAAAAAGATTATTTAGAATGCTTCTGTCTATAAATATTTATTGTATTGAAATAATTTTAACATTAAATATATTAAAATAATTGCGCACGTGAGAAAGCAGCACGTTGGCTCTAATGAGAAATTCTTAAATACACGTATGGCATGATTATGATGGTGATGATGATGATGATGGTGATGGTGATGATGATAATGATGATGATGATGATGATGGTGATGGCGATGATGGTGATGATGATGATGATGATGATAGTGGTGATGATGATAATTATGATGATGATGGTGATGATGATGATGATAGTGGTGATGATGATAATTATGATGATGAGGATGAGGTTGATGATGATGATAATGATGATGATGATAATGATGATGATGATGATGATGATGATGATGATGATGATGATGGTGGTGATGATGATGATGATGATCATAATGTGACCTCGACGATATTAACATATTAGTTTGTTATAAAATACGCTTTTACCTCGACAAATGTTTTTATACATTTCAGAGCAAGCGAGTCAGTTCTTTATATCTTGGGCGTAATGTTTTCCTATTTCATACCACATGTAATGACACATTGTCATTATTTCATTACCCTTGAGAGCAATTTTTTTCTTACTTTTTCAAAAGCGCTTGAGAAGCCACGAAAAAAAATAGATCGATGCAACTCAAAGAGAGAGTATTATTTCCAAGACAAGAACACGTGGTCTGAAAAAAAAAAAAATTAAAACAAGCGAACAAAAAGAAAAAAACAACAACTAACCAACCAACCAAAACAAACAAACAAAAGAAAAAAATAAAACCAAAACCAACGAAATAAAAAACATTTCGCCCAAGTTGATTGGGACTGTTTCTGGCTGATTCCATAATAACATTCTAATACTTTATCATAAAATAAGTATCGCTAAACGAAATACTTTGAACCTGTTAAAGAGTTACCGCCTACGTAAACAATCAATAATGCAGTGCAGCCATCCTTCGATAGGTAAATATTGATTTGATTTTAAAATATAACTTTTTAAAATTTTACTTAAAATATATTCCTCCAGTTCTCAGTAGTAAAATCAATTTTCTTGCTACATTAAAGAGCATTTCAGTTTTCAGAAATGATATTAGTTGATGACTTCAATCAACAGGTGGAGCGTGGAAGGGACGGGAGGGGGTTTGCAATGTCCCCCACCTCTGCCGTAATTATATAAATCGCTTCCTCCCACCCCCATCAATGATAGTAGCATATCCAGCTGATCTGAGAAAAATTAGCCAATAAGAATCGAGAAAATTTGCAAAACTGAGATGTCATTCTTAGTAGTCGGCTACGGCGGGAAACGGTTATTTCTTTACTTTATTTTGCCACTCAATAATAAATATCTTAGTAAATGGATACGAAATATCAAAAACCTGGCCTGAAAATCTAGATTTATCTCAAATATAAGCTTTTATAAGTCAATTTTCGCAGTCTTCATGACAACTCAGTTTTGCAGTGACGTCATTTCTACGTCACTATTTCAGATTCTTGGACGTAATGTCATCCATTTTAGAGCACGCGCCATTCCGGTTATAAATAAATATAAATACATATGAATAAATAAATCGGATTTAGCATTGTGGGACTGTTTTAGGGGACGAAGTAGACGCCATCTTGGAAATTTGTCCTCTAAAACAATCCCACAATGCACTGTAATGCCAACTCGACCCAGGTTTTTTTCTCAATCTCGGAACGGCTTATAGCATTCTTTCAGTCTTTGAACACCATTTGGAGCAGATAATGAGATTCAAAGAATTTTATCATCTGATTGAAATCCAGCAATTGACTTTATTTTCCCCCCTTTTTTTCTAGAAGAAATCAGCCTGAAGGACAATGACTGAACCGATGGGCAAACCAAGTTTAACTTTAAAAAATCAATGTATTACGACATCAACAGTCCGGTTCATAACCATTTTTGATGATATGCGTGACGTCACAAAATGGCCGCCAAAACAATTTTTATGTCCCCTACTTATTTGCGCCCTAGTTTTCAATATATAGTCCCTACCCATCATTCTTAGGGAGTAAATGAATATTCAGTGTATGATGATTCATCCCAACGTTGGTAGTTGCTCAATGTAAAACAAAAAAAGTTTCGCATTCGATGCAAACCGCTGTTTTTGAGGACCACAGACTCATTTGCACGAGCTTAGCCTCGTTTATAATTAAGCCAGCTATTCAAAGACATCATTAAAAGTCCGTGGGATTGGTATTATTGAACTTGCACATTCTTTGCATTACAGTTGGCTGTTGCTAATGATTCGCAAAAGTCTACTGTAATGTAAAGAATGTGCAAGTTCAATAATACCAATGTTTTGAAATCCGTGGTCTTCAAAACAGCGTAGAATGCATAGAATGCGAAACTGTTGTATTACAGACTCCACTTTGACAATCTGACAGATCAATGTTCATAGAAATAACCCAATCACGTCCGATTATTTGGACGATAGATATCAGTGTCAGAGATTTGAATAAGTCATTTATATTCACGACTTAAAAACCATCGATTTTATAGACCCCTTTCAACTTGGATGTGGCAACATGCAAATACGAAATACGAAAGAAATCACACTTTTTCTCGATGGAGTTTGTTGCATTTCTTTTGCATTTTCCTGTTAGCCTTGCATCCTTGAAAGATTATTTTGGAAAGGAGTCTATCGAACCCCGAAACAACCTCTGGGCTGATCAAAGTCAGGGCATAGCTAATTAACTCACAGATCGAACCCTGAAACAACCTCTTCTTTCTCATTCAACGCACACAAGAGAGTATGAAGTAAGACAGCACATCTCCCATACATAGGTCTATGCCTATGAAAATTATTTGAAAATCCATTTATAGTTGCGCGCGCAGCCTGAACTGAATAGCTAGGAATCGCACGATAAAAATATTTCAGGCTGCGCGCGGATTTTCAAACAATTATCTAGGGCACATAGATATGCTCTCTTACTTCGTACTCTCTTGCATATGCTCACAGAGTCATTTATATAGAAATAGACCCCTTCACGTGACGTAACAGCATCTCAATTTGGAGTACAAAAAAAGTCCGTGGGATTTCAACCACTCGTATAGCTAGTTTTAGCTTCTTTGCATTACAATTGAGTTTTGTGAAGGATTTGCTCTTAAACGAGGCTAAACCTCTACAAATGAGCCTGCAGTCGGAGCTCCCAGCAGTAATTACCGAATAATAAAGGATTGTTGTACAGACTTTGCCTTACCTTTCTTTCCATCCTTGTGACAGTTTTGATTGGTTCGAGGTGGTCGTCTTCCTCAATCTGTATTTTTGAAACTCTTTTCTAGGGATTTATTGGTGGTATCTTTTGGTATAGACCCCTTCCAGCTGATCTGTGAAAAAATAATATTATTCGCCAATGAGAATCGAGAAAATTTGCAAAACTGAAGTGTCATCCTTAGTGATCAAGCGACTCGGGTAATGGTTATTTTTTTGCTTTATTTTTCTATTCAATAATTATTGTTTTATACCAACTGTCAAAGTCCATTTTTCTCGTACTCTGGTTGGGCGAGAGGGCATCACGTGAACGTGAACAAGATTCGATGTTTCCCCGGCAACGGGTCTCAGCGGGCATTAATAGGTTATCTACGGGGGAAATAACAAAACCGGAAGTGATTTTACCGGAAACCTAACTTTTTCTAAGTTTTTAATCGGTCAAATAATCAAAAAATCCGAATATTTTGTTGTGTTCTTTGACAGTTGGTATATAACAAAACACTTATTGACTGGAACCTGGGAAAGCAGTGTGTTTTGTGGTCCCTCGACGGCGATGTTTCCCTCGGCTACAAAATACCAAAAACCTCTCCTGAAAATCTAGATTTATCTCAGATATAAGTCAATTTTCGCAGGATTCATGACACCTCAGTGTTGCAGTGACGTCATTTCTACGTCACTATTTGAGACCAGCTGAAAGAGAATCACATATCATTGTAGTCTGAAATGGGAAAAAAATACACCCAATATAAAAAGTTTCAAACTCGGCTAAAAGCTCAGTGAAATGTAAAAATAGTTAGTAAGATGATAAGAAAATAAAATGGTTTAGAAATTTTGTTTTACAGCTAATTTAAATATCCATCAAAACCAGCTTTTCAAAATTATCAAAAAAGTTTAGACAACGGGCCAATTAATGAGGCGTCAATTTTCAGTCAAGTGTGTACCCATAGTTACGTCATAGCAGTGGGTAAACATGAGTTTAAAAAATATATAGAAATCGTAAAAAATTATCCTCGATAAATTAAGTATCATGTCAACTTATCGATATATGGAGGTTTCATCGACTTCCGAGGTCATTTAGAGGCATTTTTAGTAATGTGACTTTTTCTTTTGCTAAAAATGCCTCTGAATGACTTCGGAAGGCGACGAAACCTTCATATAGCGATATCGATATCGATAAATTAATTCAATGCCGACAAAATTTACAATTTTTCTGTATTATTTTTTAAATGCTCATATTTCAATTTCTTGTAAATAAACAAGCTATTCTTCCACTTTTCGTCTTCGTCATTCAACAGCTACTTGCATCTGTGACTATTGACTTTAACGTGCAAACCGGAAGACGAAGCCAGAGCATATCTTATCATTCCCGGTGATGTGTTAGTATAGGTTATAGGTAACATGCTGTCCGATTTGGAAATAATTGGATGAAAAAAATTCCGAGGACTGCCAAAAATGGACGAGGATTTTATATTTACCTCACAAAATACCTCACGAACTTGACACCTTTGTTTGCTACACTTTTCATTGTATAGAAAGTCGTCAGCTAGAAAAGCTTTATTACTAAACCTGTTGACTTACAACATAATTACAAAATACCAGAAGCTGATGTTTACACTGTCACAATATCCTTGGCCGGTTTGTAATCACCCGGCGATGCGATTTTTCCAGTACCTTTTTTATATTTAATTACTTACCATTTTACAGTACTGACACACTAACCAGGACCACTTGAACAAAACTGACCAATCAGATAACAACTAAAACCAATGACTTTCCAACAAAAAACCGTATGGACCAATCATCGTTAAGAACTCGAAACTGGTATTTTTGCAAAGTTTTGGTGCTGGAATTTTCTAGTATGGTTTGAAATTCGGGATTTTTTCGAGACAGAAAGACAGTAAATATTTCCTATATGAACTTGGGATAAGTAGGCGTAAGTAAACTTTTCACGAATGTGTTTTCGACTGAAATTACTCCCATTTTCAACGCTGCTTTTAGTTCCTGCTGTCCGTGTTTACCTAATTCAGACACAATATTACGGTATTCGTAAGATCGTGAGAACGTGTTGATCTGATTGGCTAAGGCTGTTATCAGTTTAATTTCGGTTTAGTTTACGTTATCTGATCGGTCAATTTTGTTCAAGTGGTCCCGGTTAGAGTGTCCGCACTGTAATGTGAGTCGTCATCTTCTCATCTTAAATAACGGGAAAATTTCTCTATTTTCTCAGTTCCCTACGAATTATGTAGTGCTGCTGTTTTATCTCTCGTACAGTTGCACCGATGGTAACTGTTGACTGAGTGTAGAAACTTGATCCAGCTCCGTTTTTCCACCGTTTTTCGTCCATACAGAAGATGTGATACTTCGAGACTCTGAAGTGAAAATTAACTCAGACTGAACACATTTTATCAAGTTGATCATTAAATTTTGTGAGTCTTACAATTTAGAACAACTTGGCTAAGTACTAGAGGAAATCATCGACAACTTTTGCTATACGAAATAATGATGTGCAATAATACGACTCAGTCGAGTTCGGCTGACGAGAGTGCTACGGTAAACTTCAACATTGGGGGGATCACCATTTTTATAGAAGCCTTTGCCATAATCCTATCCAACCTTCTCACCATCATCACCTTCACCATCAACAGACATCTACGTAAGAGAAGTATGTACTTTGTCATTAACTTGGCTGTGGCGGACATGTTGTTTGGGATTGAAGGAACATTGTCGAGAGCCTTAATGTTGAAAATGCATGGCCGAATAAAATGGTTAGATTACTTAGATCAAAACCCCATGTTATGGCGAGTTGTATTTATCAATGTTATGGCAGCAGGGACCATGCTTTCTTTAGCTCTTGTAGCAGTAGAGCGCATGTGTGCTACTGTATGGCCGGTACGTCATCGTAATGCAAGTTCCTGGGCCTACACGCTGGCCATCTCAATAACCTGGACAACGGCTGTGTTGAATGGACTGCTTGAGTTAGCGATTGTTATGAGTACAATGCCATCGAATGGAATACCCAACTTGGTTTCAGGACTAGAAATCGTCGTGGTAGTTGGAGTCATCTGTGTATCGTATATCGTGATATTCATCAAAGTGAAACCACAGCAGAAACAGATGACTGGTCAGCGGGTATCAAGACAAGACCAGAGACTGGCAATGACTCTATTTATAATGACCATGGCATCCTTCGGAACCTGTATTCCACTAGCATTGGTTTATCTATTGACAGCCAGGAATGTTATCGTTGTTCCATATTATGTTAATGTAGCAGTTGTTTTACTTGCTTTTTCCAACTCTCTCGTTAATCCGATAATATATGTGTTTAGAATGAAGGATTTCAGGAAAGCTCTACTTCACCTGATGTTAAAATGTTCACGTGATCGACCTCAGCCAAACTAACAACAAGCTGCACTAAATACAACTTAGTGTCACGAGAAGAACTGTAGTAGAGAATCAAACGAACAACAAGCTGCACTAAATACAACATAGTGTCACGAGAAGAACTGTAGTAGAGAATCAAACGAACAACAAGCTGCACTAAATACAACATAGTGTCACGAGAAGAATTGTAGTAGAGAATCAAACGAATAACAAGCTGCATTAAATACAACATAGTGTTACGAGAAGAACTGTAGTAGAGAATCAAACGAACAACAAGCTGCACTAAATACAACATAGTGTCATGAGAAGAACTGTAGTAGAGAATCAAACGAACAACAAGCTGCACTAAATACAACATAGTGTCACGAGAAGAACTGTAGTAGAGAATCAAACGAACAACAAGCTGCATTAAATAAAACATAGTGTCATGAGAAGAACTGTAGTAGAGAATCAAACTAACAACAAGCTGCACTAAATACAACATAGTGTCACGAGAAGAACTGTAGTAGAGAATCAAACGAACAACAAGCTGCACTAAATACAACATAGTGTCACGAGAAGAACTGTAGTAGAGAATCAAACGAACAACAAGCTGCATTAAATACAACATAGTGTCATGAGAAGAACTGTAGTATAGAATCAAACGAACAACAAGCTGCACTAAATACAACATAGTGTCACGAGAAGAACTGTAGTAGAGAATCAAACGAACAACAAGCTGCACTAAATACAACATAGTGTCATGAGAAGAACTGTAGTAGAGAATCAAACTAACAACAAGCTGCACTAAATACAACATAGTGTCATGAGAAGAACTGTAGTAGAGAATCAGACGAACAACAAGCTGCACTAAATACAACATAGTGTCATGAGAAGAACTTTTAAAAGTAGAGAATCAAGAACGATGAGAAATGTGAATGAGTTTTGATTCTTTTATGCCACCGAAACTTGACTGTAAGTCAGCTGTAAATTTAGTAGCGGCGTCAGCAGCATCTTTGACAGCAAAAGAAAGGAAAAGCTTGGAGTCGTCCAAGTAGGACTCCAGTGAACACACACTTGGGATGCATGGCAGATGGTTAATGTATATATTAAACAATTTAGGTAAATAATCTGTAAGTAATTGGTTAAGGGCAACACGTTCACATATCTTGGAAGTTGCCGGCAACAATTACTGAGGACATTGCCAGAAATATGGGACATGAGCCTGCTCACACATGCGCAATGATGCGTTTCAGCTTACAAAATAGCCGCCGAGTCTTATAGGAAATGTATGAGGAATATAGAGCTTCCTCTATTTACGGCGAATAGGGTTTTATTTACTCTGAGCTCCACATCGCGACAAACAACCCACCCTACAAGCTACTAAATAAGCGTAAAATGATCATTGAATCTTGCGACATATTGGTTCCCGGACTACTTGCCTTCGAAAGCTCTAGATTCCATACATCGTCTAAAAATCTGGCCACACTTGACCCCAAAATCGTCTTATTTGAAGTCGAAAAAATTTATAAGTAAAAGAGCTCCACCTCGATATCATCAAACGAGTGTTTAATAAATCCAAAACCGCTCAAAATAGACAGCATGCCTGCAGAATGTTGGTTCCCAAGAAGCTTGAAGTTAGGTTAAATTTTAAGCGATTCGACGCGTTCTTAGCTCGTAGTTTTCAGTTTAAAATGACAAGAAACCACAGAGAACTGCTCCAAACAGCTTCAAAACCCCCTAAATATCGCCATTTTGTTTTTACAAGCTCCTATTGACTGCTGGGATACAATAAGGAAGCTTAAAGTAACGATTTTGTTTGAAACTTGTTTCTTGTCCTTCATGGGCTTCCTGTGGTGAGGCTTATCAACAGAAAAATAATAGTTGTTCTTTTGATTGTCAAGTAACTATTTTTTGGCAAGAATTGTTTTACTAACATCATAGTTGAATATAAATATGTGCTTGGAAACCATGTAGTCATATTTTTCCTCTAGAAAACCACTTCATTTTCATTCATGCGTAACTCCGCTGACAATGTCCAATATTTCTGGCAATGTGGTTGTTATTTTCTAGCTGATGATCACCCTCCTTGAGTAGAGGCACAACTTCCGCTTCTTTCCATGCCGCTGGTAAGACGGATGTTAACTGAGAGCGAACAGTTAACGATATCCGTCCACTGGAAAGAATGCAGGGTAATGCGTCCTTTATTACTTTCATTGATACTTTGTCAGGTCCCAGCTTCGTGTTCAACGGAAAGGAACGATCTCAGAGGAGGAAACTGTTTTTAAACGAGAACTGGTCAAATTCAGTAACTATCAAAGGTGGTGTCGTCTGTAGCGGTAGTTTAAATCCTGACGCCATCTTCTTTGCAGCTTATGTTGCCCGAACTTTGCTAGAGCTTCTTCTTCTAGCTTCGGCTACGCCCCGGGAAACATCGTCGTCTCGGGACCACAAAACACCCTGTTTCCCTCTGTACCCGTCAATAAGTGTTAAATATTTAGTAAGACTCGCGGTGCGGTAAATATTTAGTAAATAAACCCCTTCTGGCGGCTGGGATATCCGCTGATAATGTCCGAGGATGAGAAATGGTCCGAAAAAAAGAACATTTGACCGAGAAGCGAAGCTTTGAGGGCAAATGTGATATTTTGAGGACCATTTCTCATCCAAGGATATTCTCAGCTGATATTCCAGTGAGCCAGAAGGGGTTTATCTATTTTATATCCCAACGACTTCACTGGAATGATTTCAGCAAACTGCATTGACTCATTATCTCCGGAGTTTTCAAAAGTACTGAAAATATTTCTCTCTCGTCTCCAAGCTGGATATAAATTATTAAATTGTTATTTTGGTAAATGAAAGCTGTTTCTATTGTTTGACATTAGTTGTCGAATTTTTTGCTGATTTTTAGTAACTTATAAAAACGATTTGGAAAACAAACCAAAAACTTCATTCACGAAACAACATGGATGCTTACCACTGAAGACATTTACAGTATATTTTGTTAATTTTTTCGTGTTTGCTGGCGTATCTTTCCCAACCAGTCTTTATATTTCACTCTCACTTGTTTGTAAAAACTGATTTTCTTTGTTTTCTGTGTCTTTTTTTTTCTTTTTTACTTATTTCTCTTTTTCTGGAAGAATATTACTTTGGACGTGGGCTATCGCCTGATACCCGTCCTGCACGTGACGCATTTGAACCAATGACAGCGCGCGAAAATTTATCGTTGGAATATATATAATCACCGATATTCACTTCGAATATTCACGAATAATTGTTAAATAGACAATTGTAAGAGAAAAATAAAAGTTATACGTAAGATCTATAACTGAAAAGTCTAATCAGCCCAAAGAGAATAATGAAATAGAAAGCGGAATAGCTGATACTACGTGGGAATTAAGGTGCACCTAACCCCTGATACAATACTTTCAGTATTGATTCTACATGAAGTGAGTAGTCGATTGGCGAAATATTTCTTCATTTGAGTGACGCGTCTTTGAGGTGTAAAGGTTTATACTTACAATATGTTAATAGCTGTGATGTCATCGCAGGCTTTTGAATGTATTTCTTTTACTTGTAATACTAAACTTTCTTCATTTGAGTGACGCGTCTTTGAGGTGTAAAGGTTTATACTTACAATATGTTAATAGCTGTGACGTCATCGCAGGCTTTTGAATGTATTTCTTTTACTTGAAATACTAAACTTGAATGTGTTTTATCTTTTTAAAACTGTAAAGCGTTGTTGGACTTACGGGAATTAACGCTATAAAAAATATATATTATTATTATATTATTATTATAAACACGGGCCATTATGAGATACCAAATTTACAGTAAACATTGTGGAAACCACAATTATAATAATGATGCTTTAAATTTATTTTTTTTACAATTTTGTATATTTAATGAACGTCATAGCTGTGGGCCAAACGACAGGAAGCTAAATAACATGTTGGATTTGACATAAGCAAAACTGATGTGGATGGCAAGCCTATCCTACATTATGAAACGCATGGCCAAACCGGCATGCTTGATAAAAATACAGCAGATCGGATCAAAGAAGATCTACGGCCCAGGAGAATATAAATGTAAATATAGAAAGAACAGGATCGAATATGGTATACGTAGGAATCTATAAAGGATCAGCTCAAAGGAAATAATGAAATAGAAAGAATAGCTGACACGACAGCTTAAACGGCACAAAAGGAATTTAAACGCTAAGTGAGTAAGTAGAAGGTAAATAGACTGCGTTTTCGACAGAAATGTCTCCCATTTTCAACTCTGCTTTGATTTGCTGCAGTCTGTGCTTACCTAATTCAGGTGAAATGGCGTACGGTATTCTATAATAAGATCGTGAGAATTCACGTGATGATATGATTTACTGAGTTTCATCTCTGTCTAGTTTACGTTATCTGATTGGCCAGTTTTGTTCAAGTGGTCTGGGTTAGCGTGTCAGCGTAATTTGACTCGTCACATTACATAACACTGGGTTGTCAATATGTTGTCGTTTTAAATAACGGGAAAATTGCACTAATTTCTCAGTTGCCTACGAGTGATGTAGTGATGCTCTCCAAATCTACAGACTGAGTTACTCTTTTTGTCTCTTACAGTTGCACTGGTAGCTGTTGCTCGAGTGGAAATTTCGCGGTTTTTCATCTTCACACAGAAAAGCGATACCGACCGAACACACTTTCATCAAGTTGCATTGAATATTAGATTTTGTGAGTCACACGATTTAGAACTTGCTTAAGTATTAGATGTTAGATGAAATCATCGACAACTTTTGCTATACGAAATAATGATGTTGAATAATACGACTGAGTCACGTTCGGCTGAGGACGGTGTTACAAATGACCACATCTTGACGGTAACGTTTTTCATAGAAGCATTTGCCATCATCCTGGCCAACCTCCTGACCATCATCACCTTCACCATCAACAGACATCTACGTAAGAGAAGTATGTACTTTGTCATTAACTTGGCTGTGGCGGACATGTTGTTTGGGATTGAAGGAACAGTGTCAAGAGCCTTAATGTTGAAAATGCATGGCCGAATAAAATGGTTAGATTATTTAGATCAAAACCCCATGTTATGGCGAGTTGTATTTATCAATGTTATGGCAGCAGGGACCATGCTTTCTTTAGCTCTTGTAGCAGTAGAGCGCATGTGTGCTACTGTATGGCCGGTACGTCATCGTAATGCAAGTTCCTGGGCCTACATGCTGGCCATCTCAATAACCTGGACAATGGCTGTGGTGAATGGACTGCTTGTGTTAGCGATTGTTATGAGTACAATGCCATCGAATGGAATACCCAATTTGGTTTCAGGACTAGGAATCGTCGTGGTAGTTGGAGTCATCTGTGTATCGTATATCGTGATATTCATCAAAGTGAAACCACAGCAGAAACAGATGACTGGTCAGCGGGTATCAAGACAAGACCAGAGACTGGCAATGACTCTATTTATAATGACCATGGCATCCTTCGGAACCTGTATTCCACTAGCATTGGTTTCTCTATTGACAGCCAGGAATGTCATCGTTGTTCCATATTATGTTAATGTGGCAGTTATTTTACTTGCTTTTTCCAACTCTTTTGTTAATCCGATAATATACGTGTTTAGAATGAAGGATTTCAGGAAAGCTCTACTTCACCTGATGTTAAAATGTTCACGTGATCGACCTCAGCCAAAGTAACAACAAGCTGCATTAAATACAACAAAGTGTTACGAGAAGAACTGTAGTAGAGAATCAAACTAACAACAAGCTGCACTACATACAACATAGTGTCACGAGAAGAAGTTTCCGACAAGAGTAGAGAATCAAGAACGCTGAGAAATGTGGGGGAATTTAGATTGATTTGTGGCGGGTAACGGAACTTGACTACAGGATATAGTGACGATGAAAGAACACTGCCCTGAAACCAAAAACTAAAACTGAATCGATGAAAAGATGTTAAGATGATGCCTTGAACGTGTCTGTAAACCTTTTTCTTTAGTTTTATTCGCCGTTGATGATAAATGTACATGTAACACTCACCTAATTTAACTGATAGACTAATTGCTGCGAGCCTTTAGGCGAACAGTGACACTAATCTATATCCCATGTTGGGTTACCTGTGCATTCTGGAAGCCAGTTGCTAGATGGGATCTTTTCAAAGGAGGTATCGAGAGGAGACTGGAACGTACTCTTTCCGAAATGAGTACGATTGGTTTACGAAGTCTATTCGGAAAGCTTTCGCCAATGTACGAGTGTTGTATTATTTTGGCGGGAAATACTTGCTAAAGTAGGAATGTTTAATCAGATTAAGAAAACATACAGTCTTCCGACTTGCAGCTAGGCTTCGAATTTATTATTTTATTTTTATCTATGTCACCTTTGACCTTTAACCTTTGAACTTTAACCTTTGACTCTTAAACTGTAACCTTTCCCGTACCATCCCTCCCCTGTGACAAAACTTACCCCTTCCCCCACCGGACTCCTTATGGGTTTCCTGTGGTTTGAGATCGGTTTACGGTTACATAAGCTGTAATCAGATATGGACTGTAATAATAATCAAGTAAATTTCGTCATCGTACGCCTACGTCTAGAGTATTCACAAGAGACCTTTCTTAATGAAATTCGTGTGTACCTCACAAACACTCGATATAAAAGAGGTCAAACATTTCTTTATTTCGATGGCTCAGTTTTTCCATTCATTAGCAGATTACCTTATAATATCCAACAAGAATTCAGTGACCGAAGTTTTCGGAAACCCAAACGTAACGAGGGTCTCAGTTCACAAAATAAATTAACAAGAACAAAATTATATTTCTATACACGTATTGTTGAATTGAAGTGATGTACCACACATGTGTGTATTATACTCGATAAAAGGGTTGGAACGCTTGATAAGCGATAAAAAAACAACAGGATGGTGTAAAAAACAGACAGTCTAATCTAATTTGACGGCTCGCTTTTCTTCTTCAGCCGGGACAAATCCGTCATTTTAGACAGGATCTTGGACAGCGTCGGCGGAATCTGTATTCCCAGTTACAGCAGCCCTCGCATTCTTTGTCACCGTGACAGGCTGATGTGCAATTTTCAAGGAGAGAAAGGCAAGCCCAGGCATATGGGTCACTTGTTCGCTTCGTGATTCTTGTGCCTCGTGCGCCGGTGGGAGACTGGGTACAACACACAAGGACAATGACGAAAACTATGCTTGGAAACGATCTCATCTGTTAATGAAAAAAATAAAAAGTAAAAGAATTAGACAAGTTTTAGCACTTTTAGTTTTAGTTTTAGTTTCTCCAGGCAAGTTCTTATACCATCACATGTTGTCTTATTTGGAAACTGCGAAACGCAATTTCGTTGTTGTTTTTGACAAGCACTTATCACTGAAGGAACACGTTAATAGTATATGCCGTTCAGCATTTTTTGCTTTGAGTAACATTGGAAAGATTCGAAAATTTCTTGACCAAAACACTGCTGAATCTTTGGTTCACACTTTTGTCACATCTCGTCTTGACCAATGTAACTCCCTCTTATTTGAACTGCCTGCGTAGTGACTAGGACTCGTCCTGATGCCCACATAACGCCGGTACTAAAATCTCTTCACTGGCTTCCCATTGAGGCAAGGATACGTTTTAAATTTCTTACCATTGTTTTTAAGGCTTTGAACGAGGCTGCGCCAGCTTATGTCAAGAACTTGCTTTTGCCCCTCAAGCGCACAAGACTATTAAGATCTTCAAACAAAAACTTTCTAACTATACCTAAGTAACGAACGTACTTACGGTGACAGAGCTTTCTGTATAGCTGGTCCAAGACTTTGGAACAATTTACCAGACACTCTACGTCTTGAGGATTCTCTGAAAATTTTCAAGAAGAAGTTAAAGACATTCTTGTTTGAAAATTATTATCGATAGATATATCAGACATTATATATATATGCAGTTTTTTCACACTGTTTTTCTATTGATTGATATATTTTTAATTTTCTATTCATATATATATATTTTACTTTTTGATCTCACCGTTTTTATATTTTTATTTAGACCCGGTTTTGGCGTTGGGTTTCGCGTGTGCGGACTCCGAGTCTAGTGCAAATGAAGCCAAACAATAGGTTTTGCTCGTTTGTATTCGATTCGGCGCATGTGGAGTTTGACGTCTAAACCGGGCCTAACTTATTAAACTTATTTTACTTATTTTACTTATTTTACTTATTTTACTTATTTTACTTATTTTACTTATTTTACTTATTTTACTTATTTTACTTATTTTACTTATCTATTATTATATATTCTTATCTATTTTTCTATATTGTAAAGAGCATCGAGACTCTTGTTTGTCATGCGCTTTTTTAATAAATAAAGTATTTTTATTATTATCACTACCAGCTGTACGAAAAACTAAGCGCGAAAACGATTGTTGTTGTAATTCAAGCGGCCCTCGCCCGAGTCTTAAAAGTCATATATCTCACAGAATTTGAGGAGATGGATCGCAAAGATTTACTTTAATTTTTTAAACAATATACGTATACTTCAACTTTTTTTCTCTAAATTCTGTACGAAAAACTAAGCGCGAAAACGATTGTTGTTGTAATTCAAGCGGCCCTCGCCCGAGTCTTAAAAGTCATATATCTCACAGAATTTGAGGAGATGGATCGCAAAGATTTACTTTAATTTTTTAAACAACACGTATACTTCAACTTTTTTTCTCTAAATTCTTTGAAACGCGTGTTTCTGTATTGGGAAAAGACTTGGAGCAAGGGCCGCTTGGTTAAGCATCGAAGCGCGCTGTGATTGGACGGTTCGTGCGTGCTCCGGACACCTGGTACATCCCTCATTCAATATTATTATCTTGGTTCTCTGACAGAAACAAAGATCAAAGCGGAGCTGCAATGCATCATGGATCTTAGACTTTTTTGATTTCGTTCCAATGTTTAAATACTAAAAGCCTCATATTTATTTTCCCTGATGTTGAAAGAGTTTGGACTCAAATATTTTATTAAAGCCCAACTGTACATGTAAACGGCGATTTTATTTCAGAAATTCAGTGTAACAATTCTTAGTTCCCGGTCTATTTGAAGGTGATATCGATTGAGCGACGCCTTTGCTGCTTTCTTTATCTGATTACTTTATGTGAAGACTACGTATTTATCAAATTAGCGGAAAGCTCTGTGCAAGGATTCTTCTGGCACTTTAAACTTAAAAAACCTACAAACATTATCGATAAGCTGAAACACACTTGGCTGATAAAAGTCAGGGCACACTGAGCTACAATCTTGGACAAAAGGGTAGAGAATCATGTAAATAATTTGACCGCATTGGCGCCTTTTTATTATTTTGAACCAAAAACCCGGCCCCTTCCCCCCCCCCCTTCTTTCGATGAGAAAGAGTCCAAATTTGGAAAACGAAAAAGTTGTGGGTCGTCTTTGAAGAAGGCGATAAAGGAGGCGATGATTTTTAGATTTTTGCTTTTTTTTCCCGGACACACTGATGACTCTAAGGACACTAAGAAGTGATATAAAGACACAGATTTAATAAATATTGAACAGAAGACATCTGGCAACCAAGAATTTACTGGAAATTCTCCTTAGCTTTATCCAAGTAAGAGCATTTTTTGATCTGTGCCTTCATGTGTGTTTTTTTTGTCTCTGAAAGATTGTTGATAAGTTTTTGATATTTAGTGTATACTTTGTGCCACTTTCAAGACTTCCATTTTTGTAATTTAATATTATTTATGTGTTAAGTAAAGTAAAAAGTCATAACTTAAGTCCTATTTTTATTTGCATTCCTGTCTGTAATCGACGCGGATGATGCACAAACTGCAGTCTGAATTATTTTAATAGTACTTGCAAGGATTTTTCTCCATTTTTCATCAATGCTTCAGAGATTTATAACTTTTAATGCATTATTTCATATATTACTACGGTTTTTTCATTTCAAAGTTAATGTTTAAGAACAAGAAAATAAGTAAAAAACAAACATTTTGACAAATTTCCAAACTCATCCAAATCTCTGACGTCACAACCGTGTTTACATAGCCTAATGTAAACACGGCTATTAGCCAATCAGAGCGCGCGTTATATCTGAACTATTTTATAAAAGCCCATAGAGACTAGGACTGCTGTTTTTCTTATTTTTCATCTTCGTAATTTGAGATTTTTTTGAGGACCTATACGACGGATAAAATAAATAATAAATAATATTTTCCTCGCGAGTCTTATTTTTAATAACTGACGGTATTTAAGGTAATTCCGTAGTTTTGCATTGCGCACGCGCTACTGCGCACCATTTTAGCCAGCACGAGCTCGCGCACATTGGCTATTATTACGATTTCAAGATGGCGGCCGGCTGGTAAAAACGGTTTGTTGAAAATACACAAAATACCGAAAACAAACCAAAACAACCAGCAAATTACCAAACGAAGGTTATCTGGCATTGATATGAGAGTTTTGCATAAATTTAGAAAGAGATCACAGTCTTTTTGATATTTTTTTGTGTGTAAACTCTCCCTAGTCCTCTCTGGGTCACTACATTTCGAGGACAAAATTCGTACTTTAGCGAGCTGTAGCGCGAAAACGAGCACAGTGACCCGCAATCTTTTTTATTTCAGTAAGTCAATACGGAATAGGTTTACCATAATATATCTTAATTTAAACAAAATTCCGGCATACTGCGGAAAACTGTTTCCAGATCGATATTAGGGAGCACATTGAAGTTGAAAAGTCCCTATTTTTTACGACTGCATTTTCTGGAAATTTTCGACATCCAACTGTTGCTTTGCTTCATAAAAGAAAGAATAACGCAAATATTTTAATGTTAGCAATGACTTCCTGAAAGTGGTGAGGCCTTTTGTTCGATTCTCATGATTCGAAAATTTCTTTCGCACGACCCCAAAAATGCCATAAATTACCGTCATCGAGCGCCAAAACGACCACGGTGACCCCACTTTTATATTTTATTTTTGGAATGAGTAGCATTAACTTAATAACTGTGCGAAGTTTTATTAAAATTCTATTTTCAGATCTATTACTACGGAATTACTGTTTAATAAACGAGTAGGAGTGTTTTATCAGGTTTAACCCGCCGAGTGGTTTTAGTCCTCAGTGATAAAACACGATCTACGAGTTTATTGAACTACGTATACTTCAAAAACGCGATAATTGCGATAAAAAGCTCTTTTGAGTTACGAACTTTTTATCTTTAATAGAAAATCAATCTTTCCTTTTTTTCTTAGTCTTGAGGTGTTTTAAAAAGCTCCTACGATAAACAAATCTATGGAAAGTTTTCGATTCAAAAATGTAAAGTTCAGGCTCGAAGCAAAGCTTGCATGGCCAGTTAACCCTAGGCAAGTTATATATAGGAAAACTTGCAGGTCTAGGAGTTTTGTTTATAGCTTTTTACGATAAACTAATCTAATAATCTATGGACGATTTTCAATTCAAAAAGAAAAAATTAAGCTCGGAGCATAGTTTGGCTTTTTAACCGCTAGGTTAGCTATGTTGAACGTAGATAAACGAACTTGCAAGTCTTGGAAGTTTCTTTTAAAGATTTTACGATAAAAATCACATAATGGATGAACAGTTATCACTGAATTCCAAATGAAAACTATTAAGCTCTGATTGAATTTTACAATTCATTCGACTTTGTTACTAGCTCCCTTTAGTAAGTGATTGAGAATTCTTTGGGTAGATCGAAGGCAGTCTTAGAATGGTTCCGAAAAGTTTTACGATTATCTATTAGAATTAAATCTAATGATGAGAAGTTAAGTTACCAATTCAAAAATAAAAATAAAAACTCAACCTGGCTATAAGCTTGGATTGACTTTGCCAGTAACTCTTGAGTTGCCTTGGCCGTTCTCATGTCAACTGTATTCACTCTAATCAGAGATTTAGGTAAAATTCCTGAACTAAAATTAAATATCTTTTTAGTAGAGCCGCAAACGTGCAAACACAAGGCAATTATCCAGACTTGAAAGTTCTAAGATTGTGGTTTGCACAAAATCTACATGGGAACACCTCATTTTAATTAAAATAATTGGCATGGAAAGAAGAATTGTTCTAAGACTAGATACATACCGCTTGCTTTTGGCTGTTGAACGCTCTCTGGTCCTCGCTGATGTAAAGTCAGGGAGGTTTTCGCGCTATTTTTATATCGAAAAACTACTCCATATAACGGAAGACGTTGTACGCACGATAAATCTTGATTGGCAACAAGTACTTAAGGCAGTAAGTGAAGCCTCAAAAACTTCCTATGCAAAAATGGCTTTAAAAAGAATATTTCTGGAGGGTCTCATAGGTCGTAATGCTGACGGCGTCCTTCATCTCGGCCAGGAATGGATTTGTAACGATATCTTAATTGGTTTGTGTCAGGGTTTTTCAATCACGACAGAAACATTTTTTCTGTTTTTAATTTTTTGTCTGCTTTCAGATTCATGTGACAGATGGCTTGCATTTCGTAATGCCGACGGAAGCATTCGAATCGCGCGAGTCCCAAACCATGAAATCACTTTAGGTAGCTCGGAACTGTAGAAAGACTAATACCTATACAAACCTTTGTTCCTGTCTTTATCACAACCCAGCTTTGAAAGTAATCACTCCACTACCAAGATGCAAAGACAAGCACTTTGAGTGTGTGTGATATCGGAACCGTTATTTATACGAGGGCCACCTGAAAATTATCAGCCTGGTAACGGTGTACCCTGTCCAATAAAGTTGTTGTTATTATTATTATTATTATTATTATTATTATTATTATTATTATTAATTATTATACTATGGAAAGGGAACCGCTTATGAAAGAACATAAGCATCAAAATTTAAAACGTTCGATAAACTGTTCGTTGCCTTGCGTCTACTCAATAAGGCTTCACTTTGATTTGCCCGCCTAATGAAGCCAGACCAGAATTCTTAATCAACTTTTGAGATAAACAACGCGGAGATTTCAAATTACCTCCCTAGAAAATAAGACTTCAAAAGTGTTTTCAAACCCTTGAATTGGTTTATCAGTTGAATGAAGTTTATCGAGGTCGTTAAAGACTGTTAAGAAAATGTTTTAAGAACTGCATTGTTTTGTTGCTAGCAGTCCTCGCGATCGTATGTTCAAGCCGTTCTGATATTGGAGGATTTCAGTATCGAACGTCTTTACGAAAGACATGAAAAATCTGGTAAAAACACGAATGTATATATATATATTTTTTTTATTAAACCATGCGGGTTATTGAGACCACGAGTGATAAAAATAATGACTAAAACACACGAAAATAATAAAAACACACACAAACTATGTGAGCTGTAACACAAAAGGCATCTGCTTGCTTTGGTCTTTTGCAACACTGTTTTCTTCGTGCGAAACTCCGAATTTGTAATTACCAAAAAGATAGAAAGGATAGGATTCTATTTACTAGTAAATTAAAAATATAGAAAAAATAAAAATCATTTAAAGGGTATTTTTGATTGCAAAGTAAAAATAAATATCAAAAAAAAAAAAAAAAAAAGGTAAAAAAGATGAAATAAATTTAGGGATCACTGAATTTCGCCAAGAGCTGGAATCGTAAAGTACTCAGCTTTACAAGAAATTTTAGCATATAGAACAGTGATTAATAGTAGCAAATTGCTAGGATTACGAATATTTTCAACAGGAATAAACCTTTATTACGATAATATATATACCTTAGGGACGGACCATTAGATAGTTGCAAGAGACCATGTCTCTTGATAGTTGATGGGGGGTTGCGTAAATCCCCCAAAAAAATATCGAGCAAGCTCTTCTGTGCGAAAAAAAATATCGAGCAAGCACAGATCAATTGAATGGCACGAACTTTATAAATATGTTGCGAATGCCCCTCAAATCACTGGAAATCGCATTTCCGAGGGTCTCAATTTTCAAAAATTTTCGGGGAGGGCATGCCCCCAAACCCCCCTACGTTCGCCCACCTTTGGCGGTAGTTAGCCACTTTTCCAGTGTTTAGGTTTTGAATATATTGGTATTATTAACACATGGCATATCCATCGCGAAGGGTTTTGTTTCTTTAGTACGTTAGAAATATTGGCTGATTCGAGGGGAGCACAATGGCACAGTTATAGTGATTCAGCACTTAAATGTCACAGAGAACATATTTTTAGAATCAAAGATAATTTACAGTTTATCAGAAATTACTGCTGGGAACTTTCTTTGGCTGACCCCCTGACTCTTTGTTTCTAATTCTTTTACATTTTTCTCCATAAGAAATATATATTCCCCTAGAAAAAAGGGCCAATTATCGGATAATATGGGCAGCGAAGTTTTAATGTTGTTGTCGGGTAGGTAGTGAATCGGTTAGAGTCGCTTCCTCCGGCGGAAATCCGCCATATGCCTTGGGAAAGACAAAACATTGCATTCAAACTGATAAATAAATCCCTGCTACACTGAATGAGAATTTTATCCTATCTGAATTATGCTTTCTCTAGTCTTATTTTTTCTTTGTATAGTGTTGTTAAGCCTTGATAATGCGGCTTTAGCTCAGATAATGAAACTCACGGCTGGAAATGATTGCATTCAGTAATTTTACTACAAAAAAGCTGGTCGATACCGATTGAACTTTATTAATTCCTTTAGTTTATGAAAAATAGCTGTAGCTTGACTTTATTACTACGATTCAGTTCATAAAGAAAAACAACGAATCCTCAACGAGAAGCAAGTCAGGAGTATCCTTTCTTTCTAAAGTTACAATGAACAACTGGCAAATCTTCCAAGTAAATTTTAAAATTTTTATAAAAGATACTTTAAGAAAAGCCAGGAGCAAAAAGAACCAAAAGTTAATATTTTTTAATATCTAAAATAACTAAACAAAAAAGACAAATTCGAAATATTTGAATTGAGTTTACGTACAAGTTTCCTTTTTTAAATCTAAATACCTTCATTGGAAAAGACATGCATATGCAACTGTTGGACTCGGAAGTGCTGGAATATTTTTCAGTTGTAAATACAAAATTTAGGCAAGAATTCAGTAATTAAAGATTTAGATTATATGGAACCATGTGAAACATCTGATTTTGAATAGCAAATATTTAAAAATACCAAGTGATGTTTGAGCTCACTTTCTTTGGTCTCTTGAATTGATTTTTTTTCTCGAAAATTCTTGAAAATTCTTGAATGGTTTCGAAAAGTCGGGTACATGTGGAAAATTCGTGCTTTCCTTCTCTTTTTTCAGACTCTGGATATTTTCAAAAATTCGTGATTTTTTTCGAGTACGATTTAGTTAATTGCATGTGAGTTGCACATCAAACAACAAGTAGAGATGGCATAAAGCTCAATATAACGTCAAAGTTGTTCCATTTTTTTTGAGTTTTGATATCGATCTCCATGTTTTGAAGGAAAATGAAAATTTTGCTTGCTTATTATATGTTGTTTGATTTCTTGTGCATTTGTTTCTTTCTCTGACTTCAGTGTTGTGTTAGCTATAGTGGCTGCTGGTTTGTGTTCTTGATGTTTTTTTGGTTGTATATGTATTATTTTATTTGTTTCTGTCAGTCTTGTTGTTTGTTGGTTTGCGCGAGTAAGGATATTTGTTTGTTTTACTAGTGTTTGGTTTGTTTGTTTTACTAGTGTTTAGTTTGCTTGTTTGCTTGCTTGTTTGCCTGCTTGTTAGTTTGCTTTCTTGTTTGTGGTTTGTCTGTTTTCTTTCTTGTTTGTTTGCCGGTTTGTCTGTATGCTTGCTTTTTTGCTGTTATTTAATGGCTTTGGGGTTTCTTGCTAAACATTGAGTACTCGTGAAAACCGACTGAAGTCCATCCAGGAAAAAACATGCGTATAACACACTTTCACGAAGCAAACGCCATAAAATCACAAATACTATTCATGTCTATGACGCCGGACTTGTACAGTGGTTTACCGACCTAAATCATGCTTCTTATTTATTTTATTTTATTTTATTTATTTATAACAATGTTTAATTAAGCAGGAGGCTCACATCACCGAGGTGTTTTTCAGAGAGGTCCTGCTATAATTATATTATGCTATATAAATGTATAATATAATAATCTAAATAAATCTAAATAATCTAAATATAAAAATATAAGTATATATTAAAACTAAAAACAAAGCTATCGAAATACGCATAAAATATATCTAAGTATCACTAAAAGTATATAAAAAATAAATTTAAATTAAAAACTTCTACAACACTACAAAACCGGCCTTCCTAGCCTTTTCTATGAAAACATGCATGGAACCCCCTTAGTCTGATACTATCAATCCAATTCGGATAATAAATTTATCCATCATGTACAGTGGACTTGTACAGTGGTTTACCGACCTAAATCATGCTTCTACAACACTACAAAACCGGCCTTCCTAGCCTTTTCTATGAAAACATGCATGGAACACCCTTAGTTTGATACTATCAATCCAATTCGGATAAATTTAAATCCAATTTATCCAAAACATCAATCCACACTCAGTCCCGATACAGACCGACTCAGTATATAACTATCAACAACTATAGGAGGTTAGCTAAAGCAGCTTTCAATACATAGATTTACTCCAAAACTCTCTTTACTCAAGTCATCAGTTGAAGTAACTGAAGTTGTTAATCTTGAACACGATTTCAAGATTATAGCCCACGAGACGGCCAAATGGTGTTTAAGGCCAATCTTAGCGGCTAGCCATGATATACTGATTAAAAGGTGGGAGGGTTTAGTTAGGGAAAAGGATTCATGATTAAAACTTTAAAAAAACGTGATTTACGGTCCTGTCCAACACCGCGCGGCCGTTGCTGCAGGTGTCAACAACTGGCGCGAAGACAGGAATAAAGGCGGGAAATGGCTACTCTGTCGGTGGCTATCTGTGCAAGCGTTCAATAGATATAACAGAAATATGATCTAACGGAAGGAAAAGATAAAAATGTAACCATGATGTATTTCTGTTGTTTTCGATAGAGGAACTCTTTTTCCGTGTTAAAAAAAGCTTTTATAGGAGATTTTGTCCCGAAACCCTTCGATACCGAACCAACTGATCAAAATGAAAGGCATATCTCTTCGAAACAAAATGATTTTACTAACTTAGTATAATTATAATAACTTGAACCGCTGTCAATCATAATACTGCACAACATTGCCTGGCTGCGTAACCAGCGTGGTTGGTCCTTGTAGTGTAGTGGTTAACACGTCGGACTAGTATACCGAAACCGTGGGTTCAAGTCCTGCCAAGGGCATATGATATTTTTCTCTTAATTCTTTATTCTATTATTCACACCGAACGCATTTCATTTCACTAATAATACTGACGCGAATGAGTCTTCAATCTGTAATTATGGCCGGAGGGATATATTGTTGAAATCTTAAAACCATTACCCAATTTAAAACTTTGCCATACAACTTTTATAAGGGTAGACATTTTTATATGTCTCAGTTTGAAATGTGGACGAACAAAAGAATAAGTTTGGAAAACTGAAAAAGTGGTCTCTAAAGATGACACTGAATTTTTCGTGAATATATATTACAGTGAGGGTACTCGAACCGTGAATACTGAGTTTTTTTATCACATTTTTTAAACGCATACTGTAAATCATCCCTTTAGACATTTCATCCCTTTCATTCTCTCTCTCTCTCTCTCTCTCTCTCTCTCTCTCTCTCTCTCTTTCTTTCTTTCCTTTATTTTTTTCTTTTCTTTTCTTTCACAACAAGAACCTTTATCCCACGTTGGGTTACCTGTGTATTCTGGAAGCCAGTTGCTTTCCGAGATGAGTACGATTGGTTTACGGAGTCTATTCGGAAAGCTTCCGCCAATGTACGAGTGTTGTATTATTTTGGCGGGGAATACTTGCTAAAGTAAGAATGTTTAATCAGATTAAGAAAACATACAGTCTTCCGACTTGCAGCTAGGCTTCGAATTTATTATTTTATTTTTATCTGTCACCTTTGACCTTTAACCGTTGAACTTTAACCTTTGACCCTTAACCTCTGACCTTTCCCGTACCATCCCTCCCCTGTGACAAAACTTACCCCTCCCTCCATGGGTTTCCTGTGGTTTGAGATCGGCTTCTGTGGTTTGGGATCGGTTTACGGTTACATAAGCTGTAATCAGATCTGGACTGTAATAACAATCAATTAAAACAAATTTCGTCATCGTACGCCTACGTCTAGAGTATTCACAAGAGACCTTTCTTAATGAAATTCGTGTGTACCTCACAAACACTCGATATAAAAGAGGTCAAACATTTCTTTATTTTAATGGCTCAGTTTTTCCATTCATTAGCAGATTACCTTATAATATCCAACAAGAATTCAGTGACCGAAGTTTTCGGAAACCCAAACGTAACGAGGGTCTCAGTTCACAAAATAAATTAACAAGAACAAAGTTATATTTTTATACACGTATTGTTGAATTGAAGTGATGTACCACACATGTGTGTATTATACTCGATAAAAGGGTTGGACCGCTTCATAAGCGATTAAAAAAAACAAGATGGTGTTAAAAAACAGAGAGTCTAATAGTCTAACTTGACGGCTCGCTTTTCTTCTTCAGCCGGGACAAATCCGCCATTTTGACGACATGGTTTTTGACAGCGTCGGAAACTGTATTTCCAGTTACAGACGCCCTGGCATTCTTTGTCACCCTGACAGGCTGCTTTGCAAGTGTTAATGAGAAAACGGCAAGCCCAGTAACATTGGTCAGTTGATCGCTTGATTCTTGTGCCTCGTGCACCGGTGGGAGACTGGGTACAACACACAAGGACAATGACGAAAACTATGCTTGGAAACGATCTCATCTGTTAATGAAAAAATAAAAAATAAAAGAATTGGACAAGTTTTAGCACTTATTGCTCTTATCACATCCCTCAATATTATTATCTTGGTTCTCTGACAGGAACAAAGATCAAAGCGGAGCGAATTTGCAATAACCTGGCAAGGACGAAGACAAGGACAACGGAAGCGTCAACGCTACAATGCATCATGGATCTTAGACTTTATTGATTTCGTTCCAATATTTAAATACTAAAAGCCTCATATTTATTTTCCCTGATGTTGAAAGAGTTCAGTGATTTAAATCTTTTACTCAGGCCCAACTGTGATTTCGATTGAGTTGGTTGAGGTGATATCGATTAACTGTGACTTGGGTGCTTTCCGTATGTGATTCAGACTATGTAACTTTTACATTTGCGAAAAGCTCTGTGCAAGGGTTCTGATTAACCTTCAAACTTAATCGATAACCTGAAACACTCTCGGGGCTGTTCAAAGTCAGGGCACGGCTAACTCACAGCGGATCGAATTGGAATCTAGCTTGTTAGGTTTTGCGGAGGGAGGGAAAGCGGAGTGAACACGGATAAAAACTCTCAAATCAAGGGAGAAAACTAGCGAATTATGCTCACATGTGATGCCGAGTTCAGAGATCGAAACCCGCGCCGAAGACCCACTCAGAAGGTGAGAGACAATTGCACTATCGCTACACTTCCCATCACCATCATGATACTCAATTATGCTGGGCCCTTTTTACGCTCCCAAAAACTTTCCTTATTACATGCAAGGATCGTTTAGTATTAAAAATAATTTTTCAAAAATTTGGAAAATACTTACGACGATCCGAGAAAGAGCTAGCGTCTTGTGCGTGACAAAGGCTCCGTTGCTGTGAAGGATATCGAATGAAGAACTCCTTATTCTTTGGCGATGAAAACTAAAGAACCAGTCACTTTTATAGACAGATTTTCTATTGTTAGAGCTCGGTTAACGTATCATTTCGCACAGGTGTAATAAAATACATAAAAAGAACAGCCAATGACATAAAGGAGTTTGTTTTTAGAAAGCCTTCCGGATATTCTTAACCACGATAATTGATTTTTCTTTGTTCGTAGTGATTAAAAACTTGGACACAAAGCGTTGGAATAATTCATCTCGGCTAGCTCGCTCATTCAAGTTTTAATTACCGTTTATATGATTTTTACCGGCGTGTTTGTATCTATGTGTTACGAATTTGCCGACTTATTACTACATGCTGGTCACTTCTTCAGTTCAATCGTAAATTTAAAGAAAGGTGGCTTTTCCAGACCTTGAGTGCTCAACAAGGCCATTAAGAGATGTAAACACTTGGGTTACGAGTACTTATTTGACGAATTTTTATGTTGATATAAGATGTCTCTGACAGAAAATAATAAACTTTGGGATGAATTTTTTTTTTATACAGACTTTTTATTAAATTCGTAAAAACCCATTTTTTACAAATTTGACATTATTTTTTTCGGCTTACAAAAGTTTGAATAATATTATGTGCTTTGTTATTAGGATACCTTTTTTACTTTCATTATAGTAAATTCAATACTGCTGATTTATTTCTTCTATAAAATCATCACAAAAAGAAGTGAGAAGTCTATAATCTAGAAGAAAAAAAAGAGAAACAAGAATCGAAGTTTACTGAACAACGTTTACAAAGCACAATAACTGGTCATTCAATAATAGAAACTATGTGAGGAAAACTCATTATTTTCCAATTTACCATATAACACCAATCCAAACCTGACAAAGAAAGAAAAAAACTTACGAGATTAGCTATTATGATGGTGTTTGATTAGTTAAAAGGCAATTTTACTACGCTAATCTTATCCTAATTAGTCTGTCAGATTGGATTTTATTAGACCACGCTATTCGTAATTAGTAAAATTCTACTACTATACTATTGCAAATCCTGCATTCTGATTGGCTAACGTACTCACTATCTATCAGCCGATAGATAGTGGGTAGAGAAAGCCGGACTTGTTTTGAAAAAATGGCGGCTTTTCCTTCGCGCTTTTGTGAAGTTTAGTTTAGTTTAGTATAGTATAGTTTAGTTGAGATTTTTACTAAAACAATTAGAAGACTCACTCTCGATTTCTATCGGCTTTGATAGTTGACTCGGGGCCGGAGCCCCTCGTCAACTATCAGCCGATAGAAATCTCGAGTTCGTCTTCTAATTGTTAATTAGTCTGATTTGGAAATAACTAATAAAATAAACTGATTAAAAGGTGGGAGGGTTAGGGAAAAGGATTCATGATTAAAACTTTAAAAAAACGTGGTTTACGGTCCTGTCCGACACCGCGCGGCTGCAGGTGTCAACAACTGGCGCGAAGACAGGAATAAAGGCGGGAAATGGCTAGTCTGTCGGTGGCTCTCTGTTCAAACGTTCATTAGATATAACAGAAATATGACCTAACGGAAGGAATATATATATAAATGTAACCATTGTGTATCTCTGTTGTTTTCGAAAGAGAAACTCTTTTTACGTGTTAAAAAAAGCTTTTATAGGAGATTTTGTCCCGAAACCCTTCGATACCGAACCAACTGATCAAAATGAAAGACATATCTCTTCGAAACAAAATGATTTTACTAACTTAGTATAATTATAATAACTTGAACCGCTGTCAGTCATAATACTACACGAATGAGTCTTCAATCTGTGATTATGGCCGGAGGGGTATAATGTTGAAATTTTAAAACCACTATCTTATTTAAAACATATCAAAATTGCCAAATTCGTGATAGCCTGATCGCTAATTGGAGCTAATGATATTCTGATAGCCTGATAGCTAAGCTATCAGATTATAATTAGCTTCAGGTACGTTATCGATCAGGCTATCATAAGCTTATAACTATCAGGCTATCAATAGCTTAGCGATCAGGCTATCAGAATATCATTAGCTTCAGTTAGCAATCAGGCTATCATTAGCTTCAAGTACTAGCTATCAGGCTATCATTAGCTTAGCGATCAGGCTATCAGACTATCATTAGCTTAGCGATCAGGCTATCAGACTATCATTAGCTTAGCGATCAGGCTATCAGGCTATCATTAGCTTAGCTATCAGGCTATCATAAGCTTAGCTATCAGGCTATCATTAGCTTAGCGATCAGGCTATCAGACTATCATAGTTAGCATAGCTATCAGGCTATCAGATTATCATTAGCTTCAGTTAGCGATCAGGCTATCCGCAATAGCTTAGCTGTCTGGCTATCATTAGCTTAGCGATCAGGCTATCATTAGCATAGCGATCAGACTATCATTAGCTTAGCTATCAGGTTATCATTAGCTTAGCTATCAGGCTATCATTAGCTTAGCTATCAGGCTATCAATAGCTTAGCGATCAGGCTATCAATTTGTGTTCGTTGTGGAAACAGCGATATCAAAGTGCACAGAACAGTAAAATGCACAAAGTGTCTTTGGCAAGGAAAGCTAGTTCAGGCCTCATGGGCTATTGACTCGTAGACCATTCGGGCTCGAGGATTAATTGTTAATGAGTCAACTCAACTAATGTATTTTCCTGTTATCATATTTCCTGGTTTAGTTTAAGCGATTTTTAAGTTATATGGAAATTAAATAGTTATTTTGAATTAAATATTTAATTTAAAAAAAAATTGTCTTGTACTAGTAATTTCTTAATTCAATCCTGTGATCAATTAGTGATTTATTTTTTTAAGCCGAGGAAGAGGAAAATTAAGACAGGACGAAACAAAGAATGCACAATAAATACCAAAGATGAAAAATATAAGCAACACTCACATGTAAAAAGCGAGTAAAGGAAAGAATAAATGAGGTTAAAACCGTGTTAATTTAGACCTTTCTTTTGAAAAGGAAATGTGGGATGAACTGCTATTGTTTTAAGATAATTATTTTCCAAAACCCTAAATGAATCAAAAAGTGAAAAATTGAAAATAAAAATAAAATACAAGAAGATACTGTAGTAATACAGTAACTAGACATTCAAATGGAACGAGAGAGAAAAAAATGAGATGCGATAGAAATACTGATATAATACCCTTATTTATTTGATGTATCTTTTAACCACGCACTAGAAATCTCATTATTCCCTTGTTTTAGCCCAGCTACTTATATACGGCCCACTCACATGCGCTGCTGCCGTCATTTTAATGCAAGTTAAAGCAGTGTTCATTCAAGTTATCATTCCACTGTTTATCACTTTAGGGAGTCGAATAATTTGAAGCGTCATTAGATAATTTGATAACATTCATACCCTAGCTTTCTCTAGCTGTCATTTTTCTCTACAGTTCTAGACACACGCCAATTTCAGTGGATTCCCTTTGACGACCTCGATCGTATTCAATATTCAGTAGAATTTTTTCAACCAAGAAACAAATTTCACTTTTTTCTTTTCTTCTTTAGCTAGTTTTTCATAAGAGTTTTTACCTGGTTATTTAGAACCTGTTTAGAACTTTATAATTTAGAACAAAGAGCCAACACGTGCTTGTGATGCTTCACGAGATTTAATAAGAAAGAAAGCAAGAAACGACGTAAAATAAAAAATAAAAAAATAAGATGAAAGGTCAAGTTACGGACAAGGGGACAGTCTGGTAACGAAAAAAGGTAATCATTGACCTCCGGACCTTAGTATCGCTAAGATATATGTATAACTCTTGTTATAGACCATATGAAAAACGAGTAAAAGATATATGTATAACTCTTGTTATAGACCATATGAAAAACGAGTAAAAGATTGGGAACGAGCACCATGAATGATCAATGATTTCAAAAATATATTTCGATTACGAAAAAGAGCATGTCTAAATTAGTAATTTGGTAGAGTTCTGTTGTTATATATTAAATCACTGCAGAGTTATAAGCATTTGAAATGTACCATAAACATGAAAACGAGGCTGGTAGGCCCTTGGTTGTTGTTTCCATACAAATCTTTCTAATTTCAAACAGCTGTAGCTTTTTATCGTTTCATGTTACTAAACTGATTTCTTTGAAGATTACTAATTTTGATATACTCCGGCCGGAAAAGGGCGGGGGTGCTCGTCGGAAATTTAAAAAATGACCCCTAAAGATACCTGAGTCCTACAAAGGTGGGCGTGGCAACAAGATATTTTTACCCCTAAGAGATACCAGCTAAAATTGGACAAATTTATAGTTATTTTGTATTTTTAATACGTTTATAATTGGACATAATTATACGATTAAAGTCTTTGCTGCTATAATTCTTATCTAATATCTTATTATCTTTAAAAATACCCTAAAAGATACCAGCTTTGACTTCGGTGGCCCGAAAAGCTTTTAGACACCCTAAACGATACCAAACTCCTGATTTTGACCCCTAAAAGATACGACGAGCACCCCCGCCCTACGATATAAGGGAGTCCCCCCCCCCCGGGCACGAAGACGCTTTCGACTAATTTGCATACAGATTTAGAGCATTCGCAGACGTTTTTTCATGCGTGCCGGGGCGAGTGGGTAGGGAACGAGAACGACAGCTTGGGCTTCCTGTGATACACAGGGAGCCCGGGCAAAGTGCAAAACTGTCACCCGGTTTTTCCAGAAAAGCTTAGCTACTGCCCTACGTTAAACATAATCCTAACTATCATTTGGAAGGTTTGCAATTTGATTTATAAGAGAATATGCATCCTAAACAAGCTAGAACAAGATCGCGTGCAAAAGCAAAGCCCATCCTAGTCTCCCTCTTATGGGTTCCCTATTACAAGTAACGCCTGGTAATGATTGGAGGGCAAGGAGCGGTCGGCTTGGATTCGGAAAACTCTCATTGGAATGTCGAAATCAAGACCAGAGATCGCCATGTTTGCTGTGGCTGCTGTTGGTGTTTCTGCTGTAGCAGGATATGGCGTTTATAGGTATATTTGCAGTCGTAATCAGCGACTTAGAGTCAAGAAAGCAACAGAGGAAATGGTAGGTGTACTCTGATTACCCCCCCTCACTCATCCACACTATTCCATAACGTTAACACGTTAGCTTACGTAGCTTTGATTATGATCTCTGTTCTATCAGGAAACATTTGCCTCTCTTCTTGAGAACTGCGAGATAAAATTTCCTATCGAAATATTGTCCTTTTGGTAAATATCGATCCATTAGGAATGATTTTCGTTGGTAAACGGTAAACTGTGCCCAAACAATACTGTATAAAGGCATATAGTTCAGCGCTAGCTGAGTGTGCATTTGTTTATAAATGATCAATATCACACATCATGACGTCAATGCACACTGATATCTCGCTGGTTTTAAGAGCATATAAATAATGTGTTATTTAGAATGGTTTTTGGGATTCTACCTTTAAGCTTAAAATTATTTTTCTATATCAGCAGGGCTATAGGGCTGTGCAATAACTTTTAATCTTACTTTAATGCCTTTTACTGTAGAATGAATAATGTCAATAAATTATACGAGTGGAGAAATAAATGGGAAAAAATAAATAAGTTATTTACCATCGTAAAGTCGGTCCGGACAGGGAAAAACTGTGCCCTTGGCCTTGAAAACAGGTTTTCAGTTTATTTCCTCGATTTCCTCGGTTAGAGGTGCTACACACAACCTCGGACTAAAAACTTTTTTTGCCTATCTAGCTGGCCAGTCAATAATCTCTATTTCTCAGATCAGGGGGAATTAATTGACAGTTTTTGTGTATTTATTATTTTGTTCCAGATAAAGGCCCTGGACAAGACAAATGTTTACTTGCGTGACTCAATCGGTGTGAGAGAAAAACTGCAAAGGATGTATGAAGCAGGACCTGAAAAGTTACAGGTATGCATGCATGATTTGCACTTCTAAGGCCCATCTCATGAGATGAACCTAATGACATCAAAGAAAACCACCTTATAATCCATTGTTTTCAATGATATTTTTTTCAACTGGGCCTAATTTGTTCTTCATGCATGTTAGCTTCAGTTGATTGGTTTCAGTCATCATGTCCAGCCACTGAGCAGCTAGGAATCATGGGTGGCGTAGTAGTGAAAATGCTTGTCTCTCATCAATGCGACCCGGGTTTGAATCTACCTGGGCTCCGTTTCGTATGTGTGTAGAGTTTGTTGTTGAACCTCTCCCTTGCTTCAATCTTGCTGGATCTTAGGTTTCCTACAGTACCTCTGCAAATCAATCAACAGTCCTATATTCCAATTCAATCATAGGAGATATTCTCGATAGGGTTAACTCCTTATATCTCATTCTACGGTATTCTTCTAATTTGTTGAATAATGCATAAAATATGGCCTGTCTTTGTAGCTATTCATTGTATTTTTTTCCTTTTAGATTGTTTCAGATTTTGATAAGACCCTCACAAAATTCACGGTTAATGGATTACAAGGCTGTACAGTTCATGGTAAATACTAGTATTCAATTATATCTACTACTGTAGATAGATTATAAGCATTTTTTATGGGACCACTATCATAATGTCAGAAAAGTATTTTGATTTAATTGGGAGGCTGGGGTGGATCTACTGAAGGATTTTAAGTAGACCATAGGGCACAAAATCAAGAAGATGCAACTTTTGCCTACAGTGTATCCTCCTTGTGCATCGATCGTGGCACATCTATAGCACCCTGTGACCACCCCCTAAATCCACCACTGGGAGGGTAGGGAACTAAAGGGACCCAATGTTTTGACCCTAGACTTCATTTGATTAGACAAAATCTGTAAAACTCAATTTTTTCATCTTTTATATTGATTGACTTTGACAGGAGTGCTTGAGACATCAAAACATTTCCCTGAGTCATACAGAGAAAAGGTACATCCATTTTAATTTCACCAATTGTGGTGGCTTATTACTATAGAAAAATGAAGCTACTATATATATGCACGTTACTGTGCAATCACAATGACGCCATGAAGAAAGCAATCTGACGTCGCCACTATGTGCACACACACAAATAACCTGCAAACTTGAACTTCAACAGGGCAAAACCCTCAAATTTTGCACAGGACTATACAAATTTTTGCTGATTTCCAAAAGAGAACATTAAAAATAAATTTTTGACAAAGTTTGAAAGAAAATAACATGGGTTTTACTTATAGGAAAAGCAGTAAGTGTACATTTTTTGCACTCGTTTTAGACAAAAATAACCCTGGATAACCCGCTGGATTTTTTTCATAGAGTTGGTTTTCTCTTCTTTTTCTTCAAAAAGTTGTTGATATGATATGATATGCTTGTGTTTAATCGTGAATATCTTGAAAATGACCTTGCATTGGGACACCCCTTTTTTCTTTCCAGATTTGAAATCAGCATTAAATTTGAGTTTAAAAAATTGTGATTCAAAAACTTTTTCATGAATTTTTTTTATAGTAGGCAGCCACCTTAAAGCCACCTTAATGTTACAAGATATCATTTGATTTTCAAAGTAACAAGCTAAAAAAGCAAGCAACAAGCAGCAAGAAAATAATACATATTAATTTTTATCCCTTACTTGTAGGCTTTGGAACTCAGAGACAAATACCACCCCATTGAACTAAGGTATTTTTATTCTTAATGCATTCCAGCATATATATATTTTGCCTTGTACAATCACTCTTAGGATGTCAGTTGTACTGTCCAAACATGTCAGTAAAAAAACTTTTAAAATGTCGTCATTTTTTTAAAGATTATATGATTGTATTCTTCATTTGCTTTTTCTACATCAATTTTTGATTTATTTTTGAAATATACATTGTATATTTACTGTACCAAATATCTTTGATTATTGAAATAGCAGTTATTTGAAGAATGATTAAGTATTTTGTAGTCCATTTACAGCTTTAGTCCATTTAGACGTGTGACCAGTAAATCCGAGAATTCAAATATAGTTTTCAAGTCTTTACTGTATATTAACATTTCAAATCTCCGATCAACGGCTCCGATATTCAAAAAACATTTCAGTGAAAAATTAGGTTTTAGACCCGCTATCATGAATGATTGTGAAATATTTTCCAAAAGAATTCAGTTGCCAACCACATCTTTAAGTATAAGCTTCGAAATATTTATTTTTGAAATAAAAAATATTTTGAGTTGCCAGAGTTTTGATCATAGTTGGCGCTGAGATTTGGAATTTCAAACGAAGCTGCCGAAACTCCATTTCAAAACATTCGACTGTAAATACTGTACATGTGTTTTACCTCCAAACGACCATTGTTAACCTGCCTCTACATCACATTAAATGGATTAAAATGCTATAAAAGACAGTCCTAATACATGTACACAGGGCTCAAAATAAGGGCCAGTCATACACCTGTTAAAATTGTTGTGATAAAAAGGTAAATTTTACACCGTAAAAAATAAGAAAGATCACTTACTGACGTTTCGGACGCCAGTCCTTCATCGGAGTAAAAAAGCTTACCGCTAGTTATCACCTGTTAAAATGTCTGACGTATGATATTTTATTTTATTTTTTTCAAATATGGCTGGTCAACATGTCCGTTCAAAACAGACAGACAGACAGACAGATTTATTTGCACCTCTAAAACTAAAGATATTTTTACAAATATATATAAATAAATTTTAGATATTAATTATAAATAGATTGATAATTGATAAATAGAAAAGTACATATATGAAATTTATATATGTATACAAGCTATTTACAAAACCAACTTGATAAATAATTATATAGATAGAAATGTAATAATTATTATATATAGATGTGATTTTTTGTAATGTGTATTATTATAAGTATATATGTATATATATATTAGTTCATATCAGTTTGTTTCAATTTAATTTTAGGTTAGCCTGGGAAATAGGTACAGGATACCTGGAATAACTTAACGTTAATCGAGCCAGGTAGCCTTATAGGCATTTGAGGCATTGTGGTGTCAGACAAAGCATAGTTTATTACTGAAGAAAACAAAGAAAACGAACAAGCCAAATTAAAGTATGAGTTACAAGAAAAACAAGAAAACAAGATGTATAATCACAACAAACAACACAAATGACAAAGAGCAAAAAAGATAATTTCAGGTGTATATACAGATAAGGGAATAAGTTGATGAAAAAATTTAGTATTTTTCAATCAAATTAGATATAAAAGTAGATTTGAAAATAGCTTTTGATTTTGATTTCATTGAAGTGTCTATTTCATTCCATACTTTAGGTCCTTGAAAGCGGAAAGAAAATTTACCATAATTTGTTCTTACTTTAGGAATACATAAGGATTGTCTTGCTGCGAATCTTGTGTTGTATGAGTGTCGATTTGTAGTTAAATTGAAAAAGCTATTGAAAGCAACTGGTAGATTATTTGTGTGAAAGTCATACATTAGAAGAGCAATGTGAAGAGTTACTAAATCAGACAATTTAATAATTCCAAGTTGTTTAAAGAGAGGGCTGCTATGTTCGTCAAAAGCTGAGAATGTTATAATGCGAACAGCTCTCTTTTGTAACAAGAACAAAGGTTTTAAAGTGGTAGTATAAGTATTTCCCCAGACAGAGATTCCATAAGTCAAGTAAGGGTAGATTAGTGAATAATAGAGTTGAATAAGTACATTAGAATTAACATAGTGACGCAATTTAGATAGGATTCCTATGGTTCTTTTAGTTTTTTTAGTAATATATTGAACATGAGCTTTAAAGGTTAAGTGAGAATCAAGTTTAAAACCAAGGTAATTAACATTTTTTTTACCTTCAATAGGTATATGATTTATATGAAGATTAGGAAGATAAGTAAGTTTTTTCTGCAGTGGATGGAAAATTACAAAATTAGTTTTATCTATGATTAGTGAAAGTCGATTACTTGAAAGCCACATATATATTCTAGCTAAGTGAATATTGACGAAATTCTCTAACTCAATTATACTCTTATGGGCGTAAAATAAATTTGAATCATCTGCAAATAAATGAAATTCAAACAAGTCAGAGCTGTTTTTAAAGTCGTTTATATATAGGAGGAATAGTAATGGACCCAGTACACTTCCTTGAGGAACACCACAAATAACATTTTTTTCATCAGATTTGGTGTTTCCAATACATACTAGTTGTCGTCTATTGGACAAGTAAGATTTAAACCAATCAAGGGGCAACCCCCTAATTCCATAATGATCTAGTTTTTTCAAAAGTATGCTGTGATCCACACTATCAAAAGCTTTGCTGAGGTCTAAAAAGATGCCACAGGAATATTTCTTTTCTTCAATTGCTTGTTGGACTTTATCAATTATAAGTAATGTAGCTTGAGTGGTTGAATGTTTGGTTCTAAATCCAAATTGATTATCAAATAATATTTTTTTGTTATCAAGAAAATTAAATAGTCTTTTGTACATCAGTTTTTCTAACAATCTATTAAAACATGCCATATTTGACCATATTTGACCAGTCAAGTACCAAAATTTTGGCCGGACATTAACCGTTGACTGGCCGTTATTTTGAGCCCTGGTACATGTACATCAGTACTTTTAAAAAGTGCACTGTTCTAGATCATATTAATAACTATTATACATTTTAATAGTGACATGCCTCCTGCAGAAAAAGGCCCACTTATGGAAGAATGGTAAGTTTATGCACCTGTATCAAATACTTTTTAGCAATTAAAATTTGAAAGTTTGAATTACAAGCTGTGTACATGTCATGCAAAATTTATGATTTGACCTAATTCTCTATACTTACTTTATTTGGATGCTTTGATGTTCCTGAAAATTTTTTCCTGATTCCATGTGCAAATATTGTACTAACAAATTACAGTGCGACTACTCCAACTAATGTAAGGCCACCCAAGCAAATTTTCATACAAATTAGCCAATCATGATTGGGTATTTATATAATAGAATCAGCACAAATTTTCACATTTTTCCCTTTAAAAGCATACATTTTACTTAATACTTGTGTATTTATGATCAGAAGTGAAAAAGAAACTGTTTAAACTCCAGAAGTCATCACCATCCTGTTGTTCAGCATCAAAAACGTGATTTATGAATTTGATTGAAAATTTGTTTGGGTGGCCTTGGTTCGAGTAGTTGCACTGTAAAAAATATTTCAAAGGCACCAGGAAAGTTTATGTTTTTCAATTTGTTTCTGCAACAGGTGGAATAAAGCACATGATTTGATCAAGGAGCTCAACCTTCGCAAGGAAAATCTGCCAGTTATTGTCAAAGATGCAAATATTGCATTAAGGTACTTTATGATAATAATTATTACTTGTCATGAATGCAGGCCCGTCGCTAGGACCTCCAAGGGAAGGGGGACCTGGGGGGTAATTTTTCTGCCAATTTCAGATATTGCATTTTGTATGCATCCAGGGAGGAGGGGGCTTCATTCATCAAACCACCCCTAGCGATGGGCCTGACATACTGGTTTGTCTAATAATATATTCTATATATATAAATTGTGGATTGAATATAAATTAATCTTCAATCCACAATTTATCTATATTTACATATATATATATTATATGTTTTCATTGATGTTCCTGACTAATAAATTCAATAAGTTCAATGCAGAACAGGACTGCAGGCAAGGATAGACCTTCTTAAATATATTGTTTGAATGT
Source organism: Anthopleura xanthogrammica (assembly GCA_964019055.1). NCBI lineage: Eukaryota > Metazoa > Cnidaria > Anthozoa > Actiniaria > Actiniidae > Anthopleura > Anthopleura xanthogrammica. The sequence continues at coordinate 25,498,332 of OZ025206.1, read as the reverse complement.
GTTACTTGGTATTTCATTTGTAGGGATGGTGTTGAGTGGCTCTTTGTTAAGTCAAATGAGAAGAATATCCCAATTCTCATCTTATCTGGTGGTCTTGGAGGTAATGACAGTGTTAACTACATGTACTCACGGACACTTGACCAGCCACTGACTGACACCTGACCAACCACTGACTGACACCTAACCAACCACTGACTGACACCTGACCAACCACTTACTGACACCCACCCAACCACTGACTGACACCTAACCAACCACTGACTGACACCTGACCAACCACTTACTGACACACCCACCCAACCACTGACTGATGTACCTCACCAACCACTGACTGATACCTCACCAACCACTGACTGACACCTCACTAACCACTGAGAGATACCTGACTAACCACTGAGAGATACCTGACTAACCACTGACTGACACCTGACCAACCACTGACTGACACCTGACCAACCACTTACTGACACCCAACCAACCACTGACTGATACCCAACCAACCACTGACTGACACCCAACCAACCACTGACTGATGTACCTCACCAACCACTGACTGACACCTGACTAACCACTGACTGACACCGACCAACCACTCACTGACACCTGACCTACCACTGACTGACACCTGACCTACCACTCACTGACACCTGGCCTACCACTGACTGACACCTGACCTACCACTGACTGACACCTGACCTACCACTGACTGACACCTGACCTACCACTGACTGACACCTGACCTACCACTGACTGATACCTGACCAACCACTGACTGATACCTCACCAACCACTTACTGACACCCAACCAACCACTGACTGATGTACCTCACCAACCACTGACTGACACCTGACCAACCACTGACTGACACCTAACCAACCACTGACTGACACCTGACCAACCACTTACTGACACCCACCCAACCACTGACTGACACCTAACCAACCACTGACTGACACCTGACCAACCACTTACTGACACCCACCCAACCACTGACTGATGTGCCTCACCAACCACTGACTGATACCTCACCAACCACTGACTGACACCTGACCTACCACTGACTGACACCTGACCTACCACTCACTGACACCTGACCTACCACTGACTGACACCTGACCTACCACTGACTGACACCTGACCTACCACTGACTGATACCTGACCAACCACTGACTGATACCTCACCAACCACTTACTGACACCCAACCAACCACTGACTGATGTACCTCACCAACTACTGACTGACACCTGACCAACCACTGACTGATACCTCACCAACCACTTACTGACACCCAACCAACCACTGACTGATGTACCTCACCAACCACTGACTGACACCTCACCAACCACTGACTGACACCTGACCAACCACTGACTGAAATGAGTTGATGCATTTTGAAAATCATGACTCATAGCAGCATTTTTTTGTACTCAGATATCATCAAGGTTGTGATCGACCAACAGAGTCAAATGTATGACAATACTGAACTTAGTGCAAACTTTATGAAATATAATGACCAGGTGAGTTCATAGTAAGTACTTCCATCTAATCCATGAAAAAAATCTTAATTGCCAGCCAATGTCAATTAGTTAAATGAAATACTATCATTATTTTCTAAAGCTACACTTATTAGAAATTCTGCAGCTAGTTGAAGAAAAAAGTGGGTCAAATTTGCATTGTGGAATTGTTTGAGGGGATGAAATAGATGCAATCTTGGATATATGTCCCCTAAAACAGTCCCATAATGCACTGCAATGCAAACTCAACTCAGTTTTTCCTTAACTTCAGAATGGCTAATATCTATTTCAATTGTGTCAAATAAAATCTCAGCAAATCCAAAATGAGAAAGGAGGGGTGGTTCATCCATAGTTTAATTTGTAGGTTTTGACTTTTTTTACAGTCGTATGAAATTTTCCAGGAGTGGATCCAGAGGAGGGTACAGGGGTTGCGCACCCCCCCCCCCCCAAGACCAACCTCTATTTTGAAGATAAATAATATGAAATGTTTTCTTTCTTTGATTCTGAGGGTTGCACCCCCCTTTGTGCCCTACACCCCTCCTTGAAGATAATCCTGGATCTGCCCCTGTTTTTCCTAAGGTTTTGTGTTGTGCTGACCATTGCGTCATTGTCCATAACTTTTACACTTGCAGGGAGTTATGATTGGATTTGAAGGAACACTCATCTCATCCAATAACAAAGAAGAGAGGACAAAAGATCTTGCATTTTTCAAAAAAATGAAGGCAAGTTTCGTTTTCTATAAATTTTCTATTAATTCATTTAAGACTGCTAATACACAGTTTTAAAAACTGTTTTACTAAATAATAAATAAAACTGACCTTGTGATTAGCGTCACAAGGCACAAGTGGAAAGCAGTTCTTAGGGGCAAGTAAGGCTCTCCCATAGAAATACGCAATACCGGTACTAGGAAAAATACATATTCAACAACACGGCCAAATCCTGATCAAGAAGACCAACAAAGTATGGTTGAAACGTTGATCAAAACTAACGATTGCAGAGATTTCTCAAAAAAGAAATGAAAGAAAACAAACATTTTTGTTATTTTATTTCTTTCTACACGCACAGAGCCGTACCAATGTTATTGTAATGGGGGATTTAATCCAAGATACTGATGTTGTCAAAAGCCTTCAAAATCCTGAGAATGTTCTTACTATTGGTTTTCTCAATGAAAAGGTAATGGATGTCAAATAATAATAACAATAACAAACATTCTGAAATATAAATTAACTGTTTTAAATCTTGCTTTCTTATAGACCTCTTTTATAGATAGCATTAATATGAAAATTGTCAATTTCAGACCACATGACATTCTCTTGAGAAATGTTCTTTTATTGAAATTTTACACATGAAAAAATCAACTCCAAAGAGTGGCATCACATGGTCTGAAATGGGCACAACAAACAGCAAAGCTTAAGAGGTCTATTGCTTGGAGGCACATGCTTTATAAGAGAACATAGCACAGTTTCATTCTGCAATTTCCACATGCTTTATAAATGCCCTGCACATAGCATGTACATGTGTTTTTTATTTCTCAGTGGTTTTCACACTGACTTGTATTGTACTTATTTCCTTTAACTCTACTTTTCTCATGCAGGTTGATGAACGACTTAAGGATTATGAAAATGCGTTTGATATTGTGATTGTTGATGACCACAGCATTGAAACCGTCGATCTCCTGCTGATGAAACTCTTTCACTGCCAATAAGCAAGACTAGGATATCACCACAACTTGGTTAACATTCTGCAGTCACTGTAACTGGGATCCGTTCAAAGGCTTTGAACTGCAGAATTACTCCAATTCCAATTTAATAATGCCATTGACTTATTTTACTTAAATTAACCTATTTAAAGAGACAGCAAGCTCAAAAAAGTGTAGTAAATACTGACGACATTTTCCTTTAAACTTTGGCATCTGCCTTATCTTGAGTTCACACTGTTATTCAATGAACGCAAAGTGAATATCAGTGAATAATATTTACCAAGATGTAGTTAGGAGGGAAAAGAGGGACTGTTGAAAGTCTATAATTAACATCACAACACACAATTAATATAATCCAGTGGAAAAGTATCCGAGAGAGTTGAGTCAAAAAGAGTTGTTACAAAACTAATAATAGAATTATAAAGGCAACTGAATAAAGGTATCTCTATTTGTCTACAGGTGGAAGGCAAACAAATTTTTTAATAATAAAGACTTTTTCTGTGGCCTATAGGAGTTTGCTTTCAGCACTTTCTAAAGGCCAGCACACACTATTAATTTTGTCAAGTCACTGCAACACAACGCGGGGACACGTGGCTGCAACAATTCCCCTCCTGTGTACTGTGGAATTTCTGTGAAAAATCTTGTCCTTGTGACAGAATTTTGTCCCTGCATGTCACAACGAATTTAAACTTGTTTGAATTCATGTGATCTGCTGCAGAGACAAAATGAGTGAAAGTGGCATTGTTGTATCATGTGTACACACATTGTCCCTGCATCGTGTTGCCGTGACTTGAGCCTAGTGTGTGCCGACCTTATAAGTACTGTATAACTGAACAGAGCACAGAAAAAGCTTGTTTTATTAATTATATACTGTAAAGAAGAAACTTCTTAATGTCAGCACCATGCTCTGACTAGTAATATAACACAGTTCTTGACCAATCAGAGTGTGACTGTGTGCAATCTAGGCTGTATAATAATGAAAATAATATCTAATGTAGAATCTAGTTTTATAATTAATAAGCTTTCCTGTTTTTACTCATTGATATGAATAAATAAAAAAGAGGTAATACAAGGAAGATAGTCATCAACATCTAACAGGGGCAGTAAGGGGGGTCTCGGCACAGTTCACAAAAATTAAAAAAGGACGATCACGATTCAAGAAAATATATGTTTAAACCATGCTCATCACAGATCACTAAAATTTAAAACGCGAACACCCCTTACTGCCCCTGATCTAAATTCTCCCAATTGCTTACTATCAATAGACATCACTTCCAGTAATATCTCCATTTTCACTGGCTTGGAGAATGTTGGAGGTTGTCTGTGTGTCTTGTTTTCTGGTTTCATGTTGTAGAAATAGTCAGAGAATACTTTGAGGAGTGATTTTGACATGATTTGATTTAAGAATCACTAGTTGCCCCCCAGTCAACCATTGGTTGCCCTCCAGTCAAATCCAGAAAAGTCATGTGATTGATTATTTGTTTAAGCAATAGTTTTATGCTTATTAAGAGAATATTGATTTTGATCAAAGACTTGCCCTTGAATTGATAATCAGTTTTTAAATTTTTAAAAATTGTAAGACAGACTGATTTGTAGCAGTAAGAATATATGGCAATAAAAATTATTCCTGGTCTTTGTTGACTGATTATAGATTATTTTTGCAAGCAAATAATAGCCTGCCTTCGATTGTCTTTTTGAGTATTAACATAATTGGGGATTTCCACCAACTGGTCAAATAACTTCTTTAACCAAGGAGTTGTCAAAAGGAATCGCAGAAGTGGAAGTAGTTTCTCAGTACCTGTAAGTTTGAAGGTGAAGTTTCAGCTCTCAACATGAGAATCATTCTCTCCTATATTCTACAATAAGATCTGAAACTTTGACAAAGCTCCTGCTTTGTCAGTTAGTCAATATACAGTGATCAATCTTCTGTAAGAGGACGTCACTTCATCTTTCTCATTCTTTATTATAGTGATTCTTGCTTGGGCAATAAAGACATGACACATGCCGGCCAGCCCTTGCTTTGTCAGTTGGTCTGAGTACATACAGTAGTCCATCTTCAGGACAAGGTCACTTCATCTTCATCATTCTTTATTATGGTAATTATTTGCTTGTCCGACTCAACTTCCAATTCCAATTCTTTTAGTACCCATCTAAAATAAAAAACAAAATTGCAGAAGCTTAATAATATCACAATGAAAATGTGGGTTATACCACCCACCATTTATTTCAGCGCATTGATGAACACCGCCTCCCTAGCTCTGCCATCAGAAAGCATCTTAAACCTTGCCATCAATCAGGGAAACAGGAAATCAACAACAACTTCACTATACTGAGAAAATTTTCGTGGAAAGATAGACTGCTTAGTTTTCGAGATGCTAGCTATATTATCAGGGATTTAATACCTTCCCTAAACAAACAATCTGACTTAGAGCAAAAGTGTTCACAGAAATGATTTGGGCCAGAAATGAGGTATGACCAAGCTAAAACTAATTTGGCTGGTCAACATGATCGGTGACTGAGAGGCTGTTATTTGTTAGCCCTGACGCCAGAAAATTTTTACTTACTGTTCATCCAGGGATTGTCTGGTAGCAAATGAAAACAAATTTCCTGTGGTCTTGCTTCCCCTAACAGGAATCACAATCTGTATAAAAGCATCATTATTATTACCATCATTGTCATCATCAGGGGTGTAGCAAGGACCTAGGATCTGGGGGGGGGGGGGGGCACCACAGGGATGGCGAAAGGCCACCTCAAAAATCGCTGAAGCAAAAAAAGGGTGTGATAATTGCAGACAAAAATAAAAGTAAGTGAGCAAAATCGCCTCAAAAAGTGTAGAAATAAAACTTTCCCTAAACAAGTGGGGGGCAAACCAACAAACAAACAAATTACCAAAACTTTGGGGGGGGGGGGGGAGGGGGAGGGGAGGCACGTGCCAGTGTCCCTAGTTAGAGTGTCTGGGTGACAGACATTATTATTATCAAATAAAAACAATAAATAAATATGTAAAAGATGAACTTACAACATTAGAGCAGATACTGTACAATTTTTATAACATAAATAATAAAATTTGAATAAAAGCATTTTAATGGATCATTGCCATCATCATCATTAATTGTCATCATCATCATCATCATTGGTAATATCATTTGTCATGGTTCATTTTAGTCTGTCTGATTCACACCTGTGCCTTCTCGTGGTCCACTTGTATGTCTTCCCGTCCAAGGTTCATGTACCTGAAACGCACAGGGTTCCCAACAGCTTCGACAGCAACAGGATGCTTCCTAAACTCATCCACCGACATCTTGTAATAATCCATTGATGCCAAATTTGCTGATGAATAATATAATATATATAATATAATATAATGCACCTACATATCAATGTATTCGGACAAGGGGTGGGGATTTGTTAGCAAACATGTGCCCCTGGGTCGGGAGTTTGATCACTTAAAAAAGCTTGTAAACTCTATAATAGATGTATGACAATAGACCATTTTGAGATGCGCAAGCACTTTCAAAAATATCGCAGGCACAGGCATGAAAAAGAGGCATTTTCGGGCAAGATCACGCGCGCTATTGACTCTGCCCGAAAATGCCTCGAGATCATGTCTGCGCCTGTGATATTTTTGAAAGCGCTCGTGCATCTCCAAAATGGTCCATTCTTCCATTTCGTGGTGTTACAGCTGTATATATATAGTGCCATTTGATCGACAACTGCTTCCCCGACCTGGCCATTTGAATTTGTTTAAAGGATTTTTTTCAAATCCCTGCCCCTTGCCCAAATACCCCCCCCCCCCCCAAAAACGGCAATCACATTGATAGATGCATAACGATAATAAGACGGTACATATATTTTCTCCAGGATTTTTAAGTATTATTTTGTCATCATAAGCTTATGACTTATGACCATTTATGAAAAGCTTTTACACCGAAAATACTTTTATACATTTTTGTGGCACTGCTTCGCGAAGCAGTACCACTATGCTATTGAGCGATGTCCGTGAGTAAGTAAACTTTACACAGGAACCCCAAATATCAAAAAAGATGTCAACCGAAACGATCAATACCTTCTCGGATCTTCTCGAAAACTATAATAAAGTTCGGAACTCTTTGATTTAGAAACATCTTGGTTACAATATTTAAACAACATGTCTATGCAAGGAACATGGGCTGATCATATCATAATACAAGCTGTGGCCGACGCAATAAATTTAAAGATTCATAATTATAATAATAATTTAAATAATTTAATGCTTATATAGCGCTATTTAGCAATAGAAGATCAATAGCGCTTTACAAAATGTTATAAAATATGAGTATATTTACATTACAAGTGTACATAATTAGAGTGTATTTAGATATAATGTTAATTGAGTCAGTTTATAAAAGTATTAAGTTCATAAAATTCATGTATATATATGTGTAGTTAAATAGATTTAAAATATAATATTTAAATGTCATTTAAAATAATTTCTAAATAAAAATGTTTTTACTTCTTTCTTAAAAGCACTCAGGCTAGAAGTGTTTTTTATTTCAATTGGAAGAGTGTTCCAGAGGGAGGGTGCTGCAACTTGAAAGGCACGGCCACCCAATGTTGGTAGGACTTTATACTTCGGTCTCTCCAATAATGTACTATGATTAGACCTTAGACTGTAGGTTGATTTGTCTTTGACTTTGACAAGATCCATGATGTAACTGGGTGCTAAACCATGTATGGCTTTAAAAGTTATAAGAAGGATTTTGAAGTGGATACGTGCTCGAATGGGAAGCCAGTGTAGGTCAAATAGTATCGGAGTAATGTGAGAAAATTTCCCAACATCTTTCACTAATCTTGCAGCTGCATTCCGTACAAGCTGTAGTTTTGCGATTTGCTCTTTGGGAAGGCCAAAATACAGACTGTTGCAATAGTCAAGCCTGCTTGTGACAAAAGCATGTACTAATGTGAGAAGTGACTTGGCAGAAAGGTATGGCTTGATTCAGCGAATGTTGTGTAGATGGAAAAAGGCAGATTTACAAGTGTTGGTGATTTGTTTCGACATATTCAGATTTGAGTTAAGCCAACAGCCAAGATTCTTGACGATTGTGCTGGAATTTACAACCGAGTTGCCAATTTTAAGCGTTAATGGATTAAGTTTTGCTAGTTGCTGTCTCGTACCAATTAGAATAAATTCTGTCTTAGCGTTATTGAGCATGAGCTTGTCATTCTCCATCCAATTCGTTATTCTTCCAATGCAATCCTCCATGACTTTTATTGCATTTTCATATGATAGTCCATCTGGTTTGAAGCTAATATAGAGCTGCGTGTCATCTGCATAGCAATGTGCTGTAGTAGGACTGTTGCAGATAACCTTGAACAGTTTTGATGCATACAAGATAAAGAGTAGAGGGCCAAGGCAAGAGCCCTGCGGAACTCCACTATCCAGCTCAAAACGATTGGAAAATGTTCAACTTACAACAACTTCAACATATAATCGAATCAAATGAAAATTATTCTGAAATGACCTTGGTTGAAGCACAAAATGCAGTACAAAGTGTACCTCCTCCTATCGCAAGATCGCAAGATAACTGAGGTTTGAAAGCTGAACTGATTTTAACAAATAAGTATAATTTAGCGCGATTTCTATTTATACCATTTATGTATGGTTTTATCTTCGTATTCCACTGTATTTCACCTAATACAAAACATATAAGCGACATCTTATCACCGCATCCACGAAATGGACATCTTGTACAAATTTGTATAACACTATAAATCCCATTACTAGCAGTGCCACATGCGCTTTATAAGCGCTATTTTTTAGTCTTCTCACCATTAATATCACCGATAAAAATACTGCTTACCTACCTTGTATCCTATGGTGACAAAACGCAGCCCCTACAACGGCTACAACTGCCCCATAGACAGCACATTTCTTCAATATTTCCGCAGTCATTTTGGACAAATCTTGATCCCAGCATCCGCCATCTTGTTTTTGTACAACCACAGGTAGCCCAAGTAGAGTTACTTGATAACTCCTCCTCTGGATAACAGCATTGACTTTGACTTTTAGTTTTCTGATGTATTGCTAAGAAGGGATGGGTAAAAATTTCCAGACAATTATAAAGACTTAATTTAGGATCAGATATAATTCTAAATCTTTCTGACTGACAGCATATTTTCAAAAAAATTCCGCTCACTCTATGCTTGGGCTACCTGTGTTATTACCAGCGTTTGTTCACAAAGCGCATGCTCATAAGGGGTATTCAAGATGGCGGGGAAAATCAAATATTTGTTGTTGTAAAGAACTATTTGTTCACTTTTATAAATCGGAACATTATAATATATTGTTTCTGTGATGAAAGGACCAGCACAATCGAGGGTATGAGAATGTCTTAATTTTATGAAATAATGCACTAAGTTGATAACGACTAAGTTTTATGTTGACCTTGAGTTCAAAAACTTTTTATTTTCTCGAGTTGAACTGAAACTAAAGTAAGCTTATAAAAGTGAGCTTAAAAAACTCGATGAATTTATTCTTTTTAAAACACACAGCCATCTAAAGCCTCTCTTGTAGCACGGGGACTTGCTGCAAAGCCTGTCAAAGGGAAAAGGTTAGCAGAGTTAGTAAAGTTATACGTGAATTTTTTCGCAGCCAAAATTCGATTTGAATAATTTTTATTCAAACAAGTTGTAAACTTATTTCTCGTTATCAGAAATATAAAGAGCAAGAAAGTTCCTGATGCCAAGCCTGGTTATTCCTTATATTCCACAGATTCTGAAGATCAGGTTTGTCAGTTAGATATATCTTAAAATCACTACTTCTACAATCGCACAGTCTGGAATTGTTTTTATTGTCCAACCATATAAGCTTGCAGTAAGCTTAGCTACAACAGTATGGTTTGAAAATAATATAACTTTGTGACCAACACAGCACAAGACTTCTGGGTTTTTGGCTTCCATCAGTCAAAAAATACCAGTTCAGCTAGAGCTCTGGAAATTTGATTGTCAGTTGTCTCAAATTATGCATGTATTAATTTAGTGGCTTAATGATAACAATAATTGAATATTTTGACAGTGTATGAAATGCTGTTGTCAATGGCGTCCTGTTTCTTTGTTGGGTCGACCTTCCCCCAAACTCTCGTGGGCAACATTAAGCCAAACAATTTAATACCCCTGGTTCCACATAAGGTCACAGGGAGGGGAGTTGACTCCATAGCTGATGATACATGCATCAAAGCTATAGCCTAGCTGGGTCATAAATTTATGGAAAAGGGTGTAATATTTGATTGTGTACTTTTATATGACTATATGTGTTCAACCAACAGTTGACTGAGTGTTAGCTAGTTATAAAGTAAACAATTACCACCCGCAGAATCCAAACAGTTGGTTATCATGGAGAAAATATGAGACCCATTTCACCATGGTAATTCCATTCTCACTACATAAAGGATGGTTGATATTGCTTACAGTCAAACTAAGACAACCGTGAACACCTAAGATATATCTGGTATGTTTATTTAGACTGTACGTTGCCTGAAAAAAGATGTTTCCCACCACCATGAAAAGAGTTTGTACTGAATCCTTCTCTCGTGTATCCATCTGTCTTGAAAAGAAATCTCTAATTTCACGAAAATAAAACTAAAATATGAAGTTTGAAACTTTTAAACAGGAAAAAACTTTGTGTGACTGCGATGTAATCCAACACATAAACATTCCAGACATATTTTAGGTGTTCACAGTTGTCTTAGTTTGACTGTAAGAACCTATACTGTAACATGAAAGAAACATAACATTATGAAGACCTTTCTTACAGGCTTCCAGTGTTGGTCAAGGTTTAGACAGATGTGCTGCCTTGTTAACAAACATTCTTGACAGTGATACCAAAGGTAACTCTTACTAGTTATTTCCATCTATTTTGTTTTCAGTATTTTTTTCTTAAATCTTCTCAACATTGTCTCTCAATTGGCATATACAGTAGTTGGTTAGTGGTTCCTGTAAAGTGAGAGGTTTATAATTTTACCCCCTCCCCCCTGAAATTATGGTAACACACTCTCTAATCCATGAAAATTTATACTTAAAAAAATCTTGAATATCTGATGAAGAGATAGATAGATAGAGAAAAGAGCATTGTTGTCCTCCAAGGATCAGCTATATAAACAAACAGCCAGCATGTACATGACATTGATAATTTATGGCCAGGCTGCAGGGGAGCAAACCTTTTTTTTAAATGCTTTGTTGTTTTTTTTTTGGGGGGGGGGGGGTGTTAAAAATTTTCATAAACAAACTACTTACTTATAACTATTAATATTCTACAACTCTCTTGGGGGCACAAAAATACTAGGTTTGCAAAGGAAGACATCAAAAAGGTGTTGTTTAATACCTAGATTCCACTTAGCACCCCAACGTTAACCAATAATTTATGAATGGTTCCTTATCCAATCAACAGTTTTGATGATGTCAAAAATTGTTTAAAATATTAAATTTACTTAATTTTAATGCAGTTTCAGACCTTGTGTCTCTCTTCAGAATACTTTGTAGCTGTAGTAATTCAATACCTTTCTACCTAAAGTTATACCATGCCCCTTTTCAATGTAAAATATAGATCCAAGAAAGAAGAAAGCAGCAGAGAGTAAGAAAGTTATTAATACAAGAGGGAGATCTGCATCTACACCAGCTGTAAAGCCTGTGCCTGCTAAAGGCAAGGTTCCTGCTGTCAAGTCCAAGGCTATAGTCATACCCACTGCTTCTCATACAGATCAAGGTGAGGATCTGAGTCCTTTTTCTACATTTTTGTGGTCTGTGTTTAATTAATGCCAGACAGATTATAGACCCTTGCACATAATGTCAAAGCAGCTTAATATTGGAGGACAAAATATAAGAATTTCAATCTCCTGAGAATTGGAGCCTATTGCTTTGTCCTCCAAATTGAATGGCATTCTGATGTGCTGTTCAAAAGGGGTCTATACAACTACAGTATACCAGTATGTAAAGATAAGTGCTAAAAAACTCCAACAATATAATAGTCCCCTTCACACTTCCTTGTGTCATCTTGAAAGGTAGCTGTGCCTTTGAATGGAAAGGACATGAGGTTACATTGTACCTTGCAATGATAGAGACATGTGAATAATTGTCCAAGGTGTTAAAAAGGTCTCAATCATTGCTGTACTATGTCTAATTGCTTTGATGCAAAGACATGCCATCTTTCAAGATGCCCTGATTATTGAAGTAGTCATTAAATTCCCCTTATCCTTGTGCATCGCTTAGCCCTGTCCTGATTAAATTTTAATCCAACAAGTACGAACATATGATATTTGAAAAGAGCATATGAAATTAGTAAAATTGGAAAGTTTGAAGTGGTTTTATTGGATAGCACCAAAGATATGGGTGACCGAATTTGGCTGCCTTTACAAAGAAATGTATGGAAAAATATGTTGGTAGGACCGATAAACCCTCATTATCAGCCACCAGCCTATAATCACATGGCAGTCATGTTTATTTCCATGAGAGCAAATACTTTTTTTGGAACATTCTAAAACGCCTCAAAGCAAGCGCAAGGGGACCCAAGGGATCCAAAACCTATTGTTTCAATCAATATGGCTACCACATGCTACAGTGAATGTCTCACAGGTGTTTTACTTATCTATCACATGTTTTCAGGCTCTACTACAGTCTACAATGAACGTCTTGTTGCTTCCACTCCTTTACTAAATTCTGAAGAGAGAAAAAGACAGCATGATTTGTTGGAAAGAGAGCAGGAATTAACCAATCAAATACAGCAGTTGAGACAACACTTTGAGTTACTGCAGGTAAATGATTCAAGAAACAGAATAATACCTGTGCCTTTTCTCGAAATCTTTAAATCTTCAATTTTTATTGATAACCTGAAACAACCTATGTGTTGATTAATTTTTAAGTCAGGGCATGGCTAACTCACAGTTTGAATTGGAATTAAGAATATTTGGTTTTGTGGTGAGAGGAAAACCAGAGGAAAATCAAGCAGGAGGCCTAACTAACTCTATACTCACACATATAACCTTGAGGTGATGAGGCAAGTGCACTACTGGTACAGTAAGATGATAAGATAAGTGGTCAGTAAAAATGCAGTTCAGTCAAGAATCAAACCATGAACTACATGTACACAGCAGTGAGATGAGAAAGTGCCATAACAGACAGTTACAGTGAATGTCACCTATGCTACCCATAGTTGTTATCTATTGCTATCAAGTTATGACATTGAATTAATTTTCTTCTTTGATTAATTTCTGAGGGAATGCTTTTCTATTTTGGACTATGCACCCAAAGAATTCCAACTCCAAATCAAAGAGGCCATTCATATTAATTGGGAATGTTAATTTAAGATAAGCATTGTAATTCACACTTTTTTCTTTTTAGTTTTCTCATTTATATCCTTTTGTTTACACCTATTATTTTATACTCATGATTAGACTGTTAACAGTCCCTCTTTTCCCTCCTAACTTAGTTGAGTCAGGTTTTTTCCTTCCTCTCCCTGCATGCCACTTCAAACTCGCCCCCATTCTCTGTGCGTCAAAGGCAGGAAAAAAACAGACTCGACTGAGTTAGGAGGGAAAAGAGGGACTGTTCACAGTCTAACTCATTATCTAATTGCACCATTTACACTGATGATGGCAGCAGGGCTGCTGAAACATGTCTGTTAAACTTAAAACTGTTGTGTTGTGTATTAAAATGTTCTTCTTATTCAGCAACAGAAAAGTCCTGAGATTCAGGAGCAGCAAAAACTCAGTCTGCAAGATTCAATGCTCCATGAATTGGATGAGTATCAGAAAAGAGAATCACCCAATCCAATGCACCAAAGTTCTTCAAAGAATTCAGCTTCTAGACATTCTGTAGCTGGGGATAAGTTACCCAGCAATCATGCAAACAAAGGTACACCAGGTGCAAGAAGAAGCTTAGACTTTACTCACTCTCGTCACTCTCATGAAACAAATGAATATGAAATGGGAAAAGAATCTCCAATGGAAGTGCAACAAACAGCATTAAAGTCCAAAGGTGATTCATTGGGGAGGCCCAAGAAACAGGTCAGGGTCGTGTCACCTGACTCAGATGAACATTACAAGCCAAGGTCAAGGTCACCAGCCAGAAATGTCTCCTTATCTAAACATGCCGTTCCCAGTGAAGATCATTCATCAATTCCATCTAAATCTAGGATGAGTTTTTCACCAGTAGCAGCTGAAAATGAAGTCAGAACACTTCAGTACTTGACAAGAGAATTAAGAGAAGTGATTGGAAGAAGTGGTAAGTGGGTTAAACAATAATCCCGCTCTTGGTTAGCATAATCCAGTACCTTCATTTTTCATTTATTTACCCATCTATCCATACATCAAACCACTCATTAACTCCATCTATCCATCCATCTATCAAATCATCCATTCATTCATCCATGAATTTATCTATGATCCACTTCTCCAACTACCCATCCATCCATCTATCCATCTATCCATTCACCAATCCATTCATTCATCCATTCATTCATTCATACAAGCCATCTATCCATTCATTCGTTTCCCATCCATCCATTTCCCACTCATCCATCCATCCATCAATTCATTCATGTATTTGCCAACCATCCATTTCCCACTCAACCATCCATTCCTATCCATTCATTTATTTGCCATCCATGCATTTCCAACTCATCAATCCATCATCCATCCATTTCCCACTCATCCATCCATCCATTCATCCAACCATCCGTCCATTTCCCATCAATCCATTTCCCATCAATCCATTTCCCATTCATTCATCCATGTCCCATCCATCCATTCATTCCCCATCCATCCATTCATATATTTGCTTAATATCCAAACTATACTGAAAGTAACAAAGTACTTCAAGAAACTATTAATTTTGTGCCACATCTTATCAGCTTGAGTTATTTACTCACAAAGAACTCTTACTTTATTTAGATGACTTGGAAGTGAATAGATTACTAATGGAAATAGACCAGACATGCAGCCTATTGCCTTACATGTACACCACAAGTAGCAACAGTAGTAGCAGTACTAGTAGAGATCATCCTGACTTACACCAACTAAAGCTGGAGAATGCACATTTGAGAAGGTAAAATTGTGAGCAATCTTTATTATATAAACTCTTACACGACCATAATCTCAGGGGAGGAGATGATGGGATGGAGGCACAGGATCAGTGAGTATGACATATACCAGCAAAGCTGGAGAATGCACACTTGAGAAGGTAAAATTGTGAGCAATCTTTATCATATAAACTCTTACACAACCATAATCTCAGGGGAGGAGATGGAGGGATTGGAGGCACAGGTGTGGAACATTGAGATCAGTGGGTATCAAAAATCTAAGGTCATTTGTTTGTTTAAAACAATATTCTTGCTTTTTTTCATTTTTGCTTTGCAGAAATTTGCGAATCGCAGAAGGAAAAAGCCAGGAACAGGAACATTTGATGCAGAACTATGAGGACATGCAGAGAGGACAGAGTAGCTTATCATTTGAATGTATGTAGTCCGTCATATCTTCAAAACTAGCACCGGGACTTTCAGTTTGGGTAGGATATCGCAAGCGGTATCACTACCCCACCCTATACCCCACCCTATACAACACCCTATACCCCACCCTATACCACACCCTATACCCCACCTTATACAACACCCTATACCCCACCTATACCACACCCTATACCCCACCCTATACCACACCCTATACCCCACCTTATACCCTATACCCCACCCTATACCCCACCCTATATTCCACCCTATACCCCACCCTATACCACACCCTATACCCCACCTTATACCCTATACCCCACCCTATACCCCACCCTATATTCCACCCTATACCCCACCCTATATTCCACCCTATACCCCACCCTATACCCCACCACACCCTATACCACACCCTAAACTCCACCCTATACCCCACCACACCCTATACCCCACCCTATACCCCACCACACCCTATACCCCACCCTATACCCCACTCGATTGGCTGCTTCTCTTGCGCAGCCGTTAAACAAAGAAATAATACTCTAGGGAATGACACGTGGTCTGAAATGAGAAAACAAACCGACCAAGATTCGTCTTGTGTTTTCTCCTCAGTGGCCGCTTGTAGATCAGAAAATGCATCACTACAGAAACAGCTTCAAGAGGAAAAACAATTGAAAGACAAGCTAAAAAAGGAAATTGAAAACCTTGAGAAAGTGAGTTTATTCTTGACATCTATAAAATGATTTACACATTTCAGTGTTACAGCATGTCGTACCGTGCACGTGCACGTGCTGTAAGTCAGTACCGTATGTTTCCCACTGATACGATAACCATTCTTATGGGAAGTATTTCAATGTTACAGCATGTCGTACCGTGTACGTGCTGTAAGTCAGTACCGTGTGTTTCCCACTCATACGATAACCATTCTTATGGGAAGTATTTCAGTGTTACGGCTTGTCGTACCGTGTACGTGCTGTAAGTCAGTACCGTGTGTTTCCCACTCATACGATAACCATTCTTATGGGAAGTATTTCAGTGTTACGGCTTGTCGTACCGTGTACGTGCTGTAAGTCAGTACCGTATGTTTCCCACACATACATAACCATTCTTATGGGAAGTATTTCAGTGTTACGGCATGTCGTACCGTGTACGTTCTGTAAGTCAGTACCGTATGTTTCCCACTCGTACGAAAACAGCTCTATTTTGAATCTATTGTAGAATCTAACCTTCACATGTGTGTTGACCCAACATTTATACATTTTAACATGCTTTGTGTGTTCACTGGTATTTAGGTTATTTCAGATTCAAAAGAAGACAAGAAACGGTTCATAAATATCCTGGAGAATAAGGTAAGGACTAAAGTAATGATTTTCCATTTCAGACCACGTTTCATTCCTTAGAGTATCATTTCTTTGTTATGGACACAGATCAAAGAAAGAATCTTACTGCACTTTTGAGCTTGGAACGACCGAAGTTTTGTCACGAAGTTTTGTCGTTGAAAAGTACATGTTGTCAGGGGCAACGTTAAACTATTCAATAGGAAGCAAACATAATACTATCTTCAATTGACGGTTTACATTGTTAACACTAGGAACAGGATCATTCGAAAAGTAGACGATCAGGACAACAAGAGATGTTAAAACTTTCAAATGGTAGGTCTTGATGAGAATCTAATGACCACTCTAGACCGGGTATGGTATCTTGTCATACATTTTACTCACTATCTCGCTTCTGATTGGCCGAGTGCCCTCAGACAATCCCTGATATCGTGTGAACTCGACATGATACATGTATTATCTGTAGGTTTTACTTACAGATAATACATTTATCATGTCAAGTTCAAAGGTCACAATGGAAATGGAAATACGTTTGCTATTTTTTCGAAAGTACAAT
Organism: Anthopleura xanthogrammica; assembly: GCA_964019055.1. Taxonomy (NCBI): domain Eukaryota; kingdom Metazoa; phylum Cnidaria; class Anthozoa; order Actiniaria; family Actiniidae; genus Anthopleura; species Anthopleura xanthogrammica. Next base: position 25,480,751 of record OZ025206.1, on the reverse strand, counting down.
TAAATCTTTTTTCTTAGTTTACAAAATGTATAATAAAACAATTATTGGATTCGGTTTTCGCATGATATCGTAGTTATCAAGACCTCGGCTGTTTTATCCGCCTCAGCCTATGTCTTCTGCAGATGACACGGCCTTGGTCTTAATAATTTACGATATCATGCTCAAGCTCATCCAATATTAGTTATAATGTTAGGGGAAATCTGAGTTTACCGTGTTTAAAGAAAGTTATTAAATCATATTATATCATGAAAGCTTACATCGTACTAAGTATCGTTGGATCCGTTAGTCTTCCCTTTCCAATAATGCCCTTCCCCCACCTCCACCCGAACGTGCCTGAAGTGAATAAGCCCCCGGGGGACTTACTAGAGGATTTACGGTATCTTCCTAGGGTGAGTTTGTTTCCCATCAATTGTAAACATTATTTTATTTCAGAAATTAAGCGTCTCAAAGCCGAAGTAGAGTCAGGAAAGTTATCCCTTGAAGCAACGAAGAAAGAGGGCGTCATTATGAATCTGAGTCTCAAGCAAAAGGAAACCGAGATCGAACGACTCAACGAACTGACGAGGTACTGAAACTAACTACGAAGTCATACACCTGTAATTTCTCGACACAGATGAAAAACGCACTGCGCACGCTCGGAAGTTTCGGCAGAACATTCATAGACGAGTCGAGTTTTTGGAGAGAAAAATGGAGAAAAAAAGTTGAATAGATATGAAAACTCTTCCCTCGGGTTCCAATCTGTGAGTTAGCCATGCCCTGACTTAAATCAGCCCAGAGGTTGTTTCAGGGTTCGGTCTGTGAGATAGCAGTACCCTGACTTAGATCAGCCCAGAAGTTGTTTCAGGGTTTGATAAAAGAGACTTTTCGCCTGGAGTAAGTGTACCCCCATACGATAACATGCTCTTAAACTGTGTACTTTTCGTTTCGTGCTTCAGAAATCTACAGCAGTCCATGCAGCGTGTACTGGGAGATATCCAGACCTATCAACCAAACAGTCTCTCTAAAGACGGCTTATTGTCTCGATTAGACCAGGTTTACAATAAACATTCTGCCGACGATCTGGACCACTTAAGGTAAACAAGGGTTATAGATAAAGATAATCCACCTTTTCGGCGATAGGCTTTCACGTGGTGAGCTTGAATGCGAGGCTACTAGGGAGAAAATCTATTGTTTAAACTAACCATGCCTGCTGTATGAGAAAAGGTCGTATAGACCCCTTACACGTGACGTCAAGGTAGCGCAATTTGGAGGACAAAATAGTTTTTTTTTTAACTCTTGAGAATTGGAACCTATTGTTTTGCCTTCCAAATTGAGCGGCATTCCGACGTGCTGCAAGGGATTTATTTTTATAACTGAAAGATTCATCCAATTTCTACTTGCAGACCGATACTCACATCTACTCGATCAAGAGACTATCAGTCACCAGGTGTTCATATCACTACAAAATCACGTGACTATAACACCAGCGTAACCCAGGAACTTAGACCCACCAGCCTCGACATCGATGCTCCGATATTTGACCACCACCCTTTTGTTAGTCGCCAATCATTTGAAGGATTTCAGAATAAAAGTCCTCCAACACACATCGAAAGAAACGCTGACCAAACCCTCGAGATGTCCCAAGATGGGCCAGTATATTTTAGCCCCAAGGCATCTTTAGGACCAGGGGCTTGGACAGCAGAAGATTCTGTGTACCTCAGTCCTGAGTATAAGAATAAAAGTGCCGAATTGTCGTCACTGTCGTCGAGAGATGAAGAAGAATTTCAGCGGGATTTACAAAGTCTTGATGCAGAGATAGCTAGGATACAAAGAAGCTTGCGGGAAACTGCGAAGAGAACTTCAAACA